>OZ012739.1:91526091-92726091 GCA_963859935.3 Lathyrus sativus | reverse complement strand
ATCTTCTTCTAAAGCTATGTACATACTCAAGCCTGGGTCTGGCTTATCACTCATCAAAGCCCCTCCCCACGACAGCACAATAATAATAATATCATACTGAAAATAAAGTGCGGAAAGTAAAAAGGCGATAAATAAACATAACCCAACAGGTAAACACACAAGCGCTAGGAATGACTCGCACAGGGAACTATTGGAGTCCTCAGCAGAGTCGTCAGTTGTCCCTACTGCGAAAAATGGCACCGGCAATGACAGAAGAGTCGCCACCTTTCGTTATTTATCCCTCAGAACAGGAAAGGAAACGATCGAAAAAACCTGACGCAAAGGTATAAGACAAGGTCATCGCAACCATTGTCTGGATTCGGGAGTCGGTTACGCAAGGGGAAGGTATTAGCACCCCTCACGTCCATCGTACTCGATGGGATCCATGCTTGTTGTGTTTATCTGACGGGTTTGTTAAACTATCTACACTAAAGGTCTGGTCTAAAAAGAAAAGAAAATGACTCGGCAAAGTATCGCACTTTATGTCTACGTATTCCCGTCTGGATGAGAAATCAAAGTCAACGTAGTTCGCCTAACTACGGGTAAAAAAAGGGGGGAAGGTTGCTCGCCGAGATATCGCATCTCGTGCCTACGTACTTTCATACGGCATGAAAGATCAGAGCAAACGTAGTTCGGACTACGAAGAATACAAGTTTGTTCAGCTGCTTTTTATCCAAGTAAAGTTAACAGACAGTTCCAGCAGTTGGTGTTTGCAGCTCGACCTTTGGAGACTTAGGCATTACCGTTTGCGGTAGAACTGAAAGTTAACAGAACTCTCCTTCTGAAAAAGGGTTTCCAAGGGATTAGGGTCCAAGAGGACAAAAAGATATTTGATCTTTGTTTTCTGTTTTTTACAGAAGAAGTATTTTTTAGTTGTCTGTAGTTTGTACAACACTAGAGACTATGACTTAGGAGCGAATGCGTCGCATATCGTCCAAAGGACATATACTAAACACTCTAGATGTTTGAGAGGAGACCGCTCAATCATCATTCCCCAAGTAGCTTAAGGCTCGTATTGCGTTTGTACTAACTTGCCTTTATTATGTTTTTTACTGTTGTGTGAGATAAGAAGAGAAACACACTCTCTACAGGGAAACTGACTCGATCCTACAGTTATCATGCAATATTCGTCCTACGGTTGTGGTTAAAGGGGAAACTAACTAATGTTATCATGCATGGTTAAAATCCTAATGTCTGTCATAACTTCTCTTGAACAAGAGAAGTCAGAGTTCCTAGGGGAACATGGCAATGGAAAACAAACAGTAAACAGAAAAACTATACAAGAAAGATTACTGTAAAGATGCATGCAATGCAAGTGAGGGAGGAAATATGTGTGGGGCATAAGCCTCCACAAGCTCATCTCAACCTCAAGCCAGACATGAATAACGGTAAAGATAATAGAAGAAAGTAAATGCAATCAAATAGACTACACATCACACAAGCAAGGGAGCTGAGCTCTACCAAATACCAGCAAGCAAAGCCATACAGTAAAAAAAACAAGAAGAGGGAGAAACTCAACCTCTAATGCAATACAATCAAGGGGAGAAGCTCAACCCTTAGGATGCTCTTAGGCCTATGATTGTCTACATGAAGCCTACTGTCGCGGTGAGAATCGGATACGTATTGATTAGTTTGAATCTTTAATTCAATTTGCAACCGATCTTTGATTTGTCCAAAGGAAGGGATAAATATCAAAATTCCCATAATGCAATGCAAATGCAAGGTTTAGAGAGTTTTAGGTTTGGGGGTTGATTAAACTTAGGGAAGGTACTAGCATCCTAAGTTTCTGTAGTACTCTACAGGAACCTCTTGTTTTATATTGTTTATTGCTAAGTGTTTATTTGCTTAAGGTTGAAAGACCTAGGGGTTTATTTCTAAGTATACTCGATAAGATGTCGCATCTTATGCCTACATATCCTTACGAGAGTGAAATCAGAGTATTTGTAGTTCCCCTAAAGGGTTTGAGGAGTACTTTGACTGTGGTCAAAGTTCCTACGGGTTTAGGGTAGTTGATTGATTGATTTTAGGAGAAGAGATGCGTTGTCATTTTAAGAGAGATTTAACCGCCACAAATTGTAAGAAAATAGTCTTTGCATCATCTTAAGAGAAGGGCTCAAGTACTTGGATAGGGATCGACGAGGTACACCTTTATCTCTCTTAAGGCAAAGTTCCTACGGTATTGACTGTATTGATGTGGGGTGGAGATTCTATCTCGCTTAAGATGATTAACATCTTTCTCTAATGTGTTTGAATATTGTATGAGTTGTTTTGTTTTTTTTCTATGTTGTAAAATAAAGACGAAGTCCTTCCTATGGGGTAGGATCTGTCCTAAAAGATCAACTTGAATGGGATCAAGGATCAAGGGGATTATGATGCAAATGATGCATACGCACGATTGTTGAGATCATGCGCAGATTCTTCCTTTGGACGGAATGCAATTGCGAGAACGATAAACATGATAATAATTGTAAATTGCGGAAACATAAAGTTGCGAGTAAAGGCAGATAAATAAACATACATGTACGCATGAAAGCGCTGAAGTGTGTGAGAGTAAATGTGTCGTGAATGTGAATGTGCACGATTGGTTGATTTTATAGGAAAAGTTAGTAGAGGTTAACTGATTAATTTCGAGAGATTGATTTTAGTTGATTAAATTGATTTTAGACGGATTGGCTAATTTTAATTTGAATTATTTTAGTGAAATTGATTATAGGAAGTGATCGGATTGATTTAGTAAAAAGAATTATGCTAGTTGAAATAAAAAGTTTTTTTTAGAGAATAACTTAAGTTCGAAATGAGTGATCTTAAATAAAAGGGTGAAAGGTTTTGTTTAGTAAAATTAACTAAGTGATTCTAGATAGAAATAATTTTAAACGAGCCAATACATACTGAAATAATTGATTTTAGTTACTATTATTAAAGATTAACAAATTTTATTAGAATAAAGTAGTTTTATTATTATTAATAGATAAATACTAATTAAGTGAATTATGAAAATAGTCTTTATTATCTTATAAATTAATATATTATTATCTAAATAAAAGGTTATCAAGTTGATAGAAATAAAAAAAAATAGATAGTGATTTATTATATGGTTGATAAAAGGTTTTAGTTATCTAAAGTTAAATAAATAAAAATGGATATATTCATTATTTATTTAGGAAAGGAATTATTTGGTTTATAAAAAGGTGATTAAAAAAATTAATTAAGTGGATTAATTAATTAATAATAAAAACAATAGTTTAAGTTATTAAGAAAAGGGTGATGATTATAAAAGATTATTAACTAAAAAAACTTAATTGGTTAAAAGATTAATGAATTTGAAATATAAATTAATAACAGGTTTACTAAATTGTTAATTAAAAGATGGCTGATTAGATGTTAATTAGTCAATTAGTTACTTAAGAAAATGATTACTAATTAAGTTAATTGAATGGATTAGGGTTCAATTAGTGGCAAACGAAATGTTAATGATGAGTTAGATGGGGAGGTTAGTGTGGTGGTGTGTGATTAGTGGTGTTTGTGTGACTTTAATTATATTACAAATAAAATAAGAAAACAACAAAAAAGAAAACGGAACCCTAATTTCCCCAAATTGGCCCCTCCCCCAAAACGCGATCTTCTCCTCTCTCGATCTGTCTTCTTCTTGTTCGATTGCAGTCCTCAATTCCTTCGATCGATTTCCTCTTCTCCATTTACTATCAGGAAAAAACCTACGAAGCAAACATCAATCCCAAATGAAAACATCAATTGAAGAAAGCATTACCTGCGATGACGATAATGAAGGCTTGCAGGTGACTTCGCGGTGGTGACGTCGTCTATGGGGATTTCCGGTGTGAGCGGTTTCAACTGCGATAGGTCCGTGGCCGGAAAAACATCATGAGATAAGTCCTCATCTTCTTCTGCTTTCGCATTCTAGGTTTTTGAGTTTGGGATTTTTCTGTGGAATTTGGGGTTTCACTCTCTTTGAATTGGTGTTTTTGGTGGAGTTCTGTATTGTTGTCTGTTTGAATCTCAATTTCCTCTCCTCTTATATAGGCCGTTTCGAATTAGCTATCAAATGAGGTCTTGAATTCATTTCCAATTTTAAAATACCTTGTCTGAGCGTTTTGGGAAAGAAAATGAGGAATGTCTTGGTTATGGTTTGAGAAGATTTTGGTCAATAACTACCTTTCCTTTTTCATTCAACATTGTCTGAGAGATTTGGTGGTGATTTAATATGCCATTATTCCTTTGAGACATATTCTGATATTTGTTTTGACAGGTCAGAAGGCTTCATGATACCTACCCCTCCTGGAACTCGTATTGAACTTCCATTGCTTCCAACATTCTCATTTGAAAGCTTCAGCGTGTTCGGGCTCAGAGCAGCATTCCATGATATTATTAGGTAGAAGTGCAAAGTCATATGAATTACCATTGCTTCTGTCTTTCCCTGTAACATTGAAGGTCGAAAGCTTGATGATCACTTTCAAAAGCGTGTTGTCAGGTTGTTCGTCTCATGAGGTACACTCTTGGGTAATGGGACCGTTCTGGCGTAGTAGTAATCCTCCCCTGCTGGCGTTGGAAGTTTGAGGGCACAACAATTGGCCGCGGTTTACTTCATGAATTACCATAAGTGCATTCTATTTCCATGAGTGTGACATGTCTCTGAATGAATTATAAATTGTATTCCACTAATGTGTTGTGTTCATGTGATCCTTGCTGCACTAGGGTGAGAGTAATCTATGGAGTTTCTTCCCTGCTAGCCTTCGGTATTGCGGCATATGAAAAGTTCGAGGCCAAGATGAATGATGTATTAGGGCTCTCTCGACAGATTGGTGAAGTTTTGTTGACCGAACACGAGTTCGCAAAAGGCATCCCAGTCCATCTAGTATCAAGTCCTTTGGAATGCAACCTAGAGTCATGAGTGTAACCTGTTTCAATCCCACCCATATCAAGATTGGATTTTGCAGTAACTGTCGCCAAAGGTGAATGTACCATCGCAGCTTCCACATCAGAAACTTGACAACCATTTCCTTTGTATAGAATTTTGCTTGTGATAGGCTTCTTCTGATACTGTGCGTTGTAGGTTCCGAAGAAGAGCGGTGTGCGACCGTATTTTGGAATCAGCTCAACAGTGGCGGCATTGAGGCGATAGTGGTATGCGCATTTCGGCTCAGTGGCAGGCTCAGAATGCTTTGGATGTTCTCTTCTACTTGGAATGGTTCATCCTTGTACTCTTCGCGCCGGTGCTTGGAAATTGGTACCAGCCTGGTAGCAGCGGTTTCATGCCGAAATATAATAGTGCTGCTGGAATTCACCATAAAAGAGGTAAGCCCATATCTATCTTGCCTTATGTGCACTAATTTTCTCTTATGTGAGCAATCAACTTCTTCTCCTAATGTTTTTTTATGCCATTAAAACTACTCACAAAACCAAGTTGATTCAAATTATGCAGGAGCTAATACGGAAGCTAAAACGACCGAAGTGGAAAACAACTTGTGTCACGACCTCGCGCTGAAAGATTCAGCAGCATGTCGCGGTCTTCACTTTGAACCGAGTTGGTGAGTGTACTTCCTTCTCAAATTCTTCCTGGAACTTGTTTAACAATAATCTCTTAAATGTTATCTTTTCATTGTCTTGACTGAGATCAGGCAATGCAGTTGCCAGATGAAAACAGAAATTGGCATACATTTCACAGAAGGTAGGTTCCATCAAGGCCTTCTCAAAGATTTGTGAGATGACACCAGTGAGAGTGACTGCATTGTCAATATTAACTGCTTTTACCTGTTTAAAAGGTTTCTCAAAGTTCTGTGGAATTAACCTGTTCAATATACCCTTCAACTGTCTCTGCTTCGCCTATTCCTCATCTGCTACTTTACCAACCTCGTACTTCTTCTCAGCTTTGTGCATCGTCACCAAAGGAGATTGAGAAGGAGATGGAATTAAACCCCTCTGCGGGAAGCTAGCAGCACGCTGCCACCTTTCACCATCAGGGCTATTTCTTTGCATTCCTCCATCCTTAGCCTGGTCGGGACCGAGCGGGAATTCTGGGCAAGACAAAGTTGGAGGCGGTACATGCGATGGAGCGTCAATTATAAGTCCTCATGAACTCAAGATTTGTATATAGGTTGAATTGAACTTCTTGTAGTTGTATTGTTGTAATGGTAGCTTATAATTGCGGAACCGCTACATGGCTGAACCGTAGCTATTTAACTCTAGAGTTGTAAGAAGTAGTCATCCACCTGTAATTTTCTTGTAGGAAAGGATAAATGTAACAAATGTGGCCCTCTGCATACAAATAACCGTGTCTTATGTTTTTTAGCCTCGGCATGCCTAATGTTTAATGTTTAATGGTCCTGTACTCCACCCCCTTAGAGGTATAATACAAGGTTTGAAATAAGACAGGAACTTTCAGTTCATGGCCCTGTACTTCCCGATATCGAATAGTACGTCCTCCAAGAGCTGCATCCAGCTCAACCGTCTTGATGGCTGCAACACCAACTTCATCCTGACTAGTGTCTTTACCAATCCAGTAATGGATGTCATGACGCAGAGCTCCACTTCTTGACGCGGTAGTCTTTAAAATCACATAGGAATCCCCAGTAAAAGAAATGCCATAAGAGGACTTTGGGACAGATATTGGATTAAAATTCTCAATACGCCATATTTCAAGTCCAGCCTTTTGTCCGGCTCCCTGGAAAACTGGACCCACATCTCTCATGGAAACTGCCATAATATTATTCTACTATTTGGTCCTTCACACCCTATCTTATATATAGCAAATAATATCCTTGAATGATGAACAAGCGATGGAGAAATGTTACTTGAAGTAGCTCCTTAGTCCAATAAGAGAAATGGTGTATGTAGCTCAAACTTGCATATCTTGAATTCATGGTAACGAACTAAACACTTGTTCTTGTCTTGAAATTAACTCTTATAAAAAATATGAATTTAAATCTCATGAAAAGAAAGCACCAAACGACATCAAAGTGACTCTTTCCCTGCAAATGCCTCAATCTATGAGCCCGTGATTTCAATTCTTGCACGAATTTTGTCTTGACAAACCTTCTTCACTAAGGAGAAAACTTGAAAGGGACCAAGATCTCAATTTAAGGGGGTCTAATCATGAAAATACGCTAGAGACGTTCTTAAAGAAAAATTAACCTGCACACACTCGTTAGTCGTGAAGAAAAACATTCATATTAAAATAAGGTCAAATAACAACGAAAAATGCACAAAAAGAAGTGGGGTCTTGCGGTCAAAAATTAGGGTGCGACAGATGCCCCTATTTAAATTTCTTCTATTCGGAGATATGGAGATTGAAATCTTCGTCTCGACGAGATAAAAGGGATTTAAATATAAACATTGCATGAATTTTTGGCCGTAAGAAGCCACCGAATGCAAATGATATGTAATGGTATGAGAATGCAAGATAGACGGTCCTGTGGAGAAATGATGCCACAGGGGATGAACCAGACACGACGCACGGGAGGAACCGGCACGAGGCACCATGGGAAGAGGCAATAATTAGCATTGTGGATTCTCCAAAATGAAGATAAGATATAATAAAACCACCAGGAATACAGCAGCTCGCCAGTGAAATAGAAACTTGAATGTGATGGATAACCAACGCGTGGTAGCCTAAGAAAATGACGTCCGGTTGAAGCAAGGAAACGTATGTTATCTACTGTCAATAAATGATAGCCTATGCATAGGCAAAGGAAAGATGACCTACTACCAAACCTGGTAGCCTAGGTCAAGGCGTCTGACCAAAAGGATGGTATATTACCTACTATCAAATGTATGATAGCCTAAGCAAAGGTGAACACAAAAGGGAAGGCGTATTACCTACTATCAAACGTACGATAGCCTAAGCACAGGTAATAACCCAGAGAAGGAAAGATCACTCACTACCAAACGTATGGCAGCCTAAGAAAAAGTATCTGACCAAAACGAAATGTGTTACCTACTATCAAACCTATGATAGCCTAAGAAAAGGTGAGCACAAAAGGGAAGGCGTATTACCTACTATCAAACGTATGATAGCCTAAGCACAAGTAATAACCCAGAGAAGGAGAGATCACTTACTACCAAATGTATGGCAGCCTAAGAAAGAGTGTCTGACCAAAACGAAATGTGTTACCTACTATCAAACCTATGATAGCCTAAGAAAAGGTGAACACAAAAGGGAAGGCGTATTACCTACTATCAAACGTATGATAGCCTAAGCACAGGTAATAACCCAGAGAAGGAGAGATCATTCACTACCAAACGTATGGCAGCCTAAGAAAAAGTATCTAACCAAAACGAAATGTGTTACCTACTATCAAACCTATGATAGCCTAAGAAAAGGTGAACACAAAAGGGAAGATGACCTACTACCAATCTTGGCAGCCTAAGCAAAGGTATCTGACCAAAACGGTTGGTATATTACCTACTATCAAACATATGATAGCCTAAGCAAAAGTAATAACCCAAAGACGGAGATATCACCTACTACCAAACATATGGCAGCCTAAGCCAAGGTGTCTGACCAAAACAAAATGTATTAGAGATTGTAAAGCTTCAACGGGGATCTTCAAAAGATGTAAACCGATTGATATGTAGAATATGTCTTCTCAAATAAAGAGAGACTAATTGTAATAAACTTCATCGAGCTTCTCGGAAGAGATTCCCTTTGATGGAGTAAAAGCTTGTGTGATAGACTCGTTGGGGAATACATTCCTGAGGAGTATCTTGTTGTAGTTATAAAATATGTATCCTTGTAGTGTAAGTTCTCAAATAAAGAGAAATATTTGTAATGTCTTCGATGCCTTTCTCTGATAGATTTCTGAAGGAATGCCTTTTGATGACTTGATAATCTTGATAAATCCACTGGGGGTGGACAAATTGTCTTGAGGAGACTGCTATTTATCGTTTTGAACAAGATCCTGATCAAAACGAGTTGCTCAAATAAAGAGGATGTTGCAGTCCAGATATAAATTGTTGAGAAGCTTCTGATAACACTGATGGAGAAATATCCGTCTTCAATAGTTATCTTCATAAAAACCCTTCCTGGGGAGTTAAGTGCGAAATAAACGCACACTTAATCCACAACCAAAAGTTGGAGATGTCCACAATCTGATTGTCAAGGATCGAAGTTCAATTCAGGAAATAACTGAAGAGAAACTGTCAAGCAAGACCCAACCATCGAGGTGTGAACTCAAATGGGGTTTAACTAAAACAACCGTCTTCCACGAGGATCGAACTTTGTGGGGAAATAGAAGCATTGTGCTTTTTCTGCCTAGGGCTGACAACTCTATCTGGGGGGATAAGACAAAACCCAATCACTCGGGGATAACCCCGACCAAAGTGACGGAACAAACAAACACAATGATGCAAAATGCATATGCCATGCTATCTATCTATATGCTATGCGTATGATAACCAAAATGGAGACGAAAAAGCATCCCAGGTGGAGGGCACTCAAACCAAATCTTCACAGATCAAACGTTGCCCGGAGAACTTCCACGGATGGAATAGATATCCACTTCATATGGGGAAAACTGGGTTAAAAAAGCTGTTGAAAATGTTGAAGTCGAAACTTCGACCAGGGATGAAATAGACATCCGCTTTGCTGGAGAGGTGAAGCTGATCAGCTCACTGGGAATTCTTAGGTCACTGACTGGATATTTCTTGCGTTGAGGATATTCGTTACTGAATTGTCACAAACACCTTTGATTCTTGAGTGCCCCAAGCCACACGGTTTGTGAGAAAAGTCGTCTCAGGAGGATTTTACAAAAAACACGGCACCCAAATGCCCCACGGTTTTCAAACTCTTGGAGAGATTCGCAGAAGCTCGACGTAACTGCCCCTGATTAATGGTATAACTGAGTCTTCAAACTTGTGTTATAGATAAAGTCAAACTTGTATGGATTAAACCTCTCAGAAAATGACTTACCCCAGATCATCAAAGTCTCCAAATTTAATCGGTGACATCTTCACATAACCTTTCTAAGATATTAAGCATAATTAGCGAGTCAGAAATGTCAATTCTGAAACTGTTAATGCAACACATATGTTTGTCTTGAAATTTTGAAAATGGATATCGCGATAACTTGTGACAAAATCACTAGTTAGGATATTAATTTAATTTTATAATGCCAACGTCAAATTGAGCATAGCTCATAGAAGTCAGGAAACGTTATCTCATCGAGTATGCTTTCGGACTAAACCTTACTTCAATTAGGACTTTATGGGTTATATTTATGGGTTTAGTTTATGACTTGTAAAACAAAGGATAAAGGTCAAAGTATCATGGTGCCCACCCAAATTTTTGAGAGATGTTCATTTTATGATGTCCTGCCCCAGGTTAAAAACGAGGTTTTGATTGGGAGAGAAAAAAAACAGATCTTTTCTCAAGGCTTAAAAGAAAGGTTGACTATTTCTGGTGTTTTAGGAGGTCTGAAACATGAATGCCTTACATCATTAGTAGGTTTTTTCATTCAAAAGCATACAACGAGAGATCCTGCGTTTTACTTCATCATCCTCCCTCCAATTATTCACCAAAGTGAGATAATTGGGTATAGCAGGCATTATAAGTTCTGAAAAATATTTTACGAGTGAAACGAATGGGTTTCTTCAAGACAAACATTTTATTGCATTAATTATTCAAAATAAACAAACCATACAAGCCAAACATGCTTCTAATCAAAGAAATGAAATACACATAAGAAAACACCCTGATGAGCTCTTCGTAGGATTTTATTCAGTCTTTGTATGGAAAGGAGAAGCTTGCAGAATCGTCTGATATGTAGCCTTCAGATTCATCTTCAGGCACTATATTGATATGAGCTTCTCGAATAACCTTGGATCATGTTCGCGGAGGACGAACCATGTTGAGGTGTCGAATTACCTTGCACATAAGGAACGGAACCCTTAAAGGATAAAATTCCATCCTTAACCAACCTTTGAACGTCTGCCTTTAAACCGTAACAGTTCTCAGTATCGTGGCTTGGAGTACCTTGATGGTATAGGCAAAACTTATCAGCTTTGTACCAGTATGGAAGTTTCTTGGGTACCTTAGGTGGAGCTCTCGTCTGGATGTGACCCTTTTGAATCAAAGATGGGAACAAGTCAGCGTATGCCATCGGGATGGGATCAAAGTCTAATCTTTTGTGTACACGACCCTGATCACTGAATGGTTAATTTTGCTGATTTTGTTGATGTTGTGGCTGATAAACCGCAGTAACCTGATGTGATGGCGGATATCCTCTCTTGGATCGCCCCTGCTGCACAACACTTGTCTCATGTTCTCTCTTTTTCACAAAACCACTCCCATACTTTTTAGCATTATTGGGGATACTCCCTTCCTTGACTAATCTTCCTTCACGAATCCCCTCTTCCAAGCGCATGCCCATGTTTACCATCTCGGTGAAGTCATTGGGTGCACTTGCTACCATTTTCTCATGAAAGAATGGACCAAGAGTCTTCAGAAAAATCTTGGTCATTTCCTTTTCTTCTAACGGCGGTATGACTTGGGCGGCTAACTCGCGCCAACACTGAGCATATTCCTTGAAATTATCTTTACCTTTCTAGGCCATGGCCCTCAATTAGTCACGGTCGGGAGCCATGTCCACATTATACTTGTACTTCTTGATGAAGGCTCCACCCAAGTCATTAAAAGTTCGAATCTTCGCACTATCTAATCCCATGTACCACTTAAGTGCAGCGCCTGTCAAACTATCTTGGAAATAATGAATAAGCAATTGATCATTGTCCGTTTGGGCAGACATCTTCCTGGCGTACATGATGAGATGACTCTGAGGACAAGTGTTTCCTTTATACTTCTCAAAATCAGGAACCTTGAATTTTGGCGGAACCTTGACATTCGGGACCAAGCACAGGTCAGAAGCACTCTTTCCAAACAGATCTTTCCCACGAAGTGCTCTCAATTCTTTTTGCATCTCAGAAAATTGGCCTTGAAACCCATCCATCCTTTCTTCCAAACCCACAGTTTCGCTGGGTACCCTATGGAAAATTGGTTCTTCTAGGATATGTGGAGTAATATTCACACGCGGAGGTGCGGTAGTCATGACAGCAGTAATTGCAGGAACGGCTTGAACGGTGGTCACGGCAGGGACCTCGGGAACAGGTGGACGATAACCGGCCGGAGTGAAATAAGGAGGCATCCCCCACGGGAAACCTGGCAGCATGCTGTAGGTTACTTCAGTAACAGTAGACACCACTGGGATCGATGTTGATACTACTTCGGAGATAACGGTCCCCTGAACTTCTTGATTGTTGAGTGCAGACTGGTTGGACAGAGCTTCAACTATACCATTCAACCTTTCCAGATTTTCTTTCAGAGTTGCAACTTCATCACGGAGTACTCTATTCTCTTGTTCAAGTTGATCCATCTTTTGGCGTAGACTGGCTCGAGTGTTGTACTGGTGATTCAGTTTGTCTGTGAAGATGAAGCAAGAGTGAGACCCCCCCCCCCTCAGAATGCAAAGGATGCTATGCTGACGCGAAATGCAAAATGCGAATGCAAGAATGCAAAACGATAGGTTTCATGGAACTCAAATGTTTATGAATATTATAAAATACCAAGTAAAATTATTTATTATTTTTTGATATTGGATTACAAGTGAATATTCTTATAAGAGTCCTTACTTAATAGCTAAATAAAAGCTAAATAGAGCCCTAAGGAAGTCCTTCATCGTGCTTGTTGATTTGTTCTTCCACTTGGATCTTCTTGAATATAAGTTTTGTTGATGATCGACGTCTAAAGATTTAGTTTGATAGAGGAAAATAAATCCTCCATCTCTTCCTTTGTTCTTGTTGGAAGGTGAGAAATGAATCCCTGGATCTTCAATATTGATGAAGGCATTTTGAACTTCTATGGAAATCTCTTGTATTCATTTTTGAGTTTGCTTGATTCCTCGATCGGCGCCCTTAACTTCCTTAGGACATCCAAGTTAGGACTCTTAAAAGAATATTCCAAAATATTTTCTTTTGTAATCCATATTGGTTTCTGTAATGTTTATAATTAACTTATGAATCCCATGAAACCTAATGTAATATGATGCTATATGGATGCAACAAACACAAGTAAGCACATAGATAAACAAGGATAACAAACAAGGGGGACCCTAGGTTTGCAACGAGCGTGGAGCCAAAGGTATACCCATTCCCAAGGGTGTGGACTAAAGGTTGATTGTACCTGTAGAACAAGGTTCTAAAGAGGTTCTCAAAGTCATTAGTCCATCTTTTAGATATTATCAACTTCCCAACTAACTCGGGGATTAATAATATTCTCAAGAGAACTTCTTTTGAGTGTAGCATCGCGTAGCACTATTTCGGGACTTACTCCCTCATAGCCTCGCACTACGTTCTAATAAAGGCCAAAGTGGGGTTAAAGGTAACTACGGTCCTTAGTATCATGGACTCCAATTGAAAGTAGTAAAAGTTTTCACGACTAAACTCGTTCAACCGAACTATTTTCAAAAGGGTCTCAACTAAGCGGGATTCTCAAGTCAACTTAGTCGGGACTCACTCCCTATAAGCCTCATCGAATATATCACCATCCTATCATAATTTCTCTCAAGTCTGGGTGTAGGACTTTGTCTCACCACTCAAAGATAATAGCCCAAAAGAAATAAAGAACAAATAAGAAAATAAGCAAGTAGGCAAATACATAAAGCAATAAAGAAACAAAACAAGAAAGGGAAACCCACTGAGATTTCCCCAGTGAAGTTGCCATTTCTGTCGCGGTGAAAATCGGATACCAAACTATTGATTAGTTTGAATCTTTAATTCAATTTGCAACCGATCTTTGATTTGTCCAAAGGAAGGGATAAATATCAAAATTCCCACAATGCAATGCAAATGCAAGGTTTAGAGAGTTTTAGGTTCAGGGGTTGATTAAACTTAGGGAAGGTACTAGCATCCTAAGTTTCTGTAGTACTCTACAGGAACCTCTTGTTTTATATTGTTTATTGCTAAGTGTTTATCTGCTTAAGGTTGAAAGACCTAGGGGTTTATTTCTAAGTATACTCGATAAGATGTCGCATCTTATGCCTACATATCCTTACGGGAGTGGAATCAGAGTATTTGTAGTTCCCCTAAAGGGTTTGAGGAGTGCTTTGACTGTGGTCAAAGTTCCTACGGGTTTAGGGTAGTTGATTGATTGATTTTAGGAGAAGAGATGCGCTGTCATTTTAAGAGAGATTTAACCGCCACAAATTGTAAGTAAATAGTCTTTGCATCATCTTAAGAGAAGGGCTCAAGTACTCGGATAGGGATCGACGAGGTACACCTTTATCTCTCTTAAGGCAAAGTTTCTACGGTATTGACTGTATTGATGTGGGGTGGAGATTCTATCTCGCTTAAGATGATTAACATCTTTCTTTAATGTGTTTGAATATTGTATGAGTTGTTTTGTTTTTTTTTCTATGTTGTAAAATAAAGACGAAGTCCTTCCTATGGGGTAGGATCTGTCCTAAAAGATCAACTTGAATGGGATCAAGGATCAAGGGGATTATGATGCAAATGATGCATACGCATGATTGTTGAGATCATGCGCAGATTCTTCCTTTGGACGGAATGCAATTGCGAGAACGATAAACATGATAATAATTGTAAATTGTGGAAACATAAAGTTGCGAGTAAAGGCAGATAAATAAACATACATGTACGCATGAAAGCGCTGAAGTGTGTGAGAGTGAATGTGTCGTGAATGTGAATGTGCACGATTGGTTGATTTTAAAGGAAAAGTTAGTTGAGGTTAACTGATTAATTTCGAGAGATTGATTTTAGTTGATTAAATTGATTTTAGACGGATTGGTTAATTTTAATTTTAATTATTTTAGTGAAATTGATTATAGGAAGTGATCGGATTGATTTAGTAAAAAGGATTATGCTAGTTGAAATAAAAAAGTTTTTTTTAGAGAATAAATTAGGTTCGAAATGAGTGATCTCAAATAAAAGGGTGAAAGGTTTTGTTTAGTAAAATTAACTAAGTGATTCTAGATAGAAATAATTTTAAACGAGCCAATACATACTGAAATAATTGGTTTTAGTTACTATTATTAAAGATTAACAAATTTTATTAGAATAAAGTAGTTTTATTATTATTAATAGATAAATACTAATTAAGTGAATTATGAAAATAGTCTTTATTATCTTATAAATTAATATATTATTATCTAAATAAAAGGTTATCAAGTTGAGAGAAATAAAAAAAATAGATAGTGATTTATTATATGGTTGATAAAAGGTTTTAGTTATCTAAAGTTAAATAAATAAAAATGGATATATTCATTATTTATTTAGGAAAGGAATTATTTGGTTTATAAAAGGGTGATTAAAAAATTAATTAAGTGGATTAATTAATTAATAATAAAAACAATAGTTTAAGTTATAAAGAAAAGGGTGATGATTATAAAAGGTTATTAACTAAAAAAAACTTAATTGGTTAAAAGATTAATGAATTTGAAATATAAATTAATAAAAGGTTTACTAAATTGTTAATTAAAAGATGGCTGATTAGATGTTAATTAGTCAATTAGTTACTTAAGAAAATGATTACTAATTAAGTTAATTGAATGGATTAGGGTTCAATTAGTGGCAAACAAAATGTTAATGATGGGTTAGATGGGGAGGTTAGTGTGGTGGTGTGTGATTAGTGGTCTGTGTTTGATTTTAATTATATTACAAATAAAATAACAAAACAACAAAAAAGAAAACGGAACCCTAATTTCCCCAAATTGGCCCCTCCCCCAAAACGCGATCTTCTCCTCTCTCGATCTGTCTTCTTCTTGTTCGATTGCAGTCCTCAATTCCTTCAATTGATTCTCCTCTTCTCCATTTCCTATCAGGCAAAAACCTACGAAGCAAACATCAATCCCAAATGAAAACATCAATTGAAGAAAGCATTACCTGCGATGACGATAGCGAAGGCTTGCAGGTGACTTCGCGGTGGTGACGTCGTCTATGGGGATTTCCGGTGTGAGCGGTTTCAACTGCGATAGGTCCGTGGTCGGAAAAACATCATGAGATAAGTCCTCATCTTCTTCTGCTTTCGCATTCTAGGTTTTTGAGTTTGGGATTTTTCTGTGGAATTTGGGGTTTCACTCTCTTTGAATTGGTGTTTTTGGTGGAGTTTTGTATTGTTGTCTGTTTGAATCTCAATTTCCTCTCCTCTTATATAGGTCGTTCCGAATTAGCTATCAAATGAGGTCTTGAATTCATTTCCAATTTTAAACTACCTTGTCTGAGCGTTTTGGGAAAGAAAATGAGGAATGTATTGGTTATGGTTTGAGAAGATTTTGGTCAATAACTACCTTTCCTTTTTCATTCAACATTGTCTGAGAGATTTGGTGGTGATTTAATATGCCATTATTCCTTTGAGACATATTTTGATATTTGTTTTGACAGGTCAGAAGGCTTCGTGATACCTACCCCTCCTAGAACTCGTATTGAATTTCCATTGCTTCCAACATTCTCATTTGAAAGCTTCAGCGTGTTCGGGCTCAGAGCAGCATTCCATGATATTATTAGGTAGAAGTGCAAAGTCATATGAATTACCATTGCTTCTGTCTTTCCCTGTAACATTGAAGGTCGAAAGCTTGATGATCACTTTCAAAAGCGTGTTGTCAGGTTGTTCGTCTCATGAGGTACACTCTTGGGTAATGGGACCGTTCTGGCGTAGTAGTAATCCTCCCCTGCTTGCGTTGGAAGTTTGAGGGCACAGCAATTGGCCGCGGGTTACTTCATGAATTACCGTAAGTGCATTCTATTTCCATGAGTGTGACATGTCTCTGAATGAATTATAAATTGCATTCCACTAATGTGTTGTGTTCATGTGATCCTTGCTGCACTAGGGTGAGAGTAATCTATGGAGTTTCTTCCATGCTAGCCTTCGGTATTGCGGCATATGAAAAGTTCGAGGCCAAGATGAATGATGTATTAGGGATCTCTTGACAGATTGGTGAAGTTTTGTTGACCGAACACGAGTTCGCAAAAGGCATCCCAGTCCATCTAGTATCAAGTCCTTTAGAATGCAACCTAGAGTCATGAGTGTAACCTGTTTCAATCCCACCCATATCAAGATTGGATTTTGCAGTAACTGTCGCCACAGGTGAATGTACCATCGCAGCTTCCGCATCAGAAACTTGACAACCATTTCCTTTGTATAGAATTTTGCTTGTGATAGGCTTCTTCTGATACTGTGTGTTGTAGGTTCCGAATAAGAGTGGTGTGCGACCGTATTTTGGAATCAGCTCAACAGTGGCGGCATTGAGGCGGTAGTGGTATGCGCATTTCGGCTCAGTGGCAGGCTCAGAATGCTTTGGATGTTCTCTTGTACTTGGAATGGTTCATCCTTGTACTCTTCGCGCCAGTGCTTGGAAATTGGTACCAGCCTGGTAGTAGCGGTTTCATGCCGAAATATAACAGTGCTGTTGGAATTCACCATAAAAGAGGTAAGCCCATATCTATCTTGCCTTATGTGCACTAATTTTCTCTTATGTGAGCAATCAACTTCTTCTCCTAATGTTTTTTATGCCATTAAAACTACTCACGAAACCAAGTTGATTCAAATTATGCAGGAGCTAATACGAAAGCTAAAACGACCGAAGTGGAAAACAACTTGTGTCACGACCTCGCGCTGAAAGATTCAGCAGCATGTCGCGGTCTTCACTTTGAACTGAGTTGGTGAGTGTACTTCCTTCTTAAATTCTTCCTGGCACTTGTTTAACAATAATCTCTTAAATGTTATCTTTTCATTGTCTTGACTGAGATCAGGCAATGCAGCTGCCAGATGAAAACAGAAATTGGCATACATTTCACAGAAGGTAGGTTCCATCAAGGCCTTCTCAAAGATTTGTGAGATGACACCAGTGAGAGTGACTGCATTGTCAATATTAACTGCTTTTACCTGTTCAAAAAGTTTCTCAAAGTTCTGTGGAATTAACCTGTTCAATATACCCTTCAACTGTCTCTGCTTCGCCTGTTCCTCATCTGTTACTTTACCAACCTCGTACTTCTTCTCAGCTTTATGCATCGTCACCAAAGGAGATTGAGAAGGAGATGGAATTAAACCCCTCTGCGGGAAGCTAGCATCACGCTGCCACCTTTCACCATCAGGGCTATTTCTTTGCATTCCTCCCTCTTTGGCTTGGTCGGGACCGAGCGGGAATTCTGGGCAAGACAAAGTTGGAGGCGGTACATGCGACGGAGCGTCAATTATAAGTCCTCATGAACTCAAGATTTGTATATAGGTTGAATTGAACTTCTTGTAGTTGTATTGTTGTAATGGTAGCTTATAATTGCGGAACCGCTACATGGCTGAACCGTAGCTATTTAACTCTAGAGTTGTAAGAAGTAGTCATCCACCTGTAATTTTCTTGTAGGAAAGGATAAATGTAACAAATGTAGCCCTCTGCATATAAATAATCGTGTCTTATGTTTTTCAGCCTCGGCATGCCTAATGTTTAATGTTTAATGGTCCTGTACTCCACCCCCTTAGAGGTATAATACAAGGTTTGAAATAAGACAGGAACTTTTAATTTGTGGCCCTGTACTTCCCGATATCGAACAGTACGTCCTCCAAGAGTTGCATCCAGCTCGACCGTCTTGATGGCTGCAACAGCAACTTCATCCTGACTAGTGTCTTTACCAATCCAGTAATGGATGTCATGACGCAGAGCTCCACTTCTTGACGCGGTAGTCTTTAAAATCACATAGGAATCCCCAGTAAAATAAATGCCATAAGAGGACTTTGGGACAGATATTGGATTAAAATTCTCAATACGCCATATTTCAAGTCCAGCCTTTTGTCCGGCTCCCTAGAAAACTGGACCCATATCTCTCATGGAAACTGCCATAATATTATTCTACTATTTGGTCCTTTACACCCTATCTTATATATAGCAAATAATATCCTTGAATGATGAACAAGCGATGGAGAAATGTTACTTGAAGTAGCTCCTTAGTCTAATAAGAGAAATGGTGTATGTAGCTCAAACTTGCATATCTTGAATTCATGGTAACGAACTAAACACTTGGTCTTGTCTTGATATTAACTCTTATAAAAAATATGAATTTAAATCTCATGAAAAGAAAGCACCAAACGACATCAAGGTTGAAGGTGAGAAAATATTAAAAGGGGGGGTTGAATAAGTATGAAGATAAACACTTAGAAATAAAAACTCAAGTATTTTTATCCTGGTTTGTTGAACTCAACTACTCTAGTCCACCCTTCCTAGCTTGATTTGCCTTTCTCAAACAAGGACTTAATCCACTATTTAATCAACTGATTACAATAGTAAGCACTAAGAACAACTGTTCAAAGTCTTCTCAAGAACTACTGATCCTAACTGGATCTTCTTAAGGTTTTCTTACAATCAAATGGCATAACAAATACAAGTGTTGAAATGCTTCTAATAAAGCTTTATCACAACTGTGATTTTTCACTTAAGATTAAGAACAAAGAAATTAATTCTAGAAAGAATATATGAATTTGTATGAGAGCTTTTGATATTGAATTCTTTTCAAGTAATGTGTCAACTGAAGAAGATGAGTGGAGATATGCTTTTATAGGCACAGTGATCCAAGAGCTTTTCACGTTGAGAAGTGTGTACTAAAAGGTCTGAGCCCTTTTTGTCTTCACATCAAGTGACCTTTCCTAGAAGAAGAAAGCACAGAGAAATCCTTTTTGTCTGTGTTCTTGTGTCTAGCATAAATAAGGAAAGAGTCGTTTGGATATTCCAACGGACATAATCTTTGAATTCTTCTTCATCAATTTTCAGGAAGAATCATCAGAGTCTAAATTGATCAGAGCCTTTTGATGTTTATCAGAGTTTTGTTGAATCAAAGTCTTTGCAGCAAGTGTGCTTTTAGCGTGTATAAGTTCAGAGCAGGGTTTTGAGTCAGATCCTCAGTACTGGCAGCGTTAGTACTCTCAGAGTCTTCTGAAGTAACTATGCTTGAAAACTCTTCATACAAAATTCTTCTTTGGTTCAGATGCTTCTGACTTGCTTCAAATTCTTCTGGAGCTTCTGCTTCAGATCCTTCTGGAGGCAACGCTTAGGATCTTCTGATGGCAGCGTTCAGAATCTTCTAATGGGTGCATCTGACGCTTCAGAGCCTTGCATATTTCTTATGTTCAGATCTTATTTGCTTTTGGAGTGATATTTACTTTAATATCTGCAGCAAACATTCTTAAGCAAATTTTAGAGTATATAATTCTTAATTACAAAATTTCATAATAGTTATCATCAAAACATAGAGATATTATTAAGAACCAATCTGTGTTCTAACAATCTCCCCCTTTTTTATGATGACAAAAACATCAGAAATTTTGTTTAATTGAAAATAGAATAATTATAACTCCCCCTGAGATGATGAATCTCCCCATGAATTAAATATAAATAAGGAATAGAAACATCCTTTTTTGTCTTGAGTATTTTTCAGAGTTAGAGCTTGATTGTTCTAAACATTTGAGAGTCAGAGTTTCTTGCATATTTCAGAGTCTGAGTCTGATAATTGTCATATGATCTGAGAGTTTCAGAGTTTCTTTTATAGAGTATACTTATCAAATGTTCTGAAATACTCAGATATTATGTTAGATAAAATTGATATGTCTGAAGTTTCATTCTGGTAAAGTTTAATTAAACAGTTCAGATCTATTTTCTCCCCCTTTTTTGTCATAAGCAAAAAGTAAGAACTTTTAAAAGACAAATAAAAGGAAAAATAAACGAGATAAAGCATGTAGAGAAAACTTTGAAACATTCATTCATTCAGAGCAAAAAGTACAATCATCAGAAAATATTCAAGTACATGTGCAAACATTAGATGCAAACATCAGAAAAAAATAAACTAAGATTGTTTTGACAAAAGCATCTTCAACAGATCTGTGATCTCAGAAGAAGACTGTTCTTGTTTTGACATCCACTTAGCCATGGTTTCATTCTTCTGATCTTGTTTGGACATCCACTCAGCCATGTCTTCAGACTTCTTATCTTGCTTAGCCATCCATGACTTGATTTCTGATTGACCAGCTTCCAGAACTGCAATCTTATCTTCAAGATCTGGATACTCTTTCTTGATTTCAGATGAAGAGGGTGGGACAGTTTCTGAAGCTTGAACAAAGTCAATTTCCATATGGGCTTTGGAGTTAGGAGCAGTAGAGCCAGAAGGATGTTCTACCAGAGTCATAGCCAAAGAGTTGTCTTCAAATGCAGATTCAGTATTCTCTTCTGATGATGAAGGAGCATCTGTAAGAAGCAACGGTCCAGATCTCTTAACAGTCCAGAACAGACTTCTAGCAGTTTCAACAAATCTGAGCTTCGCATCATCAGAACATACGTTCTTCAGATTTGATGCTACAGTATTGAATCTGTTTATGAAGCCATTCCAAATGGCATCAGATTCACTTGCATCCATTGTTGATGAACACTTCCTCTGTACAGATCCTAAATACATCTGTATTTATTGCAAAAAAACTTGTAAATAAATGATCAACATTCAGTCTAGGTCTTGGGTGTAAAAGAGTTTCCAATGTTATTGGCCTGGGTTGGGGAGAAGGTGGAAAGATTGATTTATGAATGGTGATCAGAGGAGGAGGGTAGTATGGTATGAATGGAGGTTCAGATGAATTGTCAGGTTTTGATCTGGTTAAAGCATTCAACAGACATGGTTTTGCAGTTGATGCATGGGAAACAACATCAAATGGTTTATCAGAGTAAGGTTTGAATGCAGATTTAGCAGATTTAGCAGAGTATGGTTTTGCATCTGATGAACTTACTGCTGGCATTGTTTTAATATATGTTTGAAGCACAGATGGTAGAATGATGGTAAGTTTGGGTTTGAGAGGAGTGATAGTGTCAGATGGTTCAATTCTGGTGTAGAAAATTTTCAAGGTGAAACCAGAGGGAAGTTTGTTAGAGGAAAATAGTTTGCACGAAGCAGAAGGTACACTCTCAGATTTTCTTGGCTTGGATGTAGGGGTAGGATTGGGAATGATAATTTCAGAATATGGTTTAGGTGTTGGAGTAGGATTTGGAATGAGAGTTTCAGAAGAAACAGGTGGTTCTGGTTGGTTTACTTCAGAATTTCTGTGAGAGGGAGATACCAGAAAATCTGGGTGTATATCAGATTTTGATGAATTTGATGATGTGGTTGGAGTGTAAGAGGTAGAGGACACTTCAAAAACAGTTTTGAGAGGTGTAACATTTAGAACCTCTGTCTCAGGGATATGGGTTTCAGATGGGTTGGTTGATTCTGATGGATTCTCAGAAAGTTTTGATGGGGGTTCAGATGAAGGTGGTTCTGATGTAGGTGGATCAGATGTAGGTGGTTCAGATGCAATAGGATTAGATGTAGCTTTTATAGGTTCAGAAGTAACTTGTGCAGATCCAATAGGTTTAGATGTGTTTGATGGTGGTTTTTCTGGTTGTGGTTGTTTTTCTAGTTGTTTTGGTTGTTGTTCAGATTGTTTGTGTTGTTGTTTTTCAGATTGTTTTTCTGGTTTCTGTTGTTGTTGTTCATATTGTTCTGTTGGTTTTTCTGGTTGTGGTTGTTTTTCTGGTTGTTGTTGTTATGGTACAGATTGTTTTGCTGGTTTTGTTATAGGTGGTGGAGTCTCATTTGCTGGTTTTGTTGTTGTTGGTGTTGGTGCAGATGATTGAGTATTAGAAGGTTTTACAGGAGTGATGGAAACATGATTAGATGATTTTTGTGGGGAAGGAACAGAGATATGAGATGGAGCAGGAACAGATTGTTTCTGAGTAGAAGGTGGTTTTGGAATAGACTTAAATGTTGAATCATTTAAAACAGTATTATTGAAAGAAGATACAGAAGATTTGGTACCTTTAATCTTGATACGCTTTGTGGGAACAGAAGGAGCGTCTCCAGATGCTTTCCTCTTGATCAGCTTCTGAGGCTTGTCAGCAACTTTGGGCTTCTTCTGAACAGTCACATCTTCTACTTCTGATTGACCTCTTTTCCTTGTGATCTCATTTCCTCTATCAGGCATTGGTTCCCTTGCTCTTTTCAGAATATCTGCAGGGATTGGGGTTCCATCTGCCTTGCAAGAATCAATGTACCTTACAATTATTTCCCTTGGTTCTTCAGCACAGAACAGAGGGTAGTCTTCTACTGGGATTCTCTTCTGACTGAGTTCAGAGATATTCAGCTTCTTGGGTGCTGATGTGAGTTCCTCTACAATTTTAAGTCTCTGAAGACTTTTGGCATTCAGAGGTTTCCCAACAATAGATTCAAGTTCCTCCTTGACTCCAGCAACATGCAGAGCAGTCACCAATCCATTTTCTGTCAGAATATATGAAATTAACCTTCCAAAGGGAATCCATGTTTTGATCTTCTGACCCTTATCTTTTACAGATTCTCTGGAGGCATTAATATGATTCCATAAGTGCATGAACAGAATCTAAGGAAGATCTACCTTGGTGCTCTGACTTAAACAGTACATGAAGTAGAGCTATTCATTGTTCACGTAATCTGGAGAGTTTGTAGATTTTCTGTGATGAATGCATCCCATGAAAATCTTTGCCCAGATCTTGTAGTCAGGCTTCAGATCTTTAAACTTGTTAGAAACCTATCCAGCAGTCATGACTTCCTCATACACTTCTTCCATATCTACACGCCCAGTTGGCAGATGAGATACTCCATCAGTTTCCTCATATCCTATGAGTTTTCTGATCAGATCTTCTGTAATGATTATCTCCTTACCCAGAACAGAAGACAAGATGAATTTAGGGTATACAGAAGCATGTATCCAGAATTCTTTCACCAGATGGGGGTAAACTGGTCCAAATAATTTGTCAAAGTATTTTACCCAGCCTTGAGCATCAACTATTGAACGAAATTCAAATCCATTTTCAGCCAATGAATCAAATTCCACCATTGATTCACAGAGAACTTCCAGTTTGTCAACAGGTGTTAACAAAGTCCTTTTTGGTGTCGAATATGGAGCCACACCTATATTTGCAGAAGTAACTTCAGCCATGGTTAATTGAAACTGAGCAGCTGTTGAGGATGAAGTTGCCATTGAAGATGATTTTGTCAAAGGTTTAGGGTTTTTGTGAAGAGAGAAAAGAAGACAGAAATGCATAAAAGTTCTTGAGTTGTGAAAAGTGTGAAAGTGGTGAGAGATGTGGTATTTATAGAAAACATTTAGGCATACAAACAGACAAACAAGGCACGTTCACACATAGCAATTAATGAAAAAGAATAAAAATCATTTCAAGCATTAATTGATTCTGACAAATTGGGGGGAAAATCAAGATTTTCACTATTCAAACTTCACCTCAAACGTCTCTTCAGTAGTGTACACGCCATCTTTGTAGATTTAGAGTGACACGTGTTTGCTTGCATGTGCTTCTGAATTCTCTTGAGAAATGAAACGTTAACCAACGTTCAAATCCTCTGAGCATTTTTAGTTCAGATTTACACAAGTAAAATAGTTTAAGAAAATGAATAAATTAATAGATGAAATACTTCAGAGCATTAAACATTTTGCATCTGTAAAATTTGCTTCTGACAAATATTATTCTGGACACAAATCCATACCAATATTTTTCAGAATAAATTTGAATCTATCTTCAACAAGGGGTTTTGTGAAAATATCTGCCCATTGATGATCTGTATCAATAAAGGATAAGTTTATAATTCCCTTCTGAACATAGTCTCTGATGAAATGATGCTTAATTTCTATATGTTTTGCCTTAGAGTGTAAAATGGGGTTTTTAGACAAACATATAGCAGAAGTATTATCACAGAATATAGAAATGTTACTTTCAAATATCTGATAGTCTTTTAGCTGACTTTTCATCCAGAGCATCTGCGTGCTACATCCAGCAGCAGCAATATATTCTGCCTCTATAGTTGATAGTGCAATTGTGGGTTGCTTCTTGCTGTACTAAGAGATTAGATTTCTTCCTAGAAATTAACAACTTCCAGAAGTACTTTTTCTTTCCATTCTGTCTCCAGCGTAGTCAGCATCACAGAATCCAACTAATTTGAAATCATCAGATTTTCTGTAACACAAACCCACATTAGAAGTACCTTTCAGATACCTTAGAATCCTTTTAACAGCTGTTAAGTGTGATTCTCTAGGATTTGATTGGAATCTAGCACACAAGCATACACTGAACAATATGTCAGGTCTAGAAGCAGTTAAGTAGAGAAGATATCTTATCATATCTCTGTAGAGTTTCTGATCTACTTTCTTACTTACCTCTTCCTTGCCTAGTGAACTAGTTGGATGCATGGGAGTCTTTGTCATCTTACTATCAGTCATGTTAAATTTCTTCAGAAGTTCTTTAACATATTTGGTCTGATGGATGTAAGTGCACTCTGGAGTTTGGTTGACTTGAATTCCCAGAAAGAATCTCAATTCTCCCATCATGCTCATTTCAAATTCTGCCTGCATACATTGAGCAAACTCTTATCCCAGCATAGTATTGATAGATCCAAATATGATATCATCCACATATATTTGACAAATTAGAAGATCTTTCTTAAATGATTTACAAAAGAGTGTTGTGTCCACTTTGCCTCTGATGAAATTTTTCTCCAGAAGAAAATTGCTCAATCTCTCATACCAAGCTCTGGGAGCTTGTTTTAAACCATACAGAGATTTCTTTAGTTTGAAAACATGTTCTGGAAATTTTTCACTCTCAAAACCAGGAGGCTGGTGAACATAAACTTCTTCTTCTATAATACCATTTAGAAAGGCTCTTTTAACATCCATCTGATATAGAGTGATGTTATATTGTGCAGCAAATGAAATAAGAAGGCGTATAGATTCTAACCTTGCCACTGGAGCATAAGTTTCAGTGTAATCAATACCTTCCTGTTGACTGTACCCTTGAGCAACAAGCCTTGCCTTATTTCTTTCAACTTCTCCTTTCTCATTAAGCTTATTTCTGAAGACCCATTTGGTCTTGGAACTAAGTCCCACACATCATTTCTGGTGAATTGATTTAGCTCTTCTTGCATGGCAATAATCCAATCATTGTCTTGCAGAGCTTCATCTACAGAGGTTGGTTCAATTACTGACACCAATCCAAATAATGATGCTTCAGATGATCTGAGAAAGGATCTTGTTCTGATAGGGTCATCCTTCTTTCCAATGATAACATTCTCTGGATGAGAAGCTTTGATTCTGGAAGATGATCCTCTAATAGTTGATTCTTCAGAAATGTTTAAATTGTTCATCTGAAAAGTTAAAGGAATTGTATCTGGCGTTGCTTCTGGTTCCTTCACTTGAGCTTTGTCTGCCTCTGAGCCTTCAGAGTCTGTGAAGACTACTTCTCTATCTGCAGAGTTTTCAGACTGCTTTGGCTTTTTAATGCCAAGCTTATCATCAAATCTAACATGAATAGATTCTTCCACAATCTGTGTTTCAGTATTGTATACTCTGTAGCCTTTAGAGCGTTCAGAATACCCAAGTATGAAACACTTCTGTGCTCCAGAATCAAACTTGTTCAGATTTTCTTTAGTATTCAGCATATAGCAAATACATCCAAAAGGATGAAAATATGAAATGTTGGGCTTTCTATTCTTCCACAGTTCATAGGGAGTCTTCTCCAGAAGAGGTCTTACAGACACTCTGTTCTGAATGTAACAGGTTGTGTTGATTGCTTCTGCCCAAAAGTGCTTTGCCAGATTAGTCTCATTGATCATGGTTCTGGCCATTTCTTGCAGAGTTCTATTTTTCCTCTCTACAAATCCATTTTGTTGTGGAGTTCTAGAACAGGAAAAATCATGAGCAATGCCATTTTCATTAAAATATTTTTCAAAATATTTGTTTTCAAATTCACCACCATGATCACTTCTGACTTTTATAATTTTGAAATCTTTTTCATTCTGGACTTGTTTGCAGAAGTCAAAGAACATAGAATGTGACTCATCCTTGTGTTTTAAGAACTTTACCCATGTCCATCTACTATAGTCATCAACAATGACTAATCCATACTTCTTGCCTCTGATGGATGCAGTTTTCACTGGTCCAAACAGATCAATATGAAGTAATTCTAGTGGTCTGGAAGTAGAAACAACATTTTTTTATTTAAAAGAGGATTTTGAAAATTTCCCTTTTTGACATGCTTCACAAAGAGCATCTGAGGTGAACTTCAGATTAGGAAGTCCTCTGACAAGATTAAGTTTATTAATCTGAGATATACGTCTCATATTAATATGCCCCAATCTTCTGTGCCAGACCCATTGCTCCTCATTAACAGACAAGAGACATTTAACATTCTGAACCTTAAGTTCTAAAAGATTTATTTTATAAATGTTGCTTTTCCTCTTTCCACTAAATAGGATTGAGCCATCCTTTTGACTAATAGCTTTGCAACATTTTTGATTAAAGGTTATGTCATAACCATTGTCACTTAATTGACTTATGGACAATAGGTTATGCTTTAATCCTTCTACAAGTAAAACATTAGTAATAGAGGGAAGTTTATCATTTCCAATAGTGCCAGATCCAATGATCTTGCCCTTATGATTCCCTCCAAATCTCACATCACCTCCAGATCTAAGCTCCAGACTTTGGAACATAGACCTTTCTCCTGTCATGTGTCGCGAGCATCCAGAGTCCAGGTACCATGATTGGCGTCCTGACCTTGCTGCTAAGAACATCTGCAACAGGAATTATTTTACTTTTAGGTACCCAGATCTTCTTGGGTCCTTTTGGGTTAGTTATTCTGAAGGTTTGTCTAAACTTCTGTTTTTCAACATAAGGTTTATTCTGACTAGCCTTAGATTTAAACACATGAATGTTCTTTTCAGAACGTGTGTTTTCAATATCATTCAAGTGACCAAATTTAAAGTGGGAATATAAAGGAGTTTTCTTGATGATAATTTTATCAACAGATTTTGGATTTAAATCCTTTCTAGAGGAAGATTTATATCCAATTCCTTTTCTGTTATTTCTGCTAACTCCATAGATCATAGAAGCCATTTTGCTTCTGTCTATGCTTTTAGCAAGAAACTTTTGAAAGCTGTAATCATATTTTTCCAAAATATTTTTGCATTCAGATTCAGTTTCAGAATCAGAGTTTTGTTGAGCTAATTCAGAATCATTTTTCAATCTTAAGTTCTTTTCATTTAGCTCAGCTACTTCTGATTTGAGAATATTATTCTCAGATACAAGATTGCTTTGACGCTTCTTGTATTTGAGCTTAATATTGTTATAGCTCTTCAGAACTTCTGATAACACTTTGATAAGTTCATCTTTAGTGAGTTTAGCCATTACCTCTTCAGCGTCAGAGTCAGATTCAGATCCTGAAGTTCCTTCCTCCTGATCTTCTATGTCTGCCATCAATGCTACATTGGCACATTCCTCTTCTGACTCAGATTCAGATGTATCTGAATCATCCCAGGTGGCCATTAGAACCTTCTTCTTCTTATCAGATTTTCTTTTAGGCTTTTCTTTCAACACCTTTGGACATTGATTTTTGTAATGTCCAGGTTCTTTACATTCATAACAGACAACCTCCTTTTTGCCAGATCTTCTGTGTCTAGAAGATTCTTTTCTTTGGTCAGGCTTCCTGAAGTTTCTGAACTTCTTTCCTTTATGCTTCCAGAGTCTGTTTATTCTTCTAGACAGCATGGATAGTTCATCTTCATCTTCAGATGAGGATTCTTCAGAGCTTTCCTCTATCACCTGCAATGCTTTAGCAGATTTATTAGATTTTAAAGCAATTGATTTACCTTTCTTTTGAGGTTCATCTTCCTCAAGTTCAATTTCATGACTCCTTAGTGAACTGATTAGTTCCTCCAAGGAGATCTTGTTCAGATCTTTAGCCATTTTCAGCGCAGTCACCATAGGTCTCCATCTGTTAGGTAAGCTTCTGATGATCTTTTTCACATGATCAACAGTAGAGTATCCTTTATCCAGAACCTTTAGTCCAGCTGTAAGTATTTGAAATCTGGAGAACATAGCTTCAACAGATTCAGCTTCTTCCATCTTGAAAGCTTCATACTTCTGGATTAGAGCCAGAGCCTTTATTTCCTTGACTTGAGAGTTTCCCTCATGAGTCATCTTTAAGGACTCAAACATGTCAAATGCAGTTTCTCTATTTGTGATCTTTTCATACTCAGTGTGAGATATTGCATTTAACAATATTGTTCTAGCCTTGTGGTGATTTCTAAATTCCTTCTTTTGGGCTTCTGTCATAGATTTTCTATCTACTTTCTTGCCATTACCATCAATGGGATGAACATATCCATCTATGACCAAATCCCATAAATCAGCATCATAACCAAGGAAAAAACTTTCAATCCTGTCTTTCCAATAATCAAATTTCTCCCCATCAAACATAGGGGGTTTAGTGTTGATCCTGTCCTTTTCTTCCTATTTGTTGTTAATGTTAGATATTGAAGTATCAGCCATAGTAACAACCAAATATATATCAAAGTTTTTCTCACTGGATCTTTACTGTCACTGTGAGGTGGTAGCACACACAGAACCGGAGCTCTGATGCCAACTGAAGGTGAGAAAATACTTAGAAGGGGGGTTGAATAAGTATGAAGATAAACACTTAGAAATAAAAACTCAAGTATTTTTATCCTGGTTCGTTGAACTCAACTACTCCAGTCCACCCTTCCTAGAGTGATTTGCCTTTCTCAAACAAGGACTTAATCCACTATTTAATCAACTGATTACAATAGTAAGCACTAAGAACAACTGTTCAAAGTCTTCTCAAGAACTACTGATCCTAACTGGATCTTCTTAAGGTTTTCTTACAATCAAATGTAATAACAAATACAAGTGTTGAAATGCTTCTAATAAAGCTTTATCACAACTGTGATTTTTCACTTAAGATTAAGAACAAAGAAATTAATTCTAGAAAGAATATATGAATTTGTATGAGAGCTTTTGATATTGAATTCTTTTCAAGTAATGCGTCAACTGAAGAAGATGAGTGGAGACTTGCTTTTATAGGCACAGTGATCCAAGAGCTTTTCACGTTGAGAAGTGTGTACTAAAAGGTCTGAGCCCTTTTTATCTTCACATCAAGTGACCTTTCCTAGAAGAAGAAAGCACAGAGAAATCCTTTTTGTCTGTGTTCTTGTGTCTAGCATAAATAAGAAAAGAATCGTTTGGATATTCCAACGGACATAATATTTGAATTCTTCTTCATCAATTTTCAGCAAGACTCATCAGAGTCTAAATTGATCAGAGCCTTCTGATGTTGATCAGAGTTTTGTTGAATCAGAGTCTTTGCAGCAAGTGTGCTTTTAGCGTGTATAAGTTCAGAGCAGAGTTTTAAGTCAGATCCTCAGTACTGGCAGCGTTAGTACTCTCAGAGTCTTCTGAAGTAACTATGCTTGAAAACTCTTCATACAGAATTCTTCTTTGGTTCAGATGCTTCTGGCTTGCTTCAGATTCTTTTGGAGCTTCTGCTTCAGATCCTTCTGGAGGCAACGCTTAGGATCTTCTGATGGCAGCATTCAGAATCTTCTAATGGGTGCATCTGACGCTTCAGAGCCTTGCATATTTCTTATGTTCAGATCTGATTTGCTTCTGGAGTGATATTTACTTTAATATCTGCAGCAAACATTCTTAAGCAAATTTTAGAGTATATAATTCTTAATTACAAAATTTCATAATAGTTATCATCAAAACATAGAGATATTTTTAAGAACCAATCTGTGTTCTAACAAAAGTGACTCTTTCCCCACAAATGCCTCAATCTATGAGCCCGTGATTTCAATTCTTGTACGAATTTTGTCTTGGCAAACCTTCTTCACTAAGGAGAAAACTTGAAAGGGACCAAGATCTCGATTTAAGGGGGTCTAATCATGAAAATACGCTAGAGACGTTCTTAAAGAAAAATAAACCTGCACACACTCGTTAGTCGTGAAGAAAAATATTCATATCAAAATAAGGTCAAATAACAACGAAAAATGCGCAAAAAGAAGTGGGGTCTTGCGGTTAAAAATTAGGGTGCGACACCTACTACTAATGCAACACTCCAAGCAAGTCACATCAATACACATCAATACAATTAAACAAGAAGAAAACAAACAAACAGGGAAAACAGGCCAGCAATCTCCACAGCAGAGCAATCTTCTGGAAGCAATCCAATCCAAAGTCTGTAACTGTTCTTCAAGTCCACGCCATCTTCAAGAGAAGGAAAGGAATTCACGACAAGCAAGGGGTTCAATCCCACAAATAATCAAACAAGCTTCTATTCTATGGGAGGAAATTGGGTGTTGGGAGGCAAGGGTAAGTTCCACAGGAGCTTATCCCAGGCACTCAACCAACAAAAAGATCTTTGGGGAAACCTAAGGGTTTGGCTCCTTCAAGAGGTGTGCCATATTCCCCCCACAGGAGGGACTGTGCTACCTCAAGAAGGTTCCTAAAGAGGAAAGAATGAGAGAATTTCAGGATAATGGAGATGAGAAGCAAGGTAAGTTCCACAGGAACCTACCACAGACACTCAACCAAATCCATTTCCTTTAGAGAGCTTGCTTAGGCTCAACTCCAATGTGAAAGGTAGGGAATTCCTCCACAGGAGGAATTATACCCACAATGAAGGATCCTAATTAAGCAAGGAGTATTTGAAAGGGAAACTAATCCTAGGGAAAGATCATCACCTACTTGAATCTCTAAAGAACCTCAAATGTTATCTCCTAATGATCACCTATACTAAGGCCAATTTGTAAAATGGGGAACTAAGGGAAACTCATTCCTAAAAATTCTAAGGAAAATACTACACCATCATATATGTGTCAACATGCTATGGTAGAAAAATCATAATCTAAATCAAAATTCCCAAATTAAATCCAAAACTTCAAGGGTGCATTAAAGGAATTCACTAAAGAACACTCCTAAACAACTACCCTAAAATCCTATTTAAAATGATCTAAAAATCACACCAAAAATCACATAGCAACATTAACATGCCTACAACCAGCACACAAAATTTCAAGATCAAACTCAAAAGTATGGATGAGAAATAAAATCAACAAATTCAGAACAACATTGTTTCATTATTAAAAGTGCACTAAAAGAGAAAATATGAAATAAATGGAAAATGCATGTAAATTTAAAATAAAAAGCATGATAAAATCCTAAACATCTCAATCTACATACACAAATTTTTCCAGAATTTATTACCAAGATTCACTCTTTTTTAATGAATTAAATCTAACCAGCATTAAAACAAAAAAAGTAAAGAAAAGAAATTAAAAACAAATAACTGGGAGGGGTGCAATCAGCTAGAAAAACAAGGCTCATTCGCCTGGGCCCAAGAATGGGGGGTGAGAATAGCGCATGGGCGCTGGGCCCATTTGAGTTCAACTCATCTCAACAATTCACTCATCTGAACGTGATAGGGGGGTACATTAAGCAAGCACTTCACATGTTAATTCTTGTTGGGCCTAATAGAGGGGGCGCGGATAGTACAATAACCAAGGCCCAACATCAATAATCAACTAATTCAGTTCTCACAATTAATCAAAAAAGGGAACCACACGAGGATTTAAACCCACGTCTCAAAGGTTCAAGTAGCGCGCTGAGAAGAACTTGGTAATCCACTAATTGAAACGATGCGTTTTGGAATGGGGTGAGGTGGCGCGTTCATGGCTGTAGGATACGGTGACTTGGTCTTCCTCTTCCTCATGTGTGAACGGATGTGATTATCTCTTCTTCATTTTGAAAAACACAGGGGAGGGAAAACGCAGTTTCCGGCCGCGAATGGCTGGAGCTTCACCGGAAAAACTCGTGACCTCCTATCTCTCTCAATACTCCACCAATCCAAACGATTCTTGAACGAAAATTGTGCGAAATTTCACGAGGATTACAAATATAATATTCAATCACGCTAAAACCTCAAGACTAAAGAAATCTAAATCTCAACCGAAATTGGATCAATCCCTAATTTGTCACTAAACCTCAATTTTTTGTCCAGAAATCATCTATACCTTAATTGCAACCTAACCACATGAATCTAAGGTAATAAAAACGCATGAATTGAGATAAGTTTGGAGAAATGGAAACCTGGTTTTAAGCTTCAATTGTGGTGGTTTCAGACCTCAATTCTCCTCCAACAAGTGCAGATAGCTTCAATGATTGATGATGAACGTTTCTTGATAATCAATTCTTGCTGTAACCCTCTGAATCTCCAAAACCGAAAAATCCAATTCCAAGCTTTTTCACCAACTTGCTCCAATGGCTTCTCAACTGAATTTGACACTAGAAGCTTCTCAGAATAATCCACATCCAATTTATAGTCAGTTAAACAACTTTGGAGGCCCAAACAAAGCCCATTTTGAGATTTTCCATTTTCACTTCCTTCCAAAATTTCAAAGATGGTGGTACACATTTTTCCTTGACCTCTCCCTCAAATTCTATCCAATCCACTTACTTAACAGTTAGGAGTGCAATGGCATAGTTTTCCCTCCTTGATTCCAATCAAAGGGATGCATTTGGTATGTTGCTTCATAATGAAGTAAGACTCCATATGGCCATATTATGAGTTTCAATTCAAAATTGTGATAATGCCAAAGCCTTTAAAATGTCCATTCCAATCAAAATGATCACAAATTTGGCCTGAAAACATATTATTTCCAATTGTTTTGAATTTTTACACTTTAATCCATTAAAATGGTCTTTATGGGTATTTTCTTCAACCAATGCTTGATACAATCCATATCCATGGACTCTTTATACTTGGCTAAGCTAAAAACATCATTTTGAGCAACTTTCATGTTTAACAAAAATCCATTCGAAGCTTGCAAGATAGTGAAATTGACCTATGATGCCAAATGACCTATAATCTTACTTTCCCAAAATACCCCTAACTTGTAAACCTCATAACTTGAGTTCTACAAATCAGATGGAAGACTTATAATACAATTTGGAAAGCTAAGATCAAGACCTACAACTTTCATGTTGGCCAAAAGTTTAGGATAAGCACCCTTCTAGGTCAAACTTTCCTTGGAAGTTGATGAACTTTCACAGACAAATTTCACATTCCTCAGATGACCTGTAACTTGCCTGGACCATAACTTGAGTTATATAAATCCAATGGAGGACTTATAGTACTCAAATTAAAGTTAAGAGCATTCTCTACAAGTTTCATGTTGGCCAAAAGTGGAGATGAAACTTGTATCTTGAGATAGGTGGTCTTGAAGTTAGGCACTAAATAGGGGATTTTACCCTGAGAACCCTAATTTAGCAACTCCTCACACCTTGAACTTTTCTTGCATAGATCTTGAAATATTATCTCATGTGTCTCAACACAACTATCCATGGTTACATAGACCTAGAATTGAGCTTTGATCCTCTTCAACTGCCTAGTTGACTTGGAATTACTCAGATGAAAACTCCACTTGCAACACCCTCAACTGTGACTTTCCACACCTGGCATAATGACTTGATTGAGCTCCAACATGACCTTCAAGGCACTTCAATGAGCTTTACTCACACTCTCTCCTTGATCAAGTCCTTACAATCCACTTCTGATCTTCAACGGGTCCTCAAAGTAGGAGACTAGCCCCATACAAGCAAATGAACTTCTTAAGAACCTAACCCCCTTCCTGATGATTATGGTGACTTCTCAAACTTGCATAAGTCCTCTAGATAGGCTTCTCTGGATATAAACACCACTTAATCCCCTGCACAAGTGAACAATGCTATGATATGATGATGACATGCTAATGCTATGAAACATAAACCAGGTGAGAAAAGGTTAGGCAAATTTTGGGGTGCAACACACCTCTATCCTTGATTTCATCCGATAGATTTGCACCTCTGCTCAATTTACAAATTTTCGGCATTAACTTCGAATTACTCGGAAACCCCTACCACTCTCAAACGACTCTCACAGCCACATGCAATGAAATTATCACAATCCAACACGATAATTACAGCAACATACAAGTACAATCAACATCAAACAATCGTTATCTATGGGGATTAGGTATTTTCCCCTTTCTACCAATTTCATGCAATATACCCCATTAACCGATCAATCCCCCCCTTACCTCAAATGAAGTTATGATAATGATGATCCTTCACAATTTCACAGCTTCGATGATCTCTTCAAGCTTGCTGAAACGTGTCCTTCTCTTCCTCTCTCGTGTTCTTCTTCTTTCCACCGTGTGTTCTTTTTCCTTCTTCCAATTCTATTTCCACCAAAATGCCAATGTTACCCCTCATCCCAAATAATTCCTTATTATTCCAATTATATTAATAATCTCATTTTCTTAATTTCCAAAGATTAATATTATCACTTTATAATACCAATATTAATAATAATAACAATAATAATAATAATAATAATAATATCAACATTAATATTAATTATTAATTATTATCATTATCAATTACCCAATGTTAATATTATGCCTTTATTTCTTCACCAATTCCCACACCAAAACACGTTGACGAATAAAATAACACCGGAACTAAAAATAATTAAAATGGGTGTTACAGTAACACCCCACTCTACCCCGTACGCATATTATAGGAATATTAAAGAAAATACATCAGGGTTTTCAAAACACGTAGGATGTCACATAGACATTTTTTTCATTCAATGAAGTATCAAGTCACTTCATGATTTCCACAATATTTCAACAAGGTCATTCAATAAAACAGCGAAATAAAATCAATGTTTAAATATAATCCCCACAACCAGTGGTTATACATCATTAATCCAACAGATAAAAGATACGTAACAATTAATTAAGAAAATAAGAAAAATATAGAGTAATCCCATCATCCCATGTTACGTATCAGAGCAACTCCTAGGACTCAATCAAATAGCAACACACTCCAAGCACTACTCAGGTACCTGGTCATCTGCACTCCCCAAGGAGCACAGATGCAACAAACAGAAAAGGGGCGAGAACTACATTCAATAAATAAGAGGTGAAATACACATGCTAAGGAGTAGTTACACACCATACATACAATCATACACATGCAACGCACATACACGTGTCATCTCAATCACTCGACATTAATAGCTCATAATCAAATACAAACATGTAATGTAACTCACTGACTCGACACAATGCATGTGGTACCAACACAAATACATACGGTTCACCCTAGAACCTGATTCCCGTCAGAATCCGGATAAGTCGTATACGTTCCTTTGAACTACAACTTATCTCCACAACGACTTCCCAATGAAGTTCGGATGAACTAGGCACTCATCATGGATTCCCACCTAGTCATCTCCACAAGACACATGACATGAAATGCATGACAACACCATCATGCAAATATAATAATAATTTCAAGCATAATTCACGATCATTAATGATCCACACAAGCCATCCGCTCACTGTAATCCTCTCGGGAATCACCATCATCACACCAGATCGTCCACACTGGACGGTCCTGGCCCACACATATCAATCACACCCCTAAGGGAAAAAATGTAATTTTCCACATTCTCTCTAATTAAATTCATTACTAATCTTCCTTAGGTTCATTTTAGTCATATTAATCCTACCGATTAAACGGAATTGCGTTCCAAGCGAAATCTTGGCAGAAATCGCGAAAATGGGAAAAAGTCATCCCAGACCTGCCCATACGTATTGCCCTTCCTATTACGCGTAATGCTCTGCTGTCAGGCCCACCATATGCATATTGCCCTATCTCTTATGCATATTCCCCTATCATCAGGCCCACCATACGCGTATTTCCCTGTCTCTTACGCGTATTGCCTTGTCCCATACGCGTATCACCAGAACTGCTGCCAAAAACTCAGATTTCATCCCTTTCACGAATCCTCACACAATACTCTTTATTTTACCACTCAACTCAACCCAGAATTCAGTTTTTTGTTAATCGTTTCTCTCTACCTCCACTATACTTTATCTATCCATTATTCTTCTAACATTTCTATCATGTAAAGTTCAATTTCGTTAACCCTCAAACCCTTATTTCCTAGATCTGTTACCTGTCAGAATCATACCACAACATCAATCGATTCCACACGAATTTCATATTGATCTCAGATTCATTTACACATACATCACACAATAGTTATTCAGCAACACAACCATTTACAAAGAAAAGCATTATATTATGAAAAGTAGATAAAAGAAGAAGAAATACATGAATCCTATGAGAGAAAGGACCTCTCACTACCCGCTCATGTTAATTCATCCTTATTGAAATCCATTCTACCCCTTACCTTAGATTGAAGCTTTCTCTTGGTAACAATGGAGAATTTCTTGGTTCCTCTGCCTTAACTCTCTTTTCCCGGTCTCTTCCTTTTTCACGGTTAGTAACTGATTCCCCACTAAACCACTTCTAATCCCCCTTAATTAGATTTTCAGTTTTATTATTCCAAATAATAATAATAATAATAATAATAATAATAATAATAATAATAATAATAATAATAATAATAATAATAATAATAATAATAATAATAATAATAATAATAATAATAATAATAATAATAACAACCACTACCATCTCATTAATATTATTAATAACATAAAATAATAATACCAAAGAGCATAATATTCTTATTATTATCATTAATCATTAATATTATTTATTATAGGTCCACTTTACCCTAACTAAGGTCAACTCTCACCCTCACCCCTAACGTCATACCCTTATTAAGGACATCACAACCAATACACGCACACAAAGTATAAAATGACTAAATAATTTAAATGGGGTGTTACAACTCTCCCCCACTTAAAATATTTTATTCCTCGAAAACGTACCTGATGAGAACAATTCCGGATACGACTCTCGCATATTGCTCTCTAATTCCCACATCACACTTCCTCCAACAGCTCCTCCCCAAGCTATTCTCACCAACGGGATATCTTTCCCTCTTAGTTGTTTCATCTTGCGGTCTTCGATTCTCAATGGCATCGCCTCCACCATAAGGTTATCTCGAACTTGCAATTCATCTCTCTGAAGCACATGAGTTAGATCGGCAACATACTACCGAAGTTGCGATACATGAAACGCATCATGCAGATTCGAAAGTTCGGGTGGCAACGCCACTCTATAGGCAACTGCTCCAACCCTCTGCAGAATCTGATACAGTCCAATGAATTTAGGATCCAATTTCTTTGATTTTAGCACACGACCAACACCGGTCACCAAATTGACTCTAAGAAATACATGGTCACCCTTGCTGAACTCCAAGTCTTTCTTCCTATTATCATGACAGCTTTTCTTCCTACTCTGGGCCATCTTCATTTTCTCCCTAATCATCTGGATCACCTCTGTGGTCTGTTGCACAATCTCGGGTTCGAGTACCGCACTCTCGCCCGACTCATACCAACATAGAGGTGTCCTACACCTTCTACCATACAATGCTTTAAAAGGTGCCATTCCAATACTAGAATGATAATTGTTGTTGTAAGTAAATTTAATCAGCGGTAAATGAGTATCCCAAGCGCCTTCCCACTCGAGTATACAAGCTCTTAATAAATCTTCCAATGACTGAATAGTCCTCTCAGATTGACCATCAGTCTGTGGGTGATAAGCAGAACTCAATTTCAAACTGGAACCCAAAGCTTCTTGCAAGCTTTTCTAAAATCCAGAAGTAAACCTCGGGTCTCTGTCAGATACAATGCTCGACGAAACCCCGTGTAACTTCACTATCACTCTGATATAAATTTCTGCTAACTTCGTCAAAGGAAAACTGATGTTAATCGGTATAAAATGCGCCGACTTTGTCAATCTATCCACAATTACCCAAATTGTGTCAAAACCTCTCGTTGTATTCGGCAATCCAGTCACAAAATCCATTGCAATACTATCCCATTTCCACTCCGGTATTTCTATCAGTTGCATCAAATCGGATGGTTTCTGGTGTTCCACCTTTGACTTCTGACAAGACAAACAAGCATACACAAACCGAGCTATGTCTTTCTTCATACCCGACCACCAAAATAATTTCTTCAGGTCTTGATACATTTTCGTAGCTTCTGGATGAATACTCAAGCTACTCCTGTGGCTTTCTTGCAAAATTACCTTTTTCAAATCAAGATTATCTGGCACACAAATTCTGTCTCTGAACTTCAATGCACCAGAATCATTTACTTTAAAGTCTTCTTCCTTATCCGTTCCTCCTACGATCATCAAGTCTACCAATTTCAAATCCAGTTTCTGACCTTCTCTTATTTCACAAAGGAACTCATTATTCACTTTCAGCATCCCCAACACTAAACTTTACAAAGTTAACTCACAAACCATACTTAAGTCTCTAAACTACTCAATCAAATCCAATTCTCTAATCATCAACGTCGACATATCTATCGTCTTCCGACTCAAAGCATCTGCCACGATGTTAGCTTTACCGAGATGGTAACTCAAGCTAAAGTCATAATCTTTCAGAAATTCCAGCCATTTTCCCTGCCTCTCATTTAATTCCTTCTGGTCAAACAGATATTTCAAACTCTTATGGTCACTGAACACATCGAATCTCGACCCGTACAAATAGTGCCTCCAAACCTTTAGTACAAAAACCACTGCAGCTAACTCTAGATCATGAGTAGGGTAATTCCTTTCATGAATCCTCAATTATCGTGAAGCGTAAGCCATAACCTCACCATCTTGCATCAAAACACCACTTAATCCCATTTTAAACGTATCGCAATATACAATAAAAGGATCATTCAGATTTAGTAAGGTTAACACCGGTGCGGTAGTCAACCTTTTCTTCAGTTCTCAAAAACTTTCTTCACATAAAATATCCCATACAAATGCCTAGCCTTTTCTAGTCAACTAGGTCAGTGGAAGAGCCAAATTAGAAAACCCTTCGATGAACTTACGGTAATAGCCTACCAAGCCTAAGAAACTTCTAATCTCTGTCACTGACTTCGGAGCCTCCGAATGAAGCACGACACTCACTTTCGATGGATCCATTGCTATGCCTCCTACAGAAATAACATGCCAAGAAAACTCACTTCGCTAAACCAAAACTCACACTTCAAAAGTTTTGCAAACAATTTATTATCCTTCAGCACTTGCAACGCAACCCTCTGTCGCTTTCGCGAAAATAAGGTGTCGGCAAAACAGAAGAGTCGCCACCTTTCGTTATTTATCCCTCGGAGCGGGAAAGGAAACGATCAGAAAAACATGACGAGAAGGGTAAGACAAGGTCGTCGCAACCATTGTCTGGGTTCGGGAGTCGGTTACGTAAGGGAAAGGTATTAGCACCCCTCACGTCCGTCGTACTCGACGAGATCCACGCTTGTTGGTTTGTCTACGGGTGAAAAACAATCTATCTACGACTGCTAGATCTAAACGGAAAGAAACTGACTCGATAGAGCGTCGCACTCTATGCCTACGTATCCTCATCAGAGAATGAGAAATCAGAGTCAACGTAGTTCGGGAAACTACGGGGAAGGTTGCTCGGCAAGACATCGTGTCTTGGGCATACGTATTCTCGTCAGAGAAATCAGAGCATGACGTAGTTCAGGCTAACTACAGGTAGACAGGGGTGTTCTCGGTCACACAGGGGTGAGAGATTAAGTTGACGATACTAGCGTACGCGTTCTAGCAGTTAGGTGGACGCTGCTCAACCATTGGGACTTAGGCGTACCTGTTTGCGGTAGAACGGACGTAGTATGTCGGGTTTCGAGGTATGGGAACCTAAGGGAACTAGAACTACGGTCTGGTCTCAAATGCACTCGGGCAAGAGAAAAGGATAACATCAGTCGTCAGCGGGAAAGTCTCGATCGCACGGCAGCGAGGAGAACGAAAGGTTAGTCGTTAGTGTGCTCGCTAGGACATCGCATCCTATGCCTACATATTCTCTTCAGAGAAAGTCAGAGCAGCTGTAGTTCGACCACTACAGCTAAACGGGGAACGGGAAAAAAGGGAGGTAGCTCGCTAATACATCAGCATTGTGCCTAAGGGGGAAGTTTGCTCGCCAATACATCAGTATTGTGCCTACGTATTCTCGTCAGAGAAATCAGAGCATGACGTAGTTCAGGATAACGGGTCTCGATTGCACGGGGGCAAGAGAAGGGGATACAGACCTACATCTAAACGGGAAGGAACTCGGGACACACACGCAAGAACCTAAGACGTAGGAGCGAATGCGTTGCATATCACCCTAAGGGTGATACACTAAACACCCAAGTTACGTGAGAGTGACCCTCCCGCAACCATTTCCTACGTATCTAATGATCTCACAACACTCGACGGTTGATTAAAAGTCTTGAATTGGATGGATGTTACCGAACGGAGTGGTTCCGTTGACCCTTGACATACGCGCAAGCTCCATTCCAATCTTCTCCTCTCTGGATCTTGATGATGACGCTCGAATCAGAACAATGTGACGCTTAGACCGTCATGGTTCGACTTATACGGGAAATCGAACTCTAAGAGGTAGCGTATTAATATCCGTGTCAAAGACAAGATGGAGAAATGATATCGAAAATCATTCTCCAATTGAATCGTGTCACACGGCCAGCCAAAAATAAAATCGGGATAAAATCAGATAGAACGAAAATAGAAGGGAAAACAGGAGACAAATCCAATAACAAATGGAAATAAAATGCTACTCCTAAAAATACGGCAATTAAATTCCAACTAGAAAATATTCTAAAGGATTAAATCTATAAGTGCGTATAGAAAAATATAATAGAAATTCTATATAAAATCCTATACTATTCTATGAAGAAAATAGCAAGACTACATTAAATCTATAATACCCTATAACATGCTAAAAAATAATAGAATATAAATTCTATAAAACTATGCATTAATATCCTAGGAAAATAAAACTATAATCCTAAAAAAAATATAACTATATCTATTACATTCATTCATCCAATACAAGGGAGAAATTAAAAATAACAAGGGAGGGGGTACAAACTGCAGATTGGGGTAATGCAGCAAAAATAATACAGGGCCCAGCCCACAAAGAAATTCAGAAAAGAAATAAAAACACAAAAACGGGGGGTGCAGCGCAGGGACATAGGTGTTATGCTTCAGCACAAAGATGCAGAGCCCAGCCCAATGAACTCAAACACACCAAAAACGGGGTGTGTTAGAAAAAAAACGGAGGTGTGATAATACCTTAGTATGGGCCCAGCCCAACAAACGAAACAATAATCAAAACGGGGGGGGGGGGGGGTATTGTCCAAAACGGAGGGTGTACGGACAAAAGAAACCAATGGGCCACGGCCCAATCCGCACAGCCCTCTCTCTCTCTCGTTCACCCTCAGAAACCCTAATCCCCTCACCCTCATTCCACTGTTCATCCAACTGCGCCGCTCTCTTTCCTCACCCTCTCTCTCGGTCAAGCTTCTCTTTCGCTCCCTCAATCTCTCTGAGATCAAACACACTTCAAAACCTGTGCGAACAATACTTAACAAAATCCCCTACAACTAAACCAAATGACGAAGATGAGGATCTTGAAGATTCTCGAAGCTCTTGGAGAAAACCTTGACGAACTGCAGATCTTGAAGGAGACAATGAATATTGACGAACCTTCAGATGATGTTGATGGAGGATCTTGAAGTTGGACGACGATCTGGAAAGCTTTGAAGTTGGATGAAGGTTCTAGGCGGCGAAATCTGGAGAACTTCTAAAAAGCGTGTTGAATGTATAAACTGCAATGAACACGGTGTTTCTGGGCGAAAACTCTTGGAGGTTTTGAAGGCTCGATGGTGAAGATCTTCATGGATCTGGAAACTCATGAAGAATGTGATGAACAATGAAGGTCTGGGATCTGGAGAACCGCCATTGATGAAGGTTACCATGAACACGCATGGATCTTGGTGAGGATTCTGGAAAATCATGAAGGATAAGGATGAAGGTTGAAGAAACTTCATCAGTTTCTGGGCGAATCTGGGAGAAGGCGGTTGAATGTTCATGGCGGAACTGATGAATGTTCATCGTTCTGGTAAAGTCTCCCAAGATTGATGAATCTGGGATGAAGAGGATGATGAAGATCGTTGAGGATTTTGGACGAACACATCAAGATCTGGAAAATCTCACGGTTATGATGATTTGGCGATGAAGTTCTTTGAATTTCTGGAGAAATGTTGGTAAATCTTGGACGGATCTGTGAAAATGGTGAGGATCAGAGGGATTTTGGTTGAAGATTTCGGTGATAGTATGAGTTTTCCGGCGAAGTTTGGCCGTGAGAACCACCGTTTGATCTTGCTGGTGATGTTCTCCGGCGTTTGCATGGCCGGAGGGAGGAGTTGCTGTCGGAGATGATACGTGGCGCGATGCATGCAGGGATCAGCGTGAGTGGGACGCGTGGGAGCCTGAGGGAGAGAAACGTGGCGTGTGCATGCAGAAGGGTGAAGTGGTGGATTGAGGGAGCGAAATGTGGCAAGCGCAGTGGATGAACATGAGAAGCACACGTGGGAAAATGAAGTGGAAGCTAGCTGAGAAAGGCACACGTGGGATGCTTCTTATAGGACAGGTGGCGCAAGCTGGACTGGGGTTTATGGGCCTCCAAAAATCTGACACATGGCCCACGAAATTAATGGACTCAGACTAATTAACACCTAATTAATACTGATTAAGCCTAATTAAACACAATTAAATGCTAACGAAAAGTTAAAATAGTAATTAAAGCCTAAATTGAAAATTAAAACTATTCTAATCCTAATTAATTCTAATAAACTCAATTAAAATTAATTCAGATCCTAATTATATCTAAAAAGGATGATTATAACCTAATTAATTCCTAATTAAATCCTAAAAGAAAAATGATTAAACTCTAATATCTATTGAATCTAAAAAAAAGGATTAACTATTAAAATCTATTAATTCTATTTATCTCTAAACAAATAAAAATAGAAAAACGCTATTAATTTCTATCTAAAAAAAATCCTAATAAAAGGGATTATCCTATTAAAAAATCCTTTTGAAAAATCTTCTTAATATCTAAAAACAATTTATTCTTAAAAAGAAATTAAAACTAAAATCTATTTAAAAACAATTAATATCTATTAAAAACTATCTAACTAACACCTAGAAAAATCAATTAAATCCATAAAAATTCTAAAAAATAAGGGAAAAACCTAAAAATAGCGAGGAAGCCGATTAAATCGATTAGCGAACTATATCGAAATAAACGGTAAAAACCCGGACACCGAAATGTCCTCAAAAACAACAGTGAGAGCTGAAAACACCGGGACGAGCATCAGCTCTCAAAATACGTCCTCGTATTGGCCTGGAATGCCTGAAGCGCGATCAGAGGGTTGTAATCCCGATAAAGTCAATCTGACTGGAAAAAAATGCAATGTATGTGGTATGCAAATGCGAAATGAAATGAGTCGAAACATGAGCCAACTTGCGATAAGTAGTTGGTCAAATTTGGGGGTGCAACAGCTGCCCCTATTCAAGCGGCTTGGACCTGAAGGGTTGAAGCGAACGACTTTCAAACATTCAAAGGTAGAAGACGGTTGAATACCAAAGAACCCGGAAATTTGCCAACTACACAAGTACACGGTACTTTGGTGGGAACAAATCTTCGGAAGCTGAAATCATAGCTGCACGGCAACTAGCTGGAGAAATACTAATTTGAACCTCCGTCAGGACGGTTCTCTGATTTATCTGATATCATGGGGTCCTCAAATCATCGAGGGATCACTGGTTACACGGTAACGGGTGATTGGCCAACCTCACAGGTAAACGATACTCTGATTGGTAGGAACATCTTCAAAACTGAGCAAGACAGTTGCACGGCAACTTGCTGGGGAACTGGTCACACGGTAACCGGTGAAAAGTCTGATTTTAAGTCTCCGTCAGGATGATCGTCTGATTATGCCGTAGATATTCGTCTTCAAGTCATCAAAGGGTCACTGGTCACTCGGTAACCGACAATACATGGTCAATCATGCCGTCAGGCATTCTGCGCCATTGCAGAAGAATTCCTCGGGACTCGTCAGGTCATTAGGAACTTTTAACAATCAAGTCAATCATGCCATCGGGCGCTCAAAGAAATTTTTGGGCGTCAGCCGGACTTCATCAGTAGGTCGAGGATAGAATTCTTGGTCAATCATGAACCAAATAAGGATATGCAATCTTTTGCCATCAGGCACTCCGCATCAGCTGAGAGAATTGCTTCATTAATACGGTTGGACTTCATCAACAAGTCTGGGGTTTCGGCACCGCTGCCGGACTTCAATCATCAAGTCTTCCAAGGAAAGTTCAACTTCTATGTTTACAACCTGCTGGGGATGACGCATCTCCGCTGGGGATTTTGGATAACTATCCAGTAACTCTGTTTCGGGGCTCCAAAAATCATTCTGGGTGAATCATCTCTGCTGAGGAAATCAAGAATCATCTTGAACAAATAACCCCGTCGAAGACTTCAAGAATCATCCTAAACCAATAACTCTGCTGGAGATTGCAGGAATCATCCTAAGCAAACCCTCTACTGGGGATTTCAAGCATCAACTTGAGCAACCAACTCTGGCGACTTCACCGGGGATTTCAAGAATCATCTTGGGTAAACGACTTTGCTGGGGAGAATTCAAGAATCATCTGGAACCAAACCATTCTGAGGAGGAACATCTGCAAAACAAGAACGGTGGCGACCTGGCTCATGTTTCGTAGGCATATGCTTTGACAATGACGTAATGCTCCACACGGTGGAAGTGCTACGCGTTTTCAGGGTAAATGCTATGCAATCATGCAACATGCTATGGCCCCATCAGCAAAATTAATGCTGAAGGGAGAAGCCTCCTGTCAAGGAGAAAGGACCACTCTGGTGGAGAGGAGGAATCATCCTGCCGAGAAGAAGAAGTCACACCAATCTCCATTGGACTCCGCCTGGGGAAACGAACTTCAGTCGACTGCTGCAGGGGAATAAAGCTCTACGAGAACCTGAACCCGTTCAACTGGGTATATGAACCACCACTGCTAAGGAAAACGATGTCAATCGCAGAAATAAACTGTGAAGCCTTCGCGGTGAAACTTTCCGGGAGAAAACGACTCCGGTGGGGAAATACAGCATCAGCTACTCAATACTCTCCTGGGGAGCGCCAATCATGGTATGAACGGCTTCCAAGGACTCGGCTCTCTTGGGGATTCGCCAGCTCGGCTGGGGTAGAAGGAATCATCCTGCTCACTAGGGAGGATACGACTCTGTGGGGAATCTCAATTCCGATGGAGACTTCAGTCTGGCACTATCAACTACTACACACTTCAGTGTATGACTCAGCTAGGGAGATGACGATCCTTCAGGATACCTCTGATTGGGGAGAGAATTTTCTCTGCCCGGGGATACATATCAAAGCTCTTGGTACCGTATTCAGACTCTACGGGGAGATGCTGCTACACTCTATCGGGGATATCAATCCTGATCTGCTGAGGATAATCTTGCATACGCCTTACGGAGACTGACCCTTCTGGGTAACACCTGCTGGACTATCAAGTCTGATGAGGAATACATGTGTATCAACACTGCTGGGGAAATAAACCCAAATTTTCCGGTCAGGGAAAGCTTCAGTCTCAACCCACTTAGGATAGTAGCACATCAGGCTAATCAACGTTCAATGCTTGGGACGACCATACTCTGCCGGGAATATCAATCTCGCCCTGCTGAGGATAATCTTGATCATACTCTAATAAGGGATGAATGTCATCTCAATTTGCCGCAGTCTCAAACTGCACAGGGGAAACAATCTCAAACTGCACATCTCTGCTGAGAAAATAATCCTGATTCAACAACATCAACGCAGGGAATACAGAATACCAATCACGGAGCTGGGATCACTCGAGCCTTGTGTCGGGGAATGTGACAACATAGGAGTCACTAGGATTCATCGTGTCGGATACACTTAGGTCTTTTCTGGTTTAGGGATAGGTTTATGGTGATAGGGATTTATTTCTGGTTACCAACAAAATGGATTTAAAAGGGAAATACTAGACGAGAACTAGCATTCGAGGTGGACTATCAGACGATAACTGATAGCGACATATGTTAGGTTGTCAGACGAGAACTGACTTACGGTTTGCCAGGCGAGAACTGGGCTTTAAAACTGTGTTGGCCAGACGAGCACTGGTTAAATAATAGGTTACAGAAAAGGTGGCCAGGTAGGGCTGGTTTCTGGTTTGGATTTCAGACGAGAACTGATCTCCGGTTTGCCAGACGAGAACTGGACTTTAAAACGATTTGGTTACAAGGTTCAGCCAAGTAACAGGTTAGGCTGTAGGATAACAATCCAATGACAGCAAGGCTTCTTCATAAGGTTCAGGTTTTTTGGCAGGGTAATGACACGATTCCCCGACACTCAACTCTTGCTAGGGTGAACAAACTCATTTGAACAACTTGCCCCAGTGCAATTCAACTTGCCCCAATCCGACTCTCGGGAAAATTCATTCTGAACAGAAAACAGCTGGTAACGAGACAATCTTCAGATGGCTTGCCCTAACATCCGTACAATGGAAGGATTCATCCTTAACTAACCAACTCTCAGCATGGCTGGTTTCAATATACTTTTGAAGTAGCTTGCCCCTGAATGAGCGTTGAGCGACTTAACATGCCCTGATTGAACACTGGAGGGATCTGCCCTCAAATCACAAGAGTTCTGGATAGATGCCCCTGATTGGGTCTCGAGAAGATCCACTTCTGATCAACTGCCTCTTGAATAATCTTCCCCATAATCAACCGATACTCTGGGACTTGTCCTCAAACAAACTGATTCCAAACTCACAGGAAGTCAATGCCCCAGATTCACAAGGTTTCACGGTATACCATTCTGATCCAGCCTGCTACGATTCAGTCCTGATTGGTTATTCCCTGTTGGAGTTCCTTCGTATCAACTACTGACCTGCAATTAAAATTGTCTATTAACGAATGGTAATTTTAATGCAGTGTTCATGCAAATTTTGAAAAAATGTATTGTCACTCATTTACGTGTCATGATAGTGAGTGACGAATGAACCGAAGGGTTCAAACGTAGTGCTGATTCGATCAATGAAAAATACAACAAGGATATGATTAGCAAATCATGTAGGAGTCAGGTTACTCGACCTTATCGTAATGCGCTTTCAGAATAAACCCTGCCTCAATTAGGTCTTTTAAGGGTTGTATCGTGGTCGGGTTCACGGTTCGTGAAACAAAGGATATTCAGCTCAAATTATGATTTGTACCCACCCCTTCTACGTGATGATCTCCGATCCTAAAGCTCAGTTAACTTGGCTCGAGCGCTCGCCTCTTCGAGAGGTATGTTGAATATTGGGAACAACTGGTTAAAGAACTCACAAGGTGTTTCGGAGTGACAGTTACTCCTCTTTCGTTTCGGTGTCTGTATCTACACGACTTTGTCCTTGTTCGAGGATTTTTCTTTTTATATCCTTTCTTTTTCATTCTTTTGATTCCCTAATTTTTGCCTGGATTGACTCTTCAGAGTTCTTTTCGATTTTTCTTTTGAAGTCCAGCGGGATGCCCTGGTTTTTGCCTAAGTATTTGCTTTCCAGCTTTTATTTTCTTTTTACTTAGCGGGCTTTCTTTTTTCTCTTATTTTTTTTCGAAACAAGTCGTGCGACACTGGCTGTCTGGATTCATCCGAGAGGTTTATAACTGTCTCACTCCTGATTGGTGAGGTTTAACCATTGTGGTTGACGAGGTACGACCTCTGGGGAGAATACGATGTGATTGGTCCTCGAAAGGCAACACTCCTCCATAAGACTTGAACGCTCGATCAAGCTAACTGACGACTACCCTGCCCCGAGTTAAGATGTGAGGGTTTAAAAGTCCAAAAAAACTCCTACTTCTCGGCTCGAAGTGGTTAACGAGGGACTAACTCCTTATATCTCCGGTGTTTGGGGGATTTGAAACAATGCCTTGTACGTCATCGGCAAGGTTTTATCTGAAAGCATACGATCATCGGTTATGAGTATTCAGTTTCATCATCCTCCCTCCAATCTTTGCTAATCATAGTGATAAAGTGGAGTAAATAAAGTGCAAGTGTCAGTGCAATGCAGTAAATGAGTGACAACGACATGATTAATTCAGAAAAATGCATAGTCACTTTATCAATATTACCATTCGAAACAAGCAATGTTTAACAACAAGTAGTAACTAACAGAAAAGAAACTACAAATGCAAATGATAAAAAGTCGGAGGACTGCCAATGCTGAGGACGTCTGCCTTTCTGGACCATTGGCCTCTGGAAATAACCCTCTGAATCTGCAAGCTCAGACAGCTGAGAGGTCGTCACGCACAACCAAAACTCCTTCTAGAAAGGAAATGCACCCTTTGTCGATCAACTGTTGCACTTTTGCCTGAAAAGCTTTGCAATCTTCTGTTGAATGCCCTGGAGATCCACCATGGTAACCACACTGAGCATGGGGATTGTACCCAGGAGGGTAAGGCTCTGGCACGGGTTTAAGAGCTTTAGGTTCCACCAAAGAATTCTGAATAAAACGTGGCAGAATCTGGCTATACGGCACAGGCACTGGATGAGAAGGAGTATTCCTTCGCTCCAAGTTGTTACGAGGTCGGTGCTGATTCTGACGCTGATTCTGATAACCTCGGCCATGGGCTCGTGGATTTGCAAGAGGAGCGACATAAAGTTCCCGATGTGGCGCCCTAGGCACAATTGTTTGTCGAGACACGGAAGATACTGACCGCTGAGAAGACGAAGAACCAACAGATTTCACCGATTCGTCTTGAGGATACCCACCATCATTCATGATTGCATTGACCACAACTCCTTCTTCAGTTTGAAAGTTGTAGAGAGATTCAGTTTCACTAGCCTGACCGCCTGAAACATTCTGGATTCTTCCAGTCTTTACACCATACTCGATGCGCTCTCCTGCCCTTACCAATTCAGAGAAATTTGGTGCAACTCCAAGCATCCTTTCGAAGTACGGGCTCTGCAAGGAGTTTACGAACATGCCTTTTAACTCTCGGTCTAGAAGCGGTGGTTGTACTCTAGCAGCAAATTCTCTCCATCTCTGAACATACTTCCTGAAAGGTTCATTGTTCCCTTAAGACAATTCTTGCAGCTGCATGCGACTAGGAGCTACGTCAAGATTGTAGTCGTACTGCTTCAGAAAAGCATTGGCTAAATCCACCCATGATCGGATCTGATCACTCTCTAACTGCATATACCAACTCAGAGGTGCCCCAGTCAGACTATCTTGAAAGCAGTGAATCATCAACTTGTCGTTGTGCACAAATGAAGTCATTCTTCGGCAGAACATCACCAAATGTTGCTTCGGGCAACTATCTCCTTTGTACTTTTCAAACCTCGGCGCTCTGAACTTTGGAGGTAACACTAGGCCAGGAACCAGACACATGTCTGCAGCACTAGGGTTAACAGCGTCTTTACCTTTCAAGGCTTTGAATCTTTGATCCAATGCACGAAACCTTCTAGCATACACGAGAGCTAATGGGTCTTCAGTCTTTGCTATTCGGACCTCTCTTCGGGGATGTGGCACAGGGAAAACAACACCCTGATAGTCGGATATATCAATAGAAGGAGAACGTTCACTTCGGACAACAAACTGCTCACGTAGACCTCGGTCTTCAACAGAAGGCTGTACAAGCTGAGCTGCAGTAAGGTTGTTCACTTGCGGAAAGTCTTCGTCATGCATAGATCCATACAAAGGATTGGACGTCACAGTGAAACCCGACAAGGTATCAACAAACTGGAAGCTGCTCTCTGACATAGCTACCAACAACTTTCAACTGACTTCCCTGCTTGATTCGGCTCAATCTGCTTCAACCCCTGGGTCGTCTTCAACACTCACCTTCAGAATCAAAACAACGGCTGGATAAGAGCTCTGACTAGCTGGAGCACGGCATGCAATATGATGTAAAGATGCTTATGCGAATGCAATGCAAGATGCAGCAAACACGGGATCACAGCCCCCACAAAGCTCTGATTGCTGTTGCGCTACTGACGGGATAAGTCTGCTCTGACGAGAGAAAACCAAGATATCGGGTAGGCTGGAAGTCAAGTTTCCTGCAAAAACCCTCCCACTCACGAGTATGGACCTAAACTGACATAAGTTCGGCATCCTATGTGTTGCACCCTAAAATTTGACCAACATTTATTTACCCATCAAGTGTTTGAAGGTTGATACCTTTGTCAGAAAGCTCAAGAGATCCTCAGAGGAATTGGTTGAAACCAAGGTTGTGTGCCTCATAACTTGAGAGCTGTGGGAGCTCCTCAGATGATTCTGAGACTTTGAGAATGAACTTGAAGCTTTGAGGAAGCTTATGAGATGTCTTGAAAGCCATCATGAAGCCTAGAGAGGTTATTGTACAAGAATTCAGAAGATTCAACCATGAATGGTATAATTAGGGTTTTGATTGGGTCAACCCTAGGTCAACTGATGATTTGGAGAGGGTTGAGACCTAATCCAAGGGCCATGTGATCATGGAATGATGTATTGAGATGTTATAAGGATGATTCCTAGACCAACTCATCATGCTTGAAGAGTTTGAGAAGTTTCAAGCTAGGGTTTCTAAGGATTGACAGTGTAAAATCCCCTAGTTTGATCCCTATCTTCAAGGCAGTTTAGCTCAAGATGTGATTGTCATCTCATCTTCCCCACAACATGAATGTTGTAGATCTTGTTCTTAGCTTTAATTTTAGTGGTAGAAGTCCTTGATAGGATTTGCAGAGCTCAAGTTATGGTTTTGACAAATTACAGGTCATCTGAGGTATGTGAATCTGGGTCCTTGAAAGTCACCCAACTTGCAAACAACTTTTGCCCTAGTAGGATGATTCCTATGGATTCTTGGTCAACATGAATGTTGAATAGCATCTTCTTAGATTTCTAGAGAGTACTAGAAGTCCTTGATAGTATTTGTAGAACTCAACTTATGGCTTTGACAAGCCAAGGGCATTTTGGTCATTTGGAAGTTATAGGTCATTTCAAGCATAAGGCCATATCTCCTACTTCCAAGCTTCAAATGGAAAAATCTTCAACATAAAACTTGCTTAGAATGATGTTTTAAGGCTATTAGGGAGGTCATGAGATGTTGAAAAGGCTCATATCAAAAAGTGATAAAAATGGCCTAAAAATGAGACATAAGTTAATTCAAGTGAATTTGAAAAATGGAAATCACAAGTTATAAGTCCAAACCATGTCATGTAATAGGTCATTTTGACTCCAAATGACATTCTAAGAACAATGGTTCAGCCACAATTTTGATTTGAGGCTTGCATCATAGGGTTGCTTTGTAATTGGATTGCTTGCATATTAGGGTACCAAACCAAAACTCAAAATAACTCAATAAACAAGGAAGATATGCATTGTATCTCATCCAAAATATCATGTGGGGATAAAACCAAGTTGGTTACAAAGTTTGCAAGGCATTTGGCATGAGATACCATGTAAGGAGAAATGAAAATTCAAAATACCATTGCATGAAAAGATCAAATTCTCATTAGAGTGTTCTAGGGGGTTCTAGATTGTTCTAAACCTCTCTATATAATGAGTCCAACTTGCTCAGATGCAAGGTTGGTGTTAATTGGTGTAGAGAAGAGAGATTGAAATCCAAATTCCTCCATTGCAAGTTACATTCAATCCATTGATTCTTCTTCATTGCAATCCTTTTTTTCTCCACAAACCTTCTCCATACATCCTTCTGAGTGTGTTCATACTGATTTGAAGATCCATCCATGAAGATTTGAAGGCGTTCACATTGGATTTGCAAAGAAGCCATTCACATTGGATCTTGAAGTACAAGCTCTTTCCTCCAAATCTTTTGCAAACAGAAGAGTTTTCATCATTCAAGGAGCATTCTTGAAGAGTTGCAAGGCCTGAATTGAAGATCTACCATCACTACCAATCCAAGAAGCCAGGTTTGCAAAATCATCTCTACCTCTTAATATAGGCATGGCTAGGGTAAATTATTAGTGTAGACCTGTTAGAGACAACTAGGTGATCGTTTTTGATGAGTTTAAGATCGATTGGTGAAGTTTCAACTATGGATGCCAATTCTTGGATGAGCTAGAACGTGTGATTTAGTGAGTTTCAATGCAAGATTATTAGATGATTTTAACCAGTGCAATGCAAGGATCATTTTTATGTCAAGAAAGTTGAGTTTGGTTGAAGTGGATGATTGATGATATTTTGAGATCCATGGAGATTCACCTTCGGGTTTGAATATAGAGATCGTTTCAATGTATTCCAACACCATAGTTTTGTTAAGCTCGGAAAATGAGTCAAGTTTGGTTTTTACATCGTGGAAATTGGTCAAGAAATGAAGGAGAACGATAGGATGGAAGATCTGTGCATGGCATGCGTTTTCATGGTTTTTCTGAAAACCCTAGGGCGTGAGGTTGAAGACGAAGTTGGGACTGTTGATGTGCGCGCTTGACCTTGACCCAAAGACTGATCCTACGGCTGGCATTTAAAATCGTTTTGGAGGGGAATTCTGAGCGCAGCGAAACGCTGCGTTTCATTTAAGCAGCATCCTGGGCTTTAGTGGATCTTGTGCTATTCCCACCCCCCTGAGAGGCCCAATCATGATATGAACTAAAATCTGTTGCTTAATACACCGTCCATTTTCCTTTTTCCTTTATGATTTTCATTGTTTTTCTGAATTACATTGGGCTTGGCGCGCTTGTTATTGCCACCCCCTATCTGGGCCCATCAATGTAATAAACTGCATATTATTTCTGTTTGCACCCCACTCCATTCATGTTCATATTATATTTTCTCCATTTTTTTCAAATCTTTAAAAATTCATATTAAATAGAAAAATCAATATTTTTTATGGGAGTTTTTTCTCCCTTTTCATATTTTTGTCAAGAAAAATATAAAATGAAAACATTCCTCATCTCATGAATTTTAATATTTTTTGCATATTTTTCATTTTTATTGCTTTTTAATTCTTTTATATTGATACATGATTTTGTAGAATTTAGTTTAGGTAGCTCCCTTAGTATTTTTAGGTCAATCTTTTTAAGGTAGTTAGATATATGTTTTATGTTCCCCCTGGATTTATTCCATATTTTTGTGATGATTTTTAGGATAGTTTTGATTAGATAATTCTAGGTTGTGTAGAATTAGGTTAAACTTCAACATAGGTCCACAATAACTTTAGATTTTGGGTTTTTAGGACAATTTAGACTATGGGGTATATATGGGTATTAAGGGTAGGTATGTAGGATCCCTTATAAATTATATTAGGATTTAATATAATAGTATGCTATTTTTAGTTGATTTTTGTATTGGTTGATTGTTTGTGTTGCCTTTAGGGCATGTTTGTTTTGGTTGCTTTGCTTTGTGAGCTTGGAAAGCTTGATCTTGTCCTAAGGAGCATTGTGGAGCATAGTAGAAGATTTGAAGATGCATTGAGGAGCTTGAGAGCTTGTTCTTCTTTTCTTTTTGTTGTTTTAGGGTTAGGGATTAGGAAGAGTTTAGATGTAGATAATTTCTTTCTCAAACATGGATGGTATCATTCACCTCCATTCCTCCCTATGATTCAAAGTCCTTCCATGGTATACTCCTCTCTCCTTTGGAGAGATAAGTGCTATACCTAGGAGGTAGAACTTTTAAGGGAACTATTCCTTTAATGTTGAACCCTTATAGGTCACCTTTGGTGGTCAAATAAGCAGTTCAATATCCCCCAGCTTATCCAGTAAGTGATTTTCTCTGGTTTTGATTATCCTGAGATATTGAGCCTGAGCTTGAAGATGAAGACTTCATTGAAGAGTATTGAAAAGGATGAATCCTTGAGTATTGCCATTCCAGCTGAAGCTTGAAGAGCAGCAAGAGCAAGTTGATACTTGAAGATCCCTGAAGATTAGGTGAAGCCTGAAGGTGGAGCTGATCAAGAAGCTGAAGCTTAAGGGAGAAGATGAGTGGAAACTCATGTTGTAAGGTTGAAACCTGGAAGAGCAATTGATGTTTGTCAAGAGTGATTGAAGTCTGAAGACTGAGTTGCTGTTGGAAGAGCTGAAGCTTGGAGTTGAGAGAGAAGCTTTCTTCTGTATTCTTTTCTGTATTGTGTGTTTTGCTTGACTTGTTTGTTGCATTAGAATAAGTTCATATCTAGAATAGGTAGAATCTAGGAGCATGATTGCACTAGAGGTTGAGTTGCTCCCTCTGCTTGTATTGTTACTGTGTGGCTTTGCTTGCGGGTATTCGGTAGAGCTCAGCTCCCTTGCCTATGTGGTTTGTTTTGCCTGATGGCATTTTATTTCATTTTATCTGTATGATTGCAGTTTACTGTTTATTGCTTGATAGGACGTTGTTTATATTTCAGTATGATTACTGTTATTTCATTCTGGCTTGAGGTTGAGATGAGCTTGTGGAGGCTGAAGCCCCACACACATTTCCTCCCTCACTTGCATTGCATGCATTTTACTGTTAAGCTGATGCTTTGTCTGTTTTGGTGTATCATTGACATGATCCCTTAGGACTCTCATTTCCTTTGATAAGGATTTGATGATAGACTTTTTGGTTGAAACTTATGCATGACAACTTCTAGGAGTTCCCTGTTCAAACCTCAACCATAGGATGAATCCATGGCATGACAACAGTAGGACTTGATAGTCTCCCTCCTAGTTGGGCCTGTTCTCTTCTCATCTCAAAACAGTTTAAGATATAGTAATCATGAATGATTTCTTTCGTACGTTACGAGCCTTAAGCTATCTGAGAAAGGATTGTGGGAGAGTTTCTTTTCCACAGTCTGGATGTTTAGTATGGTACCCTTTGGGTGACATGCGACGCATTCACTCTCAGGTCATAGTCTCTAGTGCGGTTGAAATCGCAAACACAATAAAAAACACTTCTTTCGTAAAAGACAGGAAATAAACCGTAGTTTCCCAAACTACGTATGCTCTGATCTCTCATGCCTGTTGAGAGTACGTAGGCACAAGATGGCGATGTCTTGGCGAGCAACCTTCCCCCATAATCCTTCGTAGGCCGAACTACGTTGACTCTGATTTCTCATTCTCTGATGAGAATACGTAGGCATAAAGTGCGACGCTTTGCCGAGTCATTTTTCTTTTCTTTTTCAGCCATCCTTGATAGATAGATAGAATAAAACCAACCCGTCCAAGTAAACACAACAAGCGTGGATCCCGTCGAGTACGACGGACGTGAGGGGTGTTAATACCTTCCCCTTGCGTAACCGACTCCCGAACCCAGACAATGGTTGCGATGACCTTGTCTTACCCTTTTTCGTCAGGTTTTTCCGATCGTTTCCTTTCCCGCTCTGAGGGATAAATAACGAAAGGTGGCGACTCTTCTGTTGTGCCGACACCTTATTTTCGCGCAAGCGACAGCTGGCGACTCTGCTGGGGATCGAACCCAGAATCTCTGGTTCTCCGGTTCCCTGCGAGAGTCAATCCTAACGCTTGTGTGTTTACTTGTTGGGTTGCGTTTATTTATCGCATTTTACTTCTCGCACTTTATTTCCCGCATTTTGTATTCAGTATAATATGATTATTTGTGCTGTTGTGGGATGGGAGTTCTGATGAGTGAGAAGCCAGACCCAGGCTTGAGTGCACCATAGACTTAGAGTGGAAATTAGTGGGCGCGTGCTTGCTTTGCAGGCACTAGTGTCTCATGAAATCCATGCTCAGACGAGGTTCATCCGGTTGGCTTCACTTTCAACCCTTTGGGTTGAGACGGTTGCTGGTTTGGTGGATTGTCGACTCTGGGGACCGATCATTTGTGATTCAGCTAAGTGAGGCCGCTTCATGAGCTGGTGATGCCACACCTTCTGGGTATCGTATCACCCCTCTTGAAAGTCTGTGACGCTGATGAACGCATAGGATGTCGTACCTTGAGTCAGTTTAGGTCCATACCTGTGAGTGGGATTGGATTTATTGCAGGAAACTTTGACCTCCAGACTACCTGGTTTTCTTGACAGTGAATCAGTTTTGTTGGTACTAGGGTTTCTCAGTTGCAGATTTGTCTGTTCTCGATAGAGCAGGTTTTGATCAGAGGATCTTATCATCAGGTGTTTGTCTGTTCTTGATAGAGCAGGTTTTGATCAGAGGATCTTATCATCAGGTGTTTGTCTGTTCTTGATAAAGCAGGTTTTGATCAGGGGATCTTATCATCAGGTGTATGTCTGTTCTTGATAGAGCAGGTTTTGATCAGAGTATTGTCATCAGTTGTTTGTTCTTGATAGAGCAGTTTTGGGGTCTGAAGATCTCATCAGCAGATGTTGTTTGTTCTTGATAGAGCAGATTTTCGAGTGGGGTCTGAAGATCTCATCAGCAGCTGTATGTTTGTTCTTGATAGGGCAGATTTTTGATTTGGGGTCTGAAGACTTCATCAGCAGATATTTCTTGATCATACATCTGAGGTCCTTATTATCAGACATTTGTTCTTGACAGAGCAGAATTATGATCCTATGTATATGGTCCTATCAGATGGTTGTTCTTGGCAAATCAGATTTGTGGTCCTACACCGGGGTTTTCTTCTCATCAGTGGTTGTTGATACAGAATCTCCACAACAGCAGTTACCCGGATATATTATTGCATGACTGCATTTTGCATTAGTTTGCATATTCATTTGCATTTCATTAACGTGTGTCTGTGTTGCAGGTACCGTTTTCCCCGATCCAGGATTTCTTGCCTCCTATTGTATTGTTATGGGCTCTCTCAGGAAGACAGTGGCGTACAAGTTCCCTACACCGGATGTGGTTAAGTTGTCCGGTTTGATAGCTCTAGCAGGTGATTCTGTGAAGGATGAGTTCAGGAAATCTTATGGCAGGTTGCTCAGTTTGGTTTGCAAGCCTTCTGTGTTCGAGCTGAATGGGTTGCACGCTCTGCTGCAGTTCTATGACCCTCCGCTGAGATGTTTCACTTTTTAGGACTTCGTTCTCGCGCCGACGCTGGAAGAGTATGCTGATTTGCTAGGTGTGCCTATCAAAAGGCAGATGCCTTTTGTTCACATGGATGCTGAGTCTGATCTAGCTGGTTTAGCTCCTTCACTTTATTTGGACGCCTCCGAGTTAGTATTGACTAGTTGGAACAAGGTTCCGGGGTTCTCCTTGTAGTTTCTGGTAGTTAAGGCTCAGCAGTGTGCCAAGGACGGATGTTGGGTCGCGTTCAATGCCATCCTCGCTCTATGCATATATGGCATTATCCTGTTTCCCAACATGCCCGATTTTGTAGACTTTGATGCGTTTCACATCTTTGCTTCAGGGAATCCAGTCCCTACCCTGATAGGAGATGTCTATCACTCAGTCCACTACAAGAATGAGAACCGGAGAGGGAAGAATGTCTCTTGCTGCGTACCCTTGCTGTATAAATGGCTTGATAGTCATCTGCCCAAGAGGGGTCCTTTTGTCTTGTTTGCAGCCACAGCTGAGTGGCCTGAGCGTCTGATGAGTTTATCTGCAGAGGATATTGACTGGTTCGACAGAGACAGGTTGGGTACTGAGGTGATCTTCAACTGCAGCGGATTTTTTAATGTGCCTCTGATAGGTAGGAAGGGTTGCATAAACTACAATCCCTCGTTGCTGGTTCGACAGTTCGCGTATGCTTTGAGGAATCCGCCGAAGGATGAAGAGGTACAGGAATCTCTATACCTCACAGGTATTCTAGAAGGGGATCTGTTGTCCAAGCTTCAGCGTGCATGGAATAGTATCAGTAAGCGAGGAAAGCCTTTGTTGGGAAAAAGCAACAATCAAGCCTACCCTCCATACTTGACATGGATCAGAGTCAGGGCCAATGCTATAGGGATGCCATTTCCTCAGGTCAAGCCAGAAAGTCCTCCAACAATCGAAGAGCCTACTACTGTGCCCATCCATCAGCACAATCAAGTATTAGCTGAGCGGGATGAATTGAAGCGGGTGAACAAAGAACTGGAGAAGGAGTTAGCTCAACTCCGAAGCGAAAGGAACGAGGTCGTTCATTCTTTCAAAAAGCAAACAGAGTTGGTGAACCAACTAGGTACAGACCTGACGAAGCAGATTGCCGAGCGTGAACGCATGGGTCAAGACTTCAGGGTTGTCAATGACGTACTAGCTACGAAGAAGCAGCATTTGGACGAGGCATATCGGAGGATATCCAAGTTCAACCAGCACTGGAAGGCTTCCCTGGCCACCAGGAAAGAGCAGGAGGATAAGCTGATGCTGCAGATCTCCAAGCTGGAAGCCGAGGTGAAGGACAGTGAACAGAGGTTTGATGAAGAAACCGCCCGCAGATACGCCGCCGAAGGCCAGCTCAACAAAGCTCTCGCTAACCTGAAGGAGCGGAAGCTGACGTTTGAGACTAAAAAGCGGAAACTGGAAGATTTCTTCGGTGAAGGAGCATGGGAAAGTTCAGTTCAGGGACTTCAGTATACCATTGTGCAGAGGGAACTACTCGTCGAGGGGTTGCTCACTTTGCCAGATCATCCAGGGACGAAGGAGTTATTAGCAGAGTATCGCGCCCGTGGCCGTACTTGACTAGTTGTATTCCTTTTGTTTTGATCTTTGTTGTATGCTGACCATCACCAGGCTTGTTGGCTGAGGTCACGCTATTGATTTGTCTTGTACTTGCTGATGCTATGTACTGCCTTGATAGGCTTTTCTTTATATATGAGATTGATGTTTCCATGATTGGACTTCGGATTTCTTCTTCTTATTATCAGCACTGGCACTCAGGCACTAGGATCGGGGGAAATCTTCCAAGCACACAGACACACGCATGCATCTACATGAAGCATTTGCATGGCATACATTTTGTTGTTTTTCCTAACCTTTAGTGTTTGCAGGTTTTTTAGGTTCACAGGTCCCAGACTGTTTCCAGGATTGATCAGAGGCTAATTCACCGTTATCCAACTCGAGCTAATCAGACCAGGATCATGGACCAAGTGCAGACAGATGTCCAGGAGCTCCGCGAGAGGATGGATCGTTTTATGGAACTGATGCAGGTGGTCGCCAATGGCCAAGATCAGCTCCGGACTTTGGTTCAGCCTTTGATCTCCAGGGTTGATAACAACGGCATTCTTCATGGTTGGGCTGTGCCTACTCCTCCACCAGTCGATACTCCGCAGAATGGTGTCCCTGTGGCCGGGGGCAACGGCAGTGCTAATGGCAATGTGATGGCCAACATCAGACTCAATGCGACGGGCGTCGGTAATGGGAGTCTGGGAGCTAATGTCAACATCGGGTCGGTCAACGGCAATGCTGGCGTCGGGAATCTGTTGATGCCTCAACCATGGCTTGAGGATCATCAGGATGATGTGTTTTCTCAAAGAGGTGCAGAAGGGGAGCTGAATGTTGAAGCGCGGCTCAGGTTCAAAGCACTTGAAGATAAAATGAGAGATATTGAGAATCAGAATACTTTGGGCGTTGATATGTCCAAGCTGGGGTTAATTGCTGATTTCAAGGTACCTCCTAAGTTCAAGGTGCCTGTCTTTGAGAAATATAAGGGCACCACTTGCCCTCGTGTCCACCTGCGATCGTACTATAGAAAGATGTATGCCTATTCCGAAGATGAGAAGTTGCTGATGCACTTCTTCCAAGATAGTCTTTCTGGGCCATCCCTCGAGTGGTATATGGGCCTGGAGCCCACTAGCGTGCGGACATGGAAGGATCTCGCTGAAGCGTTTGTCCATCATTACCAGTACAATAGCGACTTGGCCCCGAACCGAGTCCAGCTCCAGAACCTTTTGCATAGGAATAATGAAGGATTTAAGGAGTACGCCCAGCGGTGGCCTGAGTTGGCTGCTCGGGTTCAGCCGCCGATGGTTGAACGCGAGCTCGTGCAAATGTTTGTGGCCACCCTCCCAGGGGTCTACTATGAAAAGTTAGTCAGCGGTATGTCGGGGACGTTCTCATCTCTCATCATCATGGGCGAGCACGTCGAGAATGGTATCAAGATCGGGAAAATTCAAGGTGAATCATCCTCAGCTGGAGGAGGTGGAAAGAAACCTTATGCTGGTAAACGACGAGAAGGAGATGCGAGCGCTGTGACCAACGCTCGAAGGAAGGGCAAGGGCCCTCAGCAGCAGATAGCCAGTATAAATATCCCAGCAGCTCCGCAGCAGCAGCAGCAGCAGCTACCGAATCAGCAGGGATATAGAAAGTACCAGAATCGAGCACCTATGACAAACCGTCACTTCGAGGCACCGCCTATGTCGTACGCGCAACTCTTGCAGACTTTGCTTCAGCTTCAGTTGGTTCAGAAGAGGACGATGGCTCCCTTGACAGGGGCATCTCCACCAGGGTACGATGCAAATGCTACTTGCGATTTCCATATAGGGGCACCAGGCCATACAATCGAGAATTGCAAAGCCTTTAAGCACAAGGTGCAGGACCTGGTAGATGCCAAGATTATCAACTTCTCCGACAATGTGCCCAATGTTACGAAGAACCATATGCCGAATCATAGGGGGGGCGGAGTGAACGCTGTTATCGAAGAAGAGAGCGCAGATCTGTTGACTGATGTCAAAGACCTAAAGACGCTGCTTAGTTTCGTCAAAGCGAAGTTGTTGAAGAAAGGGTTCTTTCCAGGATGCGGAGAGCTATGCATGGACTGTGCTACACATTCTGATGGGTGTGAGCAGCTGGTCGAAGGAATCCAAAGCCTGATGGCTGAGGGGATTTTGCAGTTCAGCCGGAGGGCTGAAAGTGTATCAGGAGAGGTAGTGTTGCAGCAGGCCGATGAAGTCGCCACCATCACCATTCCTCGCCAACCAATAACTATTTCTGCGCCCCGACCGCCCACAATCACTATTACTAAAGCTGGACCGATACCATTCGAGAGCACTAACACCGTTCCGTGGCATTATGGGGCTGAAGTCTATTGCAACGGTCAGAAGTTAGAGCTGGAACTGTATGGGTCGACTGTAGAGAATCTCGCAGGAGTCAGTGGTATTACCCGTAGCGGAAGAGTGTTCGCACCGCCAGAGGTCGTGGCAGAGAAAGCAGTCAGAGTTGATGCGGCCGATAAGGGTAAAAGCAAAGTCGTCGAAGAGGTCCCGTGTGGGGTAGAGAAAGATTTGCTTGTCAAATATGCCGAGGAGTTTATGCGGTTAATCAAGAAGAGCGACTACAAGATTGTAGACCATCTCCATCAGACGCCTTCGAAGATTTCTATTCTCAACCTGTTGCTGTGTTCTGAAGCGCACCGCAACGCGCTACTGAAGGTATTGAACGTTGCCTACGTACCGCAAGAGATATCCGTGAATCATCTAGAAGAGGTGGTAGCCCACGTCAATGCTGGCAATGGGCTAGGTTTCACAGATTTAGAGCTGACGCCAAAAGGGAGAGATCACAACAGCGCCTTGCACATCTCGATAGAGTGCAGGGGCACAATCATGTCGCATGTCCTGGTGGACACGGGTTCGTCTCTTAATGTGCTTCCGAAGAAGGCATTAATGAAGTTGGACACTCGTGGTTTGCTTTGCACACCCAGTGATCTGGTGGTGAAAGCATTTGACGAAACTAAGCGTCACATTTTCGGAGAGTTGACCCTGCCGATCCAAGTCGGTCCGGAAACATTCGACACGGTTTTCTATATCATGGACATCATGCCTGCCTACAGTTGCCTCTTGGGCCGGCCATGGATCCATGCTGCTGGTGCCGTGACCTCCACGTTGCACCAAAAGCTCAAATATGTTGTCGGGGGAAGCATAGTAACCGTGTGCAGTGAGGAGGACATAATGGTGAGCCATTTGTCATCCTTTAAGTATGTTGAAATGGATGGAGAAATCCATGAAACTCTCTGCCAAGCATTTGAAGCCGTCAAGGTGAAAGAGGTAGCTCCTGTCGTCACAGAGAAGCCAGAGATGAATCTCTCCTCGTTCAAAGAAGCTCGGGCCGTCGTCGAAGCCGGATCCACCCCAGGCTGGGGGCATATTTTGGAGATACCGAACAAGCAGGATAAGTTTGGATTGGGGTACTCTCCTGAAGCTGAAGCTTCTTCTTCTTCGTCTAGCAGTTCGTCTCGTGGTAAGGGGGCGATCCTATTTACCAGTGGCGGAGTGATCTTCGAAAGCATCAACGCAGCGTCTGAAGACAGCGGGGATAGCGATTGTGATCTCGACTCTTGGATTCAGCCAAGCAAGCCGGGCGAGAATCTCAACAATTGGACCATCAAGGATATCATCCAGCTGACAAGTGAAGAGTAATGATTTACTTTTTACAATCATTGTACAACCCTATGTCCTACCCGGGGCATAGCGGTTTTATTGTCAGGGCCTTGTTGGATTATGTACATGCATTTTGTTAATAAATCAAAGGCATTTTCTTCGTACTCAAATATTGTGATCTCTGTTATTCCTGTTTTATATTTGTTTTGAAAAACAGTAAAATGGCAACGGGGTTTGTGCTAACCTGCATATTATTGTGTTAAACTTAACCCTTGTTATTGCAGGATCCACATAACAGATGACATCGACTCTGGACCTTCTACGGCTCACTTCGACTTCGATTGCCCGATCTATCAAGCTGAAGAAGAGATTGATGAAGACGAAGACCTTCCTGAAGAGTTGGCCCGCTTGTTGAAACAAGAGGAAAAGGTTATTCTGCCTCACGAGGAGGAAATTGAGATTGTAAACCTGGGTTCTGAAGAGCTCGTCAGAAATGTCAGGGTAGGGGCTGCGTTGCAGAATAATGTCAAGCATAGATTGGTCGAGATGCTTCGAAAGTATAGTGACGTCTTTTCTTGGTCATACGAAGATATGCCCGGACTTGACACGGACATCGTGGTCCACCATTTGCCGTTACGAGAAGACTACCCTCCCGTCAAGCAGAAGCTTAGGAGGACGAGACCAGATATGGCCGTTAAGATCAAAGAAGAAGTGAAGAAACAGCTCGATGCTGGCTTCTTAGCGGTCACCACTTACCCTCCGTGGGTCGCCAACATAGTGCCTGTACCGAAGAAGGACGGTAAGGTACGCATGTGCGTCGATTATCGGGATTTGAATAGGGCGAGTCCTAAAGATGATTTCCCGTTGCCTCATATTGATGTGTTGGTCGACAACACAGCCCAGTTCTCCGTGTTTTCGTTCATGGATGGCTTCTCCGGTTACAACCAGATCAAGATGGTGCCGGAGGACATGGAGAAAACGACGTTTATCACCCCCTGGGGAATATTTTGCTATAAGGTAATGCCCTTCGGTCTGAAGAACGCAGGGGCCACTTACCAGCGAGCAATGGTAACTTTATTTCATGATATGATTCATCATGAGATCGAGGTCTATGTTGATGACATGATTGCAAAGTCCCAAACGGAGGAAGAGCATCTGGTCAACTTATTGAAGCTTTTTCAGAGGCTTAGGAAGTTCAGGCTGAGGCTGAATCCTAACAAGTGCACTTTCGGAGTGCGGTCCGGAAAGTTGTTGGGGTTTATCGTTAGAGAACGAGGTATCGAGGTTGATCCTGCGAAAATAAAAGCCATTCAAGAAATGCCAGCGCCGAAAACAGAAAAAGAAGTTCGTGGTTTCTTGGGTCGAATAAACTACATTGCAAGGTTTATCTCTCAGCTCACGGCCACTTGTGAACCGATGTTCAAGCTTTTAAATAAAGATCAGGCGGTTACTTGGAATGAGGATTGCCAGAAGGCATTTGACAAGATAAAGCAGTATCTTCAAGAACCTCCAATCTTGATACCCCCAGTGGCTGGACGGCCTTTAATCATGTACTTGACAGTTCTGGAGAATAGTATGGGGTGTGTTCTCGGTCAGCACGACGAGACGGGCAGAAAGGAGCATGCCATTTACTACTTGAGTAAAAAGTTCACTGAGTGTGAATCTCGATACTCGATGCTGGAGAAGACGTGTTGTGCACTAGCATGGGCTGCCAAACGTCTACGACATTACATACTCAACCACACCACTATGCTAATTTCGAAGATGGATCCGATCAAGTACGTCTTCGAGAAGCAGGCTCTTTCGGGCAGGATTGCCAGATGGCAAATGGTGTTAACGGAATACGATATTCAGTACGTGTCTTAGAAGGCCATCAAGGGAAGCGTATTGTCTGATTACCTTGCCGAGCAGCCGATCGAGGATTACCAGCCGATGAAGTTTGAATTCCCTGACGAGGATATTATGTTTCTCAAAGCGAAGGATTGCGATGAGCCGTTGCCCGGCGAGGGGCCATATAGGAAATCCCAGTGGAAGTTGATATTCGACGGAGCGGTTAATTCCTATGGAAGTGGCATCGGGGCTATCATCACGACTCCCCACGGATCCCACATCCCGTTTATTGCGAGACTGACGTTTCCAGTTACCAACAATGAGGCGGAATACGAAGCATGCATCATGGGTCTAGAAGAGGCAATTGATTTGAGAATCAAGAATCTAGACGTATATGGTGACTCAGCGCTTGTGATCAACCAAATTAAAGGGGAGTGGGAGACTCGTCAATCGAATTTGGTGCCGTATATGAATTATGCCAGGAGGCTGCTTCCATTCTTCGATTGAGTGGAACTTCATCATGTGCCCAGGGCTGAAAATCAGATGGCTGATGCCTTAGCCATGTTGGCTTCAATGTATAAAGTCAATTATTGGAATGAGGCTCCAAGAATTGTACTTTCGCGTCTTGATAGACCGGCATTTGTCTTTGCAATCGAGGATGCCGCTGACGGCAAGCCATGGTTCCACGACATCCAGACCTTCCTTATGACTAAGGAGTATCCTGCAGGTGCGTCAACCCAGGATAAGAAGACTCTGAGGAGGCTGTCTAGAAACTTTTATCTAATCCTGATGGAGTGTTGTATAAGAGAAACCACGATCTCGTGCTACTCAGATGTGTAGATGAGAAAGAGGCGAGTATGCTCATGGAAGAAGTCCATGAAGGCACATTTGGTACGCACGCCGGCGGGCATGCTATGACGAGGAAGATCCTGAGAGCAGGATACTACTGGCTGACAATGGAGTCGGATTGCTTCAGATTCGCGAAGAGATGTCATAAATGCCAGATTTATGCTGATAAAGTTCATGTGCCGCCGTGCCCGTTGAATGTCATGTCCTCCCCGTGGCCGTTCTCCATGGGGGGCATCGACATGATAGGCAAGATCGAGCCCACTGCATCCAACGGTCATCGCTTCATTCTGGTAGCTATCGACTACTTCACCAAGTGGGTGGAGGCAGCCTCGTATGCTAATGTGACCAAGCAGGTGGTGGCTAAATTCCTAAAGAGGGACATCATCTGTCCTTACGGAATTCCCGAGTGGATCATTACTGATAATGGTTCGAATCTGAATAACAAGATGATGAAGGAGTTGTGCCAGAGCTTCAAGATTGAACACCACAACTCATCTCCTTACCGGCCGAAGATGAATGGCGCCGTTGAAGCCGCCAATAAGAACATAAAGAAGATTGTTCAGAAGATGGTTGTGACATACAAAGATTGGCACGAGATGCTGCCATTTGCATTGCACGGTTATCGTACGATGGTACGTACGTCGACCGGGGCAACTCCTTTCTCCTTGGTGTATGGTATGGAAGTTGTCCTACCATTAGAAGTGGAAATCCCTTCTTTGCGAGTTTTGGTTGATGTGAAACTCGACGAGGCAGAATGGATTACGAATCGTCTGAACCAACTCAGCCTGATGGACGAGAAGAGGTTAGCATCGATTGCATTTGGTCGTCTGTACCAAAGCCGAATGAAGAAAGCTTATGATAAGAAGGTGCGTCCCAGAAGCTTTCAGACGGGTGATCTCGTCCTGAAGAAGATTCTTCCTCCACACTCCGATCACCGGGGTAAGTGGACTCCGAATTACGAAGGTCCGTATGTCGTCAGCAAGGTCTTCTCGGGAGGAGCTTTGTTGTTATCCACGATGGATGGTGAAGATTTTGCATCCCCGGTGAACGCGGACGCAGTTAAAAAATACTTTGCTTGAAAGCGACCCGCTGGACAAAAAAGAAAGAGTCCAGGCAAAAAAGGGGCATCCCGGCGAACCAAAAACAAAATAAAAGGTTCGGGCAAAAATTAGGGATATATTGAAAAATGTACACCCGCGAAGTCGAAAACCTACACTGGGCGGCTTCGGCAAAAAAGGGTATCCCGGTGAACTGAAAACCCGCAAAGGGCGGTTCACGCAAAAGTTAGGGATTTGAATAAGCAAATGACTGCGTTCTGCGTGTGGACTTTCATTGTTTAGTGGTTTGGAGGACCTGAGGGCCGTTTATCTGAATCAATCTCTTCCGAAGCTGAAGCGTCGGAGAAGTATCGAAGTCGAGTGGGTCTTAGAGGGATCAACTCATGGTGTTCGTCTACGCCTCGTTGCCGACATTTGTATATACTGATGTATATTTATGTTTTATTTGCGCGCGGCTTCTTCATTCCAGGAGCTTGCCTCTGTTGTAAAACATTTTTACCCATTCAGGGGTTTGCTATCAATAAAATGCATACTATTCAGCAATTCTGTTTGCCTGTTTAGCATTTATCTGTTTTGTTTGCGAAAAAGAATGCCGATGTTTTTGATAAAATGCGCATACATAAACTTACTAGCCTAGGCCACTGATTGTTGAAACAATTAAATACTTGAATATTGTCACGAGATAATAACCTTAATAGGTCCCTTTGAGAAGGGTATCTTGTCTGTTTGTTTGTGTTGTTACAGGTGTAGCATATTCCATTGCGCCGTGCGCATCCCCGAAGCAGGACGATTCCTCCTTCTCCAGCAGAGTTCAGTAGCCTCTCCCCGCAGAGTCTGAACGCAAGATAGCGAGCATTGATATGTCTCCCCAGGCAGAGATGATTCTCTTCCCCAAGCAGACGCATCCTGAAGGAACGTCATCTCCTCAGCTGAATCGGGCGCCGAAGCTCGTGTTCCCCCAGCACCGGGTCACAAGTGCAGGTTTCATAGAGATGTTCAGGCGCCGAAGCTCGTGTTCATCCCCCAGTACCGGGTCACAAGTGCAGGTTTCATAGAAGTGTTCACGCGCCGAAGCATGAATTCACCCCCAGCACCGGGTCACAAGTGCAAGTCTCACAGAAGTGGTCAAGCGCCGAAGCATGAATTCAATCCCCCCCGCACCGGGTCACAAGTGCAGGTTTCGTAGGAAGCTATTCGTACGCCGAAGTATGCAGCAACTGATGGTGCTAGACTGAAGTCTCCAGCGGAATTGAGATTCCCCACCAGAGTCGTACTCTCTCCCGAAGTCGGATGATTCCCTCTTCCCCAGTAGAGTGTTGGAACGGCTGATGCTGTATTCCCCTGCAGAGTTGTACTGTTCCCCGAAGTCGGATGATTCCTTCTTCCCCAGCGGAATTGAAATTCCTCATCAGAGTTGTACTCTCCAGCAAAGCAGTTGGGACCATGAGTGGTTTTCCCTAGCAGAGCGTTGAACAGCTGATGCTGTATTTCCCCCAGAGTCGTATTCTCCAGCGAAGCAGAATGATTTCTCCTTCCTCAGCCGAGCTTGCAGATACCCAAGAGAGCCGAATCCTTGGAAGTTGATCAGACCATGATTGGTTTTCCCCAGTGGAGTGTTGAGCAGCTGAAGTTGTTTCCCCACAGAGTTATCATTCCCAGAAGAGTAGCCATGACGGCCACGCAGTTCACTCCCGCGATTGACATCGCTTTCTCTTAGCAGGTCCAAGTTCTCGTAGAGCTTCGTCCCCCTGCAGCAATCAACTGAATTTGTTTCCCCCGCAGCAATCAACTGAAGTTGTGTCCCCTGCGGAGTCCAATTGAGATTGGCGTAACCATGTTCTCCTCAGCAGGATGATTCCTCTATTTGAGTAGCTCTTTCTCCTTGACAGGAGGATTTCCCCCTTGGCATTTATTTTGCTGACGGGATCGCATCATTGTGCATGATTGCATGGCATTTATCATAAACACATAGCATTTCCACCGTGTGGAGCATTGTGCCATTGCCGAAGCATATGCATAATAAACATGATCTAGGTTGTTACCGTTCTTGTTTTGCAGGTGTTCCGCCGAAGGATCAGTTGCTCAGGATGATTCCTGACATTTCCCCCCAACGAAGTCGCTTGCTCAAGATGATTCTTGAGATCCCCAGCGAAGTCTTCAGTTCAAGATGATTCTTGAAGTCCTCAGCAGGGCCGTTTGCTTAAGATGATTCCTAAGCTCCCCAGTGCAGTCCCCAGTGAAGGTTGCCCGGGATGATTCCTGAAAACCCAAGAGAGTCGAATCCTTGGAAGCTGCACAAGCCATGATTGGTTTGTCCCCGGCAAGAGTTGCCCCGGATGATTCCGGAATCCCCAACAGAGTGTTCGTTCAGGATGATTCCCGAAATCTCCAGAATGGTTATCAGTTCAAGATGATTCTTGAAGGTCCCCGGCGGAGTTATTTGTTCAAGATGATTCTTGAAGTCCTCAGCAGAGTCGATTCCTCCAGAATGATTTCTGGACCCCCGGAGCGGAGTTGCTTGATAGTTCTCCAGGTTCCCCAGCGGCGAAGCGTCCTCCCCAGCAGGTTTTCGACGGCGAAGTTGAAACCTCCCTTGAAGACTCCATGATTGAGGTCTGACCGTGTTAATGAAGCAGTTATCTCAGCTAATGCGGAATGCCTGATGGCATGATCAACCTGATGGTTGAAGTCCGGCTGATGCCAGACAGTGTTCTTTGAATGCCTGATGGCACGATTGACTATGTTTCCCCGATTCTTTAGTTTTCCAGCGGCGATGTTGGATGTCTGTTTCTGACAACGATGTCAGATCCTTTGTTTGTTTCCAGCGGCGATGTTGGGTATGTTTGTGTCTGACGGCGATGTCAGGTGATCCAATTTTCCAGCGGCGATGTTGGATATATTCGGTTGTTTCTGGCGGCGATGTCAGATGATTTGGTTTTCCAGCGGCGATGTTGGGTGTTTTGTTTGTGTCTGGCAGCGATGTCAGGTGAATCTAGTTTCCAGCGGCAATGTTGGATGGTTTGTTTCTGGCGGCGATGTCAGGTGATCTAGTGCTCCAGCGGCGATGTTGGATGCTTGTTTTTGACGGCGAGGTCAGATTATGTTGAGCACTCGACGACGATGTTGGGTATTTTGGTTGTCCGACGGCGAGGTCAGACTATTTTAAGTTCATCTCTCCAGCGGCGATGTTGGGTGTTTTAGTGGTCTGACGGCGATGTCAGGTGATTTAGCTTTCCAGCGACGATGTTGGGTGTTTCTCAGATTCCTCAGTTTTCCAGCGGCGATGCTGGGTATGTCAGATTCTTCAGTTTTCCAGCGGCGATGTTGGATATGTTAGATTCTTCAGTTCTCCAGCGGCGATGTTGGATGGTTGCTCCTGGCGGCGATGTCAGTTGGTTAGATTCTGTTTGTTTCCAGCGGCGATGTTGGGTATGTTTGTTTCTGACGGCGATGTCAGGTGATTTAGTCTTCCAGCGGCGATGTTGGGTGTTTTGGTTGTCTGATGACAATGTCAGAGGAATTTAATGTGGATAACTGACGGCGATGTCAGATCAGTATTTCTCCAGCTAGTTGCCGTGCAGCTAGTAGTTCAGTGTTTGGAGATTTGTTCCCCTTAGAGTACTGTGTGCTCGTGCAGTTGGCAAATTTCCGGGTTTACCGGTATTCAACCGTCTCGCACCTTGATTGGCTGAGAGTCGTTCGCTCTTCACCCAGTCAGGTTCAAGCCGTTTGAATAGGGGTAGCTGTTGCACCCTAAAATTTGACCAACATTTATTTACCCATCAAGTGTTTGAAGGTTGATACCTTTGTCAGAAAGCTCAAGAGATCCTCAGAGGAATTGGTTGAAACCAAGGTTGTGTGCCTCATAACTTGAGAGTTGTGGGAGCTTCTCAGATGATTCTGAGACTTTGAGAATGAACTTGAAGCTTTGAGGAAGCTTATGAGATGTCTTGAAAGCCATCATGAAGCCTAGAGAGGTTATTGTACAAGAATTCAGAAGATTCAACCATGAATGGTATAATTAGGGTTTTGACTGGGTCAACCCTAGGTCAACTGATGATTTGGAGAGGGTTGAGACATAATCCAAGGGCCATGTGATCATGGAATGATGTATTGAGATGTTATAAGGATGATTCCTAGACCAACTCATCATGATTGAAGAGTTTGAGAAGTTTCAAGCTAGGGTTTCTAAGGATTGACAGTGTAAAATCCCCTAGTTTGATCCCTATCTTCAAGGCAGTTTAGCTCAAGATGTGATTGTCATCTCATCTTCCCCACAACATGAATGTTGTAGAGCTTGTTCTTAGCTTTAATTTGAGTGGTATAAGTCCTTGATAGGATTTGCAGAGCTCAAGTTATGGTTTTGACAAATTACAGGTCATCTGAGGTATGTGAATCTGGGTCCTTGAAAGTCACCCAACTTGCAGACAACTTTTGCCCTAGTAGGATGATTCCTATGGATTCTTGGTCAACATGAATGTTGAATATCATCTTCTTAGATTTCTAGAGAGTACTAGAAGTCCTTGATAGGATTTGTAGAACTCAACTTATGGCTTTGACAAGCCAAGGGCATTTTGGTCATTTGGAAGTTATAGGTCATTTCAAGCATAAGGCCATATCTCCTACTTCCAAGCTTCAAATGGAAAAATCTTCAACATAAAACTTGCTTAGAATGATGTTTTAAGGCTATTAGGGAGGTCATGAGATGTTGAAAAGGCTCATATCAAAAAGTGATAAAAATGGCCTAAAAATGAGGCATAAGTTAATTCAAGTGAATTTGAAAAATGGAAATCACAAGTTATAAGTCCAAACCATGTCATGTAATAGGTCATTTTGACTCCAAATGACATTCTAAGAACAATGGTTCATCCACAATTTAGATTTGAGGCTTGCATCATAGGGTTGCTTTGTAATTGGATTGCTTGCATATTAGGGTACCAAACCAAAACTCAAAATAACTCAATAAACAAGGAAGATATGCATTGTATCTCATCCAAAATATCATGTGGGGATAAAATCAAGTTGGTTACAAAGTTTTCAAGGCATTTGGCATGAGATACCATGTAAGGAGAAATGAAAATTCAAAATACCATTGCATGAAAAGATCAAATTCTCATTAGAGTGTTCTAGGGGGTTCTAGATTGTTCTAAACCTCTCTATATAATGAGTCCAACTTGCTCAGATGCAAGGTTGGTGTTAATTGGTGTAGAGAAGAGAGATTGAAATCCAAATTCCTCCATTGCAAGTTACATTCAATCCCTTGATTCTTCTTCATTGCAATCCTTTTTTTCTCCACAAACCTTCTCCATACATCCTTCTGAGTGTGTTCATACTGATTTGAAGATCCATCCATGAAGATTTGAAGGAGTTCACATTGGATTTGCAAAGAAGCCATTCACATTGGATCTTGAAGTACAAGCTCTTTCCTCCAAATCTTTTGCAAACAGAAGAGTTTGCATCATTCAAGGAGCATTCTTGAAGAGTTGCAAGGCCTGAATTGAAGATCTACCATCACTACCAATCCAAGAAGCCAGGTTTGCAAAATCATCTCTACCTCTTAATCTAGGCATGGCTAGGGTAAATTATTAGTGTAGACCTGTTAGAGACAACTAGGTGATCGTTTTTGATGAGTTTAAGATCGATTGGTGAAGTTTCAACTATGGATGCCAATTCTTGGATGAGCTAGAACGTGTGATTTAGTGAGTTTTAATGCAAGATTATTAGATGATTTTAACCAGTGCAATGCAAGGATCATTTTTATGTCAAGAAAGTTGAGTTTGGTTGAAGTGGAAGATTGATGATATTTTGAGATCCATGGAGATTCACCTTCGGGTTTGAATATAGAGATCGTTTCAATGTATTCCAACACCATAGTTTTGTTAAGCTCGGAAAATGAGTCAAGTTTGGTTTTTACATCGTGGAAATTGGTCAAGAAATGAAGGAGAACGATAGGATGGAAGATCTGTGCATGGCATGCGTTTTCATGGTTTTTCTGAAAACCCTAGGGCGTGAGGTTGAAGACGAAGTTGGGACCGTTGATGTGCGCGCTTGACCTTGACCCAAAGACTGATCCTACGGCTGGCATTTAAAATCGTTTTGGAAGGGAATTCTGAGCGCAGCGAAACGCTGCGTTTCATTTAAGCAGCATCCTGGGCTTTAGTGGATCTTGTGCTATTCCCACCCCCCTGAGAGGCCCAATCATGATATGAACTAAAATCTGTTGCTTAATACACCGTCCATTTTCCTTTTTCCTTTATGATTTTCATTGTTTTTCTGAATTACATTGGGCCTGGCGCGCTTGTTATTGCCACCCCCTATCTGGGCCCATCAATGTAATAAACTGCATATTATTTCTGTTTGCACCCCACTCCATTCATGTTCATATTATATTTTCTCCATTTTTTTCAAATCTTTAAAAATTCATATTAAATAGAAAAATCAATATTTTTTTATGGGAGTTTTTTCTCCCTTTTCATATTTTTGTCAAGAAAAATATAAAATGAAAACATTCCTCATCTCATGCATTTTAATATTTTTTTGCATATTTTTCATTTTTATTGCTTTTTAATTCTTTTATATTGATACATGATTTTGTAGAATTTAGTTTAGGTAGCTCCCTTAGTATTTTTAGGTCAATCTTTTTAGGGTAGTTAGATATATGTTTTAGGTTCCCCCTGGATTTATTCCATATTTTTGTGATGAATTTTAGGATAGTTTTGATTAGTTAATTCTAGGTTGTGTAGAATTAGGTTAAACTTCAACATAGGTCCACAATAACTTTAGATTTTGGGTTTTTAGGACAATTTAGACTATGGGGTATATATGGGTATTAAGGGTAGGTATGTAGGATCCCTTAGAAATTATATTAGGATTTAATATAATAGTATGCTATTTTTAGTTGATTTTTGTATTGGTTGATTGTTTGTGTTGCCTTTAGGGCATGTTTGTTTTGGTTGCTTTGCTTTGTGAGCTTGGAAAGCTTGATCTTGTCCTAAGGAGCATTGTGGAGCATAGTAGAAGACTTGAAGATGCATTGAGGAGCTTGAGAGCTTGTTCTTCTTTTCTTTTTGTTGTTTTAGGGTTAGGGATTAGGAAGAGTTTAGATGTAGATAATTTCTTTCTCAAAACATGGATGGTATCATTCACCTCCATTCCTCCCTATGATTAAAAGTCCTTCCATGGTATACACATCTCTCCTTTGGAGGGATAAGTGCTATACCTAGGAGGTAGAACTTTTGAGGGAACTATTCCTTTGATGTTGAACCCTTATAGGTCACCTTTGGTGGTCAAATAAGCAGTTCAATATCCCCCAGCTTATCCAGTAAGTGATTTTCTCTGGTTTTGATTATCCTGAGATGTTGAGCATGAGCTTGAAGATGAAGACTTCATTGAAGAGTATTGAAAAGGATGAATCCTTGAGTATTGCCATTCCAGCTGAAGCTTGAAGAGCAGTAAGAGCAAGTTGATACTTGAAGATCCCTGAAGATTAGGTGAAGCCTGAAGGTGGAGCTGATCAAGAAGTTGAAGCTTAAGGGAGAAGATGAGTGGAAACTCATGTTGTAAGGTTGAAACCTGGAAGAGCAATTGATGTTTGTCAAGAGTGATTGAAGTCTGAAGACTGAGTTGCTGTTGGAAGAGCTGAAGCTTGGAGTTGAGAGAGAAGCTTTCTTCTGTTTTCTTTTCTGTATTGTGTGTTTTGCTTGACTTGTTTGTTGCATTAGAATAAGTTCATATCTAGAATAGGTAGAATCTAGGAGCATGATTGCACTAGAGGTTGAGTTGCTCCCTCTGCTTGTATTGTTACTGTGTGGCTTTGCTTGCGAGTATTTGGTAGAGCTCAGCTCCCTTGCCTATGTGGTTTGTTTTGCCTGATGGCATTTTATTTCATTTTATCTGTATGATTGCAGTTTACTGTTTATTGCTTGATAGCACGTTGTTTATATTTCAGTATGATTACTGTTATTTCATTCTGGCTTGAGGTTGAGATGAGCTTGTGGAGGCTGAAGCCCCACACACATTTCCTCCCTCACTTGCATTGCATGCATTTTACTGTTAAGCTGATGCTTTGTCTGTTTTGGTGTATCATTAACATGATCCCTTAGGACTCTCATTTCCTTTGATAAGGATTTGATGATAGACTTTTAGGTTGAAACCTATGCATGACAACTTCTAGGAGTTCCCTGTTCAAACCTCAACCATAGGATGAATCCATGGCATGACAACAGTAGGACTTGATAGTCTCCCTCCTAGTTGGGCCTGTTCTCTTCTCATCTCAAAACAGTTTAAGATACAGTAATCATGAATGATTTCTTTCGTACGTTACGAGCCTTAAGCTATCTGAGAAAGGATTGTGGGAGAGTTTCTTTTCCACAGTCTGGATGTTTAGTATGGTACCCTTTGGGTGACATGCGACGCATTCACTCTCAGGTCATAGTCTCTAGTGCGGTTGAAATCGCAAACACAATAAAAAACACTTCTTTCGTAAAAGACAGGAAATAAACTGTAGTTTCCCGAACTACGTATGCTCTGATATCTCATGCCTGTTGAGAGTACGTAGGCACAAGATGGCGATGTCTTGGCGAGCAACCTTCCCCCATAATCCTTCGTAGGCCGAACTACGTTGACTCTGATTTCTCATTCTCTGATGAGAATACGTAGGCATAAAGTGCGACGCTTTACCGAGTCATTTTTCTTTTCTTTTTCAGCCAGCCTTGATAGGTAGATAGAATAAAACCAACCCGTCCAAGTAAACACAACAAGCGTGGATCCCGTCGAGTACGACGGACGTGAGGGGTGTTAATACCTTCCCCTTGCGTAACCGACTCCCGAACCCAGACAATAGTTGCGATGACCTTGTCTTACCCTTTTTCGTCAGGTTTTTCCGATCGTTTCCTTTCCCGCTCTGAGGGATAAATAACGAAAGGTGGCGACTCTTCTGTTGTGCCGGCACCTTATTTTCGCGCAAGCGACACTATGCGTTCATCAGCGTCACAGACATTCAAGAGGGGTGATACGATACCCAGAAGGTGTGGCATCACCAGCTCATGAAGCGGCCTCACTCGGCTGAATCACAAATGATCGGTCCCCAGAGTCGACAATCCTCCAAACCAACAACCGTCTCAACCCAAAGGGTTGAAAGAGAAGCCAACCGGGAGAACCTCGTCTGAGCATGGATTTCATGAGACACTAGCGCCTGCCAAGCAAGTGCGCGCCCACTAATTTCCACAACTAATTCTAAGTACACTCAAGCCTGGGTCTGGCTTCTCACTCATCAGAGCCCCCATCCCACAACAGCACAATAGCAACAGATAATAATATAGTGCGGGAAATATAAATACATCAGTAATATACAACATAAAAGTGCGGGAAATGTAAATACATCAGTAATATACAATACAAAAATAAATACCCACAGACACGCAAACAAGCGCTAGGATTGACTCTCTTAGGGGACGTTGGATCCCACATGCATAAGGAACCATCGCAGTCCTCAGCAGCTAGGAACCGTTGGAGTCCCCAGCAGAGTCACCAGCTGTCGCTTTCACGAAAATAAGGTGCCGGCAAAACAGAAGAGTCGCCACCTTTCGTTATTTATCCCTCGGAGCGGGAAAGGAAACGATCGGAAAAACCTGACGAGAAGGGTAAGACAAGGTCGTCACAACCATTGTCTGGGTTCGGGAGTCGGTTACGCAAGGGGAAGGTATTAGCACCCCTCACGTCCGTCGTACTCGACGGGACCACGCTTGTTGGCTTGTCTATGGGTGAAAAACAATCTATCTACGACTGCTAGATCTAAACAGAAAGAAACTGACTCGATAGAGCGTCGCACTCTATGCCTACGTATCCTCATCAGAGAATGAGAAATCAGAGTCAATGTAGTTCGGGAAACTACGGGGAAGGTTGCTCGGCAAGACGTCGCGTCTTAGGCCTACGTATTCTCGTCAGAGAAATCAGAGCATGACGTAGTTCAGGCTAACTACGGGTAGACAGGGGTGTTCTCGGTCACACAGGGGTGAGAGATTAAGTTGACGATACTAGCGTACGCGTTCTAGCAGTTAGGTGGACGCTGCTCAACCATTGGAGACTTAGGCGTACCTGTTTGCGGTAGAACGGACGTAGTATGTCGGGTTTCGAGGTATGGGAACCTACGGGAACTAGAACTACGGTCTGGTCTCAAATGCACTCGGGCAAGAGAAAAGGATAACATCAGTCGTCAGTGGGAAAGTCTCAATCGCACGGCAGCGAGGAGAACGAAAGGTTAGTTGTTAGTGTGCTCGCTGGGACATCGCATCCTATGCCTACATATTCTCTTCAGAGAAAGTCAGAGCAGCTGTAGTTCGACCACTACAGCTAAACGGGGAACGGGAAAAAAGGGAGGTAGCTCGCTAATACATCAGCATTGTGCCTAAGGGGGAAGTTTGCTCGCCAATACATCAGTATTGTGCCTACGTATTCTCGTCAAAGAAATCAGAGCATGACGTAGTTCAGGATAACGGGTCTCGATTGCACGGGGGCAAGAGAAGGGGATACAGACCTACATCTAAACGGGAAGGAACTCGGGACACACACGCAAGAACCTAAGACGTAGGAGCGAATGCGTTGCATATCACCCTAAGGGTGATACACTAAACACCCAAGTTACGTGAGAGTGACCCTCCCGCAACCATTTCCTACGTATCTAACGATCTCACAACACTCGACGGTTGATTAAAAGTCTTGAATTAGATGGATGTTACCGAACGGAGTGGTTCCGTTAACCCTTGACATGCGCGCAAGCTCCATTCCAATCTTCTCCTCTCTGGATCTTGATGATGACGCTTGAATCAGAACAATGTGACGCTTAGACCGTCATGGTTCGACTTATACGGGAAATCGAACTCTAAGAGGTAGCGTATTAATATCTGTGTCAAAGACAAGATGGAGAAATGATATCGAAAATCATTCTCCAATTGAATCGTGTCACACGGCCAGCCAAAAATAAAATCAGGATAAAATCAGATAGAACGAAAGTAGGAGGGAAAACAGGAGACAAATCCAATAACAAATGGAAATAAAATGCTACTCCTAAAAATACGGCAATTAAATTCCAACTAGAAAATATTCTAAAGAATTAAATCTATAAGTGCGTATAGAAAAATATAATGGAAATTCTATATAAAATCCTATACTATTCTATGAAGAAAATAGCAAGACTACATTAAATCTATAATACCCTATAACATGCTAAAAAATAATAGAATATAAATTCTATAAAACTATGCATTAATATCCTAGGAAAATAAAAGTATAATCCTAAAAAAAATATAACTATATCTATTACATTCATTCATCCAATACAAGGGAGAAATTAAAAATAACAAGGGAGGGGGTATAAACTGCAGATTGGGGTAATGCAGCAAAAACAATACAGGGCCCAGCCCACAAAGAAATTCAGAAAAGAAATAAAAACACAAAAACGGGGGGTGCGGCGCAGGGACATAGGTGTTATGCTTCAGCACAAAGATGCAAGGCCCAGCCCAATGAACTCAAACACACCAAAAACGGGGTGTGTTAGAAAAAAAAACGGAGGTGTGATAATACCTTAGTATGGGCCCAGCCCAACAAACGAAACAATAATCAAAACGGGGGGGGGGGGGGGGGGGGGGGGTATTGTCCAAAACTGAGGGTGTACGGACAAAAGAAACCAAGAGGCCACGGCCCAATCCGCACAGCCCTCTCTCTCGTTCACCCTTAGAAACCCTAATCCCCTCATCCTCATTCCACTGTTCATACAACTGCGCCGCTCCCTTTCCTCACCCTCCCTCTCGGTCAAGCTTCTCTTTCGCTCCCTCAATCTCTCTAAGATCAAACACACTTCAAAACCTGTGCGAACAATACTTAACAAAATCCCCTACAACTAAACCAGATGACGAAGATGAGGATCTTGAAGATTCTCGAAGCTCTTGGAGAAAACCTTGACGAACTGCAGATCTTGAAGGAGACGATGAATATTGACGAACCTTCAGATGACGTTGATGGAGGATCTTGAAGTTGGACGACAATCTGGAAAGCTTTGAAGTTGGATGAAGGTTCTAGGCGGCGAAATCTGGAGAACTTCTAAAAAGCGTGTTGAATGTATGAACTGCGATGAACACGGTGTTTCTGGGCGAAAACACTTGGAGGTTTTGAAGGCTCGATGGTGAAGATTTCATGGATCTGGAAACTCGTGAAGAATGTGATGAACAATGAAGGTCTGGGATCTGGAGAATCGCCATTGATGAAGGTTACCACGAACACGCATGGATCTTGGTGAGGATTCTGGAAAATCATGAAGGACAAGGGTGAAGGTTGAAGAAACTTCATCAGTTTCTGGGCGAATCTGGGAGAAGGCGGTTGAATGTTCATGGCGGAACTGATGAATGTTCATCGTTCTGGTAAAGTCTCCCAAGATTGATGAATCTGGGATGAAGAGGATGATGAAGATCGTTGAGGATTTTGGACGAACACATCAAGATCTGGAAAATCTCACAGTTATGATGATTTGGCGATGAAGTTCTTTGAATTTCTGGAGAAATGTTGGTAAATCTTGGACGGATCTGTGAAAATGGTGAGGATCGGAGGGATTTTGGTTGAAGATTTCGGTGATAGTATGAGTTTTCTGGCGAAGTTTGGTCGTGAGAACCACCGTTTGATCTTGTTGGTGATGTTCTCCGGCGTTTGCATGGCCGGAGGGAGGAGTTGCCGTCGGGGATGATACGTGGCGCGATGCATGCAGGGATCAGCGTGAGTGGGACGCGTGGGAGCCTGAGGGAGAGAAACGTGGCGTGTGCATGCAGAAGGGTGAAGTGGTGGATTGAGGGAGCGAAACGTGGCAAGCGCAGTGGTTGAACATGAGAAGCACACGTGGGAAAATGAAGTGGAAGCTAGCTGAGAAAGGCACACGTGGGATGCTTCTTATAGGACAGGTGGCGCAAGTTGGACTGGGGTTTGTGGGCCTCCAAAAATCTGACACATGGCCCACGAAATTAATGGACTCAGACTAATTAACACCTAATTAATACTGATTAAGCCTAATTAAACACAATTAAATGCTAACGAAAAGTTAAAACAGTAATTAAACCTTAATTTAAAATTAAAACTATTCTAATCCTAATTAATTCTAATAAACTCAATTAAAATTAATTCAGATCCTAATTATATCTAAAAAGGATGATTATAACCTAATTAATTCCTAATTAAATCCTAAAAGAAAAATGATTAAACTTTAATATCTATTGAATCTAAAAAAGAGGATTAACTATTAAAATCTATTAATTCTATTTATCTCTAAACAAATAAAAATAGAAAAACCCTATTAATTTCTATCTAAAAAAAATCCTAATAAAAGGGATTATCCTATTAAAAAATCCTTTTGAAAAATCTTCTTAATATCTAAAAATAATTTATTCTTAAAAAGAAATTAAAACTAAAATCTATTTAAAAACAATTAATATCTATTAAAAACTATCTAACTAACACCTAGAAAAATCAATTAAATCCATAAAAATTCTAGAAAATAAGGGAAAACCCTAAAAATAGCGAGGAAGCCGATTAAATCGATTAGCGAACTATATCGAAATAAACGGTAAAAACCCGGACACCGAAATGTCCTCAAAAACAACAGCGAGAGCTGAAAACATCGGGACGAGCATCAGCTCTCAAAATACGTCCTCGTATTGGCCTAAAATGCCTGAAGCGCGACCAGAGGGCTGTAATCCCGATAAAGTCAATCTGACTGGAAAAAAATGCAATGTACGTGGTATGCAAATGCGAAATGAAATGAGTCGAAACATGTGCCAACTTGCGATAAGTAGTTGGTCAAATTTTAGGGTGCAACACCCTCAAATGCTCTACATGATTTACTTCTAACTTGGAGTAAATCAAAATGTCATCAATCAAAACTACTACAAACTGGTCCAAATAAGCATGGAAGATACGATTCATGTGCTCCATGAACACACCCGGTGCATTGGACACACCAAACGGCATCACTGCATATTCATAATGTCCATACCGAGTTTTGAAAGTTGTTTTCTGGATATCATCTTCTTTCACATGGATCTGATGATAGCCTGACCTCAAATCAATTTTACTAAACACACGAGCTCCCACGAGTTGATCCATCAGATCGTCGATTCTTGGAAGTGGATACTTATTCTTGATGGTTACTTTATTCAACTGGCGATAATCAATGCACAAGCACATACTACCATCTTTCTTCTTTACTAACAAAACTGGCGCTCCCCATGGCGACACACTGGGTCTGATAAAAATTTTGTCCAATAATTCTCCCAACTGAGATTTCAACTCTGCCAATTCTGACGCTGACATTTTGTATGGTGCCATAGATATAGGTCTGGTACCAGGGACAAGATCAATTGTAAACTCTACTTCCCTCTCTGGAGGTAACTCTGCAACATCCTTTGGGAACACTTCAGGAAATTCTCTCACAACAAGTAATTCCTCAATCGACGACTTACCCGCCATAGATAACGAAGCGAACACTGCAAATACTTTAGCTTCGTCTTCTACCAAGATTCTCAACTCCTTAGTAGATATAAGACTAGCCATTTCTTCTTCTTCAGAAGTCAGGAATAACATCCTCTTCCTATAACAATCAATATAAACATAGTTGCTCTCGAGCCAATTCATCCCTAAAATAACATACAGCTCGCTGAGTGGTAGGCAAATCAAGTCCACTCCAAAATCTTTACAAAAGATCGACACAGGACAATTCAAACACACTAAAGATGTAGTGATTGATCCAATAGATGGAGTATCAATCACAATCCCTCTACTCAAAGTAGACGGCACAAGCCCTAATCTCTTCACAAAATCCATAGAAATAAACGAGTGAGTTGCACTCGTATCAATAATAACATCAAAGGAGTGTTATGAATGTAACACGTACCTCTGATCAAATGATCCTCACCAGTATGCTGAGCTCCCACCAATGCAAACACCTTCCCACTTGTCTGAGACTTCTTTGGTTTCTGACAGTGGGTGCTGATATGACCCTGCTCACCACAGTTGTAACAGGTTGGTATGTTAGTTCTACAATCCGCGACCACATGACCTGGCTTTCAACACTTAAAACACTTCTTCGCCTCATTCTGACATTCATTCGCATGGTGACCTGCGCCACCACATCTAAAACACTTGAGAGGATTAGAAGGATTTCCTCCCCCACTGGTTTCTTCCCAGCAACATATTTCTGCTTTCCTTTATTAGCCGAAGCATGCTAAGGTGTATTCCCATGCCTCTGTTTGCCTCTTCTGTCACTTAGATTCTTATAGTGAGCGATTCTAGCTATGTTGTCTTCATCATAGATTCTACACCTGTTCACCAGCTCAAGAAAGTACCTGATCTTCTGATAACCGACACCCAATTTGATATCGGAATGCAGCCCGTTCTCAAAATTGATTCACTTTGAACTCATAGTTGCATTAGTATTGTAATGAGGATAATACTTTACCAGTTTGTCGAACTTAACCGTATACTCTGCCACTATCATGTTCCCCTGTTTCAAATCAATGAATTTAATCTCTTTCTTTCCGCAAACATCTTCTGGAAAATACCGTTCTTGAAACTCTGCCCTGAACACTGTCCAACTAATGGGACCCTCACCATCTTCCAATCTCTGGCGGGTGTTGTCCCACCAGTCCTCAGCCTCACTTTCCAGCATATAGGTACCAAACTGTACCTTCTGATCTTCTGAGCATCCCATGACTCTGAATATCTTCTCGATATCCTTTAGCCATTTTTGTGCTACATCTGGATCATGTCCGCCTTCAAACTTAGGTGGCTTGTTATTCTGGAACTTCTCCAAATTACGGAACCCTCTGTTTCCAGCACTCCGATTGATATTCTGACCAATGTTTTCCACTGCCTGCGCAACAGCTTGTAACACAACAACCATCGCAACATCATTCCTACCAACCATACTTTTCAATATCCATGAAAACACAGGTTAGAAGAAACCCACGACTATAGACATCCTATAGTCAGACTCTACTACAACACTGACCGGACGGACCGACCTGCTCTGATACCAATTGTAATACCCCACTCTACCCCGTACACGTATTATAGGAATATTAAAGAAAATACATCAGAGTTTTCAAAACACGTAGGATGTCACACATACATTTTTCTCATTTAATGAAGTATCAAGTCACTTCATGCTTTCCACAATATTTCAACAAGGTCATTCAATAAAACAGCGGAATAAAATTAATGTTTAAACATAATCCCCACAACCGGTGGTTATACATCATTAATCCAACAGATAAAATATACGTAACAATTAATCAAGAAAATAAGAAAAATATAACGTAATCTTGTCATCCCATGTTACGTATTAGAGCGATTCATAGGACTCGATCAATAAGTAACACACTCCAAGAACTACTCAGGTACTTGGTCATCTGTACTCCTCAAGGAGCACAGACGCAACAAACAGAAAAGGGGTGAGAACTACATTCAATAAATAAGCAGTGAAATACACATGCTAAGGAGTAGTTACACACCACACATATAATCATTCACATGCAATGCACATACACGTGCCATCTCAATCACTCGGCATTAATAGCCCATAATCAAATACAAACATGTAATGTAACTCACTAACTCGACACAATGCATATGGTACCAACACAAATACATACGGTTCACCCTAGAACCCGATTCCCGTCAGAATCCAGACAAGTCGTATACGTTCCTCTGAACTACAACTTATCTCCACAACGACTTCCACATGAAGTCCGGATGAACTAGGAACCTATCATGGATTCCCACCTAGTCATCTCCACAAGACACATGACATGAAATGCATGACAACACCATTATGAAAATATAATAATAATTTCAAGCATAATTCACAATCATCAATGATCCACACGAGCCATCCGCTCACCGTAATCCTCTCGGGAATTACCATCATCACACCAGATCGTCCACACTGGACGGTCCTGGCCCACACATATCAATCACACCCCTAAGGGAAAAAAATGTAATTTTCCACATTCTCTCTAATTAAATTCATTACTAATCTTCCTTAGGTTTATTTTAGTCATATTAATCCTACCGATTAAACGAAATTGCGTTCCAAGCGAACTCTTGACAGAAATTGCGAAAATGGGAAACTGTCATCCCAGGCCTGCCCATACGCGTATTGCCCTGCCTGTTACGCGTAATGCCTTGCTGTCAGGCCCACCATACGCGTAGTGCCCTGTCTCTTACGCGTATTGCCCTGCTGTCAGGCCCACCATACGCATATTGCCCTGTCTCTTACACGTATTGCCCTGTCCCATACGCATATCACCAGAACTGTTGCCAAAAACTCAAATTTCATCCCTTTCACGAAACCTCACTCAATACTCTTCATTTTACCACTCAACTCAACCCATAATTCAGTTTTTTGTTAATAGTCTCTCTCTACGTCTCCCATAACCTCAGATTCATTTACACATACATCATACAATGATTATTCAACAACATAGCCATTTACAGAGAAAAGCATTATATTACGAAAATTAGATAAAAGAAGAAGAAATACATGAATCCTATGAGAGAAAGGACCTCTCACTACCCTCTCATGTTAATTCACCCTTATTGAAATCCATTCTCCCCCTTACCTTAGATTGAAGCTTTCTCTTGGTAACAATGGAGAATTTGTTGGTTCCTCTGCCCTAGCTCTCTTTTCCCGGTCTCTTCCTTTTTCACGGTTAGTAACTGATTCCCCACTAAACCACTTCTAATCCCCCTTAATTAGATTTTCAGTTTTATTATTCCAATTAATAATAATAATAATAATAATAATAATAATAATAATAATAATAATAATAATAATAATAATAACAACAACAACCACTACCATCTCATTAATATTATTATTAATAAGATAAAATAATAATACCAATGAACATAATATTCTTATTATTATCATTAATCATTAATATTATTTATTATAGGTCCACTTTATCCCAACTAAGGTCAACTCTCACCCTCGCCCCTAACGTCATATCCATATTAAGGACATCACAACCAATACACGCACACAAAGTATAAAATGACTAAATAATTTAAATAGGGTGTTACACTAATGAGGATGCTGGTACCTCTGGTGTGGAGAACAAAACTTGTAGTTCAGATAAAGGTAAGAAGAAGGTTAATGTCTCTGATGATGTGGTGCATCTTGATAATGTTCCATCTGATGATGAATTGATTAGGAATGTGGCTCCTGGAATTGCCAAAAGATTGAAGACTAGGAGAGGTAAATTTGTGATTGATCAATCTCCCTCTAAGAGTAATAAGAAGAAAACTGATGTTGGACCCCCTAAAGCTTAGAGCAAAGTCACTCCTATCTCTAAGAAAAGAAAGGCTAGGTCAGAAACTGAGTCTGAAGAAGATGTTGAGGATGATGTCCAGGACATCACTCCTGTAAAAAGATCTGCTACCAAAGAGCAACAGATATTGTGCCTGCTGCTCCTTTAGACAATGTGTCTTTCTACTCCATTGACAATGTGGCAAAGTGGAAGTTTGTGTACCAGAGAAGAGTTGCTTTGGAGAGAGAATTGGGCAAGGATGCTCTTGAGATTAAGGAAGTCATAAAGTTAATCTCTAATGTTGGGCTGATAAAGTCTGTGGTTGGTTTTTCAAAATGCTATGATATGCTAGTTAAGGAGTTCATTGTGAACATTCCTGAAGACATTACTGACAGAAAGAGAAAGGAATTTATGAAGGTGTTTGTGAGAGGAAGATGTGTTGAGTTTTTTGCTGATGTGATTAACAGGTTTCTATGTAGGGATGAGGAAGAGGCTAGTGAACTGGAGGTAACTGATAATCAAGTTTGCTAGTGATCACAGCTAACCAAGTTACTGCATGGCCCTTAAAAGGTAAACTATCTGCTGGCCAACTGAGTGTGAAGTATGTTATCCTGCATAGGATTGGAGCAGCTAACTGGGTGCCTATCAATCATACTTCCACCATTGTTGTTGGGTTAGGAAGGTTTATTTTTGCTGTTGGTACCAAAGTTAAGTTTGACTATGGAAGTTACATCTTTGATCAAATTGTGAAGCATGCCACCACCAATGTTGACAAGCTACCTATTGCTCCCCCTTCTCTGATTTGTAGGATTATTTTGAGCCAGTATCCTGGTATTCTCTTAAGTAATGATGTGGCCTGCAAAAGAGATTTTGTGTTGTCACTCCACTATAAGTTGTTTATAGGAAGACATGTCCCAGACATTGTCTTGACATCTTCTGAAAAGACATCCACTACAAAGACTGGGGTTATCTTAGAGTTAAAGGAAACCTGCAGGGAATTGGGGGAAGTCATTAGTGTGGCTACTGCAAGGAAACTAAAGTTGGAAGCCCTGATAAGAGGTCTAAAACAAAATGAAGAAAATGATGTGGAGGTTGCTGATGCTCAAGAAGAGGAAGATGGGGAGAATTCTGCCTCTGGTGAAAGGATTGGTGATCATGTTTCTGGGTCTACAACTGATGATGAAGATGACAGTTCTGGGTCTGAGGAAGAGAATTGATGGTGCTTGGTGATGGTGTTCTTTGAATTATGGTTGTTTTGTTTATTCAAAATTTGTTCTTCTTGCATTTAATGTGTTTTTGACTTGTATTATTTGGGTTCTTACTGCACTTTTAACACTATTGGTTTTGTATAATTGTTCTATGTTATTGTGTTTCCCTTAGTCTGATTTCTTTATTTGTGGCTAAAAAGGGGGAGAAGGAGTATGAGGAGGTATGAGGAGGTTTGGTTTTAATTGTTGCTGGTTATGATGTTGAGGGGGAGTTTTGTTTTTTTTTCTTACACTTTGGTTTGAGGGGGAGGGAGCAATATCTGTGTTTTTTTGCTGCTGTGCTCTCTGATATGTTCTAAGAGCTCTTGTGATCAATTGGTTGTTTTAGCCAAAATTTGCCAAAGGGGGAGTTCGTTGGTTCTATGATTGGCAGCAATTTTGGTAAAACTTGGTGTTATCACAAGATGTCCTACAGGATATCTTGATATATGATCCTAACATTCTGCAGGTGGTTATTCTTAATGTTGTAGGGTTTAGTTCATGATGTCAAGTATGATGTCCTGACATTTGTGGACAGAATATTAAGTGAGAATGTTATGTTTTATCTGTTGCGTTTTTATGCAACCTTGTATGCTTTTATGATAAGGATTTCTGCTGGTGCAAATCAACGTGAAGATCTTCTTTAAACAAAAGAGCTTCTGCTAGTTAGTTCATGGAGTACTGTGGAATCTTTTGTTCTATTTTCATGCAGAAGATCTTGAGAAGATTTGAAGTGTGATTTGATTTGATTTGATCAAATTTGTTTTGGTTCTATTTCTATGATGTTAATTATGAAAAGATTTGAAGAATTATCTAATTTGATTTTATCAAATCAGAGGTAGCTTTTGCTAAAGCCCAAGCCCGTTCAAAGTGTTACTATATAAAGACTTTACAATCCTATTTTAAAGATTAGAGAAGCTAGGGTTGTAAGAGTGCGTTGCTTAAGGAATAAGGTTTCTACCTTCTTGTGTTATTGTTAATTGTGAGCCATTCACTCATCACCTTGATGTGTGAATTGGACTGAGTCTTTGAGTTGTAAGTTGTCCACTCTAAGCTTTTAAACAAGAGTGCATTGTTCTTGATTAAAGTTTTTAAGCAAGATCATATATTGTCCTTGAAGGGTGTCTTCTATGTTTTTACAAATATGTTCTTATCACTGCTGTGATTGAGGGGGAGTGAGAGGTGTCTCTTATCTAATAGTGTCTTAGATAGAAATTGCAAAGGTAGAGATTAGATGTGAAGATTGTAAACTAGAGAGAGTTTACTATGAATCTTCAAACTAATTATATTTAGTGAATTTCCTTCCTGGCTTGGTAGCCCCCAGACGTAGGTGTGTTTGCACCGAACTGGGTTAACAATTGCTTGTATCTTTTTGCTATTGTTAACTGCTTTATATCTTGTTCATATATTGATAATTGTTCAGATATTAGTGTCGTGACATCTCTTTCGACATCTCATATCTGATACCAGAATTTTAGTGCACATGCATGATCCTCACTTTTTCCCATTGACCAATCATGTTTTAGCATTTTAATTTCATTTTTTTAAATTGAATAAAATAAAAAAATGTATAAAATTTTTATTCATGTCATTAAACCACATGGCCACCCACAATTGAAAGGTTTTTCAAAATTTTGTCACTCTCTCCAATGAAGAATTGACAAGTGGCACCTAGTGTGGTTATTTTTTGTTGCTTTTTTTTTGTTTTTTATAATTTTTGTTTATAAAGTAATATAATAATAATATAGTGATAAAAATATAATAATGATAATTAATTAATTAAAAAATAAAAAAATAAAAAAGAAGAATATAAAGTGAGACGCGGAGAGAGAAGGAGGGGGTGCTTCTTCCAAAAGAAAAGAAACCCTGTTTTTTTCAAGGGAAAGGGTACCATCACCATCATCATCAACCCATAGCCGACTCCAACCTCACATCGGAAACCCACTCTCCTTTTCCGTCACTCAACCTTCGAGTCACGTCCTTCATCTTCACAAATCTTCACTTCAAAACCACACATATACTCATCCAACAACATCAATCGTTCACTATGTTGTTCAACAAACATCCGCGAAAATTTCCAGTGATGACAGAAAGCCCCATCCACAATCGCGCCCTCATGTCTAACAATGATCTAACCTTTGCTAACAACCACCACCGTTAAGTTCGCTCGACGTGCACGAATCCTCCGCAAGGCATTCTCTGATTCCGATAACGCAACAATTGAAGCAAAAATATTGTCGCTTGGTTTTGCACCACCTCGGTCCAGATTCACAACAACAATAATATAACTTGGTTATAGCAATTGTGAACTCTTTTTCTCTCTGTTCTGTTTGGGCGGCTGTTGATTTTGGGACAGATTGCGACACCGCCAAAATTTTGATTACATGAACGATAACGTGAAATAGAGGTGCAAATAACTTCACCATCGAACTTCAACGGAAACAACATTATTTTTTGCACAAACAAGGCGGCAGATTCGATTATGCAGCAACAGTTTCATGGCACCATAGCTTCGACAACAACAACGTTTCTTTGCTGTTCGTTTTGGCTCGGTATTTCCTCAATATCTCTTTATGTCGTGAAAGATTGTTTTGTTTAATTTCAATATGATTCCAGTTGCAATTTTTTTTTGTTATGTGTCATTTGATTTCAAGGCTTAGTTTGGAAGGTTATGTTAAATTTGTCTAATGAGCATGACCTCCAACAGTATTGGTATTTAGTCTGAATGTGTTAGCCTAGCAATAATTTTTTTTTCTTACATTGTCATTTTCTGAGAATGCTGCAAATAATGTTTAACAAATATATTGTGTTATGTTTTTATTTTTCCGATCTGTGCATTTGTTTTGTTTTAGATTTGTTGTTAATATGTTGAGTATTTTAATCTGAGTACAGTTTAGAAAGAAAGAGTTTAGTTCATGTAAGCAAAAAATATTGTCGCTTGGTTTTGCACCACCTCGGTCCAGATTCGTAACAACAACAATATAACTTGGTTATAGCAATTGTGAACTCTTTTTCTCTCTGTTCTGTTTGGGCGGCTGTTGATTTTGGGACAGATTGCGACACCGCCAAAATTTTGATTACATGAACGATAACATGAAATAGAGGTGCAAATAACTTCACCATCAAACTTCAACGGAAACAACATTATTTTTTGCACGAACAAGGCGGCAGATTCGATTATGCAGCAACAGTTTCATGGCACCATAGCTTTGACAACAACAACGTTTCTTTGTTGTTTGTTTTGGCTCGGTATTTCCTCAATATCTCTTTATGTCGTGAAAGATTGTTTTGTTTAATTTCAATATGATTCCAGTTGCAATTTTTTTTGTTATGTGTCATTTGATTTCAAGGCTTAGTTTGGAAGGTTATGTTAAATTTGTATAATGAGCATGACCTCCAACAGTATTGGTATTTAGTCTGAATGTGTTAGCCTAGCAATAAATTTTTTTTCTTACATTGTCATTTTCTGAGAATGCTGCAAATAATGTTTAACAAATATATTGTGCTGTGTTTTTATTTTTCCGATCTGTGCATTTGTTTTGTTTTAGATTTGTTGTTAATATGTTGAGTATTTTAATCTGAGTACAGTTTAGAAAGAAAGAGTTTAGTTCATGTAAGTTTGTGGATGACTTAGTATTGATTTTGCTAGCTTATGCTTGCATGTGTTAGAAGTAATTCATATTATTAGTATTATTTTCTTAGCCCCTAAGTTTGTTAGAGGGTATTTTAGTATTTTATCTTATTCTAGTAACCCTAATTTTAATTTATAAATAGGGTTGCAATCATTGTTATTTTTAATAGTTGTGTAGCCGTCATTCTTAAAAGAATATTTCTCCTTTTCATCATTTATTCTACCTTTGCACCAACAATTGGTATCTAGAGCTCCGGTTCAGATTCATTGGGAAACACGGGAAACACGAGTGAACGTGAGGTCTTGTGTGTTTGATTTTGATTCTTAGATTCGTGTTGAATCTTAAACAAAATCTGATCAGAATTTTAATTCTGTGGGTTGGGAAACACTGTGTGACAAATCTGAGTGTATTGTGCAAGGTAGAAGATGAACGGAAACGGCAACATGAACACCAAACTTCCAGTATTTGATGGTAAAAACTGGAATCGTTGGATGATCCAAATGCGTGTACTATTTGGTGCTCAAGATGTTCTAGATCTTGTCACTGATGGTTATGTTCCAGTAGTAGCAAATGCAACAGATGAACAGAAAAACGCGCATAAGGAAGTAAGGAAGAAGGATCAGAAAGCATTGTTCTTCATTCATCAATGTGTGGATGTAAATGTGTTTGGGAAGATTGTAGATTAAACAACAGCAAAGGCTGCGTGGGACACACTGGTGAGATGTTATGGTGGTGACGCATCAGTGAAGAAGGTGAAGCTTTAGTCCTTGAGAAAGCAATATGAGAATCTCAACATGAAGAATAATGAGAAAGTCTCTGAATACATCTCCAGAATGATTCTGATCACTAATGAGATGAAGGCGTGTGGAGAAACTCTTTCAGAAGAAACAATCATGGAGAAAGTATTGAGATCCCTTACTCCTCAATTTGATTACATTGTGGTAGCAATAGAACATTCCAAAGATCTAAGCACCATGAGAATTGAAGAGCTGCAGAGCAGTCTAGAAGCGCAAGAGTTGCGTTTGACTGAGAGAACTTCTGAAAAGGAAGTAGAGCAGCAGGCTCTGAAAGCAACTTCTGATAGGAGGTATCAGAAGCAGTCAGAAGCCAGGAGAAGATCTGATGGTGGTCAGAAGTCAGAAACCTCAACCTCTGATAGACAAAAGAATGCTCTGAAGGGAAAAGAGAAGTATGACAAGAAGAAGATCCAATGTTACTGTTGTAAGAAGTTTGGTCACTTTGCTAGAGATTGTTGGTCAAACAAGGAAAGAAAATCAGAAGAAGCAAATATAGCCAGAAGTTCTGATGACGAATCTGTGCTATTGATGGCTTCTGAATCTGATAATATGGATCTGATAGACTGGTGGTATATGGACACTGGCTGTTCAAATCATCTTACTGGAAACAAGAAATGGCTGGTTGACTTTGACTCTAAAAAGAGAACAAAGATCAGATGTGTTGATGACAAATATCTTAATGCAGAAGGTATGGGAAATGTCAGAGTGATTCTGAACAATGGGAAAACAACATTGATTCAGAACGTGTGGTATGTACCTGGCATCAGAAGCAATTTGATGAGTGTGGGACAATTAATTGAGAAAGGTTTTTCTGTTACCATGAAGGATAATCTTCTGAAGCTGTATGACTACAATCAGAAGTTGATTATGGAGTCAGAACAAGGAAGGAATAGAACATTCAAGGTGAATGTCAGAACTGCAAACTCAGAATGTCTTAGTGCAACATGTGCTGAGAAGGAGAGTGAGCTGTGGCACAGAAGATTTGGTCATTTGAACTTCAGAAGCTTAAAACATCTGAATTCAAAGAAGTTGGTACATGGAATTCCTGCAATTAAGAAGCCTGAAAAATCATGCAAAGTTTGCATGGAAGGAAAACAACCACGATTTCCATTTGCGTCAGAAGCTGCTCCAAGAGCAAAACATGCCTTGGGAGTTGTACATTCTGATGTGTGTGGTCCATTTCCAGTAGCATCAATTGGAGGGAATAAGTACTTTGTGTTGTTTGTTGATGAATTCACAAGAATGACATGGGTATCCTTTATTAAATTTAAACATGAGGTGTTTGATGAATTCAAGAAGTTCAGAATGAAGGCTGAGAATCAGAGTGGTCAGAAGTTGAAGATTCTTAGAACTGATGGTGGAGGTGAGTATAACTCCAAAGAGTTCTAGAAATTTTGCGAGGAGAATGAAATTGAGCATGAGGTTACTGCTCCTTATACCCCTCAACACAATGGTCTTGCTGAAAGAAGAAACCGTACTTTGCTTGATATGGTGAGAAGCATGCTAAAGGAGAAGAAGCTTCCTCAGAAGCTCTGGGGAGAAGCTGTTGCCACTGCAACGTATGTACTCAACAGATGTCCTACGAAGAAGTTGAAGGAAATAGTTCCAATACAGAAGTGGACTGGAGATAAGCAAAGTGTTAGTCATCTGAAGGTGTTTGGTTCTGTTTGCTATAAACATGTTTCAGAAGCCAGAAGACAGAAGCTGGATGATAAAAGCAAAGTGATGATTTTGATAGGGTACCACAGTACAGGTGCATACAAGCTCTATTGTCCAGAAACCAATAAAATTGAATTCAGCAGAGATGTGATTGTGAAGGAATCAGAAGTTTGGAATTGGGATAAGTCTCAATCTGATTCTGATGTTAGAACTCCTGAAGAAAGGTCAGAGTTAAGAATTTCTGAAGTTGGAGTAAATTCTGACGTTGATTCTGACTCTGATAGTGATTCTGACTCTGGAGAAGACTCAGAAGATGAAGGTGACTCTGATGATCCAAACTCTGAAGATGGCCAAGGCTCTGGAGGAAGTCAAGCCTCTGAAGCTAGAAATTCTGAAGTTCAAGACTCTGGAAATATGCCAGATCCTGAAGTTGGTCAAAGCTCTGGAGAAAGTCAATCATCTGAAGCCCAAGACTCTGAACAAGTTCAGAGACCACAAAGAATCAGAAACGTCCCCAGAAGATATGCAGAATTTGACATGCTGCAAGACACTGAAGTAGACTCTGAAGGAGAAGTTATTCAGTGTGCCATGATGGTAGACTCTGAACCCATAAGTACAGAAGAGGCTCTTAAGCAGAAGCTCTGGCTGAAGGCCATGAAAGAAGAACTTGATGCTATAGAGAGAAACAAGACTTGGAAGCTGACAGAACTTCCAAAAGACAAGAAAGCCATCAGCGTTAGATGGGTTTTCAAGCATAAGTTAAAGCCAGATGGTTCAATTGGCAAACATAAAGAAAGGTTGGTAGCCAGAGCATTTCTACAGAAACCTGGGCTGGATTATTCTGAAGTGTTTGCACATGTAGCAAGACATGAAACAATCAGAATGGTGATTGCAATAGCTGCTAACAGGAATTGGCCTCTGATGCATTTAGATGTAAAATCTGCATTTCTGAATGGTCCATTAGAAGAAGAAGTTTACGTGTCACAACCTCCTGGATTTGTGAAAAAGAATCAGGAAGGGATGGTGTACAAATTATACAAAGCTCTATATGGATTGAAACAAGCGCCCAGAGCTTGGAATCAGAAGATTGATTCACTTTTTAAGAAGCAAGGCTTTCAGAAATGTGAGATGGAGTACGGTGTCTATGTTCAGCATACTTCTGAAGGCAATATGACTCTGGTATGTTTATATGTTAATGATATACTATTGACTGGAAGTTCTGAACAGGAGATAGCCAAGTTCAAGAAAGTTCTGATGAATGAATTTGAAATGACTGATCTAGGCAAAATGACATACTTTCTAGGGGTGGAGTTCAGATATTTTGAGAAAGGTATCATTTTGCATCAGCTCAAGTATGAATTAGAACTTCTGAAGAGATTTGAATTGAAGAATTGTAAGATTGCTGTCACACCTTCAGATACAAATCAAAAACTAGATTCTGACTCTGATGGAAAGGATGTGGACGCTACAACCTTCAAACAGTTGGTTGGTTCTCTGAGGTATCTGTGCAATACCAGACCTGATATTTGCTACTCTGTTGGGATAGTTAGTAGGTTCATGAGTAAACCTAAGTGGTACCATTACCAAGTTGCTGTCAGGATTCTGAGGTATATCAAGGGAACTCTGAAGTATGGAGTGTTGTTTCCTTCTGGAAGAAAGGATGAGTCAGAACTTCTGAGTTATTCAGATTCTGATTGGTGTGGAGACAGAGTTGACAGAAGAAGTACATCTGGGTACTTGTTCAAATTTCTGGGAGGTCCCATTTCTTGGTGTTCCAAGAAGCAACCTGTTGTGGCGTTATCAACATGTGAAGCTGAATACATTGCAGATGCTGTTACTGCATGCCAAGCTGTGTGGATTCTGAATCTGTTGCAGGATCTGAAGATTAAAATAAACAAACCTCTGAAGCTGATGATTGACAACAAGTCTGCAATCAATCTTGCCAGAAACCCAGTGTTGCATGGGAGAAGCAAGCATATTGAGACCAAGTATCATTTTCTGAGACATCAAGTTCAGAGTGGAGTGTTAGAAGTTGTACACTGCAACACTCAGAAACAGTTGACAGATGCTCTGACGAAAGCTATCAAGACTGATCAATTTCTCAGACCAAGGGATGGAATTGGTGTTACAAGTTTTGATGGAATATGAATTAAGGGATGGTGTTAGAAGTAATTCATATTATTAGTACTATTTTCTTAGCCCCTAAGTTTGTTAGAGGGTATTTTAGTATTTTATCTTATTCTAGTAACCCTAATTTTAATTTATAAATAGGGTTGCAATCATTGTTATTTTTAATAGTTGTGTAGCCGTCATTCTTAAAAGAATATTTCTCATTTTCATCATTTATTCTACCTTTGCACCAACAGCACGTACGTAAATGGTGATTGAGTTGCTTTGTCATTATTCAAGATTTTGAATAAGAATAATTTTTTCCCCCCCGATCCTATGCCTATTCAGTATGCTAAAAGATAATCATAAAACTAGTGTATTAAATGTTTTCTGATACGTCACAACTTCTTTTTTTTTTATTTTATTTTATTAATTAATGTCATATATGTTGACTACTGGCTCATCTTCATTTTGTTTAGTCTTATAAATCACGTGCCTGCTTAATTTGATAAATTGAAATGGATGGTATAACATGTTGACTCTAAATGGTTAAAACTAGAAATTAGTTTTAATTATACTATAAGTTTATTGTTAAGTTTTCATCATTTGTTTTTTTATCATTGTAAATATAATACTTGTTCTGCTGCTATTTTATTTCTCATTAGCATGGTTATAATAGTTTTTGTTACATGTGTGATGTATTTCATTAGTGAATATAATAGTATTTCATTACTGAATATAATTGTTACATGGTTATAATAGTTTTTCTTGTTACATGGTTATAATAGTTTTTCTTTTCACGAATATATTTCTCATTAGCATGGTTTGTGTGTGGCTTCTGCTTGGCTGAAGAATAAGGACAAATTACACTATACATAATTATAAGATTCAATATAGACCAATATGTTGGTATTCTTTTTATGTAAACAAATAAATAGCTAATGAGAGTTTGGGTTATAGAACTCAAAGGAGGGAATCTCGTGTCAGCTGAAAATAAAAATACACAGGATTACAACCTTTATTAGTGTATGCGTTTGTTACACGAACAAAATATCACTCATTAATTATTTTGCATTTGATCTAAATAATAGATTGGTGGTGTCTCATTCTATTTCAAATTGTTGTGTGAATCGGTATTTTTTAATCCGTGAATTCGATGTTGATATGTCGTTATGCCATCAAAATAATTCTTACACATCAATGGAAATTTTCGCCGCGTTATGACTCATGTGTATGACATTCCTCATGTTGTCATTTCACACGAACCGACTTTTGAGCACATTGTGACAAATTTGATTTGGTTTATTGTTCACCTTTCATTAATTAAGTAGCTTTTGAATTTAATTTTGTTAATCAATTTTAATTAACTTAATTATTTGATTTAATCGAATAATTTTGATAATTGGTTTTAATTAGCCTAATTAATCAATTAACCAAATTCTAATCATTTAAATTTATTAATCAATCTTAATTAACTTAATTATTTAATTACATTAATCGAATAATTTTGATAATTGATTTGGATTAATCTAATTAAGTGATTTAATAAATTTTGACCATTTGACTTTGATAAATAAAATCTGGCCAAGATCGAGGAAACTCAAATCACTCCTTGTTTATACACCTTTGATTCCGTGTTATTTTATTCTCATTTGACAAGATGTACCCCCAATTTTCATAAAGTGTAATAATTTCATCGCTTTACTTTACTTATGTTTTGCTATTGCACCGGTTAAACCATTTTCAAAATAACTTCTCGATCCAATGTCGAGTCATTTTTCACCTTGTAAGTCGATTGCTTCCTAAGCATCGCCATCAACCTTTTGGTCACAATACACAACATTCAAAACTTACTCGTGGGCTTCCTTACACTGAGACCTATTTGATCAATTATTTCTAGTTGGTCATTTAAAAGACTAGTCCACTTTGCTAGTACACACGATTAATACTCAATTCAATTGCTTGTTCATTTATTTAAATCCTATGCTATATAGACCATACCCTCTTATAAGTCGAGCACTTTTGCCTCGCCATCGACCTTACCTTAAACCAATAGGACCTCCCTTCCACTAGTTCAAACCTTATTCGTTTCATACGCAAATTTAAACCTCGGCCAACATCGAGCATTTTATCAAAGTAAACTTAATGAACTTAATTATACTTAAACGCAATTTCTATAAGAGATGAAAAGGGAGTTGGAATGGAGTCTTCGAGTCATCTCCTCAATTGTTTAGGCCCGAGGAGCCTTTCTTATGTTTGAACAATTGTCTTATCTAAAAGATTTACAATCCGATCCGCATCAAATCTATTTTCTCGAACACTAAGATGTGAGAGAGAGAGAGAGAGAGAGAGAGAGAGAGAGAGAGAGTTAAGCCTTTGACTCACTTTCCCAATTACTTGGGTCCGATGAGCCTTTCTTAAGCCTCGAGTAATCGTCATTCATAAACTACTCTAATTATATCAAAATCTCTTTCATAATATAAGATGAAAAAGAGAGAGAGTCAAGCCTTTGACTCATTCTTCCGATTACTTGGATCCGAGAAGCCTTTCTTAAGCTTCGAGTAATCGTCATCCGATTAAATGACTCGAACCACATCGAAATCCTTTCGCAATTAAGATTGAAAAGAGAGAGAGAGAGAGAGTCAAGCCTTTGACTCACTTTTCCGATTACTTGGGCACGAGGAGCCTTTCTTAAGCTTCAGGTAATCGTCACCTCTAGCAAAACATCCAACATGACAAACTCTCTTTTCTCGCCCCCGTGCGATTGAAACTTCTCAAGACCCTAATTCCTTGCCCCCGTGCAATCCACAACTCAAACTCTTTTCCCAAGAACATTGTTTAGTCCCTTCTTCCGCGCATATGAACTAGTGCTTCAGCCTCCCCCAGCAAACAAACAAGCCAACGTTTAGCAGTTAGAATGCGACCTAAACCCTCGTTCCCTTAAAAAACAAACCAACCAACCATAGTCTTCCAAACTACGATTGCTTTGACTTCCTCATTTCACAATGAGGGTATGTAGGCGTAGGATTGTAAGATCCTAAGTGAGCTACCTTCCCTCCATCTTTCGTTTACCCTAAACCTTTACCCGTAGTCCCACGAATTATGATGTTATGATTTTTCCATTGCACGGTGGAGTATGTAGGCACAAAGGCCCCAATCCTTGGCGAGCACCCTAATATAAAACCATTCATTTCCTCTTAGTAAGCAAATCCTTTAGAAGATAAACAAACATAGCTAACCTTCTCTCACGAATCGAATTAAGAGGTTCCCGTTGAGTACAACAGACGTAGAGGGTGCTAATACCTTCCCTTTACGTAATCCATTCCCGAACCTAGAATTTGGTTGTGATGACCATGTTCTATCTCTTTAAAGGTTTTATCGATATTTTCCTATTCCTTCCTTGGAATGAATAAAGTTCGGTGGCAACTCTATTCGAACGCTTTTTTCCACGTCCATCGCGAGGATCGTATTTTTTGAGATACAACAAATGCATGAACACATATGCCCAATTCACTTGCAAATTCTTCTTGATCGCAAACAGGAGCTGAACCTCCATATCACTCACCTGAGAATGATTAGAGTACTTTGGAACCAGAATGTAAGCCAGGACAAAGTGCAGCATTTGGTCACTCACAGTAAGGTTTTTAACCAACTTGAATACCCTAGAAGTTTCAGGATTTTGTCTGCTTAACAACTCTTCTTGGGTTATTCTAGAGATTTCAATGTAATAATTCATGCTTGAAAATTCTTTCCAAGGATCAGCCTCTAATTGAATTCCATACCTGATGTTTTCTCCTTCAAAAGGGATTCCTAAACATTGACCTAACTCTTCTAAGTTTATAGAAATGGTTACTCCTTTAACAGTAGTTTGAAATGTTAAGTCTCCAAATTCATCACGACCCAATTTGTAAGAAGCAAAGAATTATTTAGCTAAATCCGGGTAAACTGGTCCAATATTTCTAACAAGTTTATATATCTCTTGAGTTTTCAATAGTTCAGAAAAATCAAAGCTATGAGTAGAAAATGAATTTAGACTCACATATTTTACTGGCATCAATGGACGATTCCGGATGTTCAATGTCAGCCTTCTTGCTTTGACCGTCTGAGCTTGCTCTTCTTCAATGGGTTCTGAGCTTGATTCTCCTAATTTCTTCTTTTCCCTGCTTTGCATTTTGAGTGTCATTGTTGTTGTTGGAAGCTTTTAGGGTTTCACTGATGAAGTAGATTGATGAAGAGGGATAAGCTTTGTTGAGGTATATAAGGAGAGGTATGTGATAGTGGATATTGATGTTTGTTGACCAACTCTTTAATGAAGAAGAGGAGAAGATGGAAGAGAATGAATATGGAGGAGTCAAAATGTCTTAAAATTATGAATAAGTGCTTATGAGAAATATGAAGTGGGTTTTAAATGAGCTTTTGCAATTCTGTTTTTTAATGAAATTGTTTTGAAAAAATGAGCAGTAGTAGCCGGTTACCAGGTAAGGGTAATCGGTTACCATACCAAAAACAGAGAGCAGAAGTGAAAAACACAACAGACGTAACTGGTTACCAGGTTTGGGTGATCGGTTACCATGCAAAAAACAGTGAGTAGAAGAGAAAAATGCAGCAATAGCAACCGGTTACCAGATGTGGGTAATCGGTTACCACAAGTCAAAAACCAACAACTTCATATTTCAAATAGAAAATAATAAACCATAGAGATATTCATACCTTGGCATTATTTTTTAGAAAAATAATAAATTGTTATTGAAGATTTTACACATCACCTTCATCTAGAATTCCAAGTTCCCTCTGAATCTTGTAAAAAGCTTCTTTTGGAATTGGTTTTGTGAAGATGTCTTCCAGTTGGTTATGAGTATCCATGAAAGTAACTTCAACGTCTTTTTGGAGAACTTGATCTCGTAGAAAATGATGTCGAATATCAATGTGTTTTGTCCTCGAGTGCGTGATAGTTTTTTTTTTAATGTTGATCACTCTTGTTTTATCACACCTTAGAGGAACGCATCCGAGATTTAGTTCATAATCATGTAGATGTTGTTTGAGCCAAAGGATTTGTGTGCAACAACTTCCTGCCGCGATGTATTCTGCTTCAGCAATGCTAAGAGCAACGCATGTTTGCTTCTCACAGGACCAAGAAACCAATGCATTACCTAGAATGTGACAAGTTTCACTCGTGCTTTTGCGATCTGTTTTACAACCTGCATAATCCGAGTCAGAATAACCTACTAAGTTACAAACACTACCTTTTGGATACCATAGTCCAACATTGGTTGTTCCTTTGAGATACTTCATGATCCTCTTTACAGTAGTGAGATGTGATTCCTTTGGATTTGCTTGAAACCGAGCACACAGACACACACTGAACATTATGCCAGAATGACTTTCCGTCAAATATAATAGAGAACCAATCATACCTCGATACTTTGTGATATCAACTGAAATACCCAATTCATCTTGATCAACATAAGTTCCAGATCCCATTGGAGTAGACATTGCTTTACAACTATCCATGTCGAATCTCTTTAACAACTCTTTGCAATAATTGGCTTGGTTGATGAAGATGTTATCCTTTAACTGCTTTATTTGTAATCCAAGGAATTAATTCATCTTTCCCATCATAGACATCTCGAACTCTCCTTGCATCATCAACGAGAATTCCTCACACAGATCTTTGTTGGTTGACCCAAATATGATGTTGTCAACATAGACTTGAACTAGTAAAGCGTTGTCCTTAATTTGCTTGATGAACAAGGTTTTATCTACTTTTCCTTTTTCAAATCCCTTTTCTCATAGAAAGTTGCTCAGTCGATCATACCATGCCCTTGGTGCCTGCTTTAAGCCATAAATATCTTTTCTCAACTTAAATACATGTGAAGAATTCTTGAAGTCTTCAAAGCCAGGGGGTTGCTTGACATAAACTTTTTCATTGATGTAGGCATTTAGGAAAGCGCTCTTGACGTCCATCTGGTACAACTGAAAATTCAATGAACACGCATAAGCATGTAATAAATGAATAACTTCTAACCTTGCAACCAGGGTGAAAGTTTCTTCAAAATCAATTCCTTCTTCTTGATTATATCCTTGGGCCACCAGTCTTCCCTTGTTTCGAATAATCATCCCATTCTCATCAAGTTTGTTTTTAAATACCCATCTGGTACCTATGATGTGTTTATCACTTGGCCTAGGAACAAGCTCCCACACTTGGTTCCTTTCAAACTGGTTTAGTTCTTCTTGCATGGCAATGATCCATTGGTCGTCTCCTAAATCTTCATCAACTTTGGAAGGTTCAATTTGAGATACGAACGCCATATTAAAGCATGCATCCTTGAGGTTTAGTCTAGTTGTAACACCTTGACTAATTTCACCAATTATTTTATGAATTGGGTGATCTCTATATGTTCTCCATTCCTTAGGTAGATCATCTTCTTCTGACTTTTGTTGAATCGGTTCTTCTTGATGTTTAGCTTGATCATTTGAATGAGAAGTACCTTATTTAGGAACATCTACAAAATCATCATCATCATCATCACACAAAACAATTTTCTCCTTGGAGGGGTTAGATTCATCAAATTTAACATGCATTGATTCTTCAATAGTTAAAGTTTTTTTATTATAAATTTTATAAGCCTTACTAGAGAGAGAGTAGCCGAGAAATATGCCTTCATAAGATTTCTCGTCAAACTTACTGAGATTGTCTTTGTCATTGTTCAAGACAAAGCACTTGCGTTCAAAGGTATGAAAATAAGCAATGTTTAGTTTTCTTCCTTTGAAAAGTTCACAGGGATTCTTCTTAAGAATAGGTATAACATTTACTCTATTAATTACAAAGCATGTCGTACTAACCGCATACGCCCAAAAATATTATGGAAGATTCGAATCGCTAAGCATTTTCCTTGCAAGTTCCACCAATGACCTGTTCTTCCTTTCTACAACACCATTTTGTTGAGAAGTCCTTGGTGCAGAGAAATTATGAGAGATTCCATATTCTTCGCAAAATTCTTCGAAAGGAGCATTTTGGAATTCTCCACCATGATCGCTTCTTATGAATGCAATGGTTAAAGACTTCTAATTTTGCATTTGTTTTGCAAACTTTTTGAATGCTTTAAAGGCATCACTTTTCTGCACTAAAAAGTAAGTCCAACAAAATCTAGAAAAATCATCAATTATAACCAAAGCATAAACATTACCTCCAAAGCTCTTTGTTCTCGATGGACCAAATAAGTCCATATGTAATAATTGTAGTGGCCTTGTAGTGGACACCACATTCTTTAACTTGAAAGTTGATTTGGTCTGTTTCCCCATTTGACATGCGTCACACAACTTATCCTTGATAAATTTAATCTTAGGCAAACTAACAATTAGATCATGTTTAACCAACTTGTTCAAATGTCCCATGTGTATATGAGCAAATCTCTTATGCCATAACCAGGCATCATTATTGTTTTTCATGAGACATTTTACCTTCAAAGACAAATTGTCAAGAGAAATCATGAATATATTATTGATCCTTTTACCTTTTAGCTTTACCTCATTAGTGACTTCGTCTTCTATCAAGCATTCATCTTTTGTGAACTTGATTTTGAATCCTTTGTCACATAGTTGGCTTATGCTAAGCAAGCTGTGCTTTAGTCCTTCGACATAAAGTACATCTTTAATAGATGTGAAAGGTGGTGCTCCAACTTTTCCTATGCCAAGAATCTTCCCTTTGTTATTGTCACCATAGGTAACATAACCCTTGGCCTTAAGCTTTAGATTTGAAAATTTGTTGAGGTCACCAGTCATATGCTTCGAAAAACCACTATCAAGATACCAAAGATTTGAAGTGACCTTAAAGAAAACCTACAAAACAAGTTATTTCTTGTTAGGTACCCAAGTTGCTTTGGGTCCTTCATAATTAGTTCCTTTCTTAACCCACACATAATGCCCGCTTGTTATACTAAAGTTTCTAACATAGCATGCATTAGGTGTATGGCCAATAATACCATAATAAAAACAAGTAGGTATAAAATTACTCTTATATCTAGGAACAAAAGATTTCTTTTTCACAAACTTTTTCTTTTTATAACGACGATGCACAACTTTAGGCTTGCTCACTTTCTCTTTAAAAGTTTGGTCATTAGTCTTAACAAAGATTGTTTTGCTAGAACTTGGTTTAGAAAACTTAGAATAACCAAGTCCACTTTTATCGTTAGAAAATCTTTGTTGACTAAGGACCCCTTCTAAACCAATTTTACCTTTTTCATATCTATCTAGAACTCTTTTAATTTGAACAATTTGGAAAGAAAGTGATTCACAATTTTTGCATACAAAGTTTTGTTTTTCTTCACTAATAACCTTTTGCTTTTCATTCTTTTCATCTTTTTAAATAGTATTCACTTTTTTTTTCTAGAGATGGTATTTGTTTCCTGTGTGAAGATATGGTTTTACATAAACCTTTGCATTCATTTAAGAGTTCATTTATCGCCTCTTGAGCATCATTATCATAAAGTGAAAAAGAAGTACTAACCTCATCATTTTCGTCGTCGGAGTGATGAGAAGCCATCAATGCTAAGTTTGCACTTTCATCGATATCTGATTCGGATGATGAACTTATATTATTGTCTTCCCATGCAACATAAGCCTTCTTATTCTTTGTCTCCTTCTTGCCTTTGAATCCATTTTTCTTCGAGTTTTGGACAATTTGGTTTAATGTGACCTTACTTTCCACATTCATAGCATGTGACATCTTGATTTGATGTGGAAGCCTCCCTTTTATTGAAGTGTTTCTTCCTTTTTGCATAGCCGAAGGGTTTGTCATTTTTGTTGAAGAATTTTCCAAGTCTCTTGACTAGAAGCATAAAATTTTCATCTTCCTCTGATGCATCATCATCTGGTCCTTCTTTCAAGTATACTTTTAATGCGATTCCTTCAGAATTTTTCTCTTGATGTTCATGCTTATCAAGGCGTCCAAGTTTCAACTCGTGTTCTTGAAGTTTTCTAAAAAATGATGCATAAGTCATTGTTGAGGGACTTTTCTTCTCTGATATTGCCGTAACTTTGGGTTGCCAATCTCTTGTTAAAGATCTTAATACTTTCAAATTTAGTTCACCATTGGAGAATGTCTTACCTAATGCAATCAAATGGTTGGTCAAGTAAACAAATCTTTTCTGGAGAGAAACAATGGATTCTTCTGAAAGCATACAAAGCATTTCATACTCTTGACTTAGAGTGTTCAACCTTGATCTTTTAACCTCAGAGGTTCCTTCATGAGTCTCCACCAAAATATCCCAGACTTCCTTAGTCGATTTGTATTGTGAGATTCATAAGAATTCATCCATACTTAAAGCGCTTTGTAAAATATTGATAACTTTCTTTTCATTTAGAACTCTCTTTTTATCATCATCGTCTCATACACTTTGAATCTTTAGAGTACCAACACCATTTACAACACTAATTGGTATATGAGGGTCAATTTCAACAGTTTCCCATATGCCTTATCCTTGTACCTCTAGATGTGTTTTCGTGCGAATTTTCCAGAAGTCAAAATATTCACCAGAGAACAGATAAGGTTTATTACTGCTACCGCCATATTTAAAAATCGGGTTCGTGCTAGTGGAAGCCATTTGGATCTTTTAGGAACAGGTTACCTATAACCTGCTCTGATGCCAATTGTAAGTAGAGTTGCACCTAAGAGGGGGGTGAATTAGGTACTGAAAATCTTTTTCTGGTCTTTATGTAGATTTCTTGTTTTACTTTCCTAAAACTTACTAAGTGTTGAATGTAGTAAAAAAGGAAAGTAAAGAGACACAACGATGTATCCTGGTTCCCCTTATAGCCTGAGAGTACTCCAGTCTCCTTTCAACACGAAAGAGATTTTTCAATATTATTAGACCCTAAGACAATACTTCTAACTAGTCTTTCTTATATAGACTCTAACCAATCAAAACACTAAGAACAATCCTCTTGGATTTTTATCACTAAGTCCAATGAGAACAATCCTCTCAAAATGGACCTCTTGCTTCCAACAATACTGGACAACAAGGTTACAACCTTACAAACTTATTTCCAACAATCCTAGAAAAATAAGATGTAATCAAAGAACAAATAATTCTGATTTTGAGTAGTTTGCAATATTCAATTATCAATCTTGCGAATGATCTTCTTTTTGAGATATCAACTCTTATATATCAAATACAAGTGTTCAACAATAGAGGAATAAAACTCTGATGAAATAATGAAATTTGAGGTACAGTAGTTTCACTCTTGAAAATTGAGAATTTTTGACATTTATGAAAATTTGGAATTTGAGAGATGAAATGAAATTTGAATTTTTGCAAGAAGGTTAATCTCAAAGTCTGAGATTATGAGGTATATAAATACCTCTAAACACCTTTTCAAAAGAGTGCAAATGACCAAGAGTTTCCATGGTTCAAGAAGAAATGAGAAAACACAATTTTGCCAACATATGCAATTTTCTGACTCACTGCGCCAGTAGTAACCAGTTACCATATATAGGTAATCAGTTACCAACCTCAACGTTTGAAAATATTTGAAAGCTTACACAGAGTAGCCGATTACCAGGAATAGGTAACCGGTTACTCTGAACAGGTTTTGCAAAAAAAACACTTTCAAACAGAGGCAAAATGCATTGTAAGAGTCTTAAAACAATTTTAAAATGATATGCAAGAATGAGAGATGAAGTTGAACACTTGTACAAGCTATATAGAAGCTGAATGTTGTACCTTAATTTGTGTAGAACTTTGTCTTCATTCTTTAACAAGTCTTGACATATTGATTTCATATTGAAGTTCTTCAAGCTTAATTTCTTTGAGACTCTTTTATCCATCCTTGTATACTGTAAAGTGTATCGTCATCAAAGTCTTTTGAGAAGCCATGTCTTCACAGTTGTCCCGGGGCTCGCGGGGGCGGTCTTCTCGTTTTTTATCTCCTCGAAGGGATGTCGAGGGCTCATCGGATCTGAACAGATGGGTGTTTTCCCTGTGCCTAGAATCACAGGCAGAGTTTGGCAGCCTCTTTTTCCTCCTACTAAATGTAAGCTTGAGCCTAGAGGAGGAAAGCATCCAGCGTTGCCGGGGGCTGGATGCCAGCAAATTTAGTGAATTCTGTACGGGGACGGAGCCCGTGTTCGAGCATAAACTTTTTCATGTCATCGGTGGTAGAGACTTTGACGAACTCCTTGTTGAATCTTTCAATGTAGGATCGTAGGGGTTCATCTCTCCCCTGAATGATGGCCTCGAGGGAGGCTTCGGTCTTCGGATGTTGGTCAGAGGCTGTGAAATGTATGGAGAAGAGTCTCCCCAGTTGCCTCTATGAGGTGACGGAGTCGTCAGAAATCCCTCAGTATCAGGTCATTTCCCCCTACTTGAGTGTGGTCGGGAATAACCTGCACTTGATGGCGCCCCGGACGCCGCAATAGTTGAGCAGCAGATTGATGTTTACGATGTGCTCGTCGGGGTCAATTGTTCTGTCGTATGTGCCTAGAGAAGGGGGTTTCTCTAGTCCCTTTGGAAGGCGCATGGCCATGATCTCCTAGGACAACGGGCCATGAGGATCGTCGTCGCTGCTGCTGCTGGTCCAAGAAGAGGAGCGGACGTCACGTCTATAGGTAGGACGATGATCTCGTCGAGGAGACGGGTTTGTGCTCGGCCCTTGGATCTAGGCGAAGACGAACGTTGGGATTCTACCTGGTGGCCTCTTCTGGTCCTCTTGGGTTATGGGGAATGCTGGTTCCAAGGAGAAATTTGGTCGCGTTTGTGGATGGTCAGGGTCTCTGGCTCTGGAGGCGTCTGACAGTTCCTCTCATGTCGGGGAGGGGAACTCCATCGTTGCTGACATTCTTTCCTCGGTGTAGGGGATCTTGGACGACGAGTTCTTCCAATGCTCAAATCCTCGCGTTCTGGTTGAGGATTATGAGGTTGGTTTTGTTAAGAACCTCGAGGAGGGCTGCCATGGCGGGGTCGACATTAGGTGAAACTGGAACTGGTAGGTGTTGCGGGACAAATGGGGCTTCGTCGTGATCTGCACGAGCAGGGGATGAAGAAGTTGTGGCTCCGTCCCTTTGTCGGAGGACGTCTCTGCCATGAGAGGTGGTGGTCCCATCAGCATCAGTCTTGCTGATGGGGAGAAAAGAAGAGTTACGAGCATCAAAATTGTTGTCACAGGTGGCCATGATTAGAAATTTGAAGAATTATTTTGGTCTTGTGTTCTACGAAGAGAGAAAAGACGGGGATAACAAGATTCCCACAAACGGCGCCACTGATCTTACCAAATGATCAGAACTTGAGATAGGTCAAATACAAGCGTCTGTGATGCTGGGTGTGAAAGAGGAGGAGGAGGTGTACCTACAAGGCACTCAGATGCTAAAGTAAGAAAACGAGCAAGAGAGAGAGAGAGAGAGAGAGCAAGTACATAATATGTGTGTTTCAGGGTGAATACTGGATACTCGACCCTCTCAAATGAGAGGGTTTTTATAATTCCCCCAACGCTTGGCCATTGGTCCCTATTTTCGGGATGAGATAACCGTGTCTTAAAGAATTTGTAATTGTCAGAACTAGTCGTTGGGACGGGTAGACGTGCCCATAACTAGCCGTTGGCGCGGGCAGAGGCGTAGTTACGGGCACAAGCGTCTTAACTGTTTCTGGATGGTGGAACCGTGCGTGACGGGAAGAGACTAACGGAGAGAAGTGTTGTGACCAAGGGTAAAAAGGTCAACCTTCTCTGTTGGAGGGACAAAAAGGTAAACTTCCTACCAAAGTGGTTGGACTTAGGCAATTGGGCCGTTCTGGGAGCAGAAGTGGACTGGGCCGTGCTTAGCCATTGGGCCAGTCCGGAACAAACATATACCCACAATTACACATATTACTCATTTATGCCTAATATTATTAAATAATAATCGATTTATTACACATATCAATTAACCAACTAATATTCATCAAGATGCACCAAACATCAGCCAAACATTGACTGCATGAAAAACCACACCAAAAATCCAACTCAGCAGGCCAACACGCATTCATTGACATGAAAACGGTTAACTCGTCACCAAGCCGTTGCCTGTCATCACCCTCATCCCTCAACCGTCACCCCTATGATGACCACTAATGCCCTATGCTTGCTTGGAAACCATAGCATCATGCAGGTGACACCTGCCAACCTATTGACAGAAGCAAAAACATGTTTTTACCATTGCAGAACCTTTGAAACACCCCAAATCAATTCGAAAACATCCCCAAACAGTCCAGAATTGATACATACATGGTTAACACATATTAGCATGTTATTTCCTATTAATATAACATGTTATTCCTTCAATTAATCACAAAAATTCAAATTTTCATTCATGCTTTAAAACCCTTAATTTCATACCAAACTAGATGTTTATGAACAATTTGGCATACACAACAATCACCACAATTACAAAGCGTAAATTTCAACTAATTCATTGCATAAAACAACATCACAGTCATGTAATTCATCAAATAACCAATCAAAGAAGAAGGAAGAAAATCCTATTGGAGGTTAAGGGAAACCTATATACCCTTTCATGATTAAGGAATTCTTAGATGAATAATCTCTCCCCATACCTTGAAAATCCAACAAAAGCAATCCAACAACCTTCTATGGAGTTTCCTTTAGCAAGCCATAACTCTTCTTATTCTCTTTTTCACGTGCTGTCAAAATGCTCTAACCATCCCTATTTCTTCAAAATTTCTAAATATATATATATATATATATATATATATATATATATATATATATATATATATATATATATATATATATATATATATATATATATATATATATATATATATATATATATATATATATATATATATATATATATATATATATATATATATATATATATATATATATATATATATATATATATATTAATTATATGGTTTAGTACAAATTGGTTGCAAATGGATTTGTCTCTAAAGATAGATATTTATACGACCCACGTCAAATCACTTACACACAAGAAAATTAATAATTATAATAAAGAAAATTGAAAAATGAGATTGAATAAATTATTTGGTTATTTAAAAATAGTGATCATTTATATTAGTTTAAATAAGTAATTTTAATTATTTGTATACGTTTTCAAGTTAAGAATATTTTTGACTTCTAAAAAAAAAGCCACAATTCTCTCTCTTACATTTCTCTAATTTCTCCCTTATAACAAATAATATCTTAAATCTGTTTGAATTATACCAATTCTATAGAGAATTTCGAATCAATCTTGATGAACAAGAATCAATGTTTATGATTAATTACTCTATCTAGTTCTTCACTCTTCACTTGAGAGTGAATCAAATGATCTTTGTTGCAAGACGATTCTGCTGCACGATGATTATTGAAGAAAAAAAGGAAAAGATGAATTAGGGAAGAAAAGAGAAATCAGGGTTTTAGAGAAAATGGGAAGAAGATGAATAATTATGCAGAGAAACTTCTCTGCTTATCACACTGAAATTTTATTCAACTATGCAACTACATTACAAACAATGATAAGGTACCTCCCTATTTATAGGCTGAGACTGCTTGCACACCAAGTAATCTCCATCTAACCTAATCAACTAAGCTGAAACAAACAAATAAAGGTAAGTCAAAATTATGTCGAGACACACTTCTTCGACATTTTGTCAATACTAGGTGTTTCGACAACACCTTGCTTCCTTCGAGCAACATGCTTCGACACTATGAATTACATTTTCAACACACCACATAATTCATTGTGTCTAAGCAATCTATATTCATCATAGATCTTAATTTCTTGAATACTTTGACCTGTACACCTTTCGTCATGATGTCTGCAATATGAGTTTTAGTTCTAAGGTGTTCCAAGTTCAACTTCCCATTTGCTACTTGCTCTCGAAGATAATAGAACCTCATTTTGACGTGCTTGCTTCTTATATGTGCTATCAGATTCTTCACCAGATTGATAGCAGACATGCTATCAATCTTCATGGTAATTTCTCCATTATTCTTCATTATAATTTCTTCGACCAAATTCACCATCCATGTTCCTTAACGTGCATAGAGAGAAGCACATATGTACTCTTTTTCACACGACAAAAGTGCCACTACTGATTCTTTTCTTGAGTTCCAAACAACTGATGTACCACCTAGCATGAACACATAGCTGTGAATTTTTTATCCTCAACATCACTACAACTTGAGTCGGTGTAACTCATTAATTTGTATTCATTTCCTTTATTAACTGCAGAAAACAAAATCCCATAACCAAAAAAAAGAAAAAAAACTAAATAAAATCATTTTATTAAAAAAATCTTTCAATAAATTAAAAATTTAACTATATTTGTCACTAATATCTTTTTTGAAGGTGTTCCATTTCTTTCTTTACAAACCCTAAAATTACAAAAGAGACCGACTAAATAAAGGGTTAAATCCCAAACCAATCCATCACAATTTATTATTTTTAATCGTTTTAGTTGTTATCTATCTTTAATACTAAATATTTATCCACCTGTATACCAAAAGTCTCACGTGCTTTCCATCTTCATTGGTAAGATTTACACAGAATTCACAACCTTCTTTAAAAAAAAACATTATTTTCTTGCCCTTTAACATCTTTTTGTTCCTATCCGAATAAATTATATAAATCATTAACACCTCTTTAAGATCTCATCTTCTGGCAAAATATGTGGCCAATTCTCATTCATAGTTAATCATATTTTAGGCAATTTTAAAATTGGTGCTTAAACTTTGATATGTAATATTGAATAATAGAAGAGCTTCAACATTAAAAGAAAAGACTAAAATAAATAAACATAAAGGAGTAAAATGGAGTAAAATGAACATTTGGTAAAAGTTAAAGTTACAATATAAAAAAATTGATTTCAAATTAAACATATGAATAGTTTATTTATTGGAATTATAATATTTAATAATAAAATTATTACTAATCATTAAAAAATATAATAATTATTAAAATAAATTAAATATATTTTTTTACAAAAATGTTTTATCAATTACATTATATGTCATGTCTTTTGTTTACGTAATCATGATTTTTTTTTTAAAAATTGATATTACTTTTTAAGTATGGTATTTAATGTCTTAGAGTTTCTTTTTGTTAATTTATAAACTTTAAAATATTTAAACAATTTTCTTTCAAAATAGTAATTGTTTGTCAAGGTAATTTCATCACTTATAATATTAGATTCCATTAAGCCATTATGATAAGATAATAAGATAAATATTTATTTTATTCTTATTATATTTTATCCCATCACATACATAATAAGATAAATATTTATCTTATTCTTATTATATTTTGTATTTATTCAACTATATATTTATTATATATTATTTTCATTTTCATTTTATATTTATCATTAATTAGACTCTAAATATATGCGTTTGCTATAGATTTTTTTTTAAAAAGTATTTTTTAAAAATCAACTTATTATAAAAATAATATTTAACTTAATTTAGTTGCTTTTCTAAAATCTATTTTCTCTGTTCAAGACATTTAAATTTAGAAGCTTCCGATTTTCTTAAAATTTTATAATATTAAACCAACAAGTTAGTTTCTGATTTTTCGGAGGACTTCTATAAATTGTTTTTCTAAATCTTTTAAAATTAAAAATAAATTCAATTAAAATCTGCCATCATTTAAAATTGAAAACAATCTCACCTAAAATTTCTAAATGTTTAAAATTGAAAACAAACTCACCTAAAATCTCTGATTATTGAAACAGAAAGTATTTTTTTTATAAAAAAAATCTAGTAAAACAAACTCATTATTTATTTAAAGTCAATATTTTAGTGAAATTAGTTTTTATTTTATTAAATAGAAAGAGAGAAAATTGCAAAGAAAATAGTATAAATTTAATGAGCTTACTAGTTTAACATAACATCAATAAATCATCTTATCAATAAAGTTTCTTCCTTTTTTTACTGTACTGTGTTGATGAAGTGAACGCTTTGCATCAATTTCAGTTATCATCATCAGGTATCATCGATTCTTCACTACCCAGATGCAAATTCCTCTTTGATTTTGTTATGTTCAAACAATTTCTTCAGTTTTTGAATGTTGAATACTGAATATTGAAGCTGGTACTTTTTTTTTTGGTGTTTGTTTTTCTTGTTACTAGGTTTGAATTGGGTCAACTCAGGTTGAATTTCAAAGGCCTTTTTGGTTTATAGTTGAATTTCAAAGGCCTTTTTGAGATCTTGTTCAATAATATTGAAGGTTAAGAAGTCACTAGTAGGTTATTGGGTATAGTCATTTGAGCTATTGATACAGATTGAGGAACTATATGTGCTGTGTGTTTGAGGAAATTATCTTATTTTGTGTATCTGTCGGGTGTTGGAGACGTAGGCACAATTGTTCGAACTTGGTGAGTAATTGTTGTGATATGTGTTTGTCGTCTTAATTTAGTATTGGATTGGTTTTGTTGGAGATTAATCTTTAGCTATGTCAGAGAAGAGTATGGTTCCTTCTAGGTTAATGTTTTGTGTGATGCTTATTTCTATGTTTCTTTTGGTGTTGTCTTCCCTTTTCCTACTTCAGTTTAGCAGTCATTCTTTTATACCTAGATCGGTTTTGGAGCTTATTATTGTCAATAATTCGTCATTTTACTTTACACCCGATTTGACGAGGGAACAAATTGTGCTACCTACCGACTCTTCTGAGGATTTAAGATTTCAAACCTTGAAACATAGGGAGTCTGATTGGAAAGTTTCCAATTCAAGCGAGAGAGAACATTTGGTAGAACAACAGATGGATGTAGCATGTGACCAAAATCAGGCTTTATTGAAAGTATTCATGTATGACTTGCCTCCGGAATTTCACTTCGGGTTATTGGGTTGGAAGGGAAGTGTAAATCAAACATGGCCTGAGGTGGATAACCCGAATCGTATCCCACGATATCCCGGGGGACTGAATTTGCAGCACAGTATGGAATACTGGCTCACACTTGATCTTCTATTATCAGAAAAAACAAAAATTGGTCGGCCTTGTACTGCAATTAGAGTACGGAATTCAAGTCAAGCAGATATAATTTTCGTGCCGTTTTTCTCTTCTCTGAGTTACAACCGGCATTCCAAGACTCAAGGGGAAGGACAAGTTAGTGTTAACAAAATGTTGCAAGACAGATTGGTACGTTTCTTGAGAGGGCGCAAAGAATGGAAACATGCGGGTGGGAAGAATCATCTAATTGTAGCTCACCATCCTAACAGCTTGTTAGATGCGCGAAGAAACCTGGCTTCTGCTATGCTTGTGCTTGCGGATTTTGGAAGGTATCCTGTTGAGTTAGCAAATATCAAGAAAGATATAATAGCTCCCTATAAACATTTGGTGGGTACTATACCAAGAGCAAAATCACCTTCATATGACGAGCGTTCCACACTCCTTTATTTCCAAGGGGCGATATACAGAAAAGATGTGAGTTTTTTTGTTACACTTGTGTTATATTTGTTTTATGCACCATTACTTTATCATGAAAAATGTCTATAGTTGGTATGCCTACTTGATGTTTTTTTTTTTCTTTCTGAAATTAGCAAGATTTTTCTGACATTTATTGATATATTGAGCACATGATGAATAAAGATCAATTTATTGGGAACTATAACCTATGATGCACTCACACAGACATTGAACACGTCAAAGACACTAGACACTGGTATATGTCAGATACAGGATATGTAATATGTACTTATCCTGTAATATTGATTTATGAAAATCACTGTGTTTTAACATATTCTAGGCGTGCCGTGTGATTTTTCCTTCACTTAAATTTATTAACCGTCATGTTGAAACTGTAGGGAGGAGTTATTCGCCAAGAATTGTATTACCTCCTCAAAGACGAGAAAGACGTGCATTTTACATTTGGGAGCATAGGAGGAAATGGTGTTAATCAGGCAAGCCAGGGCATGTCGACGTCCAAATTCTGCCTCAACATAGCTGGAGATACTCCATCTTCCAATCGACTCTTTGATGCCATAGTGAGCCATTGTGTTCCTGTGATCATCAGTGATGAAATCGAGCTACCGTATGAAGATGTTTTGGACTACTCAGAGTTTTCTTTGTTTGTTCGCGCCGCCGATGCCGTAAAGAAAGGCTACCTATTGAATCTCCTTCATTCAATCAAACGCGAGGAGTGGACCAGGATGTGGGAAAGATTGAAGGAGATTACACATCACTACGAGTATCAATATCCATCCCAGCCCTGGGATGCAGTGAACATGATTTGGCAGGAAGTTGCGCGGAAGATATCTTCAATTCAGTTCAATTCACACAGGAAGAATAGATACAATAGATCTCAGCTTCTTGTCAAAACTAACTGAAATACTGAGATTGTGTTTTGATGGAATCATTTGACCTTAGTTTCATTCAACATATCAATGGGAGAGAGATAGACCTTGTTTCTGTTATTTGCATCTAGCAAGCTATGTACCTTCCCATTTCACTCTTTTTTATTTTATAATTTTTTTGTGTTTTTCATTTTAATAAAAATTTAAGTATTGTTTTCCCACCGATATCTTCTTTATTAGGTTCAGAGAAATTTATTATCTTTATGGCTGTATTACTGAAAATAGAAAGCTTATGAAATTTTTAATACTTTTAAAAAAATATTTACTTTTTAAATTCATTGAATAAACAATTTATGTAGATAAAATATAAAACAAATTCATTAGTTATTGGAATCATTTGACCTTAGTTTCATTCAACATATCAATGGGAGAGATAGACCTTGTTTCTGTTATTTGCATCTAGCAAGCTATGTACCATCCCATTTCACTCTTTTTATTTTTTTTCATTTTAATAAAAATTTAAGTATTATTTTTCCACCGATATCTTCTTTATTAGGTTCAGAGAAATTTATTATCTTTACGGCGGATTTTTTTATAAAGAAAGTAATATAAATATATTATTTATTTTATATTATCCGGACAAATTTATTTTTTAAATTCATTTAATAACTAATGAATTTATTTTATATTTTATTTAAATAAATTGTTTATTTAATAAATTTAAAAGTAAATTTTTTTTAAAGTATTATAAATTTCATAAGCTTTTTATTTTCAGTAAATACGTATTTAAACATATTTTTGGGTAATATAGGTCTAACAAATTTCATTTTGTCAAATGAAAAAATATCTAAACATAAATTCCATTATTGAAAACACAATTCCCATTCTAAGTTTGATCAAAAATGCATTTGCAAACTTCAATTCAAACACACAAATATCTTATAAAAATAAGTCCTTTAAATCTGTTTATGAACATGCAGCATTTTTTTTTTTTAAAACTATCTAGAAGTAAAATTCAATTCATTTTTTTTAATTTTATTTTATAGTACAAAATATTAAACTTATATTTGATTCATCTGTATATTATTGGAATGGTAGACGAAGTGATAATAACAACTAAAAATTCACACACTGATTCGTGCTGACTTCTAATTTAGGGGTGGTAAAACAGATCCGGTACGTTGTTGAGTTAGTCTGTTTAACGCACTTTAGTGTGAGGTTATGGGTTTAGGTCCCATCTAATGTATCCGTTCTATTTTTCTTTTTTGAACTTTTGCGGGCACCAACATATATATATATATATATATATATATATATATATATATATATATATATATATATATATATATATATATATATATATATATATATATATATATATATATATATATATATATATATATATATATATATATATATATATATATATATATATATATATATATATATATATATATATATAAAGTTTTGTGTTTTTTGATTAAAAGGTACAATGCAGTGTCTATGGATTTTCTCCATCCTATCCTCACCTTTTTGCAGGACAATCTTATATTTTAGACTTGCATTCTCAACTATACTCGTCCAGTTTTTTTTTATGGATTTTGCATAAAAGATCTAAACGGGACGGACATACCCGTTTACCACCCCTTATAACCTATCAATAAACCCCTTATAACCTATTAATTTTGGTTTCTTATTAGTTGAGTTAAAATTTGTGGACTAATTCGTTTGAATTTGATTGTTCAGGAGTTCCATTATTGGAAAGTTGGATCCGATAAAATAAATTCATGCACATTATTTTCAAATAGAAAAGAAAGATGAAAATTTCATTATGTTATGTATTTGATTGTCAACAATGCTATTCCTACACTCATATTTGACATTAAATACTTATATAATATCGTATAATACGGTAAACAATATTTTTAAATAAAAAAATATATTTATGAACAATGTAATGTGATGAACAGTGCGTGAACAATAATTTTACATAGGGAAACAAAGTTGGTTAATGAAATATAAAATGTTAGTTAATAAATGTCCAAAATTTTAAAAATAATTTTTAATAATAAAATAACGTTGGTTAATGAAAAGGAAAAAATTGGTTAATGAAGTGATGAAGTTGGTTAATAAACGTTTAAAATTTTAAAAATAATTTTTAATAGTAAAATAAAATTAGTTAATAAAAATGGAAAAGTTGGTTAATGAAATGATGAAGTTGGTTAATGAACGTTAAGATATTAAAAATAACTTTTAATAGTAAAATAAGATTGGTTAATAAAATATTAAATGTTGGTTAATAAAATTATAAAAAATGATTAATTAATTTAATTATTATAATAATAGTAATAAATTTTATATTTAAAAAATATATTTATTATTGTAAGATTTAAAATAAATAAATAAACAAATATACATTTAAATAAATAACTTGTCTTTTTGTTTTGATTTAAAAATAGGAGTTTTTTGTTTTAGTGTAAAGATATCATTCAACAATATTACCAAACACTTTTAACTATCTCTCATATCTATAAACATCTCTACACAATCAGAAATGGTGCTGATATAAAGATGAGTTTTCAGCTGCAATTCTTCACCTGCCAAACAAATTCAACAAAACTAATAAATTTACCAACAATGGATAAGAACATATGTCAAATGACAAAACATTTCAACTTCTATTGTGAATTGGGTTTGACCTTTTCTGACTGTCCTTTTGTTTGATTGATTAGCATTAAATGTCATTGAAGATGAAGGTGCCAAATCCATTTTTGATTCCAAACCCTCCATTGCAACACCCTTTAAGACATGAGAAACTTGCAAAAGATCTTTGGTTCTCAAACCACATGCAACGTATGATGAATGAGAAGCTAACATCCCAACACAAACTAAAATTAATAATCCTCTAAAACATGAGAAACTCATGGTTGAAACAAAACTTCAAAAACTTGCTAGTTTGAAACAAGGAAGAAAGAAGAAAAGTTACTAACCTATTTCTTATTGCTCATGACATGATAATATATATTCCATGGGATTTGGAAATGTTAAAGCAAAAAGAATAAGAAGCCTATAACAAGTTGTAGGGAAGTTTTAGATTCACTTCAATCATAAGCATGATATAGAGCAATCAATAATATATAAGGCTGTTTTAGAAGACTGACAAGTTAGAATAAAAAGTTAAATGGAACAAATATTTTCATTCATCAATTTCCCCACATTGCTTTCATTTATAATTGTAATGCTCTTTTACACCAAACAAAGACCAAACCTTTGTCTTGTAGCACTTTGTTGATCTGCCACGTCATCTTATATTGTGACATGTCCTTCTATGGTTTGAGAAAAATATGATCATATGATGCTTGATTAAGTTTTTTATTGTTTGTAAGGTAAAAAAAAGAAAGAAAGAAAATAAAGCAAACTAAATAAACTCTCAAAAGAAAGCTTTTGCAACATAAACTTCAAGAATATGGTTAAGATTTTTGGAGAGAAGAAGTGTGAACTAAGAGGTTCTAATTGGAAGAGAGGTCAAGTTTACTTATAAAATTAATACATTGGTTGTTTTTTTTATAAATAATTATAGTTATTTTAATTTGGTCATTTTCAAGAAATATAGGATGTCTTGAATCAAAATAATATAATACAATGTAGTTGCACGTCCTTAATATATTAAGGAGAAACAACTCAGTACTATTATTTTATTTTATTGTTTGTCTTATTGTTTTCATCTTTGATTTACTTTCGATTATTAAGTCTTTTTTATGATTGCACCTCTCTGAATCAAGTTTTGAAATGATTCGTTTTTAGCATTGCATAAACTATTTGTTAGGTTTGAACTTGATCATGATAATTTTAATCAATTGCATGAGTCAGTGGAATAAGAGTCATATATGATATTGATTCAAGTTAGGTGGAAAGAAAAATCTCAAAGTCTCCTTAAATTTTTGAAAAATTGGGATTTTGGGTGTTTGATTCGAATCAAGCACGAATCCTGATTCGAATCCTTTTGGATAGAGACATACCTAAAATTTTCAAAACAATTTGATTCAAATCACATTTTACACATGATTCAAATCATTAAACTCTGGGTCACCTCTGCCTGAATTGATTCGAATAACATTTTACACATGATTCAAATCATGCAATTTGTCCACATTTTTCCAGTTAGTTCAACCTGTTTGATTCGAATCAAATTTAACACATGATTCAAATCACAGGGTATTTGATATGAATCACACATTCCTCTTGATTCGAATCAACTAAAAAATAGGTCAAAACTCTGTTTTTCTTTTATTTCACTTGACTTGTTCATTTGATTCAAATAATAAAATACTCATGATTCGAATCTAACTGACTTTTCCAACCATTTTCAGTGTTTAATCTCAAGCACATATAAAACTTTTTTCTGTCATCATTTCTCATGTAACGAATCATTGTGAGTATCATAATCAACATTGTGGTTCTGTGAAAAATAAATTTCTTTTTTTTTAAAGTTCAAAGTTCTTGAAACAAAAATCTTGCATTTTCAACTTCAATTTGATTCAGATCATGATAACGAGAGATTTGTAATTAATTGAAGGGGGCGTATTCTTGAAGATAATCGTTCTTGAAGATTTGGTTGAGATTTTCAGGTTGCTTGCAAGATTGAGGTGATTGACAATGGTGATGAAAAATTCCATTGAAAAGAGGTAGGGTATTCTATCCAGAATTTCTTAGTATTGATTGTGTGGAAGGCTATAGATAAGGCAAAGTTCTTCTCAAATCTTCAGACAATTCACCATTCAATGAATCAGTAGGATCAAGGGGTTGATTGATACACTCAGAGGTTTGGAGCAGATTGGTGATATTGGAAGATTCAAGAAGTGTTAATCAAGTAAAGATTACATAGAAGAGTTTGACATTGTGCAATATATAAATCAAGATCCAGATAGAAGATTTTGATTTTCTCAACATTATTGTGGATTGGTGATTGTGTGTATTCTTGGAAATATTTTTCAAATAAAAAGGAACAATGTATTTTCCAATTGGAAACCATTGAAGAGTACGCATAAGCAAAGTGAGGACGAATGTTGAAGCACTATAAATCTCGGCGTCATCTCTCTCTCTCTCTCTCTCTCTCTCTCTCTCTCTCTCTCTCTCTCTCTCTCTCTTAATTTTACATTTAATTTCATAGTATTTGCATGCTTAATTATTTTAATTCTAACGTAGTTTATCATTTATTCAATTGATAATAATTCATTACGTAAGCATTAGGCTTTGTTAGAATTGGATACCTCATTGAGCTAAATTAGTGATTAAGTTATAAGAAGCAATTGAAGTTAAAATTTATAATACTAAATCGTTGTATAAACATAACTCGTGGATTATACAATCGAATCAATTGAATGCCTTGTGTTTCATCATATTCATCTTTGGTGTTTGTGAAACAATTTAGTGTTAACGTGATCAAATTTTAGAATAATATAATTTTTATATTTTTCCATCAAACCTTCCGCTCGCATTTTTTGAAAACACTCTTATGACTTTTTTAAAATGCAGTTGATTTTTTTTGGGTCTATTCATCCCCTTCTAGATTATTTTTCTACTTCCATATTCACACCCAACAAATATTTATGATACTAGCTAGTTGGAGTCTCAATAAAGTTGATACAGAGAGAATAATCTATGTAACAAACTAATTTGTTGGTGCTCATGTCCCGTGTGATGGAAATTTCTCAAAGTATGGCATAAAACTTTATCTTAAACATATCTAACGAGCCTGAAAGGTAGTAAGAGAAACCTACCCGCCAAGCACTTAAGAAGTTGCTAATGATTCCGCCAAAAGCTGCTCAACTAAGTGTCTCAAGACAACTTCCATCAATGTTGATGATAGTGCAAGGAATACTGAGACATTTCTGAAATTATGGCACTTGAAGACAGATGTCAAGATTGATGTCCCAACACCAAAACACAATGTCAAGACAGATGTTAAGACATCATCTGTTGACAAAAAATAATTATATGCAAAAGGTAAATTGCAGAAGAATAAATAACACAATCAATTGTTAACCTAGTTCGGTACAACTCACCTACATCTGGGGGCTACCAAGCCAGGAAGGAAATCTATTATAATAGTATTAGTTCAAAGCTAAACTCATCCATTTACAACTTATCACCTAATCACTACCCTTACTAACTTCTACCTAGGAACTCCTAGATATGAGAAACCCCATTCACTTCCTACCAGTCACAAACTGGTGACAATTCAACAACACCAAAATAGAAGTGACACATTTCCAAGACAATACTCAGTTTTTCTTAAAAGTTTCAACTAAGAACAATACACTCTTGCTTTAGAGTGAACAATTAACAATGAACAATCAGTTAACTCAATGTATCAAACCTGATACAAGAGTGACATACAAAAAGCACAACACACTAAAAGAACTCTCAAACTCAAAACCCTTATTTGTGCACACACGGTCGCTTCAATGATAACGCTTAAGTTTCTAGGTTTAGTAAGTCTCTTTATATAGACTCTTCTAGTATGGGCTTGAACTCTTCAATCAAGTCCAATCTTCCAGTTGTAAATCACCTGCAGAATCTTTTCCCCAAAAATAGGAACGAATCTTCAAAGTTTCCTAAAAAGTCTCTAAGATCCTTTTTATGAAACCAAATCAAATCTTCAATGTTCCTAAAATATCCTTGCTTAGTTGCACATGTATGAGAACTAAAATCATCCAGAATCTCATGTTTTAACATCAAATCTTCAAAGATTTAAAATGAAGAACTATTATGATGTTCTGGTATAACGTGCCACAACTTCTATCAAGAAAAGTAACATCAGACTCTGTTGTACCAGTTGGTCAAGATGTCATGACATCTTGCTTAACATCTGGCTGTGATACAAGTTTTTCTAAATTAAACATGTTTTACCAAAATTATTGCCAATCATAAAATCACAGACCTAACAATCTCCCCCTTTGATAAATTTTGGCTAAAACAACCTTTGCACAATAATTCTAGAGAAGAGGAATAAAACCATAAACACAAAACACAAGCTACATGAAAACATATAAACTTTGTACAAACTGCAAACAGAAAGATATCAGAGATGAAACGCAGCTACAGGTCATCAGAGATTACAACTCATTCAAACTCCAGAAATCTCCAAAGATTAGATGTCAAGACATGTGGTCTAAGATCACATCAACACAACTTTAACACATCAAACTCAAATAGGACCATTACTCCCCCTGTCACACATAATCAATACTCCCCCTCAAGGGAAAATTCAAATCACCAGAAAATTCAAACTATGAACTATCCAAGTTCATACATCAGCAGTAAAAAAAATCCCTCAAACACAAACAAGCATGACATATAACCATGCTCCCCCTAAACAGTTGCATAGCAGTAGCAAAGTCCTATCACAATATTAATAAACATGTCAAGACATGTGACATGACATCAGGACACTAACACTTTACTCCCACTTTTTAGCCAAAAATTGAAAAAAAATTATAGTAAATGTAAACAACAAGTTGGAATCACACACTAGCAATGGAGACAAACAATTCAAATGCAAATAAATCAGTTAGGAAATCATTACAACAAAAACAACAAAACAAACCCAACTAACAAAAATTAGCAAATAGTGAGTCTTCATCTTTGGAGCCAACTATCCATTCCAACCACCTGAGTGTAATTAAGCATGACTTGAAGGACTTCATATTTTTCACAGACTTTTTCTCTGTCCTAGATGCTCTGGTAGATGATCCAACAGATGTTACAACTTTGGACTCAACCTTCTTTGGATCCGTACTCTTATCCTTCTTGGCTTCCAGCAAATGACCCTTTTCAGCATCAGCATTGTACTTAGCCTTAGAGAAATACCAGGATGCAAAAAATATATAATTGATGATCCAAGATACAGGCTTATTTCTCAATAAAGAAACATCCTTAGATCAAATCAGAAGCACACACAGCGGAATCAAAAATATAAACCAAACATCAACACCACTCATCAAGAACCACAAAAATACTATTAAGACATCTTGTCTGACATCACAAAACCAGTAGCAGAAGTCCCCTTGAATTGCATAGTAAAATTAAAGATAATGTCAAGGAATCTTGTCTGATATCACAGTACACAGTGCTTTCAATTATAAACAAAGTAATGAAAACACACAAATGGAAGCATAAAGTGCAGTTGAAAACAAAAAAACTCAAATGGAAACAAACATAACTTGGTGGAAACACACATTCTTGATCATCTTCAGGTGATCTTCCACCTATTGCCCGTGTCAAAAATCCTTGTGCGCTTCTTGTTGTTGTCACATGTTTTAGGAGTGTTGACATTGAACTCCCTTGCCACAACCTTAAAATATGTCTTCTTTAAACCAACTCTTCTATCTTACAGAGATTTTTTGTTCAATCCCTTAACAATGACAACTTGCTTAGGCTTATCATGCCTAAGAGAATAGAGGAAAGATACATGAAAATTCTGGCAAGCACACGATGGATGTTATTCCCAAAGCTATAACATCCACTGTGACATCTGCTACTTAACAACTAATAATCATGAATAATAAAAGCAGTAAATAACACATCAATTGTTTACCCAGTTCAGTGTCAACAACACTTACATCTGGGGGCTACCAAGTCAGGGAGGAACTTCACTATTAGAAGAATTAATTCAGAGTCAAACAACACAGTTTGCACTCCTCACTTAAAACCTACCCAATGACAATTCATCCTAGAGACACTCTAGACCTGAGTATACCCACTCACTCCCCCTCAATCACCACAGTGATATACAATTCACAATTACAGAATAAATATGAAGAGACACTTCATACACACCTTGATCTTGCTTCACAGCTTTGATCAAGGAACTCACACACTCTTGTTTCACAACTTTGAGTGAGACACAACCTATAATCTACCTATCCAATGCAAATCATCCACCAGACAATTGCTTGGAGTACAAGTATTGCTAAATAAAATTCACACGTGAAGACTAGCCTTTTTCACTATCAAGGACTCTCTAATTTGCACTCTCTATTCTTCTGTCAAGAGCTGCTGTTCAGGATTGCTTCTTCTGATCTTTATAGCAGATATCAGTCCTTTTGGGCCTTGGTGCATAAATTAGGTTTTATTCACAACAAGCCTATTTTCAATGATCTGCACACTTGCCACTTAATTCAGGGATATTATAGTTCGCCTAGGGCTTCTAAAAAGTCTCCTGATATCCAGCTTGAGCTCCTATTCTGTTTCCTGGTTTATAGCTACCAGAAAAACAAACCTACGCAAACCTGCGCTTGATGTCATACGACTCAAGTCATAACATTGGGTATGACATCCAGCTTAGCTTGCTTTTAGCTAAGTCAACTTACCCTGCACTGTCCACATTATGTATGCACTCTCATCAGTCATGACATACATACATGTTATAGTGTTTTGCCATAAAATGCAGCCAATCAAGAGCACTTACAAACTCCCCCTTTGACAAATTTTTGGCTAAAACACTCTGTCATTATATAAGAGATTTACACAGCAGAAGACTTATGATCTGTCCTGTCATGCAGGATAGTTACTAGCTCTAGCCTCTCTGAGTCCTCACAGTTAGCTCTCATTGTTATGGCTCACTTTGTTAACTATCTGTAGAATACCACTACAAATGCCACTCTTTGTTGAGTGAGTAACACACACAGTTACTCCCCCTTAACTGATACATCTTATCAGTTTAACTCTTCTCCTGCACACCCTGCAGTTCTAGATACAAGCATCCATCTTGTGGATGTCCAGACATTTAGAATGACATTCTGAAGTCACACACATACAAGCATCCATCCTGTGGATGTCCAGATATTCAGAATGACATTCTGAAGTCACACACACCTATGCTACTCCCCCTGAAGAGTTGCACAAGACTATCTGCTACTATCACGCATGTTGCACCCTAATTTTTGACCATAGGATTCCACCTCCTTGTGCGTTCCCTTACATTTTACCTTTCTACTTTCATGTGCGACTAACGAGTGTGTGCAGGGTATTTTGCTTTAAAGATGTCTCTGGCGGAGTTTTTATGATTAGATCCTTTTAAATCAGGATTTTGTCCCCTTTCAAGTTTTTCTCTCTTTGTCAAATAAGTTTTGTCGAGACAAGATTTGTACATGAATTGAGATCACGGGCTCACGGTGACAGAGGCATTTGTAATGCAAGATAATTTTGGGATTCAATATTTGAAGATCATTAATTGGAGTTTTAAGTTCAATGGTTGCAATTTAATCAAGTGGGGTTATTTGGTTTGTGGTGGAGAAACTTAACTCGTATCATATTAGAATTGATTTGGTGTACTACATGTGGATTTAATCAGTGAACATAATAAGGTTGTAACATCCAAGTACGGGAAATCCTTAAAGTCATGTTCCTGTGGATTGCAGTTATCCATTACCCATCTTGTGTTGGTTGTATTAACTTCAAGACTTTCGTTCTTCAACAAGCTCAGATTAGAACTCAAATCCAAGTCTCCATGTTGGTCTAATTGCTCAAATCTTAAGAATTTATAATTTAATGCTTCGTTTTGAGTTGCAAGTCTATTTCCAAAGCATTATAACTACAACTCAAGCTTATTCCAAAGCATTATAACTACAACTCAAGCTTATTTCAGAAGTATTATAATTACAGCTCAGTTCAACCGCTATCTAAGAGCGCACATTTCGAACATTACGAGATTAAATATGAATCACATTTAACTTTGATCAGAAAATCCCAACATTTGATCATTTACATTTGTGGATAATTACATTATTTCAGTCGCTGGGCATATGAAAAAGAAATACAGCTTTGATTACTTCTAAACCAGATTGATTACATAAGGCTAGAACATCTGTACTACAATTAAAATGCCATGTGATTTAGTACTGCACAGTGAGACTCTCGTCCTATCTTCATGCTTTAGTATCAAGTATCTCTTGGATGGTGTTTAAGTTTCATCAGGTGCTTAGGCCCTCCATCTCTTTTGCGGTAACAGGCACAATGGGAACTTTCCTTTTGTTTCCATTGATGTTGAGTATGATTATCTCCTGAAAAACAACAGAAATCATTCGGCTACATTTGGAAGCAGGAATTCGAAAATGCGTTAAAGTCTCTTCACCACCTTGTTAGCCATCAAGAACCGCACTCCATCTGCGATGCAGAATCGCCATTTCCTGGAAACCGAAACACGGACGCAGTTAATTGACCTCCAACACAACCACACTCAAATAGAATTCATTCACGGCTATATTACTGTTACCAACATAATCCACGCGCCGTCAAAACGTGTTCAGGAGAAGATGAATAATACATATGAATCAAGGAAGCACGAGGAGAAGACGAGAAATAATAACGCGAACAAAATCAGACTTACAATATTGCATTGGTTTCGCAGAAGGTTGAATAATCCCGAGTCCATGCTCTAAATTCACATTAGAGCCGTGTCTAGCCAAATCCTCCTTCCCTTGTCCCTGCGATGGTAACTATGAAATGTGTGGTTTCAGTCTTACTGTTCCTTTTCCAATACTCAACCTGCACAAATTAAAGGAAAGAATGGAGAATTAATGGCTTCCAATTGTGAACAATTGGAACAAAAGAAATTTCCAAGCAATAACTGTCATGGTTCCAAGCAGAGGTTCAAATACCTTATATTTTTTTCTGACTGAAGTACAAACAACCAAAAGACATCCCATGAAGAATAGTGCTAGCGACACCAACTTGGAAGCCACCGCTCTTCTTCAGAACCTACGACATTTATACATATCAAAACATAATACAAATTCAACACTCCAGTAAAACACCTGCGCACCAAAACCTCTGACTGCATCGTATTCCTGACAACGGTTTGGGAACTCAAGATACCTGCGGCTGCGAGAGGATGGGTGTATTACTCGCACCAGTTTCTTGCACACACAGCCCAGACGGGAATCCCGTTGGAGCACCCATAATACCTCATTTTTCAACTTTCCCTTGAAAACAATGCAAGACCACAGTCAAGGCGCATGAACAACCTGAGATGATTCATTCTTGATTTAAGGGTAAGACTTGCAAGAGGTTTGCAATATTAAGCCAACATTTAGAAGACAGAGCATAAAGTGCTTCTCCGTCAGTTTGAACTCAAGTGTTATGACCCGGGCATATCTTCACAACCTGCATGCACGATGAAGAATATGATTATCAGACTTAGAACAACGTACAACAATATTCGTGATGAAGAAAACTCAAGCAAAGTACAATAGACATCAATGTCACAAATAGATCATAACTACTACTAGCTCCTGTTGTGGTTTCTCTTCTTCAAGAGACCATGAACAATTGTCCGACTTCAGTGACAAATTACTTCTGCACTGTTTCTTAAGGATGCTGCTTATGGTGTCGCCGCCTATGTTTATCATGAACTCTCAAACTATCTGAGCTGTAAAGACTGGTTCAATGGAGCTTTATCACACAGCTTCTTAATGATCAACAAACCTGCGCATTATTCATCAAAAAGTTGCAGTAATTTTGAGATAGTGAGTTTCTAAGATTAAAGACAAGACCAAAGGCATGTACACTTCCCTTTAACCAAATTGGTACAGGGCAAGGACTTATCTGTACGGCTGGCAGCCCGTCGATCCTTTTGCTTACATGTGGAAGAGTTTGTTGATTTTCTTCCCCTCTGTTGGGACACATGTTTTAAATTGTTTGAGGAAGTTCAAGAATTTGATTCAGAGGTTCAGCTTTTGAATTTGATTTCTATTAGACATATTCCATCATCAAAAGAGGGAACTCATTCGAAGCCGTCAGTTGATTATCACACGAATCAAAGCATATCCCAACTGAAAACGGAAATGAATTGCAAGATTAATGGCAACATCAATAGAATCATCAAAATCGGAAATACCATTTACAGCACAACCGAAGCAATATTCCATTTCCAAATCGGTTAAAACATGTTTAGAAAGATTCAGAAATATTCTTAAAGACATTCAATTGGAGATCCAAATTTCGATTATAAAAGGGATAGACAAGACTCACAGATGGCATACACAAACAGTAAATCACAGAAATCCCCAATTAAAACCTAAGTTCAAGTTGAGAACTTATCTCTCGCCGCCGTCGAAATCTACGAAGCCCTTACGATGAAACCACCTTCGTCACTGGAAAGCCCTCGCATCATCCGCGAATCATCCACCGCCGGGGAAGCGAAATCAAGCCCTCATCGCTTTCATACTCGCTCAATCACCCTCACCATCATCGCCGTCGAAACCGTTCGCGAGTAAACACCACAAACACCGCCACGATAACCTTCATGCCTCCGCCCATTGAATCCGCGCCGCCGACTCCAACGAACCCCTCTGAGTATACTTCGGTGAGGATTAATTTGTTAAATGCAATGTTTTTTTTGACTTGTGTTGTTTCCCTGTTTCAAATTTAGGGAAAGGAGACGGAGAGGTTAGAAGGAGAAGAGCGGAGAGAGAAACAGGTTAGAGGCAAGAAGGAGAAGAAGAAAGAAGCGGAGGGAAGAAAGTTGAACGAGAAAGACGGAGGAGCTGAGAAAGAGGAGAGCGGCGATCGGAAAGGGGGGGGGGGGAAGAAATGAGTCTTAGGGTTTTACTATTTTTCCAATTTTGTTTTGTAATATAATCACATGCCCGCACCCACACACGGTTACCATGCACTATCACGATCACAACCACCTGATTCACATCGTACGCATCGCAATATTCCGCATCGTACACCCTCGTCAGTGCACCCACACACAATCACACGAGTTGACCTATTAACCATTTAATAACCTAATTAATCATCCTAATTATAATTAAAAAAAACCAATTTTAATTAATTAAATCCTTAATCCAACGTATTAATCCACCTTTTGATTTAATTAACCCAATTAAACCCCTAATCAGCCATTAATTAACTGATATTTTGTTTTATTTAATTAATCAACCTAATTAATATGTAATCTAATTAACCTTTGTTAATTAATCAACTTATATTTAGATCATTTTATTTTAGTCTCCTTTTTTTTATTTAAAATAACTTGACAACCTTTTATTTAAAACAACCTTTTTCTAATTAACTTATTAGTTAACCCTCTCTAATTTATAATTTATTTAATAATTTAATAATTTACTTCTCTAATTTTAATAACTTTTTTAATTAATCTTTTTCTTTAACTCTTTAATTTAATTTATTTAATAATGTTTCTTATTATTCACTTTTATTTAATTCAGTCATCATTTTTAATAACCTTTTTTTAATAATATTTAATTTGCTCATTCTCTTAATAAAAATCTATTTCATTTAATTTATTTAAAATCTATTTAATAATAATAACTAAAAACTCTTTTATGAAAAACCCTTTTCTTAGTTTAAATTAACCTTTTATAATAACAACTCTTATTTGAAAATAAACCATTTCACATTTAATTTAAATTTTTATAAAACCTGTTAGATATTTAGACCCCCTTTTTTAAACCACTCTTTAAAATTTAATTAATCGTCTAACTTTTTACCAAAACACAAATCCAATATAATTTCTTTTAAAAACAATCTCACCAAAAATAATATAACTTCTAAACAACTTCTCATTTAAAATCAATTCAACTCTCCTAAAATCAATACAACTTTTCCCCCTAAAACCAATCTCGCTAATAATAAGTTAATTAAATATTACTCATAAAATAACCTCACATCTAATAAATCAATCACCCAATCGTGCACGCTCACGCTTACACTTCACAATTCACTCTCACACACTTCAGCGCTTTCATGCGTATGTGTATGACTTTACTTTTCCGCAATTTATTTTACGAGCAATTTACATTATCGTATTTATATTATCGCATTGCATTCCGTCCAAAGGAAAAACCTACACATGATTCAACAATCGTGTGTAGTGCACATCATTTGCATCATACTCCCTTACGATCCTTGATCCCATTCAAGTTGATCTTTCTAAGTTAGATCCTACCCCATAGGAAGGACCATTATCTTTACAACTTAGATACAAACAAATACAACTCAATTCAAACATTCAAACACAATAGAGAAATAGATGTTAATCATCTTAAGCGAGATAGAATCTCCACCCTACATCAATACAATCAATACCGTAGGAACTTTGCCTTAAGAGAGATAGAGGCGTACATCGTCGATCAATATCCGAGTACTCGAGCCCTTCTCTTAAGACGATGCAAAGACTATTTTCCTACAATTTGTGGCGGTTAAATCTCTTAAAATGGCAACTCACCTTTTCTCCTAAAATCAATCAAACAACTACCCTAAACCCGTAGGAACTTTGACCACAGTCAAAGAACTCCTCAAACCCTTTAGGGGAACTACAAATACTCTGATTCCACTCCCGTAAGGATATGTAGGCATAAGATGCGACATCTTATCAAGTATACTTAGAAATAAACCCCTAGGTCTTTTAAACCTTAAGTAGATAAACCATAGCAATAAACAAACATAAAACAAGAGGTTCCTGTAGAGTACTACAGAAACTTAGGATGCTAGCACCTTCCCTAAGTTTAATCGACCCCCGAACCTATAACTCTCTAAACCTTGCATTTGGATTGCATTGTGGGAATTCCGATCTTTATCCCTTCCTTTGGACAAATCAAAGTTCGGTTGCAAAATGAATTAAAGATTCAAACTAATCAATAGTTTGGTATCCGAGTTTCACCGCGACAGAAATGGCACCTTCACTGGGGACTCTCAGTGGGTCTCCCTATTTTGTTTTATTTCTTTATTATTTTGTTTATTTGCTTACCTGCTTACTTGCTTATTTGTTCTTTATTTCTTTTGGGCTGTTATCCTTGAGTGGTGAGACAAAGTCCTACACCCAGACTTGAGTGAACTTACGATAGGATGGTGATATATTCGATGAGGCTTATAGGGAGTGAGTCCCTACTAAGTTGACTCGAGAATCCCGCTTAGTTGAGACCCTTTTGAAATTAGTTCGGTTGAACGAGTTTAGTCGTGATAACTTTTACTACTTTCGATTGGAGTCCATGATACTAAGGACCGTAGTTACCTTTAACCCCACTTTGGCCTTTATTAGGACGTAGTGCGAGGCTATGAGGGAGTAAGTCCCGAAATAGTGCTACACGATGTTACACTCAAAAGAAATTCTCTTGAGAATATTATTAATCCCCGAGTTAGTTGGGAAATTGATAATATCCGATAGATGGACTAATGACTTTGGGACCTCCTTAGAACCTTGTTCTGCAGGTACCATCCACCTTTAGTCCTTGCCCTTTGGGAATGGGTATACCCTTTGGCTCCATGCTCGTTGCAAACTTAGGGTCTCCCTTGTTTGTTTATCTTTATGTCTCTATGTGCTTACTTGTGTTTGTTGCATTCATATAACATCATGTTGCATTAGGTTTCATGGGATTCCTAGTTTATTTATAAACATTATAGAAACCAATATGGATTACAAAAAGAAAAATATTTTGAAATATTCTTTTAAGAGTCCTAACTTGGATGTCCTAAGGAAGTTAAGGGCAGCGATTGAAGAATCAAGAAACTCAAAAGACAAATACAAGAGGCTTCCTTTATCATGGAGGATCAATAAAAGTTCAAAAGGCTTTCATCCATATTGAAGATCCAAGTAAACAAGGGATTCCTTTCTCACTTTCCAACAAGAATAGAAGAGAGATGGAGGATTTATTTTCCTCTATCACATTACCCCTTAGAAGTTGATCATGGACAACGTATCTTCAAGAAGGTCTAGATAGAAGAGTAGATCAACAAGCACGATAAAGGACTTCCTTAGGACTTATTTAGCTTTTATTTAGCTATTAAGTAAGGACTCTTATAAGGATGTTTCCTTGTAATCCAATATCATAATAAAAAAAATATAATAGTAAAAAATAATAAATGAATTTTATTTGGTATTCTGTAACGTTTATTGAAGCTTGAGTTCCATGAAATCTTTCATTTCTGCATTAGCATCCTTCATTTAGCATTTTGCATATGCATGTGCCTCTCCTCTTTTATGGCTCATCCGTCCTTCTGTCTTTTTTTGTCAGCTGACATCTCGACCCTCTGACCAAGCTTGAAGTATCTACTAAAGGATAGTAAAGAAAACGAGATATGGATCCTTTGACCGATTTCAGAATTGTGACTAATCCGTTATTTGATCTTCCTTCTGATGACATTGTTCAACAAGTGGGTGTTCCTACACAACCTCAGCCCGTGCAAGACAACTTGGTTGTTCAAGTTTCCCAGTTTCCACAGCCTATGCCGAATACTCCGAATGTTCGTACTAAGATGAAGATGGATGATCCTGGCAATGGAGAAAGAATTTCGTGATCTTAAAGGACAATTGAAAATAGTGAAAGGAGATAATGCATCTGATCTTGATGCTCGTGACCTATGTCTGGTTCCAGGTGTAATCATTCCTCCGAAGTTCAAGATGCCTGTCTTTGAAGTGTACAAGGGTGTTAGTTGTCCAAGATACCATTTGACGATGTTTTGTCGAAAAATGGTTGCTTATGTTGACGATGACGAATTGATGACGCACTGCTTTCAAGAAAGCTTATCTGGAGCATCCTTGATATGGTATATGAAGCTGCAAAGGAACTGTATTCAATCTTGGAGAAACTTAGCCGATGCTTTCGTGGAGCAATACAATTATAATTTGGACATAGCTCCAGACAGTGATCAACTGATGAACATGAGTAAGAACGACAATGAATCTTTCAGGGAATACGCGCAACGATGGAAAGAGTTAGCATCTCAAATTCATTCACCACTTCAAGAGAAAGAATTGAGCAAGATGTTTCTAAGAACACTGCCAAACTCTTATTATGTTAGGATGGTAGGCGTTGTGCCATTAGATTTCTCCAAAATTGTAGAAGTCGGAGTAAACATTGAGAACGCACCCAAAAATGGAAGAATTCAAGATAACTTGAATAGCCAAGCTAATGAAGGTTCAATCAATGATTCCCTAGAGGAAAGAAGCGTTGATGTTAATGCAGTTTGGGATTCTTCTCAAAACCTGTCAGATCCAGTTCCAGTACCTTATCCTCAACATCAGTATGTGGCGCCTGCTCAGCGCAGATGACGACTACCTCATAAGCGAAGATTAACTTCCCCAAATCAGCATCAGAATTGACAGGTTCGAAGACGGTTTCAGAATCAGAAGATACCTCTGAGTGTTCCGAAAGAAGAAACTCGCTGGTTTGATCTTATCCCAATGACTTACAGTCAACTTTGGTTTTATTTCATCCGAAACTCGGTGATGACACCCAGGAAGACTAGAAACATGAAGTCTCATCCACCGTGGTTCAACTCAAACGCCAGCTGTGAATTTCATGATGGAGTATTGGGGAATTCGATTGAAGAATGCAAGGTTTTTCAAGAGAAAGTTCAAGAAATGATAGATGATGAAGTGCTAACCTTCAAGGAAGAAAGCCCAATTGTGAATGGAGCACTGTTATGCTGATCACCTATTCACTTTCGTTTGCTTATGTGTTTCATTTCCTTGATTAAAAGCATAATTGACATGTAAGAACATGTTTGTTTTGAATAAATAGTGCAATAAGTGTTTGTCTTGAAGAAATCCATTCGTTTCACTCGTAAAATGTTTTTCAAAATTTTATAATGCCAACTTTACCCAATTTTTCTCACTTTGGTGAATAATTGGAGGGAGGATGACGAAGTAAAACGCAAGGTCTCCTGATGTATGCTTTCGAATAAAACCTACTGATGATGTAAGACATTGTTTCAAACCGCCTAAACACCAAAGACATAAGGAAGTTAAATCCTTTTTAACCCTTTCCAACCTCATTTTTAAACCTGGTGCAGGAATTTTTTTCAGTCAGCTCGATTGTACACTTAAAACCTTTCAAAAAAATGAACATTTTTTCAAAAATGGGCGGGTATATAAGCTTTGACCCTTATTTCCTTTGTTTTACCAATCATAAACTAAGCCCAAATACATCCCTTCTAAAGTCCTAATTGAAGTAAGGTTTACTTCGAAAGCATACTCGGTGAGATAACGTTTCCTGATTCCTATTGAGTCATGCTCGATTTTCTTATATCCTAACTAGTGATTTCGGTCACCAGTTATTGGGATATCTATTTTCAAAACTTCAAGACAAACATATATGCTGCATTAACGGTTTCAGAATTAACATTTCATACGTGTTGATCTTTGCTGAGGTCATAGAAAGTTTTGTATGCAAGCATCAACATTAAGTTTGTTCTATTGGAACTTGAAGATCCTGCCAGACAAGGGCAACTATGTTTCTAAGTGGTTTGTTCTGTACAAATTTGACTTCGGATAAATAGCTATTTCTGAAGACTCAGTTATGATCCGTCGATCAAGGCCAGTTACGTCGAGATTCGGAGAATCTCTCTAAAGAGTTTGAAAACAATGGGACGCCATATTTTCTGTAAAATCCTCTTGGAACGACTTCTTCTCATAACCAGTTGACTTGGGGCATCTGAGAAGCGAAGATCATGTTATCCGCTCACAACAAACTATTGTTCAAAATGGCGACTATTGCGCAGTTCATCAAGACAAAATTACCTTGTTCTTAAAACATTCTTCATTCATGTCCCCGATAAATTTTATTTTTTGTGGTCATGACAATTCTCCGATGAATATTCTCGATACAAGAAATCTCCAGTTGGTAACCTGAGAATTCCCAATGATTTGCTTAACTTCACTTCCCCAGTGAAGTGCATGGTATCTTAATCCTCAGTGGAACTTCTCCAACTTCACCTTCCTAATGAAGTGGACGTATTTCACTCCCTAGTGGACCTTCTACAACGTTGATCTTCTCCAGCATGAGTCTCTCCAACAAGATGGATATTTATTTTATCCATGGTTTTCTCCAGTTATGAGTTTGATCTACCCCTGGTAGATCTTTATTCTCATCTTCAACAAGATAACCAAGATTGATCAAAGTGTTTTATCCCCAAGTGGAATGTTCTCTATTCCCCAAGCAGAAGTTTTCAAGACCTGAAGCAGGAGTGTGATCCCGTATTTGGTTCTCCACCCATCCCCAGTGGTACTTCTATCTTTGAAGATTGGTCGGATGTTTGCTTCGAGATGTTTATTTCGTCTCTGTTTGCCATTGTTCTTTTGTTTTGTCAGCATGACATACGCATAACATATAGATAGATAGCATGTCATATGCATTTTGCATCTTTGCGTTGGTTTGTTCTGTCTCTTTGGTCGTGTTTATTGAAACGCCCATTTTAATTATTTTTAGTTCCGGTGTTATTTTTATTCGTCAGCGTGTTTGGTGTGGGAATTGAAGAAGAATTAGAGGCATAATATTAATATTTGATAATCGATAATGATAATAATTAATAATTAATATTAATATCGATATTATTATTATTATTATTATTATTAATATTAATATTATGAGATTATTAATATTATTTGGAAATATAAAGAAAATGAGGAATTATTGGGACTAAGGGCAAACTTGGCATTTGGTGAAAATAGAATTGGAGAAAGAAAACACGCTTGGATTGGAGAAAGAAAACACGCTTGGAAGAACATGGAAGAAGGAGGAGAACGAACAAAAGGGGAGGAACACGGTTCAGTAAGCTTGGGCGAGGAGATCATCAAGGTTGTGAAATTGTGAAGGCTCATCATCAAACTGCATTTCGAGGTAAAGGGGGGGGGGGATTAATCGATCGAATTGGTTATGCATGAAATTGGTAGAAAAGGGGAAAATCCCTAATCCCCATAGTTTGATGTTAATATGATGTTGATTTTGTGTTTATGATTCTGCAATGGTTGCGTTTATGATGTTTGATTTTGTTGCATGTGTTGATTGAGGGAATTTGGGGGTTTCCGGGTGAATTCGAAGTTATACCGGAAGTTAGTAATTGCATAGATGTAAGCGTTACCGAGCAGAACTGAGTTGGATGTTATAGTCGGGTAGTGGAACGATTTTCTGGTATGTTAGGGTTTGGTTTGGAATAGAATCGGCTGGGCTCGGAGTGCGTTGCCGACTCTGAGCTGAGAGCTGTTTTCTGCAGAATTCGCGTGCATTCGCTGGGCGAATGGCGGCGAGCCTTCGCCAGGCTTCGACAGGCGAACTGGGCAGCGAATGCTGCCTTTTGCTTCTGTTTGGCTTCGCTAGGGGTTTCGTCGGGCGATTCCCAGCGAGTGTTCGCTGCGGGGCTTCGCCAGGCGAATGGCGGCGAACATGACAACATTTTGTGACTTTTATGCTGTGCTGTTCCGTTCTCGCGTGGTTGGACCCTTGTTGGTCGTGAGCGAGTATGTGGTTTTGTGTGGATGTGTACGTGAGATGTAGACACGGTGTGCGAGATATGCGAATCAGTAGGATCGTTACGCATTGAGTATGTTGTAGTGATTTGTTGTGGTAAGTGGGTCCGTAGGACCGATACGCTTTATATGCGTTGTGATTACATACTGTTGTGTGATGATTGGATCGGTAGGATCGGTATGCCTTACATGCATAGTGTATGATATGTTGTGTGGTGAGTTGATCGGTAGGATCGATGCACTTTGTGTGCTTGTGTATGCATGCATATTATGATGAATGGATCCGTAGGATCGTGTGCACTGTGTGTGCCGTGTGGTTATGCATAGCGTCTTGCATGGTATGTGGACATGGTGAATCGTTGCTCGGTGGAGTGGATGCGATTCACTCATGTGCTCCAAATGGGGAGCGTGTGGACGTGAGGCCTGTGTGGCTCACGTGCTCCAGTGGGGAGCGTGGACGGGAATTTGGATCGTTGCTCGGATGGAGTGTATGCGACCACCCGTGTCCCAAGTGTGGGACATTGATATTTGATTATATGAGCTCAGGAGGAACATGGTAGGGATAGATCGTTGCTAAGAGGGAGTGTATGCGATCTATCCTGAGTTGAGTCGGTACCGCATTTTGTGGAGTCCAGTGCATGTGTTGCATAGTGAGTTGTGTATGTGTTGTGATTGTTGATGATGGGACAGTAGGTCCGGATATGTGGTATATGAAATAAATGATTTATTGCTTTCTGCCTTTTATTTCATGTATGTTTATACCCTTAATATTTGATCGTGAATCTCACCCCTTTGTTGTTGTTGTGGTCTGTGCTTCTTCAGAAGTACAGACAATCCAGGTGTTTAGCTAGTTTTGATTGTGGCGTCGTTGTAGGACATGCTCTGATACGTAACACCGGGGCTTTTGGGAGTTTGTTGTTATTTGTTGTTTATGTGTGCCCCCTGTGGCGTATCTGTTTTTTTGTGGGATGTGTGATGATGCATGATGGATATATATATATATATATATATATATATATATATATATATATATATATATATATATATATATATATATATATATATATATATATATATATATATATATATATATATATATATATATATATATATATATATATATATATATATATATATATATATATATATATATATATATATATATATATATATATATATATATATATATATATATATATATATATATATATATATATATATATATATATATATATATATATATATATATATATATATATATATATATATATATATATATATATATATATATATATATATATATATATATATATATATATATATATATATATATATATATATATATATATATATATATATATATATATATATATATATATATATATATATATATATATATATATATATATATATATATATATATATATATATATATATATATATATATATATATATATATATATATATATATATATATATATATATATATATATATATATATATATATATATATATATATATATATATATATTTTGGGCAGATGGCCGATTTTTGTATATATGATGATGTATATATACATGTTATGTGGTTTATGGCAGACTAATTTTATTTTTCCGCTGCAATATTATTGAAAATGATTTTGAGAAATGTTATGTGGAATCTTGTGGGAAAATTGTGACATCCCGTAAGTGGGAGAAACTCTGATATGTGCTTATTTTAATCGTTTTATTTTATTTTGGGAAACGGGGTGTTACAAGTTGGTATCAGAGCAGGTCGGTCCGTCCGGCCAATGTAGTATTTTGAGTCTGTCTGTAGGATAGAGTTGGTTGTTTTCTGTTAACCTGGATTTTTGTTGTGAAGGAGTATGGCTGGGAGGAATGACGCGGCGTTGGCTGCGGCTATGCAGGCTATGGCGCAGGTGGTTGCTAATCAGAACCACGTTGCAGGTGTGCAGTTCAGAGACTTGGCGCAGTTTCAAAGCAACAAGCTGCCGACGTTCCAAGGAGGAATTTTGGATCCGGAAGCTGCTCAGAAGTGGTTGAAGGCGATAGAGAAGATCTTCAGAACGATGAGTTGCAATGATGAGCAGAAGGTGAGGTTCGGTACTCACATGTTAGAGGGCGAAGCTGAAGCTTGGTGGGACAACAACCGCTAAAGGTTGGAGACTGCTGGGACTCCGATTTCCTGGGATGTTGTTCGCACTGGATTTCTGGAGAAGTACTTCCCTGAAGATATCAGAAGTGCCAAGGAGATTGAGTTTCTGGAACTGAAGCAGGGAAATATGACGGTGGCGGAGTATGCCGCTAAGTTTAAGGAATTGGTACAATATTGTCCCCACTACAATACTGATGGAGCGATGACCTCCAAATGTTTGAAGTTCGAAAATGGATTGCGTCCAGAAGTGAAGATGAGAATAGCTTGTCAGAAGATCAGGGATTATCCTGAGATGATAAGCAGAAACCGGATTTATGATAATGACAACCGTGCAAGGATTGCACACTACAGGGCGGCAAGTGACCGCAAGGGTAAGCAAAGATTCGGTGGTACACCTTATAGTGTGCCGACCGGTAAGAGAAAGCAGAAGGCTGTGCCTGATAAGAGATTCCGAGATGGGAAGGCATCGGCAGATTTGAAATGTTATCGGTGCGGTGTCGCGGGGCATCGTGTTATTGATTGTCCTCAAGAGACTAAGAAGTGCTTCAAATGTGGGAAGTCGGGCCATGTGATGGCGGATTGTAGGACTAATATGCCTACTTGCTATAACTGCGGTGAGAAAGGCCATATTATCACTCATTGTGAGAAGCTGAGGAGGGCTCGAGCGCCTTAGATTAGCGGTAAAGTGTTTGCTGTGGTGGGTACTCAGTCGGCGGACGAGGAGCGTTCGATCAAAGGTACATGTTTTATCAATAACATTCCTTTGACTGCTATGATTGACACGGGTGCGACCCACTCGTTTATCTCTGTTGATTGTGTGAAGAGGTTAGGTTTGGTGCCGACTACTCTTGAGCGGAGGATGACTATTGAAACTCCCTCGATTGGTTCAGCGACTACTTCGCTTGTGTGTTTGAAGTGTCCACTGACTATCTTTGGCCGAGATTTTGGCGTGGATTTGATTTGTTTGCCACTTGGTAGTTTGGATGTTATACTTGGTATGAACTGGTTGGAGTTCAATCGAGTCTACATTGACTGTTTCCGGAAGGTGTTATTGTTTTTGACTTCAGAAGAGGAAGCTTTGGCAGATTCCTTGTCTAGTAAGGAATTGAGAACCTTGTTGGAAGACGAAGCTCAGGTGTTTGCTTTATTTGCATCACTGTCTGTTGACAACAAGGCATTGTTAGATGAGTTAGCTGTGGTGAATGAGTTTCCGGAGGTGTTCCCGGATGATATTACCGAGTTGCCTCCGAAGAGAGAAGTTGAGTTTAGCATTGATCTGGTACCTGGTACGAGGCCTATTTCTATGGCGCCATACAGGATGTTGGTAGTGGAGTTGGCCGAGTTGAAATTTCAGATTGGAGAGTTGCTGGATAGAAAGTTTATCAGACCAAGTGTGTCGCCGTGGGGAGCTCCAGTGTTGTTAGTGAAAAAGAAAGACGGTAGCATGCGATTGTGTATCGATTACCTTCAGTTGAACAAAGTGACCATCAAGAACAAGTATCCTCTTCCAAGGATCGATGATTTGATGGATCAATTGGTGGGGTCTCGTGTGTTCAGTAAGATCGACTTGAGGTAGGGCTATCATCAGATAAGAGTTAAGGAAGGTGATATTCAGAAGACGGTGTTTAGAACTCGATATGGACATTACGAGTATGCGGTAATTCCTTTCGGAGTGTCTAATGCGCCGGGTGTGTTTATGGAATATATGAACCGTATCTTCCATTCTTATTTGGATCAGTTCATTGTCGTGTTCATTGATGACATACTGATTTATTCTAAGTCTGAGGAAGAGCATGCGGAACATTTGAGGATCGTTTTACAAGTGTTGAAGGATAACAAGTTATTTGCTAAGTTATCGAAGTGTGAGTTTTGGTTGAGGACGGTGAGTTTCTTGGGGCATGTTATTTCGGGTGATGGTGTTTCAGTAGACCCTTCGAAAATTAGTGCAGTGTTACAATGGGAACCACCGAAGACGGTAACTGAAGTTAGAAGCTTCTTGGGTTTAGCTGGTTATTACCGAAGATTTATTGAGGGCTTTTCCAGATTGGCTTTGCCGTTGACTCAGTTGACGAGGAAAGATCAAGTGTTTGTGTGGGATGCTGCTTGTGAAGAGAGTTTTGAGGAGCTGAAAAAGAGATTGACTTCAGCGCCGGTGTTGGTGTTACCGAATCCGTGTGAGCCTTTTGTGGTATATTGTGATGCGTCCAAGATGGGATTGGGTGGAGTTCTTATGCAGAATGGAAAAGTGGTAGCTTATGCATCGCGGCAATTGAGGGTACATGAGCGGAATTATCCTACTCATGACCTTGAATTGGCTGCGGTGGTTTTTGTTTTGAAGATCTGGAGACATTATTTGTATGGTTCAAGATTCGAGGTGTTCAGTGATCACAAAAGTTTGAAGTACCTGTTTGATCAGAAAGAGTTGAATATGAGGCAGAGAAGATGGTTGGAATTTTTGAAAGACTATGATTTCAGTTTGAGTTATCACCCAGGGAAGGCGAATGTTGTTGCAGATGCGTTGAGCAGGAAGACGATTCATATGTCGGCTTTGATGGTAAAAGAGATGGAGCTTATTGAGCAGTTTCGAGATTTGAGCATGGTTTGTGAGTCTACTGCAGGTGGTGTAATGTTGGGTAAATTGCAAGTAAAGAATGATTTCTTGGATATGATAAGAGAACATCAGAAGTTGGATGTGAAACTTGTGGATTTGATGCGTGAGGCCGGAAGCGACTCCGGTAGTGATTTCAAGTTGGATAATGCGGGTGTGTTGAGGTTTCGGGGCAGAATTTGTGTGCCGGATAATGATGAGCTGAGGAAGTCGATTTTGGACGAAGGGCATCGTAGTAGCTTGAGTGTTCATCCAGGAGCTACGAAGATGTATCAGGATTTGAAAAAGTTGTTTTGGTGGTCGGGCATGAAGAAGGACATTGCTCGTTATGTGTATGCTTGTTTGGTATGTCAGAAATCGAAGGTGGAGCATCAGAGACCTTCTGGGATGATGCAACCGTTAGAGATTCCGGTTTGGAAGTGGGACTGTATCGCCATGGATTTTGTTACCGGTTTGCCGAATACAGCAAGAGGATTTGATGCGATTTGGGTAATTATGGACCGACTTACTAAGTCTGCACACTTTGTGCCGATTAGTATCAGTTTTACGTTGGAGAAGCTAGCAGAGATCTACATTCAGGTAATTGTGAAGCTGCATGGTGTGCCGTTGAGTATTGTGTCAGATAGAGACCCGAGGTTCACTTCTGTATTTTGGAAGAGTTTGTAAGAGGCTTTGGGCACTGAGTTGAAGCTGAGTTCAGCTTATCATCCGCAGACGGATGGACAGTCGGAGAGGACTATTCAGACTTTAGAGGACTTGTTGCGGGCTTGTGTGTTAGAGAAAAGTGGTACGTGGGATACTCATTTGCCATTGGTCGAGTTCACGTACAACAACAGTTACCATTCCAGTATCAGGATGACACCGTTTGAAGCTCTTTATGGTAGGAGGTGTAGAACTCCTTTATGTTGGTATGAGTCAGGGGAGAATATGGTGTTGGGACCAGAGTTGGTGCAGCAGACTACTGAGACAGTACAGATGATCCGTGAGAAGATGAAGGCATCTCAAGATCGGCAGAAGAGTTATTATGATAACGGCAGGAAAGAGTTGGAGTTCAGTGAGGGTGACCATGTGTTTTTGAGGGTTAACCTAGTGACGGGTGTTGGACGTTGTCGCTACTGCGAAAATCGGCGCCGGTTGAACAGAAGAGTCGCCACCGTGCGTTATTTATCCCGATGGAGGGAAAGGAAACGCTTGAGGTAAACCTAACGCAAAGACGGGAAAAGGTATGGTCATCGCAACCAAAACCTGGGTTCGGGAGTCAGTTACGCAAGGGGAAGGTATTAGCACCCCTCACGTCCGTCGTACTCGACGGGATCCACGCTTGTTTTCGGGTATGGATTGTTATTCTATCTACTCTACAGGTCAGGGGTTAAAAAGAAAAGAAAATGACTCGGCAAAGTATCGCACTTTATGCCTACGTATTCCCGTCTGGAACGAGAAATCAGAGTCAACGTAGTTCGCCTACCTACGGGAAAGGAGGGGAAGGTTGCTCGCTAGGATATCGCATCTTATGCCTACGTACTTCCACACAGCGCGTAAGATCAGAGCAAACGTAGTTCGAGCCACGTACGACACAAGTCTGTCTTGATTGTTTTTATTCCTTCTGAAAAAGGGTTTTCTGATTAACAGTCCAAGCGGACAAAAATGACGTCTTGATGAGTTCACATTCTTTTACGAAAGAAGTGTCTTTTATTGTGTTTGAAATATTTATTGTATTTTTCTGTTTGTTTTGAGAAAGAAGAGACAGAACTCTAACCTACGGTTGCGAAGGGAATCAAACTAACCTAATTTTATCATGCATGGGTTAAGACCTAGTGTCTATCATGCTCCTCTCTTGCACAGAGAGAAACAGAGATCCTAAGGGAATAGACGGAAACAGAAACAATAGCAATATATACAGTAAAGCAGTAAAATGCATGGATGCAGCAATACAAGCGAGGCAAGGGAGTCCCACTCAACCTCGAACCTGGAAAACAATAGGAAAAAGTGAACAGCATTCACTTTCAACCCAACAGGTTAAACAGCAAACAATACAGTCAGGGAAAACCAAACAATACATCAGAAATGAAACAGCAAAAATAAACAGCCGCAGCAGCTCTGCATCCACATCTGTCTTCAAGTCATCTCCAACAGCTATAAGCTTCAAGCAAGCATCAATCTTCTTCTCCACAGCCTTCAAGCAAGGGCTTTGGTTATCAGTCTTCCATCTGCAATGGCTTTTCTTCAAGTCTCACTCTACAAGCCGAGGAATCAATCACAAGAGTGAATTGGGTGTTAAGCAATTAGTTGACCACCAAAGGTGGCAAACAGACTGCTAACAACATATAGAATACTTTTCTCAAGAGTTCTATCTCTTAGACACTATCACCAAGCCTTCCAAAGGAAGGGGGTGAGTGTCTTAGAGAGACTCTGCATCACAGAGAGGGATGGAGGCAATCAAGACCTTCCATGTTTGTGAATCAAGTTCTCTACTCTAAAGCTCTGCCTAGCTCCTAAACCCTATACTCCTCAACAGCTGCCAGCAAAGGACTCTCCTCATCAACTCTGGAAGTTGGTCTTCAAACTCTTGATCTCCAATGGCTTCATCATCACAAGTCTTCAGCTCTCCCAATCCCCAAGCAAACCCAATACCCCATACAGACACATGAAAATAACCCTAGAGAGGGCACACCACACAGTCAAACAAATACAGACAGTATACTAATAGCAGTAGGGGAATCCTAATATTTTCTAAGGTATCTATTAACTACCCATAATCCCTATAGTCCCATACCCCAAAGATCCAATCTCTAACTCCTAAGGGAAATGAACTAATTCACCTATGTTATCTCCTAAACCCTAGTTTTGATCATGTTATTCACACCTAAACAAATCACCTAAAATTAAGTCCTAAAAATATGAACTAAATTTTATATACAAGATAAATGTCTAAGCTAATCAATCTAAAAAGAATGGATTAAAAATGTTAAAGCATCTAATCAAACCAAAATTAACAAATTCATGCATAAAACTAAATGTTATTTACACCTATTTAAAAGAAAAATATGCCAAAAATATTAAAATAAAATGAAATATTAATTTTTTTGAATGGTAATTTTCTTGACAAAAATATGGACAATATGCAAAAACAACCATTAAAAAACATGCATTTTTCTATTTGTTATGATTTTTGAAAGAATTAACATTTTTTGAAAGAAATTAAATGGAATTAATTGAGTTGGGGTGCATCTAGTAATGAAAAGTAGTTAGAATAAGGGAATGGGCCCAGACTGGGGGGCGCGCATAGCAAGCGCGTCTGGGCCCAACACATGCTCAGAAAAAATAACAAAAGAAAAAAACCTGCGAACGGTGCAAATAGTAGGATTTTCAGTTCATTATGGCTTTGGGCCTGATTGGGAGGGTGTTATTAGCAAACAATATTTGAGCCCAGTCTGAAATTTTTAAGTGAAACGGTGCGTAGCACCCTTAGGATTTCCCTCCGTTTTTTCTTTTAATCGTGGCCATTGGATCCTGGGTTCAGTCAAAGTCAGACTCATGATCGTGTGGCCAATGCTTCGTCTTCAACCTCCAGCAAACCCTAGGTTCTGAAATTCTTCACCATGCATGCATTTTCAACAGCTTCGTTCTCCCTCCATTCACCATGAAACCACGCGATTCCAAGAGCAAAGTTGCTCTAAATTCTTCCCTCTATACAGCCATAACAATAACTTCCTCTAAAACTCAACCAAGAAATGAACCCGATGAGTGTAACAGTTTGGTTCCACCATAATCACCTGATATCAACTCTCTCAATTCTCTCCAATCTTTGCCCTAACATACTCTACATTTCATACTGAACAAATTAAGCTACAAACCTAAGATTCTTGCGCCATATTCTTGATGTTATGATCTCTAACAGAATTAGTGCACCATGATCAACCTCCATGAAACTTGTCCAAACTTACCAAAATCAATCATCTGACCTATCCTAACATTTCTATGCTAACAATTCCCTATGATCCTAACTAAATCATGCAATTCAAAGGAAGATACCAACCTGGTGTGATGGTGCCAACAACTATGGAATTCTCCTGATCCAATGCTTGCAATGATGGGAAACTGATCAGTGAACTTGCTCTTGAGTTCTGTATGCAAAAATTCTGGCTCAACCCTCTTGAATCTTGTAATTGCAAAATTCTTGCTTCTTGGATGATTAACTTGTATGGCACGATCCCTCTCCAATTCTACCCCAATTCTTATGTGAATTCTGATCTATGAGTGATGGTGATGATGATCCAATCAAGAAATGTGAAAATTGAGAGAGATTTTGTGAAGTTTGAAAAGCTTTTGCAAATTGGAAGATTGGTGTGAAACTTGATATTATGAGCACAATGAATCACCAACCATGGCATGAAGCTATTCAATTCAATACATACATGATTTTAGAAAGTCCTAGAACTTTGGAGAAGCTTCCCATGCACACTTTCCCTTGGATTTGGATTATGTAACTTCACTTGTAAGTAACCATGCATAACTTTCAATTCTTGAACCAAACTCAAAATTCTACTTTTTCCAATGTTCTTAAAACATTTTTTCCAATCAAAATGACCTATAATTTCATCCCATTTGGCCAAAATATGAAAAATCTCCATTTTAGGTCATTTTTCATTCATTAAATTCACCAATTTTGAAACCTTGAGCTATGAGTCTTTCCAATCTTTCATGGTCACTTTTCTAGACTCAAAATGTCATTTGGAGCAAGTTTGATGTTGTGAAGTTTTCCATTTGAAGCTTCCTTGTATGAGTTTTGGGCATAGGCTTGAAATGACCTGTAATTCTCAAATGACCAAAATACCCTTTGCTTGCCAAGACCATAAGTAGAGTTCCACAAATCATATGAAGTCATACCATACCATTTTAGGAAGCTAAGACAATTAGTAACAACTCTTATGTTGACCAGAAATTCATTTGAAATCTCCTTGAGGGGTAAAAATAGCTTGGAAGACAAGTAACTTTCACAGACAAAATTTCAGATACCTCAGATGACCTGTAACTTGCAAGGACCATAACTTGAGTTCTGTAAACCTCCTTGATGTCTTCCACCACTCAAATTAAAGGTCTTGAAATCCTCTACAAGTTTCATGTTGACCAAGGATCCATTTGAAGCTTGCATTTTGACTTATCTTGCTTGGAAATTTGACCTAAATCAGGGGATTTTACACAGAAACCCTAATTTAGAAACTCCTCTTCTCCTTGATTTCTCTTGATTCCTTCTTAGCACATCACCATATCCTTATACACATGCCAAATGATGAACCCCACATCTCTCCAATAGCCTTTAATGCCTTTCAATCAATCAATTGACCTAGGGTTGACCTAGAGTTGACCCCAGATGAAACCCTAGTTGACTGTCTTCAACTGCAATTATTGTGATCACATCAATGACTTGTCTCCTCCTCCAAATGACTTTCTAAGTCCTCTATGATGTCTAGATACTCTCCATGCTCAGCCCACAGCTCACAATTTCTTTGATGATCCCCAGATACCCTCAGATAGGAGATAGATGCACTGCTTGATCCACAAACTTCTTTAGCTTTCCAATTCTTTCTGATGACTTGAATGAGATTGAATTTGAATAATAACCTCTTGATAGGCTCATAGAGATGAGAATAATGATTGGTCCCTGTTGGATGATTTGCTATGCTATGCTATGCAGATGGTTAGGCTATGTACATGACTCTATATGCAAATGCCAATGCAATTGAAACATAAACCAAATGAAATAGGTTGAGCAAATTTTAGGGTGCAACAGCTGCCCCTATTCAAGCGACTTGGACCCGATTGGGTGAAGAGCGAACGACCTTCAAACATTCGAGGTACGAGACGGTTGAATACTAAGAACCCGGAAATTTGCCAACCGCAGAAATAAACTGTACAAAAGTAAACAACACCACTGCTTGGGAAAAAACACTCCAAAGAACCGAATCTTGGTTATTACAGCAACAACCACCCAATCATCTGATAAAACTACGGACCTTGATCGACCACCTCTGTTGGGGTGACTTGGAAATGTCGGAACCTGAGTGTTCAACGAGCACAAAATTTGAATCTTTCTACGCAATTTGCCGGAGTCTGAGCCCTCAACGCAATAACAGGATCACACCAAAAATGGGTATCTATCGGAGTCGGGATGCTCAACATAATAACTGGGACCAAAATGCTTGACAAACTATAGGAGCTCGGATACTTAACGTAAACAACAATCGGAGCCACAAACTCAACGAACAACCATTATCGGAGTCGGAGCACTCAACTAACAAACATCATTAATAATCGGAGTCGGAAAACTCAACAAAACATCATCGGAGTCGGGGAACTCAACGAACAAACATCATCAATTATCGGTGTCGGAACACTCAACGAACAACCATCATCGGAGTCGGAGAACTCAACGAACAAACATCATCAAACATCGGAGTCGGAACACTCAACGAACAACCGTCAATCATCGGAATCAGAACACTCAACGAACAAACATCATCAATTATCGGAGTCGGAACACTCAACGAACAAACATCGGAGCCGGAAAACTCAACGAACAAACGTCAATCATCGGAGTCAGAACACTCAACGAACAAACATCATCAATTATCGGATCCGGAACACTCAACGAACAAACATCATCAATTATCGGAGTCGGAACACTCAACGAACAACCATCATCGGAGTCGGAGAACTCAACGAACCAACATCATCAATTATCGGAGTCGGAACACTCAACGAACAACCGTCAATCATCGGAGTCAGAACACTCAACGAACAAACATCATCAATTATCGGAGTCGGGGAACTCAACTAACAACCGTCAATCATCGGAGTCATAACACTCAACGAACAAACCGGAGCCAGCACGCTCAACGTCACATCTATCGGAGCCAGCAAACTCAACGAACAACCGTTAATCATCGGAGTCAGAACACTCAACGAACAAACATCGGAGCCGGAAAACTCAACGAACAACCATCATCGGAGTCGGGGAACTCAACGAACAAACATCATCAATTATCGGAGTCGGAACACTCAACGAACAACCATTGGAGCCGGAAAACTCAACGAACAAACATCATCGGAGTCAGAGAACTCAACAAACAGACATCGGAGCCGGAAAACTCAACGAACAAACGTCAATCATCGGAGTCAGAACACTCAATGAACAAACATCATCAATTATCGGAGCCGGAACACTCAACGAACAAACATCATCAATTATCGGAGTCGGAACACTCAACGAACAACCATCATCGGAGTCGGAGAACTCAACGAACAACCATCATCGGAGTCGGGGAACTCAACGAACAAACATCATCAATTATCAGAGCCGGAACACTCAACGAACAACCATCATCGGAGTCAGATAACTCAATGAACAACCATCATCGGAGTCGGGGAACTCAACGAACAAACATCGTTAATTATCGGAGTCGGAACACTCAACGAACAAACCGGAGCCAGCACGCTCAATGTCACATCTATCGGAGCCAGCAAACTCAATGAAACAACCGTCAATCATCGGAGTCAGAACACTCAACGAACAAACATCGTCAATTATCGGAGTCGGAAAACTCAACGAACAAACATCGGAGCCGGAAAACTCAACGAACAACCATCATCGGAGTCGGGGAACTCAACGAACAAACATCGTTAATTATCGGAGTCGGAACACTCAACGAACAACCAGCATTAATAATCGGAGTCGGAACACTCAACGAACAAACCGGAGCCAGCACGCTCAACGTCACATCTATCGGAGCCAGCAAACTCAACGAAACAACCGTCAATCATCGGAGTCAGAACACTCAACGAACAAACATCAATCATTTATCGGAGTCGGAACACTCAACGAACAACCGTCATCGGAGTCGGAGAACTCAACGAACAAACCGGAGCCAGCACGCTCAACGTCACATCTATCGGAGCCAGCAAACTCAACGAAACAACCGTCAATCATCGGAGTCAGAACACTCAACGAACAAACATCGTCAATTATCGGGGCCAGCAAACTCAACGAAACAACCGTATCGTAGCATAGTCTACTGGGGATACTCTGGAAAATAACCGCCCAACACCTGTATCGATACCAAGTGACCACTTCTGAAATTTGATTTTATGAAAGCCACGTGCCAATGCACAACAAACTTGAAGAAAACATCCCGCTGGCCGGGTACAACAACGCCTCAATTGGCAACTCTGTGAGGGATATAATAAACTGAACTACATCACACGTCTCCTGGCGAGACCTCGATTGTCTAGTAACATCTGAGCTTTAGAACTCCATACTCTTATTGAGAACCACACCTGAAAGCAAAAGGTCAACCAACCTGATCGATGCTTCAAAATGCATATGTTTGGCAATGGCGTAATGCTCCATACAGTATGGAAATGCTACGCGTTTTTTTGGTAGATGCAAAAATGACACTATATGCTGATGCAAATATGACACTATATGCCGATGCAAATATGACACTACATGCCGATGCAAATGCAGGCTCGAGCTGCTGGGAAAAGCTCTGACGAGCTTGCTTCATCAATTCTGCCGTTGAGGACAAACACCACCATGCTGGGAAATGGACGGGTATCACAAAGTATTCCGGCAAAATAAATGCCCGGACATACAAACAACTCTGCTGAGGAGAGCTTTAACCTTTGATTTCCAATGGGAGGAAAGAACCACACTTGCTGGGAAAAGAGAACCCCGCTGGGGGGAGACGACTCTCTTGGGGAAACTATAACTGACTCCGCTGGGGGAGCGTAAATGACCCTACTGGGAAGGGTAAATTGCCTGAGTACAGCTCACGAGTTGGAAATATTAATCTTCTGAGGCTAAACCACTCTGCTTGAGATAAGGGGATCCTTTTGGGGGACACCACACCGTCTGAATACAGCCTTCGATCTAGGAATCGTCACCTCTGCTGAGGATGAATGACTTTGCTGGAGAATGTCCTTTGGATAAGCTACGGCTAGTTGGGGAATTCGATCATTCTTCAGTGAGGAACAATGTCATCTCGGAATCGCGGCCTGCGCGGGGATCGAGTCTTTCGTCACGAACTCCTGGTCCATACTGCAATCTTTTGATAGCCCACCTTCTCGGAACTCTGCTTTGGGGATACTAACATGCCCCAGTCCGTATTCTTGAATACTTCTTCTCGAAAGGAGATCCTAGTCAGGACTCTATCTCGAAATAGCTTGCCCCTGAATCTGCAACAATTTTGGAATGGACCCTACAATCTTTGTATCCTGATGTCCAGACATGGACTGCTTCTACATTTCGGACCTCGAAGAGGTGTTTCAAGAACATAACTTTTGTGCTTTTAGGGTGACCTGCCCCGGTCTCGCAATAATCTTTTGCCCCTGATTGACTGATTCGCGGAGCAATGCCCATAGCTATGAGAGATTTGCCAAATCTTGACCTGACTGCCCCAGATTTACTGATTCTAGGATGACTGACCTTACCGGAATTAATCAGTATAGCTTGCCCCAGTTCACAAAACATTCGGGCATTCTGCATTTTATCCTGATCAGACCTTCCACTGTAGGAATCTTTCCTGTTGACATGCGCTTACTCGCAAGTAAAACAGGTTGTTCTGCATAAAAGATATATTAAACGCAATGCATATGACAGTTTCAAAATCCAAGTCTGTTCACTGGAAAAATTTTGCGACATATAATGAATCAATTATCAAAATGTCAATATGAAAGCTGGTAAGAGGAACCCTTTTAGGAGTCAGTTCCGATGCGATCTTTACCGACGTATGCCCTCGGACTAAACCTGTTTCAATTAGGACTTTTTCGGGTTGTAACGTGGTCAGGTTCACGGTTAACAAGGAAAGACATAGGCTCAAAGTTTATTTTTACCCACCCATTCTCCATGATGTTCTCCAATCCTATGTTCAGCTAATCTGACTTCAGCGTTCACCTATTGGAGGTTGAAATATAGGAGTGAGAGTTCGAGAAACTATGCGCTTTTGGAGTGATAGCCACTCACTTTTCGTCTTTGACACTCGGGGTCACACGACTCATATTTCGTTTGAGGACTTTTCTTTTGTAATCCTTTTCATTTTTTATCTTCTTTCCCTAACTTTTGCCTGGACTTACTCTTTTGAGTTCCTTTTGATTTTCCAGTCCAGCGGGATGCCCTTATTTTTTCCCAAGTCATTTGTTTTCAAGTTTTGACTTAGCGGGCTTTTGATTCTTTTCGCTTTTCGTTTTTTTTTCCGAACAAGTCGTGTGACACTGGTTTGTCTGACTCTTTGGGGAATAATGTGACTGGGTCACTCCTGTCGCTTAACCACTGCGGCTTTTTAGGCACGACCTATGAAGGTGTGATTTATCCTCGAACGGACACTCCTTTCACAATTCGGACGCTTGGTCAAACTAACTGACACCTACCCTGCCCTGGGTTAAGATTTAGGGTTTTTTCATTTTCAGAAAAATAAACTCCTACTACTGGGCTCAAAAGGGGTTATCAAGGGATTATCTTCCTTATATCTCCGGTGTTTATGGATTGAAACAATGCTTGTACCTCATCAATAAGTTTTTATCCAAAAGCATACAATCAGAAGATTATTCGTCATCTGTTTTCGTCATCCTCCCCGGATTCCTGCCAAAACAAGCATTAAGCATTAAAGAAACACAAAGAGTGAACACAACTAGATTAATTCAAAACATGCATATTTATTTCGTTTATCAATATCAATTGAAAAAACAACGAGTTTTACAAGCGAAATTTGCAATTCAACAGGAAGGAAACTACAAATGCAAAGGCATGAACAAAATAACATGAAAAATGCCAGTGTCTCAGAACTGGGCTTGGGCTTCTTGCACTTTGATTTATTGTTGAGTCAACCATCCTTAGAAACTATTATCAGGGGTAGTCTACTGCTGTCTTGACCTGTCTCTCAATGGCCCGACCAATCTAAGGAACCCTTTTTCGTCAGTTAGACTCCGGCTTGTCCGCGGTTTTGAGCCACATTGGGGACATCATTCAGAGAAGTTGATTGCTTTGCTGTCAATCAAGTCTTGCACCTTGTGCTTAAAAGCTTTGCACTGTTCAATCGAGTGACCAGGTGCCCCTGAATGAAACTCACATCGCACGTTCTCGTCATATCCAGGTGGTGGCGCCCCTGTCAAGGGCGCCAAGGTTCTCTTCTGAACCAGCTGTAATCCGAACAAGGTTTAGAGTAGATCAGCGTAGGAAGAGTTTGGCGTGTCAAAATGTCTGTTTGCTGGCCGGACCGGATACTTTCTATATCCTTGTTGATTCTGCTGCTGCTGTGGAGCCGCGGGAGTAGTGACACTAGCGACCTGTTGCTGCTGGTTGCCCCAGCGTTGATTCCTCCTTCTTCCACGAGAGCTGGACACGGAGCTCGTTTCCCCTTCTCCTTTCCTGCCACCGAAGGCTTTCTTCGTACTTACTGCTGAAGTAGGCTCACCTGCTTGGAACCTTCCTACCTTAATGTTATTTTCAATCTTCTCACCCATCAGAATTAAGTCTGAGAAACTGGCCAGAGATGTGTGAAACAACTTGTCATAAAACATGCCGGTGAATGTTCCGATGAACATGTCATTCATTTCCTTGTCTTCTAAAGGAGGACGGACCCTGGTAGCCATGTCGCGCCATCTTTGCGCATACTCTTTAAAGCTCTCACCCTTCTTCTGAGACAGCCCTTGCAATTGGACCCGGTTGGGCGCCAAGTCGCTGTTGTACTTATAGTGAGCTACAAATGCCTCTGCCAGCTGCTTCCATGTCTTTATATGTGTTGGTTCCAATCCCATATACCACTCTAGGGACGGACCAGACAGGCTATCTTGAAAGAAATGCATTAGCATCCTCTCATCAGTAGAATACGCAGACATCCTTTTGTAATAAGACCGCACGTGCACTTTCGGGCAGGTGTCCCCTTTATACTTATCAAACGTAGGAGCTTTGAATTTGATTGGCACCCTCAAGGCGGGTACCAGACCCATTGTTGACATATCCAGTCCGACAGCACTTTGATTCACGACCCCCCTCATCTGCTCTTCTAGCATTCTAATCCTCTGGGAGTCATCCATTGGCCCTTCGAAACCTCCACCGGAGAAAGCGTCCTCTTGCTGATCCTCTTGCCACATACCGTTCCCAGCTCCATACCCCTTGTATCCGTTGTTACGGCCAGCTCTGATCTGATTCATTATCGGGCCTCGCCCTCTGTTACCGTATCCCGGAGCAATTCCAGCAGGTCCAAAAGTCATCAACCCAGCGCCATTTCCATTTCCAAATCCTCCATAACCCTGATTGGTCATACCATATCCGTCTTGCCCCAAGCCTTGAGCATTGAAACCATATTTCCCAGCATTATCGAATCCCTAGTCATTGAAAACCGAATCCCATATTACCGAAGCCGTTGCCTCCCATATTATCACCCAAGTTAACATCTCCAAGCCCAACGTTATGGACAGCAGTCTCGTTCCCAATTCCAATGTTACCGTTCCCAGCAGCAGTACCGTTGTTGATATTAACAGCAGGTATGTTGACTACAGGCGGAGCCACTGGTGTGGGAGTACCATCCCCATGAATAGTATCGACTCGCATAGACTGGTGATCCTCATTTCCATGCCCAGCGTTCCTTGCCAACAGAGGTTGCACCATAGCTTGCAAATTCTCCTGACCTTTTGCAATAGTCTCCATGGTCTGCATGAAGAGTGCCAACTTCTCACGCATATCTTGCATCTCGTTCTGCATTTGATCCATTACTCTCTTACAATTTATGCGAGTGGAATACCGATGAGGATGTTGGCTCGCAATTCTGTAAACACCTGGGGAGATGCAGGAGATGAGATACAATTTCGAACCAGTACCTGCAATGCAAAATGGATATGCAATATGCTACCAACATACGAATGAAAATGCAAATGCGTATGCACACAGTCAACAGGGATCAAGTGCCCCGGCTGAGAAGCCTAAACCATATCAAGAAGTCTCAGATAGACTCTCCAGAATTCCTCAAGCCCTGGTCTCAGATAGACCCACAACAAAGCTCCAACACTGGTCTCTGATAGACCCTCATAACATAACTCTGACTGGTCTCTGACCGACCTCACACCATAACTCCAACTGGTCTCTGACAGACCTCCAACATAACTCTGACTGGTCTCTGATAGACCACACAACCTTCCATAAATACCCAGGATCTCAGATCAAGAAATAACCGGTATCTGAAGGTCTAGTTACCTGCATAACCCCAAACCCTCTCACAGGTGGATGTCCTAGTAACTGACAAAGGTATGGCATCCTATGCGGTCGTCGGCGTCACAAACTTTCAGGGTTGATGATACGATTCCCAGAAGGAGTGGCATCATCAAATCCTGAAGAGGCCTCACTTAGCCAACTTCCAAATGATCGGTTCCCGGAGTCGACAATTCAACTAACCAGCAACCCACGCCAACCAAAGGAAGGGGCAGGAGGCCAACCAGAGGAACCTCGTCCGAGTGTGAATTTTGCGGGACACCAAGGCAAGCAAAGCAAGCAGGCGTCCACTACTTTCCACTCTAATTCTAAGTGCACTCAAGCCCAGGTCCGGCTTATCTCTCAATATCAGAACACCCGTCACAAACCCCCAAATACAGCAATAATAACAATAATAATATGCTGAAAGTAAATGACATAATGAAAATCCATACAACATCCTCGACGGGAAGACAAGCGTTAGGATTGACTCGCTCAAGGGGCGTTGGATCCCAAATGCATAAGGACTATCGCAGTCCTTAGCAGCCAGGGGACGTTGGATCCCCAGCAGAGTCGCCAGCTATCGCTACTGCGAAAATCGGCGCCGGCTGAACAGAAGAGTCGCCACCGTGCGTTATTTATCCCGATGGAGGGAAAGGAAACGCTCGAGGTAAACCTAACGCAAAGACGGGAAAAGGTATGGTCATCGCAACCAAAACCTGGGTTCGGGAGTCGGTTACGCAAGGGGAAGGTATTAGCACCCCTCACGTCCGTCGTACTCGACGGGATCCACGCTTGTTTTCGGGTATGGATTGTTATTCTATCTACTCTACAGGTCAGGGGTTAAAAAGAAAAGAAAATGACTCGGCAAAGTATCGCACTTTATGCCTACGTATTCCCGTCTGGAACGAGAAATCAGAGTCAACGTAGTTCGCCTACCTACGGGAAAGGAGGGGAAGGTTGCTCGCTAGGATATCGCATCTTATGCCTACGTACTTCCATACAGCGCGGAAGATCAGAGCAAACGTAGTTCGGGCCACGTACGACACAAGTCTGTCTTGATTGTTTTTATTCCTTCTGAAAAAGGGTTTTCTGATTAACAGTCCAAGCGGACAAAAATGACGTCTTGATGAGTTCACATTCTTTTACGAAAGAAGTGTCTTTTATTGTGTTTGAAATATTTATTGTATTTTTCTGTTTGTTTTGAGAAAGAAGAGACAGAACTCTAACCTACGGTTGCGAAGGGAATCAAACTAACCTAACGTTATCATGCATGGGTTAAGACCTAGTGTCTATCATGCTCCTCTCTTGCACAGAGAGAAACAGAGATCCTAAGGGAATAGACGGAAACAGAAACAATAGCAATATATATAGTAAAGCAGTAAAATGCATGGATGTAGCAATACAAGCGAGGCAAGGGAGTCCCACTCAACCTCGAACCTGGAAAACAATAGGCAAAAGTGAACAGCATTCACTTTCAACCCAACAGGTTAAACAGCAAACAATACAGTCAGGGAAAACCAAACAATACATCAGAAATGAAACAGCAAAAATAAACAGCCGTAGCAGCTCTGCATCCACATCTGTCTTCAAGTCATCTCCAACAGCTATAAGCTTCAAGCAAGCATCAATCTTCTTCTCCACAGCCTTCAAGCAAGGGCTTTGGTTATCAGTCTTCCATCTGCAATGGCTTTTCTTCAAGTCTCACTCTACAAGCCGAGGAATCAATCACAAGAGTGAATTGGGTGTTAAGCAATTAGTTGACCACCAAAGGTGGCAAACAGACTGCTAACAACATATAGAATACTTCTCTCAAGAGTTCTATCTCTTAGACACTATCACCAAGCCTTCCAAAGGAAGGGGGTGAGTGTCTTAGAGAGACTCTGCATCACAGAGAGGGATGGAGGCAATCAAGACCTTCCATGTTTGTGAATCAAGTTCTCTACTCTAAAGCTCTGCCTAGCTCCTAAACCCTATACTCCTCAACAGCTGCCAGCAAAGGACTCTCCTCATCAACTCTGGAAGTTGGTCTTCAAACTCTTGATCTCCAATGGCTTCATCATCACAAGTCTTCAGCTCTCCCAATCCCCAAGCAAACCCAATTCCCCATACAGACACATGAAAATAACCCTAGAGAGGGCACACCACACAGTCAAACAAATACAGACAGTATACTAATAGCAGTAGGGGAATCCTAATATTTTCTAAGGGATCTATTAACTACCCATAATCCCTATAGTCCCATACCCCAAAGATCCAATCTCTAACTCCTAAGGGAAATGAACTAATTCACCTATGTTATCTCCTAAACCCTAGTTTTGATCATGTTATTCACACCTAAACAAATCACCTAAAATTAAGTCCTAAAAATATGAACTAAATTTTATATACAAGATAAATGTCTAAGCTAATCAATCTAAAAAGAATGGATTAAAAATGTTAAAGCATCTAATCAAACCAAAATTAACAAATTCATGCATCAAACTAAATGTTATTTACACCTATTTAAAAGAAAAATATGCCAAAAATATTAAAATAAAATGAAATATTAATTTTTTTGAATGGTAATTTTCTTGACAAAAATATGGACAATATGCAAAAACAACCATTAAAAAACATGCATTTTTCTATTTGTTATGATTTTTGAAAGAATTAACATTTTTTGAAAGAAATTAAATGGAATTAATTGAGCTGGGGTGCATCTAGTAATGAAAAGTAGTTAGAATAAGGGAATGGGCCCAGACTGGGGGGCGCGCATAGCAAGCGCATCTGGGCCCAACACATGCTCAGAAAAAATAACAAAAGAAAAAAACCTGCGAATGGTGCAAATAGTAGGATTTTCAGTTCATTATGGCTTTGGGCCTGATTGGGAGGGTGTTATTAGCAAACAATATTTGAGCCCAGTCTGAAATTTTTAAGTGAAACGGTGCGTAGCACCCTTAGGATTTCCCTCCGTTTTTTCTTTTAATCGTGGCCATTGGATCCTGGGTTCAGTCAAAGTCAGACTCATGATCGTGTGGCCAATGCTTCGTCTTCAACCTCCAGCAAACCCTAGGTTCTGAAATTCTTCACCATGCATGCATTTTCAACAGCTTCGTTCTCCCTCCATTCACCATGAAACCACGCGATTCCAAGAGCAAAGTTGCTCTAAATTCTTCCCTCTATACAGCCATAACAATAACTTCCTCTAAAACTCAACCAAGAAACGAACCCGATGAGTGTAACAGTTTGGTTCCACCATAATCACCTGATATCAACTCTCTCAATTCTCTCCAATCTTTGCCCTAACATACTCTACATTTCATACTGAACAAATTAAGCTACAAACCTAAGATTCTCGCGCCATATTCTTGATGTTATGATCTCTAACAGAATTAGTGCACCATGATCAACCTCCATGAAACTTGTCCAAACTTACCAAAATCAATCATCTGACCTATCCTAACATTTCTATGCTAACAATTCCCTATGATCCTAACTAAATCATGCAATTCAAAGGAAGATACCAACCTGGTGTGATGGTGCCAACAGCTATGGAATTCTCCTGATCCAATGCTTGCAATGATGGGAAACTGATCAGTGAACTTGCTCTTGAGTTCTGTATGCAAAAATTCTGGCTCAACCCTCTTGAATCTTGTAATTGCAAAATTCTTGCTTCTTGGATGATTAACTTGTATGGCACGATCCCTCTCCAATTCTACCCCAATTCTTATGTGAATTCTGATCTATGAGTGATGGTGATGATGATCCAATCAAGAAATGTGAAAATTGAGAGAGATTTTGTGAAGTTTGAAAAGCTTTTGCAAATTGGAAGATTGGTGTGAAACTTGATATTATGAGCACAATGAATCATCAACCATGGCATGAAGCTATTCAATTCAATACATACATGATTTTAGAAAGTCCTAGAACTTTGGAGAAGCTTCCCATGCACACTTTCCCTTGGATTTGGATTATGTAACTTCACTTGTAAGTAACCATGCATAACTTTCAATTCTTGAACCAAACTCAAAATTCTACTTTTTCCAATGTTCTTAAAACATTTTTTCCAATCAAAATGACCTATAATTGTGAAGGCAAAGTATCTACCAACACAAGCGTGCCTCTGGTTTTTGATGATGACAACTTGCTAAGAGATATCCTTCTTTCGTTTAAATCATTCACGCTACTTATGATTCAATTTTTACAATGACGTAATGCACAAAAAGCTGTAGAAATTTATGTTTTTGCAGATTTTTGAACCATGAGCCGACCATACCGTCAGCACACAGTTTCATTCAGTTCACACGGCTCAGCGCATGAAGGTCATGCGTCGACCGTTAACTTGGCGCATGCAGGTTTAAGAATCAGACGGCTCAGCGCATGAAGATCATGCGTCGACCGCTGACTCGGCGCATGACAGTTTGAGTGTCACACGGCTCAGCGCACGCCGACCCTATGGTCGACCGTTCGCGCGCAGAAACAGAAATTCTGCTATGTTTCATTGATCTGTCAACTGTCTGTTTTGTATATTACTATAAATAGCTGTCTTTTCAATTTTAACATAGAACATTTTTTGAAAGCATTGTGAGAAAGTGTTCAGGTCAAGAAACGTGAAAGAGGTGCATCAGTGTTCTTCATCTTCATCGTTCAATCAACTCACAAATCCTCAAATTACAGATAATCAATTTTTTGCTGCGGTTTGTGGTTTGCTCGACGGTGATAAGGTTCGAACGCGTGATTGAAGATCCGGTTCGAGTGGAAGCTGGTGCAGGTGTTTCTTGGGAGAAAACCTTTGAGGTTTTACCTATCAAGACTACAGGTTTTGAAGGCTTTTGTTACGGAATCGTCGGTTCAACAATCAAGCGAGTGCGAAGGTGATTGATTAGCGGAAGGTTGATCAATCTAGTAGCTAGGGCGTTGAAAGGTTGAAGACGTTCCGGGTTCAATTTGGGTGTGTCTAAGATCAGCCGTGCCGAAGGTTTGATCAACGGAAGAGTTGTCAATAAGGTGGCTGCAATCGGAGGTCATTCACATCAAATTGGAGGACTTGATTCATCTTGAATCAAGGGGCAAGAAGTGGTAGAAATTATCAGCAACATTGAGATTGTTTGTATCAATTGTCTATCGATTCTTGTGTATAACTGTTCTACCAAACAGGTGATATCTATTCAATACATATCTCAATTCTCATTGTAGAATTGAGGGCAGACGTACCCCAACGCGAGGACGACTGGGGGAACTGCCTCATCAAATCTTGTGTTCCTTTATTTTCTGCATTTTCAATTACAGCTTAAAAATTAAGTGATTCTAGAATAAGTGATTTTGTCAAATTGTAGTATTGATTGAATGAGTTGGTGAAACACTGTTTTTTAACTACTAAGTACAATAGAAATACTGTACTAAGGCTTTTTCAATCACTCATTCAACACAAATATCATTTAAGGTATTTGTGCACACCAACTGTTCGACAAAAGTGCTGAACTAAAATTGCCTTAATTTTGCTGCTAGTTTTGGTGTAATTTTTGATCATTGGAATAAGGAAATAGTACGAGTGAATCACATCTGAGTTTTGCATAAAAGTGTGTAGTGATTTACTATCCGTTATCGTCTTAAATTCATCTGCTTGACGCATATCCGGCTCTCCAATAGTTGTTCGTTTTAGACTATATTTTCCAAGGCCGCTTCCGCATTTGAAAACAATTTTGAAAACCAATTTTATTGGTAGCGCCACTCAAATTTTTAAAAGGGATCTATTCAACCCCCCCTTCTAGATCCGTGCCTTAGTCTAACAAGTGGTATCACGAGCTCCGGTTCTCCGGTGCTTCAAATACAACATTGATAGAATAATGGCTAACGAACCAAAAGGGGCGTACAATAGAGCTCCCGTTTTTAACGGTGAAAATTATAGCTATTGGAAAGACTGTATGCGGGTGCACATTAATTCCATAGATAGAAAGATATGGAACGTTATTCTCAATGGTCCGATTGAAATAACCATGACAAATGAGAATAACGAAGTTGTGCCAAAGCCCGAAGCACAATGGACCGACGACGATGAGCGAAAGTATAATTACGATTGGAAAGCTAAGAACATTCTAATCTCCTCATTAGGTGTAGATGAATACTACCGTGTATCCCATTGCCCTACGGCTAAGACTATGTGGGATGCACTACAAATTGCCCATGAGGGGACAAACGATGTTAAGTTGGCTCGAATCAACACTCTTATACAAGAGTTTGATCTCTTTTTCATGGAGCAAGGGGAAACCATTGCTGACATGCAAAAGAGATTTACTCATCTCATAAACAGATTACATTCACTAGGAAGACCTATTTCCAATGATCTTGCTACTAATAAAGTTTTGAGATGTCTTAGCAGGGAATGGCAGCCGAAAGTGACCGCCATCAAAGAGGCAAATGATCTTACGGTATTAGACCTGACTACATTGTTTGGCAAACTACAAGAGCATGAACAGGTACTCTTGAGTCTTGACCAACATGAAAGGAAAGAAAAGAAGGACAAAGTAAAGATGAGTGAAAAGAAGTCCATAGCTCTTAAGGCTTCTTCCTCGAAGTCTAAAGCAAAAGAGCAAAGTGATTATTCTTCAAGCGACGACGAAGAAGAAGACATAAATGAGGACATGGGGCTGTTCGTTAAACGGTATAACCGGTACGTGAGAAAGAACGGCATCCAACATTCGGAGAAGAACCTGGTAAATTTCCGAAGGCAATCAAGGTTCTCCAAAGATGACAATCAAAAAGGCAAAAAGACTAGAGGAACGTGCTATAAATGTGGAAAGCCCGGTCACTACAAACCGGACTGTCCAATGAACAACAAGGGAAAAGAAAAGGAACAATCGAAGTCACATAAGAGAGCATCAAAGCCTAGGAGGGCGTACATCGCGTGGGAAAGCGACAGTGATTCTTCCTCCTCTAATGAAAGCTCTAGTGATGAAGAAGAGTCCGTGAATCTATGTCTCTCCGCAAATCAGAAAAAGAAAAAGAAACAGGTGAAATGTGTCGAGTCCACCGAGAGAAGATGGGTTCTTGATAGTGGGTGCTCAAGGCACATGTCTGGAGACATATCCTTATTCATAGACTTCGTGGCTAAGAAGAAAGGGTATGTAACATACGGTGATAACAACCGCGGAGCGATACTAGGTAAAGGTAGTATAGGTAATCCCTCCTCTACTACAATTTCCGATGTGTTGCTTGTCGAAAACCTTAAACATAATCTCCTTAGCATTAGCCAATTATGCGACAAAGGTTACAATGTTTCCTTTTCAAAAGATTGCTGCAAAATTGTGCATGAAAGTGATAAGAAGAATGTGTTTATTGGTTTTAGAGTAAACAATGTGTATATGCTTGACTTGAATGTGGTATCCCCAACAAGCGATCAATGTCTCATATCTATGAGTGAAGACTCATGGCTATGGCATAGGCGCTTAGCGCATGTCAACTTTGACTTACTCAATAAGATTGTCTCAAAAGATCTAGTACTAGGACTTCCCAAAATTAAGTTCACCAAGGATCACCTTTGTGATGCTTGTCAAAAAGGAAAACAAACGAGGATCTCCTTTAAATCCAAAAAGATTATTTCAACAACGAGACCTCTTGAACTACTTCATATGGACTTGTTTGGGCCGTCTAGGATCAAAAGTCTAGGAGGAAACTATTACGGATTCGTAATAGTGGACGACTTTTCTAGGTTCTGTTGGACCATCTTCTTAGTGAGTAAAAGTGACACGTTTGCCGCTTTTGAGAGATTTGCCAAGCTCTCCCAAAATAAGTTAAATACAAACATTGTGTCAATAAGAAGTGACCACGGAGGTGAATTTGAAAATCATTTATTTGAAGAATATTGCGGTAACCATGGCATCGATCATAACTTCTCGGCTCCACGAACTCCTCAACAAAATGGGGTTGTGGAGCGTAAAAACAGAATTTTAGAAGAATTGGGAAGAACAATGATTAATGATAGTGGTTTACCAAAATACTTTTGGGCCGACGCCATTAGTACGGCATGTTATGTTTTGAATAGGGTACTCATCCGCCCCATTCTAAACAAAACTCCGTATGAACTTTTAAAAGGGCGAAAGCCTAATGTTTCTCACCTTCATGTTTTTGGATGCAAGTGCTTTGTATTAAACAATGGAAAGGAAAACTTGGGCAAGTTTGATTCAAAAGCCGATGAAGGCATTTTTCTAGGGTACTCGCAATCAAGTAAAGCATATAGGATTTATAATAAAAGATTACTAGCTGTTGAAGAGTCTGTGCACGTTACGTTTGATGAGTCCTATCCGAGAAATGTCGGAAAGGATAGTGTTGTTCATGGTGCAGGTACATCCACAGAAGACATACTCAAAGGTGGCGAAACGGGGATTGATCAACCCGATAGAGTCAAAATTGAGGAGGATAAGGATGCACACCATGAGGTAACTGAGGAAGCTCATCCGCCTACAAACGATGATCTCCCTCAAGCTTGGAAGTCGTGTAAAGATCATCCAATTGACAATATTCTCGGAGACATCACAAAGGGAGTCACCACTCGATCTAAGCTAAGTAACTTTTGTTATCACTTCGCTTTCGTTTCACAAATAGAGCCTAAAAACCCCAAAGAGGCCCTACTCGATGAGCACTGGTTTTTATCGATGCAAGAGGAACTAAATCAGTTTAAAAGAAACGAGGTATGGGACCTTGTCCCTCCTCCGCGAGGCCATCGAGTAATCGGCACCCGATGGGTGTTTAGGAACAAGTTGGACGAAAACGGGGTAATAACCCGTAATAAAGCGAGATTGGTCGCTCAAGGGTATAACCAAGAGGAAGGCATCGACTATGAGGAAACTTATGCGCCGGTTGCCCGACTCGAGGCTATACGCCTTTTACTCGCCTTTGCATGTGCAAAGGATTTTAAGTTATTTCAAATGGATGTTAAAAGTGCGTTCCTTAACGGTCACATAAATGAAGAAGTATATGTGTCTCAACCTCCCGGTTTTGAATCTCATGAATACCCTGAACATGTTTACAAGTTAAAAAGAGCTTTATATGGTCTCAAACAAGCTCCTAGAGCTTGGTATGAGCGACTAAGTAAGTTTTTACTTAATCAGGGGTACTCACGAGGAAAGGTTGACACTACACTCTTCATTAAACGTCAAGGAAAGCACTTGATTTTGGTGCAAATCTATGTTGACGATATTATATTTGGATCCACTAACATGAATCTCGTGAGAGAGTTTTCTGACCTCATGCAGGGCGAATTCGAGATGAGTATGATGGGGGAGCTCACATACTTCCTCGGCCTGCAAATTAAACAACTCCAAGAAGGGACATTCGTGAGCCAAACAAAATATTGTTTGGACTTGATCAAGAGATTTGACATGGCAAAATCCAAGGCCATAGACACCCCAATGCCTACATGCGTAAATTTGGATAAAGATGAAAATGGCAAGGACGTAGAGGTAAAACGATATAGAGGTATGATTGGTTCACTTCTCTATCTTACTGCGTCACGTCCTGATATTATGTTTAGTGTGTGCATGTGTGCACGATACCAATCATGTCCCAAAGAATCCCACCTAAAAGCTGTTAAACGAATTCTTCGATACCTGTCAGGTACCCCGAAGTATGGATTGTGGTATTCTAAGGGTAGTGATTGCTCGTTGGTAGGTTACTCCGATTCCGACTTTGCCGGGTGCAAATCGGATAGGAAAAGCACTAGTGGTACATGTCATTTGTTTTCAAACTCCTTGGTTAGTTGGCATAGCAAGAAACAAGTTTCAGTTGCTTTATCAACGGCCGAGGCGGAATACGTTGCCGCTGGTAGTTGTTGTGCTCAAATTCTGTGGATTAAGCAACAACTACTAGATTTCAATCTTAAACTTGAACGTATTCCTATCCTATGTGACAACACTAGCGCTATTAACCTTACCAAAAATCCCGTATTACACTCTCGCACTAAACATATAGAAATTCGACACCATTTTCTTAGGGACCATGTTGAGAAAGGTGATGTTGTATTTGAACACGTTGACACTAAAAACCAACTAGCGGACATTTTCACAAAGCCGCTAGCAACGGAACCTTTCTTTCATATCCGCCGAGAACTGGGCATCCTCGACATTTCGGAACGGGAATAATATTTGCTGATGTTATCTTATTTCATTCAAATAATCATGCTGTTGTACTTCTAACAATTTGATATTCGTGTAAGTATAAGTATGTTGTGTATCAAGCAAATCAGGCATCAAGGTGATATTGTTCTTTCTCTCTCTCTTTGTTTGATAATCCTGTTGATCTCAAATCATATCGCTTATACTACGCTAAATTTGTATGACATCTACTGCATATGTATATAGGTATTTTTTTTCTTATATGTCATGACATCATTTTTGCATAGCATGTACCTCTGAATATGGTAAAATACAAAAATCTGCTGTTTGTTGCATTCTGCGGCCTAAACAAGGTGGTTTGTCAAGAGTCGAACAAGCTGAAGTGCATCTCATCCATATACTAGGTCACGGCATTAAAATTAACTGGCCGTACTATATTACAAGCCGGATGTATGAACTAAGAGACTCCAAGCGAGGCACCGCGCTCGCCTATGGCTCATTCATTCAGGAAGCTTTAAACTCTGCAGTCGCTCAAAAAGTACAGATTTTATCGGCGCTCAACCATGGCTGCAGCTGCCTCCTCGAGTGAAGAAAGTGCTGATGAGTCAGAGGGTGGAGAAGATGAAGAAGCAGAAGGAAGCTCAAGTGAAGATGAAGACAATCAAGGTGACAATGCAGGAGAGGCACAAGAAACCGCTGATGAGACTCAGCTGGACCACGATATTAATGAAGGTCATCAACCATACGTGCCTTCTGAAAACTATCAACAAACATATCAAGATGACAATCAACACAATAACTGGTCTGCCTACTCAAACCAACAGGAAAATGAGGATGAGGAGAATAACCAAGGCTGGGGTGAATGGCAATACATCGGGTGGACCACCCTTGGCAAATTCTATCAGCCGTATCAACCAAGCACTGCAGACCCACCTTCTCCTCAACAACCGTCAAACAATTCGGAGATTTTAGAAATGATGCAGTCGATGCAGTTGGAACAGCGAAATTTTATGACCAATATGCAGGAACAACAGCAAAAATTCATGAGGGATCAAAATGAAAGAATGGCACAAATTCGTTCTGAACTGCATAACCAAAATGAACGGATCAGTGGAATGTCGACTCAGCTGGACGCTCGATTCGAGACTCTAACTCACTGTCATCAAGCTGAAGAGCGCGCCATTGTCGACAGTCTTGACTTTTTGAATAACATCACAGAAGAATTTACTGATCTAGCTCATCCCCAACGCCATCCTCATTACTATGACAGGCGTGGTCGTGGTCGCGGACGTGGACGGGGCTATTAGCATGCGCTCATATGTCATTTGTTGTTTCCTGTTTTGGCTTGCATTCATTTTGTTTGTTGTGTTTTGCTTTTCTGCCCAAACTCACTATGATTGTTGCTTACTTCTATGTTGCTATCATGACATTTTTGTGGTTCTGTAATCTATTAACTGTTATCTCCATCGTATGTATAACTGTTGTTTACTTCTCATCTGTTGGTATCTCATTTATGCATGATTCAATGTGTTGTTATTGTGTCACGGGTTTACCTCTTTTTGATGTTGTCAAAGGGGGAGAACCGAGCAGTAGATAGACGATGATTACGACCGCTATAATTGTAAAAGAAAGGGGGAGCATACCTATACCTATCACGTGTTGCGTAACAGTAGGTTGCCATCATCAAAAAGGGGGAGAATGTGAAGGCAAAGTATCTACCAACACAAGCGTGCCTCTGGTTTTTGATGATGACAACTTGCTAAGAGATATCCTTCTTTCGTTTAAATCATTCACGCTACTTATGATTCAATTTTTACAATGACGTAATGCACAAAAAGCTGTAGAAATTTATGTTTTTGCAGATTTTTGAACCATGAGCCGACCATACCGTCAGCACACAGTTTCATTCAGTTCACACGGCTCAGCGCATGAAGGTCATGCGTCGACCGTTAACTTGGCGCATGCAGGTTTAAGAATCAGACGGCTCAGCGCATGAAGATCATGCGTCGACCGCTGACTCGGCGCATGACAGTTTGAGTGTCACACGGCTCAGCGCACGCCGACCCTATGGTCGACCGTTCGCGCGCAGAAACAGAAATTCTGCTATGTTTCATTGATCTGTCAACTGTCTGTTTTGTATATTACTATAAATAGCTGTCTTTTCAATTTTAACATAGAACATTTTTTGAAAGCATTGTGAGAAAGTGTTCAGGTCAAGAAACGTGAAAGAGGTGCATCAGTGTTCTTCATCTTCATCGTTCAATCAACTCACAAATCCTCAAATTACAGATAATCAATTTTTTGCTGCGGTTTGTGGTTTGCTCGACGGTGATAAGGTTCGAACGCGTGATTGAAGATCCGATTCGAGTGGAAGCTGGTGCAGGTGTTTCTTGGGAGAAAACCTTTGAGGTTTTACCTATCAAGACTACAGGTTTTGAAGGCTTTTGTTACGGAATCGTCGGTTCAACAATCAAGCGAGTGCGAAGGTGATTGATTAGCGGAAGGTTGATCAATCTAGTAGCTAGGGCGTTGAAAGGTTGAAGACGTTCCGGGTTCAATTTGGGTGTGTCTAAGATCAGCCGTGCCGAAGGTTTGATCAACGGAAGAGTTGTCAATAAGGTGGCTGCAATCGGAGGTCATTCACATCAAATTGGAGGACTTGATTCATCTTGAATCAAGGGGCAAGAAGTGGTAGAAATTATCAGCAACATTGAGATTGTTTGTATCAATTGTCTATCGATTCTTGTGTATAACTGTTCTACCAAACAGGTGATATCTATTCAATACATATCTCAATTCTCATTGTAGAATTGAGGGCAGACGTACCCCAACGCGAGGACGACTGGGGGAACTGCCTCATCAAATCTTGTGTTCCTTTATTTTCTGCATTTTCAATTACAGCTTAAAAATTAAGTGATTCTAGAATAAGTGATTTTGTCAAATTGTAGTATTGATTGAATGAGTTGGTGAAACACTGTTTTTTAACTACTAAGTACAATAGAAATACTGTACTAAGGCTTTTTCAATCACTCATTCAACACAAATATCATTTAAGGTATTTGTGCACACCAACTGTTCGACAAAAGTGCTGAACTAAAATTGCCTTAATTTTGCTGCTAGTTTTGGTGTAATTTTTGATCATTGGAATAAGGAAATAGTACGAGTGAATCACATCTGAGTTTTGCATAAAAGTGTGTAGTGATTTACTATCCGTTATCGTCTTAAATTCATCTGCTTGACGCATATCCGGCTCTCCAATAGTTGTTCGTTTTAGACTATATTTTCCAAGGCCGCTTCCGCATTTGAAAACAATTTTGAAAACCAATTTTATTGGTAGCGCCACTCAAATTTTTAAAAGGGATCTATTCAACCCCCCCTTCTAGATCCGTGCCTTAGTCTAACAATAATTTCATCCCATTTGGCCAAAATATGAAAAATCTCCATTTTAGGTCATTTTTCATTCATTAAATTCACCAATTTTGAAACCTTGAGCTATGAGTCTTTCCAATCTTTCATGGTCACTTTTATAGACTCAAAATGTCATTTGGAGCAAGTTTTATGTTGTGAAGTTTTCCATTTGAAGCTTCCTTGTATGAGTTTTGGGCATAGGCTTGAAATGACCTGTAATTCTCAGATGACCAAAATACCCTTTGCTTGCCAAGACCATAAGTAGAGTTCCACAAATCATATGAAGGCATACCATACCATTTTAGGAATATAAGACAATGAGGAACAACTCTTATGTTGACCAGAAATTCATTTGAAATCTCCTTGAGGGGTAAAAATAGCTTGGAAGACAAGTAACTTTCACAGACAAAATTTCAGATACCTCAGATGACCTATAACTTGCAAGGACCATAACTTGAGTTCTGTAAACCTCCTTGATGTCTTCCACCACTCAAATTAAAGGTCTTGAAATCGTCTACAAGTTTCATGTTGACCAAGGATCCATTTGAAGCTTTCATTTTGACTTATCTTGCTTGGAAATTTGACCTAAATCAGGGGATTTTACACAGAAACCCTAATTTAGAAACTCCTCTTCTCCTTGATTTCTCTTGATTCCTTCTTAGCACATCACCATATCCTTATACACATGCCAAATGATGAACCCCACATCTCTCCAATAGCCCTTAATGCCTTTCAATCAATCAATTGACCTAGGGTTGACCTAGAGTTGACCCCAGATGAAACCCTAGTTGACTGTCTTCAACTGCAATTCTTGTGATCACATCAATGACTTGTCTCCTCCTCCAAATGACTTTCTAAGTCCTCTATGATGTCTAGATACTCTCCATGCTCATCCCACAGCTCACAATTTCTTTGATGATCCCCAGATACCCTCAGATAGGAGATAGATGCACTGCTTGATCCACAAACTTCTTTAGCTTTCCAATTCTTTCTGATGACTTGAATGAGATTGAATTTGAAAAATAACCTCTTGATAGGCTCATAGAGATGAGAATAATGATTGGTCCCTGTTGGATGATTTGCTATGCTATGCTATGCAGATGGTTAGGCTATGTACAAGACTCTATATGCAAATGCCAATGCAATTGAAACATAAACCAAATGAAATAGGTTGAGCAAATTTTAGGGTGCAACAGACGTGCATTGAAGTCCAAGAAGTTGGATCCGAAGTTTATCGGGCCGTATCAGATTTTGCAGAGGATTGATGCTGTGGCTTATAGGGTGGCGTTGCTGCCGGAGCTTTCGAACTTGCATGACGTGTTCCATGTGTCGCAACTTCGGAAGTATGTACCCGATCCGTCTCATGTGATTCAGAGGGATGAAGTCTAAGTTAGAGAGAATCTGACTGTGGAGACGTTACCATTGAGGATCGATGATCGCAAGCTGAAGCGACTCAGAGGGAAAGAGATACCTTTGGTGAGAGTGGCTTGGGGAGGTGCTGCGGGAGGCAGTGTGACCTGGGAACTGGAGAGCAGGATGCGGGATGCGTATCCAGAGCTGTTTCCATCAGGTATTTTCGGGGACGAAAATAATTAAAGTGGGGGAGAGTTGTAACGCCCATTTTAATTATTTTTAGTTCCGGTGTTATTTTTATTCGTCAGCGTGTTTGGTGTGGGAATTGAAGAAGAATTAGAGGCATAATATTAATATTTGATAATCGATAATGATAATAATTAATAATTAATATTAATGTCGATATTATTATTATTATTATTATTAATATTATGAGATTATTAATATTATTTGGAAATATAAAGAAAATGAGGAATTATTGGAACTAAGGGCAAACTTGGCATTTGGTGAAAATAGAATTGGAGAAAGAAAACACGCTTGGAAGAACACGGAAGAAGGAGGAGAACGAACAAAAGGGGAGGAACACGGTTCAGCAAGCTTGGGCGAGGAGATCATCAAGGCTGTGAAATTGTGAAGGTTCATCATCAAACTGCATTTCGAGGTAAGGGGGGGGGGGATTAATCGATCAAATTGATTATGCATGAAATTGGTAGAAAAGGGGAAAATCCCTAATCCCCATAGTTTGATGTTAATGTGGTGTTGATTTTGTGTTTATGATTCTGCAATGGTTGCGTTTATGATGTTTGATTTTGTTGCATGTGTTGATTGAGGGAATTTGGGGGTTTCCGGGTGAATTCGAAGTTATACCGAAAGTTGGTAATTGCATAGATGTAAGCGTTACCGAGCAGAACTGAGTTGGATGTTATAGTCGGGTAGTGGAACGATTTTCTGGTATGTTGGGGTTTGGCTTGGAATAGAATCGGCTGGGCTCGGAGTGCGTTGCCGACTCTGAGCTGAGAGCTGTTTTCTGCAGAATTCGTGTGCATTCGCTGGGCGAATAGGGGCGAGCCTTCACCAGGCTTCGCCAGGCGAACTGGGCAGCGATTGCTGCCTTTTGCTTCTGTTTGGCTTCGCTAGGGGTTTCGCCGGGCGATTCTCAGCGAGTGTTTGCTGCGGGGCTTCGTCAGGCGAATGGCGGTGAACATGACAGCATTTTGTGACTTTTATGCTGTGTTGTTCCGTTCTCGCGTGGTTGGACCCTTGTTGGTCGTGAGCGAGTATGTGGTTTTGTGTGGATGCGTATGTGAGATGTATGCACGGTGTGCGAGATATGCGGATCAGTAGGATCGTTACGCATTGAGTATGTTGTAGTGATGTGTTGTGGTAAGTGGGTCCATAGGACCGATACGCTTTATATGCGTTGTGATTACATACTGTTGTGTGATGATTGGATCGGTAGGATCGGTATGCCTTACATGCATAGTGTATGATATGTTGTGTGGTGAGTTGATTGGTAGGATCGATGCACTTTGTGTGCTTGTGTATGTATGCATATTATGATGAATGGATCCGTAGGATCATGTGCACTGTGTGTGTCGTATGGTTATGCATAGCGTCTTGCATGGTATGTGGACGTGGTGAACCGTTGCTCAGTGGAGCGTATGCGATTCACTCACGTGCTCCAAATGGGGAGCGTGTGGACGTGAGGCCTGTGTGGCTCACGTGCTCCAAATGGGGAGCGTGTGGACGTGAGGCCTGTGTTGCTCACGTGCTCTAATGGGGAGCGTGGACGAGAATTTGGATCGTTGCTCGGATGGAGTGTATGCTACCACCCGTGTCCCAAGTGGGGGACGTTGATATTTGATTATATGAGCTCAGGAGGAGCGTGGTAGGGATAGATCGTTGCTCAGAAAGAGTGTATTCGATCTATCCTGAGTTGAGTCGGTACCGCATTTTGTGGAGTCCAGTGCATGTGTTGCATAGTGAGTTGTGTATGTGTTGTGATTGTTGATGATGGGACAGTAGGTCCGGATATGTGATATATGAAATAAATGATTTATTGCTTTTTGCCTTTTATTTCATGTATGTTTATACCCTTAATATTTGATCGTGAATCTCACCCCTTTGTTGTTGTTGTTGTGGTCTGTGCTTCTTCGGAAGTACAAACAATCTAGGTGTTTAGCTAGTTTGGATTGTGGCGTCGTTGTAGGACATGCTCTAATACTTAACACCGGGGCTTTTGGGAGTTTGTTATCATTTGTTGTTTATGTGTGCCCCCTGTGGCGTATCTGTTTTTTTGTGGGATGTGTGATGATGCTTGATGGATATATATATATATATATATATATATATATATATATATATATATATATATATATATATATATATATATATATATATATATATATATATATATATATATATATATATATATATATATATATATATATATATATATATATATATATATATATATATATATATATATATATATATATATATATATATATATATATATATATATATATATATATATATATATATATATTTTTGGGCAGATGGCCGATTTTTGTATATATGATGATGTATATATACATGTTATGTGGTTTATGGCAGACTAATTTTATTTTTCCGCTGCAATATTACTGAAAATGATTTTGAGAAATGTTATGTGGAATCTTGTGGGAAAATTGTGACATCCCGTAAGTGGGAGAAACTTTGATATGTGCTTATTTTAATCGTTTTATTTTATTTTGGGAAACGGGGTGTTACATTTATCCCCGAGTAGTTGGGCGCGCCTTTTCCTTCCAATTAGAGCTGTCAGCCCTAGGCAGAAAAGAGCACAACATTTCTATTTCCCCACAGAGATTGATCCTCATGGAAGACGGTTATTTTAGTGCATCCCATTTGAGTTCATACCTCAATGGTCGAGTCTTGCTTGACAGTTTCTCTTCAGTTACGTCCTGAATTGAACTTCAATCCTTGGCAATCACATGGTAGACATCTACAACTTTTCAAATTTGGACTAAGTGTGCACTTATTTTGCACCTGGCTCCCCAGAAAGAATTTTTATGAAGACAACTATTGAAGACAATTATTTCTCCAACAATATTATCAGAATCCCTCAACAATTTACATCTGAATTGCAAACAGCTCTTTATTTGAGCAACTCGTTTTGATCAAGATCTTCTTCAAAACGACAAAATGACAGTCTTCTCAAGACGGTTTGTCCATCCCCAGTGATTATCGACTTGGTAAATGGAAAACCTTACAGATATTTCTCTTTATTTGAGAATTCACACATGTTACAACTACAATAAAGATGCTCCTCGGAAATGAATTCCCCAGTGAGTTCATCACACAAGTTACTTCCATCAAGCGACATATCCCTAGAGAAGTCGAAGAAGTTTATCACATTAGTCTCTTTATTTGAGAAGACATACTTTACGATTCGACCGACTGACATCTCTCCTAAAGATCCCCGGTGAAGTTTTACAATCTCAATTACATTTACAACATATTATGGCTCACAGCCAAGAAGTTCTACATCTACAACGAACTACAAGTTACATCTACAAAGTTCTACAATTTACAACACATTATGGCTCACAACTAAGAAGTTCTACAATTTACAATACATTATGGCTCACAGCCAAGAAGTTCTACAACATCTACATCAACATCTACAATCTACAATGATTCTACAATCTACAAAATTTTTCAATCCCCTGTGAAGATGCTCTCATGAGTTTTCATCATTTCAGGAAGAGACTGAGACCAGCTCATGGCAAACACACCATGACGCTCGGGGAGGTTTTACATCAGAAGACTGAAACCGGTTCGTGGCAAACAAACCATGAGGCGTGGGGAAGTTATTTCAAGAAACTGAGACCAGCTCATGGCATCCAGACCATGATGCTCGGGGAGGTTTATTCAAACATATTTCATTTCCTGGCTAATCTCGGCAGTATATTACCAGTAGACCTCGGCAGTAGGTACTCATATTTCATTTTCTGGCTAATCTCGGCAGTAGATTACCAGTAGACCTCGGCAGTAGGTACTTATATTTCATTTCCTGGCTAATCTCGGCAGTAGATTACCAGTAGACCTCGGCAGTAGGTACTTATATTTCATTCCCTGGCTAATCTCGGCAGTAGATTGCCAGTAGACCTCGGTAGTAGGTATTTGTACTTCATTTCCTGGCTAATCTCGGCAGCAGATTTCTAGAGGACTTCGACAGAAGTATATCTCCAACAAACTTCAACACAGAATCTCGGCAGCAGATTCCATAAAGTTTTAACAGTATATACTTTGGCAAAAGTATCCTCAATTAAATTTACAAGTCTCGGCAGTAGACTTCTCCAGATGATATCTTGAATCAATTACATGTGACATATACAATAGATTCCTCAAGAGGATTTCTCTTCCAATTTTTTTCATAATATATTTATAGACGCCTAGTAATTGTCAATCTTTCCCCGTGAGGTCTCGTTTTGTTGAGCCTGTCCTTCCCGCAGGCCGTGTCTGGTTGTTCCCCCGTGATGTCTTTTCCCCACAGGAGCTCTGTCTCGCATTCTCATACCATTGCATATCATATGCATTCGGTGGTTTCTTAGGGCCAAAAATTCGTGCAGTGTTTGTATTTAAGTTCCTCCTATCTCGTCGAGACGGAGATTCCGATCTCCATATCTCCAGATAGAAGTAACTTAAATAGGGGCATCTGTTGCACCCTAATTTTTTACCATAGGATTCCACCTCCTTGTGCGTTCCCTTACATTTTATCTTTCTACTTTCATGTGCGACTAACGAGTGTGTGCAGGGTATTTTGCTTTAAAGATGTCTCTGGCAGAGTTTTTATGATTAGATCCTTTTAAATCAGGATTTTGGCCCCTTTCAAGTTTTTCTCTCTTTGTCAAAGAAGATTTGTCGAGACAAGATTTATACATGAATTGAGATCACGGGCTCACGGTGACAGAGGCATTTGTAATGCAAGATAATTTTGGGATTCAATATTTGAAGATCATTAATTGGAGTTTTAAGTTAAATGGTTGCAATTTAATCAAGTGGGGTTATTTGGTTTGTGGTGGAGAAACTTAACTCGTATTGTAACACCCCACTTCCCAAATTAAATAAAATATAAACATTATAAATAAACATCAGAGTTTTCCCCAAAATAGTGGGATATCACATCACCAAATTTTTATAAAAATACTTTATTAATTATTCTCAAAAATAATACAGCGGAAAACATTATTCCAACATTCTCGGCCATCCGCCAAATTTCGTAAAATCTTTATTATTATAATTCATAAAAAAAAAGTGATACGTCACAGGATTACAACAAGTTTGACATAAAACAATTAAAACACCCATATCCCGTGTTACGTATCAGAGCATCCTAGACTCGACTGGCACACCACCATCCAAGCTATCTAAGTACCTGGATTATCTGTACTTCCGGAGAAGCACAGACACAACAACAACCAAGGGGTGAGAAAACATGATCAAAAATATATTGGTAATGTAATACATGTAAACAAGGTAGTAAAACACACCAACACACCAATATTCACCCCAACAACTCCATATAACGAACCTACTGTTCAAATTACAATATAACATATTATAATGCAAATATGCAACTCAACACCATGCATGCGGTACCGACTCATTGGTTCATTCAATCGAACCTGGATAGATCACTTACGCTCCTCCTGAGACATGATCTATCCCCCACCATTCTCCACCAAGGAGTACGGATGAATCACTTACGCTCCTCCTGAGACATGATTCATCCCACCAAAACACCATGATATGCACACACCAATGCATAACTATCATATTTAGGCACACTAAGTGCACACGATCCTCCTGATCATATCATCATACATCAATGCATATATGTGTAGATATATTACACCAACACCATATAAATCAATCAGATAGTAAATAAATTCATACTATAACACCATATATAACCACATCCCAACACCCGGGAACACACGATCCTACTGATCACTACATACATATACGTTAACCAATTGTTCACCAACAATATCAAGGAAAACGAGTACCATCACCAAGTAAACAAGTTCATACTTTATCACCAAGATATAAACACGTCCCACCACTCGGGAATACACGATCCTACTGATCACTACACCATGCTCCGCATGATTCATACACCAACTAATTATCCATTTAAATAATTAGTAACGGAAATCACATACTATCACCGAGTACTCACTCTATAACACTCAATCATCTCCCCTATAATCAACAAAGTCCAAGGGCACTACACTCTTAGCGCACACAGTATAACAACATAGAAAAACCCCATTCTGCTACGCTCGCTACACCCTCGCTAGGCGAGCTCCCAGCGAATGCTCGCTACCTGTTCGCTTAGCGAACCTCCTCGCGAAGGCAAACAGAACCTACTAGACTCACTCGCTACCTCACTCGCTAGGCGAGCACCTAGCGAACGCTCGCTGCCTTCTCGCTAAGCGAAGTGCTAGCGAGTTGCCTGCGACTTCTCAAGTTCTCACAGTTCAGAATTCTCACTCTTCTCTGATTCAAGCCTATTCTATAACATCCACTTCCTATACTATCCGTATTACGACCAATGCATATTAGGCTTATCAATCTTCCTATAATTCTACTCCAGATCAACATTACGGCACACTACCGACACTTTAGAGTTACTCTGAACCTTACTCAAACCAAACCAACACCAACAGTCAATCAACAATGGCAACATCAAACATCCGTACATCATCATATACATATTATTCCAAAGTCATCACTTAAACAATCTATCGACACATCAAAAAGGTCACACAGAACTTCCCTAAAACCGTAAACCCAACCTATACGCCAAATTAACCAAAAACAACAATTCACCAACACTCAACATATTTCAATCCATCAACATCAACATAACTCAACAATCAATAGCATGTCAATATAAAACTTCATCAACGATACATTCCTACGGGGTTAAGGAATCCCCACTACCCTATACATGTATATACCATTCCCAATCAAGTTTCTCCCCCCTTACCTTGTTAATCGGTTGATCGATGAAATTCTTCCTGGATTTGGTCTCTTGGCCTCCTCTTTTCTTTCCGTTCTTCGTTCCCTTTTTCCTTCGTTCTTCTCACTTCTCTCGTTCTTTCCTCTTCTCTCTTTCTATCGCTCTTTCTCTCTTCCATCTTTCTATCGTGTTATTTTCTCTAATACTTCCCCCATCCCTTCATATTCTATTTTCCTTTTTATTTCCTATCCCAATAATAATAATAACTAATAAAAATAATATAATAATAATAATAATAATAATAACTAATAAAAATAACATAATAATAATAATAATAATAATAATAATAATAATATTATTATTATTATTATTATTATTATTATTATTATCACACCAATTTCCCACGATCTATGGTAATCCCTTTTCTCTCTATTCCAACTTTTCTAATATCTCCTTGCTACCCCTTCATATTTCCTTCCTCACGGTTTCTATCATGACTTTTCATATTTCCATTCTAACTTCCCAATAACCCTTCCACCTCTTATTTTACTTATTTCAACCACTAATATTCCCAATAATAATTCTAATATAATAATTATAATAATCATTATAATAATAATAATAATAATATAATATAATACTATTATAATATTATAGTAATATTCAACATAATAATAATAATAGTAATACACCCAACAATAATTATAATTATAATAATAATAATACTAATGATAATAATAACAATTATATTAATACTAATAATAAAATAATATGAATAATAATAATCTTAATATTAATAATACTAATATAATATTACTAATATTAATAATACTAATCATAATAATACTAATAATAATAATAATAATAATAATATTATTATTATTATTATCTCACCAAAATAATAATAATAATAATAATAGTAATAATATTATTATCTCACCAAAATAATAATAATATTAATAATACTAATAAATATAATAATATATAATAATAATACCCCCGCCAATATTACTATTATTCATTATATTATCATATTCACACCAAAAATCATAATAATATAATAACTATATTAATAATAATATTATATTCTCCATATTAATAATATTACTACAAATATTAATAATAATCATAAATATAATAATAATAATAATAATAATAATAATAATAATAATAATAATAATAATAATAATAATATTAATACCACCACCAATATTACTATTATTTCTTATATTATTATAAACTCACCAAATTACCACCAATGATCTCCCATCTCAGGGACACCCACCAAACATCATCAAATACACCCTACCAAAGGGCACATCAACATATAATATTTAAAATAATAATAAAATGACTAAATAATTAAAATGGGTGTTACAACTCTCCCCCACTTTAATTATTTTCGTCCTCGAAAATTATCTGATGGAAATAATTCCGGATACGCTCCCCGCATCTTTTATTCCAATTCTCAGGTCACACTGCCTTCTGCAGCACCTCCCCATACTACTTTCACCAAAGATATCTCCTCCCTTCGGAGTTGTTCCTCGCTCGCCAAAACGAACTAGCAATGCCTCAACAATCGGAATATTTTTCACTTGTACATCATCCACCTGGTTCAATGTACTTTCTCGACTAAGACACATGAAACATATCATGCCAATTCACAGCGACAACAAAAAAACAGTCTAACATGTTACTCCTCCCATGCGTCCGCTGCGCCACTCTGATACAACTACAGAACACGTGCGAACTTCTGAGATTTCGAAGCTCGACCAACACCAGTCACCGGCGTGACCCTCAAAATACATATTGCCTCGGATCCTCTCGATCTTCTCAGCCATCTCAAGCATAATCTTCAAGTCTGAGTACAACACTCTCACTCGACTTATTTCAACACAGGAGAGTCCTACACTCCCTATCTCACCAAGCCACATATAGTGCCATTCCGACACTAGGATGGTAACCGTTATTATAGGTAACTCAATCAACGATAATTAATCATCCCACGCTCCACCTTGATCCGACACCCAAGCTCTCACCAATTCTCTACAGACTCAGTAGTCCTCTCTGACTGACCATCAGTTTGCGGATGATAGGTCGAACTCAGCTTCAACTTAGTACCCGAAGCTTCCTGTAAGCCCCTCCAAAATCTCAATATAAACCTCAAATTTCCATCTGACACAATATTCGTCAGTATCTCATCCAACTTCACCACTTTCTCAATATGCATCTCGTATATCCTCAACACGGAATAGTTAATCCACTCCTAACAATTCAAATTAAAATTATGTCTTTACAAATTCTTTGGAAATCTCAACACCAATTTCGTGAAAATACTACCTGATTTCCACTCTAGAATATTTAACGACTACATCAGACTCAACAGTCTCTGATGTTCACTCTTCGAATTCCGACAATTCTAACTAGCATATTCCACCTCTCCTTATCCATGGTCTCAAAAACAATCTACTCAAGTTCGGTTACTTCTTCATAGCACCGAGATGGATACTCCATCTACCTCAATGTATTTCTTCACGAGTACTCCTACTCCCTTCAACAACATCTGATATACATACTCTATCATAACACCTCGTGGTATTATTTCCACAAACCCGACAATCCACTCTTCGACTCTAATTTATCAATTTCAACTAATTCACTATTCAACCCAGATTTCTGACTTTCTCGATTCTTCTCAAGGATATCACTAGTCAGATCTTAATAATAAAAGCTTAACTCCATAAGAAGTATCCTTACTCATAAAACGCATATTATGAAATTTCTCAATCAGTTCTAACTCTTTTCACCATCATCTTCGGTATATGCAAATATTTCTAACTCACTGCATCATCTACCATGTCCGCTTTACTCGAATGGTAATTCAACTCGAAGTCGTACTCTTTTCGAAGTCCCAATTATTTCCTATGCCTCATATTTGTCTTATTCAAATTAAACAAACACCTTAAACTCTTAAGATCACCAAACATCTCCGATCTCAGTCTGAACTTTTGAAGACTCCGACTCCAGTACAATCACAATAGTAACCAACTCTAAATCACTGGTCGGATGATTTCTCTTATACACTTCAAGTTGCCTTTTACATAATTGAAACTCGCTGAAGTTGTCTTTAGCAAATCCCCTAATTATATCAACAAGCATCACAAACACCACAATTAGTTCTATCGGATTCGGCAGAACTTTCCTTACGGAAGTATATCACCGCTCTTTTTCCAACACTGATAACTCCAGTTCCTTATGCTCAACATAATCCTCTATACACTTCGAATACCTTAAAATATCATTTATTAACACAACCATTGCCTTATATAAATAATTAAAGAAGATCCCATGCCAAGTGGAAAAACAAGTTGTGAGTTATAGCGGGAACACATACCGTACCGCCCGTCCTTACCACAAAATTCAAACACACTTCATCAATAAATAGCTTAAATCTATGTCAATACTTCACCATCTCATAGATAATTTGAATAGCTTTCTAATGCTTCGAACCGCGCATCATTCCGAGTTACGGTTCTCCCGTTACGGCAAAAACACCAGAATAACATTTTCTGCCCAGGACCCCTTCGCCAGGCGAACACCGCAGCGAATATGGACGCTCGCCAGTATGCTCGCCAGGCGAACATGACAGTCCCAAAATCCTCTTTTCGACCGTTACCCGACTTCCGAGTGTCCGATTTCGATTCCGTAAAAAGCTGCGATCTCGGAATTTAACGTACAACAACAATTTTATACTTAGGAAGCCATCCAACACATTTTAAATCTATGAATAATTTAAAACTCAATTACTTCCAATCTCAACAGCAGATCTTTGAGCCTCCTAATACGATAGAACTTTTGACCTTCGTCCCATCCACCACAAGAACTCTACTCGAGATCACATGGCCAAGGGACTCACATCCCTCGATCAATTGTTCCATCAAATCATTAACTCTTGGAAGCGAACACCTATCCTTGATAGTCACCCTGTTCACTTATCTATAGTTCACCCAAAGCTTCACAAAACCTTCTATCTGTCTAACCAACAAAATTGGTGCACATTACGGTAGCACACTCAAACAAAAGAACCTCTCTCCTAGAAGGTCTTCAAGTTGACTCTTCAACTTCTCCAATCCCAAGGAAAACACACCATATGGAGTCACTAATATCGGACTCGTTCCAACAACAAAGTCAACGTGTGAGCTTTACTTCACACTCCGATAGTAAATCACCTACCTCATCCGGAAACCTCCGGCAATCGCAATTAATTGACAAATCCCAATTTTTCTCACTTTCCTTCTCATTCCAAGTTTCAGTCAAAATAGACACTTCAACACCGTCTTACGCCAAATTCCTCAAAATAATCCCTTAAGCACTTAGCTTAACTCAAGACTATACACTGCTCACGCCACCCAAGCTTGCAAGATACGTCTATCCCATCCAACACAATCCCGTCCACTATTAACAAGAGATTAAGGGTGATCAGTTCCTCAATTTGTTAATAGACAGCCGAAATCATGATGGGGTACAAACCATCTTTACCAAACTATAATATCACACCTCAACACACTAAGCCACCACACTGTAGCTTTTCGGAGAAATACAACTTCTCCCCCACTGGAATCATTCCACTTCTACCAATGAAGTTAACCAACAACATGTACCGACAGTGTTTTTACACACATGTCGCATACCAGGAAACAATAACACTAGACAACATTGGCCGGACGGACCGACCTGCTCTGATACCAATTGTAACACCCCACTTCCCAAATTAAATAAAATATAAACATTATAAATAAACATCAGAGTTTTCCCCAAAATAGTGGGATATCACATCACCAAATTTTTATAAAAATACTTTATTAATTATTCTCAAAAATAATACAGCGGAAAACATTATTCCAACATTCTCGGCCATCCGCCAAATTTCGTAAAATCTTTATTATTATAATTCATAAAAAAAAAGTGATACGTCACAGGATTACAACAAGTTTGACATAAAACAATTAAAACACCCATATCCCGTGTTACGTATCAGAGCATCCTAGACTCGACTGGCACACCACCATCCAAGCTATCTAAGTACCTGGATTATCTGTACTTCCGGAGAAGCACAGACACAACAACAACCAAGGGGTGAGAAAACATGATCAAAAATATATTGGTAATGTAATACATGTAAACAAGGTAGTAAAACACACCAACACACCAATATTCACCCCAACAACTCCATATAACGAACCTACTGTTCAAATTACAATATAACATATTATAATGCAAATATGCAACTCAACACCATGCATGCGGTACCGACTCATTGGTTCATTCAATCGAACCTGGATAGATCACTTACGCTCCTCCTGAGACATGATCTATCCCCCACCATTCTCCACCAAGGAGTACGGATGAATCACTTACGCTCCTCCTGAGACATGATTCATCCCACCAAAACACCATGATATGCACACACCAATGCATAACTATCATATTTAGGCACACTAAGTGCACACGATCCTCCTGATCATATCATCATACATCAATGCATATATGTGTAGATATATTACACCAACACCATATAAATCAATCAGATAGTAAATAAATTCATACTATAACACTATATATAACCACATCCCAACACCCGGGAACACACGATCCTACTGATCACTACATACATATACGTTAACCAATTGTTCACCAACAATATCAAGGAAAACGAGTACCATCACCAAGTAAACAAGTTCATACTTTATCACCAAGATATAAACACGTCCCACCACTCGGGAATACACGATCCTACTGATCACTACACCATGCTCCGCATGATTCATACACCAACTAATTATCCATTTAAATAATTAGTAACGGAAATCACATACTATCACCGAGTACTCACTCTATAACACTCAATCATCTCCCCTATAATCAACAAAGTCCAAGGGCACTACACTCTTAGCGCACACAGTATAACAACATAGAAAAACCCCATTCTGCTACGCTCGCTACACCCTCGCTAGGCGAGCTCCCAGCGAATGCTCGCTACCTGTTCGCTTAGCGAACCTCCTCGCGAAGGCAAACAGAACCTACTAGACTCACTCGCTACCTCACTCGCTAGGCGAGCACCTAGCGAACGCTCGCTGCCTTCTCGCTAAGCGAAGTGCTAGCGAGTTGCCTGCGACTTCTCAAGTTCTCACAGTTCAGAATTCTCACTCTTCTCTGATTCAAGCCTATTCTATAAGATCCACTTCCTATACTATCCGTATTACGACCAATGCATATTAGGCTTATCAATCTTCCTATAATTCTACTCCAGATCAACATTACGGCACACTACCGACACTTTAGAGTTACTCTGAACCTTACTCAAACCAAACCAACACCAACAGTCAATCAACAATGGCAACATCAAACATCCGTACATCATCATATACATATTATTCCAAAGTCATCACTTAAACAATCTATCGACACATCAAAAAGGTCACACAGAACTTCCCTAAAACCGTAAACCCAACCTATACGCCAAATTAACCAAAAACAACAATTCACCAACACTCAACATATTTCAATCCATCAACATCAACATAACTCAACAATCAATAGCATGTCAATATAAAACTTCATCAACGATACATTCCTACGGGGTTAAGGAATCCCCACTACCCTATACATGTATATACCATTCCCAATCAAGTTTCTCCCCCCTTACCTTGTTAATCGGTTGATCGATGAAATTCTTCCTGGATTTGGTCTCTTGGCCTCCTCTTTTCTTTCTGTTCTTCGTTCCCTTTTTCCTTCGTTCTTCTCACTTCTCTCGTTCTTTCCTCTTCTCTCTTTCTATCGCTCTTTCTCTCTTCCATCTTTCTATCGTGTTATTTTCTCTAATACTTCCCCCATCCCTTCATATTCTATTTTCCTTTTTATTTCCTATCCCAATAATAATAATAACTAATAAAAATAATATAATAATAATAATAATAATAACTAATAAAAATAACATAATAATAATAATAATAATAATAATAATAATAATAATAATAATAATATTATTATTATTATTATTATTATTATTATTATTATTATCACACCAATTTCCCACGATCTATGGTAATCCCTTTTCTCTCTATTCCAACTTTTCTAATATCTCCTTGCTACCCCTTCATATTTCCTTCCTCACGGTTTCTATCATGACTTTTCATATTTCCATTCTAACTTCCCAATAACCCTTCCACCTCTTATTTTACTTATTTCAACCACTAATATTCCCAATAATAATTCTAATATAATAATTATAATAATCATTATAATAATAATAATAATAATATAATATAATACTATTATAATATTATAGTAATATTCAACATAATAATAATAATAGTAATACACCCAACAATAATTATAATTATAATAATAATAATACTAATGATAATAATAACAATTCTATTAATACTAATAATAAAATAATATGAATAATAATAATCTTAATATTAATAATACTAATATAATATTACTAATATTAATAATACTAATCATAATAATACTAATAATAATAATAATAATAATAATATTATTATTATTATTATCTCACCAAAATAATAATAATAATAATAGTAATAATATTATTATCTCACCAAAATAATAATAATATTAATAATACTAATAAATATAATAATATATAATAATAATACCCCCGCCAATATTACTATTATTCATTATATTATCATATTCACACCAAAAATCATAATAATATAATAACTATATTAATAATAATATTATATTCTCCATATTAATAATATTACTACAAATATTAATAATAATCATAAATATAATAATAATAATAATAATAATAATAATAATAATAATAATAATAATAATAATAATAATAATAATAATAATAATAATAATAATATTAATACCACCACCAATATTACTATTATTTCTTATATTATTATAAACTCACCAAATTACCACCAATGATCTCCCATCTCAGGGACACCCACCAAACATCATCAAATACACCCTACCAAAGGGCACATCAACATATAATATTTAAAATAATAATAAAATGACTAAATAATTAAAATGGGTGTTACACGTATCATATTAGAATTGATTTGGTGTACTACATGTGGATTTAATCAGTGAACATAATAAGGTTGTAACATCCAAGTACGGGAAATCCTTAAAGTCATGTTCCTGTGGATTGCAGTTATTATCGACATATATCCCATTACCCATCTTGTGTTGGTTGTATTAACTTCAAGACTTTCGTTCTTCAACAAGCTCAGATTAGAACTCAAATCCAAGTCTCCATGTTGGTCTAATTGCTCAAATCTTAAGAATTTATAATTTAAGGCTTCGTTTTGAGTTGCAAGTCTATTTCCAAAGCATTATAACTACAGCTCAAGCTTATTCCAAAGCATTATAACTACAGCTCAAGCTTATTTCAGAAGTATTATAATTACAGCTCAGTTCAACCGCTATCTAAGAGCGCACATTTCAAACATTAAGAGATTAAATATGAATCACATTTAACTTTGATCAGAAAATCCCAACATTTGATCATTTACATTTGTGGACAATTACATTATTTCAGTCGCTGGGCATATGAAAAATAAATACATCTTTGATTACTTCTAAACCAGATTGATTACATAAGGCTAGAACATCTGTACTACAATTAAAGTGCCATGTGATTTAGTACTGCACAGTGAGACTCTCGCCCTATCTTCATGCTTTAGTATCAAGTATCTCTTGGATGGTGTTTAAGTTTCATCAGGTGCTTAGGCCCTCCATCTCTTTTGCGGTAACAGGCACTGTAACACCCCTCTAATTCCCGCAATTAATTAAAATAATCAGAGTAAAATTAACATGCATTCAACCAAGGGTGTCACACTTAAAACTTTCAAACACCTGTCATGCTCATCAACACTTTAATAAATAATCATGTTTTACAATTTCAATTAGCATGTAGCAGCGGATTCATTTATCCAATGATTTTTTTTTCATAAAAGAAATATTTGTTTTCATCACATAAATCAACAAGGCTCGGGCACTAAGGCCAACATCTTATTATTTCAATAAACAAGAAAACATAGTATATTTCTAAAACATAACCTAAGCGATCCCAGTGTTACACGACCATAACAACATATAATTAGTCATCTCAGACAAGGAATGGTCGCAACCAAACCACACAATCAATCCACGAATGGAAAACACAAGAAAATAAAATATGCTGCTGTGTTCGCTAACCTTCGCCTGGCGAAGCCTCTGGCGAACTTTCGCTACTCCGTTCGCCTGGCGAACTTGCCAGCGAACACCATTGGGATTTATTCTGGATTTACTCGCTAGCACACTCGCCTGGCGAACCTTCGCCATACTCATTCGCCTGGTGAATCTGCAAACTCAGAACTCCCATGGTTGTCCAAAAGCCCAAACCTCACAAAATGACCGATTCAAGAACCAAACGACATTAGTAAGCTCAACCCAATAATACCCGACCATACTACTCCATCCATCCTCGATTCTAACCGATTAAAACACCATTCTACCGATTAATTCATTTTTGACCTAGAAATGAAAAGTATAGAAAAACACCCAAACAACCCACACAACACATACATAATCATATACATGGATTAGATAATAATGTTTCTCACCCTTACCTTGATTAAATCGAAGCTTTGAGTCGCTCTTAATGATTTCCACACTTTTCTTCTTCTTCTTCTTCTTCTTCTCTTTTCTCCTCCTTTTCCTTCTTTCTCTTTTTCTTTCCTTTTTCTTTTCCTTACCAACTCTTCTCCCTTTTCTTTCTATTTCTATTCTTTTTATTTCTTTCCATTCTATTTCTTCCATAATATATATTTTCCAATCATTTTCCATAAATCATCCACTTAACCATTAATTAAGAATATCCAAAATATTTCCAACTTAATTTTCCAAAACTCCCCAAATGATAAAATAGCATAATATGCAAACTTATCATATTACCACACTATCCCATAATTAAAATAATGCCAATAAATAAATTAATTAGTTAATCAAAATTGGGTTGTTACAACTCTCCGCCACTTTAGAAATTTTCGTCCTCGAAAATGTTATCCGATTCAAACAACTCGGGATGTGACTCTCGCATCCCAATCTTCCAAATCCAACTTCCTCTAGTTGATCCTCCCAAATACCTTCACCAAGACAATCCCTTTTCCTCAAAGTTGTCTCAACAGTCAAATCCTCTCTCACTCATACACCATCTATCTGGATCGATGTGCTTCCTCAGCTTAGACACATGAACACATCATGCAATTTCTCCTAGTGACAGCGGTAAAACAATCTAACATGCTATTTTCCCATGCTTGTGCTGCATTACTCTGATACAGATTCAATAAGACACAGTGTGCTTCCGAGACCTCAAGCTAGATCAATACCAGTTACTATCGTAATTCTCAAAACACGTCCTTTCTTGGATCCTCTAATCTTTTCAGTCGTTTCTTGCACAATCCCAAGTCCGAGTACAACACTCTTGCCAGACACACATTAACACAAAGGAGTCCTACACCTTCTTCTGATCCATCTTGATCCAACACATAAGTTCTCTACATACTGGATAGTTCTCTTTGCCTGCCTCTCCGTCCACGGATGTTAGACAAGGTTTAATTTCAACACAGAACCCAAAACGTCCGCAACTCTTCCAAAATCTCAATGAGAAATTCAGATCCCCATCTCACACAACATTAGACGGTATCACATACTACCCTGAATTACTCGACAGCTGCATCAGGCCAACAGTCTCTGATGTTCACACTTCGACTCTTAACAAGTCTAATCAGCATATACAACCGCAACCAACTCTAAGTCACTTGTCAGATATTTCCTCTTGTACTTTTTAATTGCCTTAAAAGCATAATCAAAACATTGCTGGTGTTGCATTGAATGTATCTCCCAAGCATATCACCAAAGCATCCCAAAACACAGTAAATAGTCCTGTCGGATTCGACAAAACCAACACACAAGCTGTTGACAGCTTTTCCAAAATTCTTTGAACTTTCTTCATAGTGACATAGCGCTACTTCCTCTCTAACACTGATAACTCAAATTCCCGATGTGCAACATGATCCTCTATATTCTTCTAATACATCAAAACACCATTGGTTACACAACCCTTGACTCACTCACTCAAGTGTGGAAAATCCCATTCCAAACGGACACGCAGTTATGGACCTATGGCGAAAACACGAATTTCACTTACCACAACATCCAAACATATTTCATCAATAAATACTTAATTCCATGTCACTACCTTCTCGTCACATAGAGCACTGTAATGACTTCCAACGCTCCTAACCTTGCGTCATTCCGAATTACGGTTCTCCCGTTACTACAAAATCATAGGAACAACATTCTGCACTTAGAAGGCCATTCAATACATCTTCAACTTCTTGAAATGGTTGAAGGTTTAACCATACTAATCTTGTATCCCATATCTTACTTCCTTTAGTAATCACCAGAAGTCACCATCCACTCTTTATATACTTATCCTCGGAGTTTGTTGCCGTAGCACCCACACCAAACGCGAGTCTCAACTACTCAATTAATTTAACTCCTTGACCATCCAAACACACATATAACACGGGGTTCTCAATCTCGGACCAGTTCCCGAAATTAAGTCCTTCACAACCCCACTTCACATCCTGGCTCTGTATCACTTACTTTGTCAGGATAACTTCCAGACAACCATAACTAATCGGAAATTGCTAACCTCCCACTTTCATTAGCACTCAAAATCTCATCAAAAAATTCAACATCTCAACACTGTCCTGCGTCGACTTCTCAGAACAATCCTTAAGGACTTGGCTTCACTCCAAACAATTCACTGCATACACCATCTAAGCTCACAAGACACGTCTATCCCATCCAACACAATCCCAACTACTATCAACAAGAGATTAAGGGTGATCAGTTCCTCAATTTGTCAATAGACATCCGAAAATTATGATGGAGTATAAACCATCTTTACCAAACTATAATAGCGCTTAACAACACACCGAGCTACAACTCCACACTTGCAGCATCCTGGAGAATCACAAGTTTCTCTCCCACTTCAATCATTCCCACTTCTACAGACAAGGTTAACAAAGAACATGTATCGACAGTGTTTTTCACACACATGTCGCATACAAGGGAACAACCAACAAACACAACTTGACCGGACGGACCGACCTGCTCTGATACCACTAATGTAACACCCCTCTAATTCCCGCAATTAATTAAAATAATCAGAGTAAAATTAACATGCATTCAACCAAGGGTGTCACACTTAAAACTTTCAAACACCTGTCATGCTCATCAACACTTTAATAAATAATCATGTTTTACAATTTCAATTAGCATGTAGCAGCGGATTCATTTATCCAATGATTTTTTTTCATAAAAGAAATATTTGTTTGCATCACATAAATCAACAAGGCTCGGGCACTAAGGCCAAGATCTTATTATTTCAATAAACAAGAAAACATAGTATATTTCTAAAACATAACCTAAGCGATCCCAGTGTTACACGACCAGAGCATGACTCGACCCAACATAAATAAATCGTTAAATAGCTACACCAATAGCGGCCTCGAGACTACAAGCAGCTCTACTCTGAAATACCTGCACGATGTCATGTAGGACATCATTCCAGCAGAAGGATGAGAAATATTACCATAATAATCAATGCATATAATTATGTATATAAACAATCATAAAATACATATATGCCACATTTCTCACCACATTTCATATTCAATTCACACATACTTCTCAATTACCTTATCATATAAACTAACATGGTTGATCATCAAGCATATTATCATGCAAATAGCATACTTTCATACAAGACTCACATACTCACCACTCTTAAATCAACATATCATGTACATATGCACACTTCTCCTAACAATCACATATTCATCATTTTCAGTTACACAAGTCATGTGCACATACATAAGCATAACTTTAATCAACAATTCTATCCATGCCATATAGCTCACATAAAGCCCATCAGTTCCACCAATTCCCGCTCGGGGTTTATAGGTACATCACTCATACCCCAATGTATGCGACTATATCGTTATACCTTACCTGGAACAACGCCACAATTGTTCTACCCCGGTGATTGCTCCACTAGGAACGACATCTTGTCATTCTACCCCAGTGTTCACGAGCCTTATACGCATTCATTATTTTCAACATCATCATCATAATTTATTAAGAAATGCACATATGTTCGTAATATATTTTCATGCATTCTTCACTTACAATTGCATACATACAACATGCATTACAACATTTATCAAGCAACGCGCACAATATGTTTATTTCAACACCGATTCACATAAATGTCAACATATCCATATATCTACACATATACATATATCATTTAAAATATTCAATCATGTCTTTCGTCCCAATTCATATCAATTCACATAACATACACATATTATGTTCATTTCCCAATGCACAACGGCAACAATGGTAAATGCAACTCATAGAGACCGACTCACGACTCTATGCAATTCAACACGATACGACTCGATCGTTCAGTAGATTCTCCTAGGAATCATATCACTATCTCCCTACACGGGCACACAATCACTCAACAGATTCTCCTAGGAATCATATCACTATCTCCCTACACGGGCACACAATCACTCAACAGATTCTCCTAGGAATCATATCACTATCTCCCTACACGGGCACACAATCACTCAACAGATTCTCCTAGGAATCATATCACTATCTCCCTACACGGGCACACAATCACTCAACAAATTCTCCTTGGAATCATATCACTACCTCCCTACACGGGCACACAATCACTCAACAGATTCTCCTAGGAATCATATCACTATCTCCCTACACGGGCGCACAATCACTCAACATATTCTCCTAGGAATCATATCACGCAGCAGATCCTCCGAGGAATCAAGTCATTCAGCAGATTCTCCAAGGAATCAAATATTCATCAGATTCTCCGAGGAATCGAATATTCATTAGATTCTCCGAGGAATCAATTCATTCAGCAGATTCTCCAAGGAATCAAATATTCATCAGATTCTCTGAGGAATCGAATATTCAGCAGATTCTCCGAGGAATCAAGTCATTCAGCAGATTCTCCAAGGAATCAAATATTCATCAGATTCTCCGAGGAATCGAATATTCAGCAGATTCTCCGAGGAATCAAATTACCTAACAGATTATCCAAGGAATCATATATTACACAGCTTCTCCAAGGAATCACATATTACCATAGATTCTCCAAGGAATCAACATCGCTAGAATGTACATCATCATGCCTTTTATGCAAAATGACTCACAACATTTCTCTACATGCATACATATTCGCAAATATATCACTATGCATATTCATCTCATACAGGTACACACAATCTATGTACATTCATATTAATCCATCATGCATTTCCATTCAATTTAAACAATGCACCACATATGCCAAAAGGCCACATATTCACAATCAATTCATAATCTAGGATTCACGCCACACGGCAACCCACAACACACATAACAGCATATAATTAGTCATCTCAGACAAGGAATGATCGCAACCAAACCACACAATCAATCCACAAATGGAAAACACAAGAAAAGAAAGTATGTTGTTGTGTTCGCTAACCTTCGCCTGGCGAAGCCTCTGGCGAACCTTCGCTACTCCGTTCGCCTGGCGAACTTGCCAGTGAAGACCACTGGGATTTATTCTGGAATTACTCACTAGCACTCGCTAGCACACTCGCCTGGCGAACCTTTGCCATACTCATTCGCCTGGCGAATCTTGCCAGCAAAGACAGGGTGTTTGCTTCTGACTTGGTTCGCTGCTGCTCGCTGGGCTTCGCCCAGCGAAGCTTTGCTGCCATTCTCTTGGCGAATCTGCAAACTCAGAACTCCCATGGCTGTCCAAAAGCCCAAACCTCACAAAATGACCGATTCAAGAACCAAACGACTTCAGTAAGCTCAACCCAATAATACCCGACCATACTACTCCATCCATCCTCGATTCTAACCGATTAAAACACCATTCTACCGATTAATTCACTTTCGCCTAGAAATGAAAAGTATATAACAACACCCAAACAACCCACACAACACATACATAATCATATACATGGATTAGATAATAATGTTTCTCAACCTTACCTTGATTAAATCGAAGCTTTGAGTCGCTCTTGATGATTTCCACACTTTTCTTCTTCTTCTTCTTCTCTTTTCTCCTCCTTTTCCTTCTTTCTCTTTTTCTTTCCTTTTTCTTTTCCTTACCAGCTCTTCTCCCTTTTCTTTCTATTTCTATTCTTTTTATTTCTTTCCATTCTATTTCCTCCATAATATATATTTTCCAATCATTTTCTATAAATCATCCAATTAACCATTAATTAAGAATATCCAAAATATTTCCAACTTAATTTTCCAAAACTCCCCAAATGTTAAAATAGCATAATATGCAAACTTAATATATTACCACACTATCCCATAATTAAAATAATGCCAATAAATTAATTAATTAGTTAATCAAAATTGGGCTGTTACAACTCTCCCCCACTTTAGAAGATTTCGTCCTCGAAAATGTTATCCGATTCAAACAACTCGGGATGTGACTCTCGCATCCCAATCTTCCAAATCCAACTTCCTCTAGTTGATCCTCCCAAATACCTTCACCAAGACAATTCCTTTTCCTCAAAGTTGTCTCAACAGTAAAATCCTCTCTCACTCATACACCATCCATCTGGATCGATGCGCTTCCTCAGCTTAGACACATGAACACATCATGCAATTTCTCCTAGTGACAGCGGTAAAACAATCTAACATGCTATTTTCCCACGCTTCCGCTGCGCTACTCTTATACAGATTCAACAAGACACAGTGTGCTTCCGAGACGTCAAGCTAGATCAACACCAGTTACTATCATAATTCTCAAAACACGTCCTTTCTTGGATCCTCTAATCTTTTCAGTCGTCTCTTGCAGAATCCCAAGTCCGAGTACAACACTCTTGCCAGACACACATTAACACAAAGGAGTCCTGCACCTCCTTCTGATCCATCTTGATCCAACACATAAGTTCTCAACATACTAGATAGTTCTCTTTGCCTGCCTCTCCGCCCACGGATGTTAGACAAGGTTTAATTTCAACACGGAACCCAAAACGTCCGCAACTCTTCCAAAATCTCAATGATAAATTCGGATCCCCATCTGACACAATATTAGACGGTATCACATACTACCCAGAATTACTCGACAGTTGCATCAGGCCAACAGTCTCTGATGTTCACACTTCGACTCTCAACAAGTCTAATCAACATATACAACCGCAACCAACTCTAAGTCACTTGTCAGATATTTCCTCTTGTACTTTTTAATTGCCTTAAAAGCATAATTAAAACATTGTTGGTGTTGCATTGAATGTATCTCCCTATCATATCACCAAAGCATCCCAAAACACAACAAATAGTCCTGTCGGATTCGACAAAACGAACACACAAGCTGTTGACAGCTTTTCCAAAATTCTTTGAACTTTCTTCATAGTGACATAGCGCTACTTCCTCTCTAACACTGATAACTCAAATTCCCGATGTGCAACATGATCCTCTATATTCTTCTAATACATCAAAACACCATTGGTTACACAACCCTTGACTCACTCTTTCAAGTGTGGAAAATTCCATTCCAAACGGACACGCAGTTGTGGACCTATGGCGAAAACACGAATTGCACTTACCACAACATCCAAACATATTTCATCAATAAATACTTAATTCCATGTCACTACTTTCTCCTCACATAGAGCACTGTAATGACTTCCAACGCTCCTAACCTTGCGTCATTCCGAATTACGGTTCTCCCGTTACTACAAAATCATAGGAACAACATTCTGCACTTAGAAGGCCATTCAATACATCTTCAACTTCTTGAAATGGTTGAAGGTTTAACCATAACAATCGTGTATCCCACATCTTACTTCCTTTAGTAATCACCAGAAGTCACCATCCACTCTTTATATACTTAACCTCGGAGTTTGTTGCCGTAGCACCCACACCAAACGCGAGTCTCAACTACTCAATTAATTTAACTCCTTGACCATCCAAACACACATATAACACGGGGTTCTCAATCTCGGACCAGTTCCCGAAATTAAGTCCTTCACAACCCCACTTCACATCCTGGCTCTGTATCACTTATCCTGTCAGGATAACTTCCAGACAATCATAACTAATCGGAAACTGCTAACCTCCCACTTTCATTAGCACTAAAAATCTCATCAAAATTCAACATCTCAACACTGTCCTGCGTCGATTTCTCAGAACAATCCTTAAGCACTTGGCTTCACTCCAAAACAATTCACTGCACACACCATCTAAGCTCGCATGACACGTCTTTCCCATCCAACACAATCCCAACTACTATCAACAAGAGATTAAGGGTGATCAGTTCCTCAATTTGTCAATAGACAGCCGAAAATCATGATGAAGTATAAACCATCTTTACCAAACTATAGTAGCGCTTAACAACACACCGAGCTACAACTCCACACTTGCAGCATCCTGGAGAATCACAAGTTTCTCTCCCACTTCAATCATTCCCACTTCTACAGACAAGGTTAACAAAGAACATGTATCGACAGTGTTTTTCACACACATGTCGCATACAAGGGAACAACCAACAAACACAACTTGACCGGACGGACCGACCTGCTCTGATACCACTAATGTAACACCCCTCTAATTCCCGCAATTAATTAAAATAATCAGAGTAAAATTAACATGCATTCAACCAAGGGTGTCACACTTAAAACTTTCAAACACCTGTCATGCTCATCAACACTTCAATAAATAATCATGTTTTACAATTTCAATTAGCATGTAGCAGCGGATTCATTTATCCAATGATTTTTTTTCATAAAAGAAATATTTGTTTTCATCACATAAATCAACAAGGCTCGGGCACTAAGGCCAACTTCTTATTATTTCAATAAATAAGAAAACATAGTATATTTCTAAAACATAACCTAAGCGATCCCAGTGTTACACGACCAGAGCATGACTCGACCCAACATAAATAAATCGTTAAATAGCTACACCAATAGTGGCCTCGAGACTACAAGCAGCTCTACTCTGAAATACCTGCACGATGTCATGTAGGACATCATTCCAGCAGAAGGGTGAGAAATATTACCACAATAATCAATGCATATAATTATGTATATAAACAATCATAAAATACATATATGCCACATTTCTCACCACATTTCATATTCAATTCACACATACTTCTCAATTACCTCATCATATAAACTAACATGGTTGATCATCAAGCATATTATAATGCACATCGCATACTTTCATACAACACTCACATACTTACCACTCTTAAATCAACATATCATGTACATATGCACACTTCTCCTAACAATCACATATTCATCATTTTCGGTTACACAAGTCATGTGCACATACTTAAGCATAACTTTAATTAACAATTCTATCCATGCCATATAGCTCACATAAAGCCCATCGATTCCATCAATTCCCGCTCGGGGTTTATGGGTACATCACTCATACCCCAATGTATGCGACTATTTCTTTATACCTTACCAAGAACAACACCACAGTTGTTCTACCCCGGTGATTGCTCCACTAAGAACGACATCATGTCATTCTACTCCAGTGTTCAGGGGTCTTATATGCATTCATTATTTTCAACATCAGCATCATAATTTACTATGAAATGCACATATGTTCGTAATATATTTTCATGCATTCTTCACTTACAATTGCATACATACAACATGCATTACAACATTTATCAAGCAACGCACACAATATGTTTATTTCAACACTGATTCACATAAATGTCAACATATCCATATATCTACACATATACATATTTCATTTAGCATATTCAATCTTGTCTTTCGTCCCAATTCATATCAATTCACATAACATACACATACTATGTTCATTTCCCAATGCACAACGGCAACAATGGTAAATGCAACTCATAGAGTCCGACTCACGACTCTATGCAATTCAACACGGTACGACTCGATCGTTCAGCAGATTCTCCGAGGAATCATATCACTATCTCCCTACACGGGCACACAATCACTCAACTTATTCTCCTAGGAATCATATCACTATCTCCCTACACGGGCACACAATCACTCATCAAATTCTCCTAGGAATCATATCACTATCTCCCTACACGGGCATACAATCACTCAACAGATTCTCCTAGGAATCATATCACTATCTCCCTACACGGGCACACAATCACTCAACATATTCTCCTAGGAATCATATCACTATCTCCCTACACAGACACACAATCACTCAACAGATTCTCCTAGGAATCATATCACTATCTCCCTACACGGGCACACAATCACTCAACAGATTCTCCTAGGAATCATATCACGCAGCAGATCCTCCGAGGAATCAAGTCATTCAGCAGATTCTCCAAGGAATCAAATATTCATCAGATTCTCCGAGGAATCAAATATTCAGCAGATTCTCCGAGGAATCAAGTCATTCAACAGATTCTCCAAGGAATCGAATATTCATCAGATTCTCTGAGGAATCGAATATTCAGCTGATTCTCCGAGGAATCAAGTCATTCAGCAGATTCTACAACTAATCAAATATTCATCAGATTCTCCGAGGAATCGAATATTCAGCAGATTCTCTGAGGAATCAAATTACCTAACAGATTCTCCAAGGAATCATATATTACACAGATTCTCCAAGGAATCACATATTACCATAGATTCTCCAAGGAATCAACATCGCTAGAATGTACATCATCATGCCTTTTATGCAAAATGACTCACAACATTTCTCTACATGCATACATATTCGCAAATATATCAATATGAATATTCATCTCATACAGGTAGATACAATCTATGTACATTCATATTAATCCATCATGCATTTCCATTCAATTTAAACAATGCATCACATATGCCAAAAGGGCACATATTCACAATCAAATCATTATCTAGGATTCACGCCACACGGCTACCCACAACACACATAACAACATATAATTAGTCATCTCAGACAAGGAATGATCGCAACCAAACCACACAATCAATCCACGAATGGAAAACACAAGAAAAGAAAATATGTTGCTGTGTTCGCTAACCTTCGCCTGGCGAAGCCTCTGGCGAACCTTCGCTACTCCGTTCGCCTGGCGAACTTGCCAGCGAAGACCACTGGGATTTATTCTGGAATTACTCGCTAGCACTCGCTAGCACACTCGCCTGGCGAACCTTCGCCATACTCATTCGCCTGGTGAATCTTGCCAGCAAAGACAGGGTGTTTGCTTCTGACTTGGTTCGCTGCTGCTCGCTGGGCTTCGCCCAGCGAAGATTCGCTTCCATTCGCCTGGCGAATCTGCGAACTCAGAACTCCCATGACTTTCCAAAAGCCCAAACCTCACAAAATGACCGATTCAAGAACCAAACGACTTTAGTAAGCTCAACCCAATAATACCCGACCATACTACTCCATCCATCCTCGATTCTAACTGATTAAAACACCATTCTACCGATTAATTCATTTTCGACCTAGAAATGAAAAGTATAGAAAAACACCCAAACAACCCACATAATACATACATAATCATATACATGGATTAGATAATAATGTTTCTCACCCTTACCTTGATTAAATCGAAGCTTTGAGTCGCTCTTGATGAATTCCACACTTTTCTTCTTCTTCTTCTCTTTTCTCCTCCTTTTCCTTCTTTCTCATTTTCTTTCCTTTTTCTTTTCCTTACCAACTCTTCTCCCTTTTCTTTCTATTTCTATTCTTTTTATTTCTTTCCATTCTATTTCCTTCATAATATATATTTTTCAATCATTTTCCATAAATCATCCACTTAACCATTAATTAAGAATATCCAAAATATTTCCAACTTAATTTTCCAAAACTCCCCAAACGATAAAATAGCATAATATGCAAACTTAACATATTACACACTATCCCATAATTAAAATAATGCCAATAAATAAATTAATTAGTTAATCAAAATTGGGTTGTTACAGGCATAATGGGAACTTTCCTTTTGTTTCCATTGATGTTGAGTATGATTATCTCCTGCAAAACAACAGAAATCAGTCGGCTACATTTGGAAGCAGGAATTCAAAAATGCGTTAAAGTCTATTAACCACCTTGTTAGCCATCAAGAACCGCACTCCATCTGCGATGCAGAATCACCATTTCCTGCAAACCGAAACACGGACGTAGTTAATTGACCTCCAACACAACCACACTCAAATAGAACTCATTCACGGCTATATTACTGTTACCAACATAATCCACGCGCCGTCAAAACGGTTTCAGAAGAAGATGAATAATACATATGAATCAAGGAAGCACGAGGAGAAGACGAGAAATAATAACGCGAACAAAATCAGACTTACAACATTGCATTGGTTTCGCAGAAGGTTGAATAATCCCGAGTCCATGCTCTAAATTCACATTAGAGCCGTGTCTAGCCAAATCCTCCTTCCCTTGTCCCTGCGATGGTAACTATGAAATGTGTGGTTTCAGTCTTACTGTTCCTTTTCCAATACTCAACCTGCACAAATTAAAGGAAAGAATGGAGAATTAGTGGCTTCCAATTGTGAACAATTGGAACAAAAGAAATTTCCAAGCAATAACTGTCATGGTTCCAAGCAGAGGTTCAAATATCTTATATTTTTTTCTGACAGAAGTACAAACAACCAAAAGACATCCCATGAAGAATAGTGCTAGCGACACCAACTTGGAAGCCACCGCTCTTCTTCAGAACCTACGACATTTATACATATAAAAACATAATACAAATTCAACGCTCCAGTAAAACACCTGCGCACCAAAACCTCTGACTGCGTCGTATTCCTGACAATGGTTTGGGAACTCAAGATACCTGCGACTGCGAGAGGATGGGTGTATTACTCGCACCAGTTGCTTGCACACACAGCCCAGACGGGAATCCCGTTGGAGCACCCATAATACTTCATTTTGCAACTTTCCCTTAAAAACAATGCAAGACCACAGTCAAGGCGCATGAACAACCCTAGATGATTCATTCTTGATTTAAGGGTAAGACTTGCAAGAGGTTTGCAATATTAAGCCAACATTTAGAAGACAGAGCATAAAACGCTTCTCCGTCAGTTTGAACTCAAGTGTTATGACCCGAACATATCTTCACAACCTGCATGCACGATGAAGAATATGATTATCAGACTTAGAACAACGTACAACAATATTCGTGATGAAGAAAACTCAAGCAAAGTACAATAGACATCAATGTCACAAATAGATCATAACTACTACTAGCTCCTGTTGTGGTTTCTCTTCTTCAAGAGACCATGAACAATTGTCCGACTTCAGTGACAAATTACTTCTGCACTGTTTCTTAAGGATGCTGCTTATGGTGTCGCCGCCTATGTTTATCATGAACTCTCAAACTATCTGAGCTGTAAAGACTGGTTCAATGGAGCTTTATCACACAGCTTCCTAATGATCACCAAACCTGCGCATTATTCATCGAAAAGTTGCAGTAATTTTGAGACTGTGAGTTTCTAAGATTAAAGACAAGACAAAAGGCATGTACACTTCACTTTAACCAAATTGGTACAGGGCAAGGACTTATCTGTACGGCTGGAAGCCCGTCGATCCTTCTGCTTACATGTGGAAGAGTTTGTTGATCTTCTTCCCCTCTGTTGGGACTCATATTTTAAATTGTTTGAGGAAGTTCAAGAATTTGATTCAGAGGTTCAGCTTTTGAATTTGATTTCTATTAGACATATTCCATCATCAAAAGAGGGAACTCATTCGAAGCCGTCAGTTGATTATCACACGAATCAAAGCATGTCCCAACTGAAAACGGAAATGAATTGCAAGATTAATGGCAGCATCAATAGAATCATCAAAATCGGAAATACCATTTACACCACAACCGAAGCATTATTCCATTTCCAAATCGATTAAAACATGTTTAGACAGATTCAGAAATATTCTTAAAGACATTCAATTGGAGATCCAAATTTCGATTATAAAAGGGATAAACAAGACTCACAGATGGCATACACAAACAGTAAATCGCAAAAATCCCCAATTAAAACCTAAGTTCAAGTTGAGAACTTATCTCTCGCCGCCGTCGAAATCTACGAAGCCCTTACCGTGAAACCACCTTCATCACTGGAAAGCCCTCGCATCATCCGCGAATCATCCACCGCTGGGGAAGCGAAATCAAGCCCTCATCGCTTTCATACTCCCTCAATCACCCTCACCATCATCGCCGTCGAAACCGTTCGCGAGCAAACACCACAAACACCGCCACGATAACCTTCACGCCTCCGCCCATTGAATCCGCGCCGCCGACTCCAACGAACCCCTCTGAGTATACTTCGGTGAAGATTAATTTGTTAAATGCAATGTTTTTTTACTTGTGTTGTTTCCCTGTTTCAGATTTAGGGAAAGGAGACGGAGAGGTTAGAAGGAGAAGAGCGGAGAGAGAAACAGGTTAGAGGCAAGAAGGAGAAAAAGAAAGAAGCGGAGGGAAGAAAGTTGAACAAGAAAGACGGAGGAGCTGAGAAAGAGGAGAGCGACGATCGAAAAGGGGGGGAAAGAAGGGAGTCTTAGGGTTTTACTGTTTTTCCAATTTTGTTTTGTAATATAATCACATGCCCGCACCCACACATGGTTACCATGCACTATCACGATCACAGCCACCTGATTCACATCGTACGCACCGCAATATTCCGCATCGTACACCCTCGTCAGTGCACCCACACACAATCACACGAGTTGACCTATTAACCATTTAATAACCTAATTAATCATCCTAATTATAATTTAAAAAACCAATTTTAATTAATTAAATCCTTAATCCATCGTATTAATCCACCTTTTGATTTAATTAACCCAATTAAACCCCTAATCAGCCATTAATTAACTGATCTTTTGTTTTATTTAATTAATCAACCTAATTAATATGTAATCGAATTAACCTTTGTTAATTAATCAACTTATATTTAGATCATTTTATTTTAGTCTCCTTTTTTTTATTTAAAATAACTTGACAACCTTTTATTTAAAACAACCTTTTTCTAATTAACTTATTAGTTAACCCTCTCTAATTTATAATTTATTTAATAATTTAATAATTTACTTCTCCAATTTTAATAACCCTTTTAATTAATCTTTTTCTTTAACTCTTTAATTTAATTTATTTAATAATGTTTCTTATTATTCACTTTTATTTAATTCAGTCATCATTTTTAATAACCCTTTTTTTATAATATTTAATTTGCTCATTCTCTTAATAAAAATCTATTTCATTTAATTTATTTAAAATCTATTTAATAATAATAACTAAAAACTCTTTTATGAAAAACCCTTTTCTTAATTTAAATTAATCTTTTATAATAACAACTCTTATTTGAAAATAAACCATTTCACATTTAATTTAAATTTTTATAAAACCTCTTAGATATTTAGACCCCCTTTTTTAAACCACTCTTTAAAATTTAATTAATCGTCTAACTTTTTACCAAAACACAAATCCAATATAATTTCTCTTAAAAACAATCTCACAAAAAATAATATAACTTCTAAACAACTTCTCATTTAAAATCAATTCAACTCTCCTAAAATCAATACAACTTTTCCCCCTAAAACCAATCTCGCTAATAATAAGTTAATTAAATATTACTCATAAAATAACCTCACCTCTAATAAATCAATCACCCAATCGTGCACGCTCACGCTTACACTTCACAATTCACTCTCACACACTTCAGCGCTTTCATGCGTATGTGTATGGCTTTACTTTTCCGCAATTTATTTTACGAGCAATTTACATTATCGTATTTATATTATCGCATTGTATTCCATTCAAAGGAAAAACCTACACATGATTCAACAATCGTGTGTAGTGCACATCATTTGCATCATACTCCCTTACGATCCTTGATCCCATTCAAGTTGATCTTTCTAAGTTAGATCCTACCCCATAGGAAGGACCATTATCTTTACAACTTAGATACAAACAAATACAACTCAATTCAAACATTCAAACACAATAGAGAAATAGATGTTAATCATCTTAAGCGAGATAGAATTCTCCACCCCACATCAATACAATCAATACCGTAGGAACTTTGCCTTAAGAGAGATAGAGGCGTACATCGTCGATCAATATCCGAGTACTCGAGCCCTTCTCTTAAGACGATGCAAATACTATTTTCCTACAATTTGTGGCGGTTAAATCTCTCTTAAAATGGCAACTCACCTTTTCTCCTAGATTCAATCAAACAACTACCTTAAACCCGTAGGAACTTTGACCACAGTCAAAGAACTCCTCAAACCCTTTAGGGGAACTACAAATACTCTGATTCCACTCCCGTAAGGATATGTAGGCATAAGATGCGACAACTTATCGAGTATACTTAGAAATAAACCCCTAGGTCTTTTAAACCTTAAGCAGATAAACCATAGCAATAAACATACATAAAACAAGAGGTTCCTGTAGAGTACTACAGAAACTTAGGATGCTATCACCTTCCCTAAGTTTAACCGATCCCCGAACCTATAACTCTCTAAACCTTGCATTTGCATTGCATTGTGGGAATTCCGATCTTTATCCCTTCCTTTGGACAAATCAAAGTTCGGTTGCAAAATGAATTAAATATTCAAACTAATCAATAGTTTGGTATCCAAATTTCACTGCGACAACGCAGACACACACACACACACACACTCCTAAACACCTTCTAGGATCCCACATGGTTTGCAACATGCACATTCAACCAATCAGTTCTAACAACCATTCACACAGATCAGAGTTTACTAACAGCACTAGACTGCTGTTATCACATATTTCCTCAGCAACACCTACAAGGATTATACACATAGGCTAGCCAAGCTATCCACCTATTCTTCATTGTCCTGCACATGTTCCTCTACTGTACCTGTTGTTCTCTATTATCCTCTCCCCCCTTTTAGCCACAAATTAGGATCCTACTAAATACTTAGCATAGATCATACATTGTACCATTACAATTGTTTGGGGGTTACATTACAGCAAAACTGCTCTCTGAAGAGCATCACAAATTAGGAAAACATAAACACATTAAACCAACAGCACACCTCAGCAGCAGATTGAGTCACATACTTAATTCTCAATCTTCTTCATCAGAGGAGTAACTGGAGTCACTGTCATTGCCATTGGTTGGGATATTCTCACAACTGTCATCAGCCTCTTCTTCTGGCTTGTCAGAATAATGAGGTGGATCCCTGCGAGCCAATGGAACAGTGATGCCTCTGAGGACCACCCTTTTCTCGAACATCTCATCAATAATTTCCTCTCGTGACATACCCAAGAAGGGTGATTTCTTCTTAAGTTCTTCATCAGTGGAAGGGGGATACTTGCGTCTTCGTTCTTCATGCGAGAGAGGCGTGTCTTTGGAGGGTTTTGGGTTGGTCTTAGATGAAGATCCTTCATGATGAGAGGCCATGTTATTGTCGAGAATGAAGGTCTGAGAGAGATGTTGAACGATAATGGGGGCGGAGAGACACGTTTGTGTGAGATGGAGAGCTTTATTGGTCAAGGTCTTGGACTGCATTGAATTTGTAAAACTCTCTCGTGCCATTAATTGCTATGCATCCTCATACACATAAATACCCAACTTTCCTTTATGATTCTCAAATGGAGCAGCAGCTAGAGCCTTTGTACAACTGTCATCTAGCTGTGGTTCAATGGACACATGCTCCAAAGAAATTACTGCGTCCTCCACAAGATCCATGTGCTTAGTTCTGCTGTGCTGGATTGGGTCACAATACAATGTCATGACGTCCTGAGTGACATTGTATTTGGTTAATATTTGCTTCATCCAGACCAGCTGAGAACATCTGCTACCAGCTGCTCTGTGTTCAGCTTCAGCAGTGTGCTTCCTTCTGAACCAAGATATTAGGTTGCTCTCTAAGAAGAAGCATCCACCAGATGTGCTCTTTCTGCCATCAGAGTACCTAGTCAAGGTAGGATCATACTCATGAGAGCAGAGTATGCCATAGTCACAGATTCCATTCACATATTTGAGAATCCTGTTCACTTGATTCATGTGACTTACCTTAGGGTTTTCTTGATACTTAGCATATATACCAACAACAAATGTAATGTCAGGTCTGCTGGCTTTTTGATACATAAGGCTTCCTATCAAGCTCTTGTACAAGTTTTGACCATCTTTTGACAGCTTCAGATGAGTAGGTGCATATGTTCTTTTGTGGTCAGCATTGTCCAACCCAACCTTTTTGTCAATGCCTTTGGTGTACTGACTTTGTGAGAGACATATAGGGTCCTCCAATTGCATGACTTGTATCCCAAGAAAGTAGGTTAATTTTACACACGGACTCATCTCAGACTCAGATTGTATCTGATTAACAGATTGGTTTATCAACTTCTCAGACATTCTACCAAAGACTATGTCATCCACATAGGTCTGAGCAGTTGTTGCGGTGAAATTTGGATGTCAAGCTATTGATTAACTTGAATCTTAATTCATTTACAACCGGTCTTTGATTTATCCGAAGGAAAGGTTAAAGAAAGGAAAAACCTAAAAGGGAGAGATCTAAGGTTCGGGGGTTGGTTAAATTTAGGGAAGGTATTAGCACCCTAAACTTCCGTAGTACTCTACGGGAACCTTTTTTTTTTTTTATTTATTTCATTAATTATTTTGCTTTAGGGGTATGTACAAAGGGTTAAGGGTTTAAAAGACCTAAGGGGTTAATTCTAAGTTTACTCGGCAAGACGTCGCATCTTGTGCCTACATATCCTTACGGGAATGGAATCAGAGTAATTGTAGTTCCCCTCAAAAGGGAGGTTAGAGACTTCTTGACTGTGGTCAAGGTCTCAAGGGGAATAAACGCATCTTAAGGACACGCTTACATGGAGTCTTAAACTCCGATCTCTATGTTATAAATTGTTAAGTGCATTAGGGTTAGGTTAGGGATTCCGCGGCGGGAAACCCTAAAATGAGTGCGGCGACTCTTTGACCTAAAGCTAGGGGTAGTTTTGTAATTTTGTCCACGACGAGACATTTGTGAAAAGTTAGGGTTTGTAAGGGTTTGAAGTTTTGAGGACTATTGGCGTGGCGGCCAAACGGCTAGACCTAATCCTTCGGAGGAATGCAATGGGACAAATTAACGATGCAAATGCGCGAATTTAAACCATACAAACAGTAGAAATTAAAGTGCGGAAAGGTAAACGCGATAATTTGTTCGCGAAGTTACAAATGAGAAACAGATACAATTATAATACAACTTGAATTGAAAAACACATTAAAATAGCTAATAGCAACGTAACAAGCTGCACATTGAATACACAAAGTTAGTAGACAGAGTCAGACAGTAATCAGACGAGTTATGAAACGAAAGTGCGAAAGTTATAGATATTCTTTGTTGTTTATTTGTGATATATAAAAAAACTTTTGATTTAAGTTAAAAAAGAGGTTTTAATATTATTAAAAAAAACTTTTCAAAAATAGTCTTAATTTAATTATCTAACAAAAAGGTTTTATTTTTTTAAAAAAAAGGTTTAATGTTATTATTATATATTTTTTTAAAAACGGTTCTAGTTATTATTTTAAAAAAAGATTTTAGTTATTATTTTAAATTTATCTAAAAAAAGTTTTTCTTAAAAATAATAGGTTTTCATATTAATTTGGAAAAGATGTTAATGTTATTTATTTTAAAAAAACAGATTTTTATATTATAACAAGTTTTAATAAATTAATGATAACAATAATAATAATAATAATGGTAATAATAATAATAATAATGATAATAATAATAAATAATGATAATAATAATACTAATAATAACAATAATAATAATAATAATAATAATAATAATAATAAAGCAATAATGAATTTTAAATGTGCCAAATAACCCAACAATGTTGCTAACGCAGAAATGCGCTCATCGCAACCAGATCTAAATCGGACGAAACAAAATTTATCGCAAAGAAAAAGAAATTAAGCAAAAAACAGTATTATTGCTCACACAAAAATGCGATCATCGCAATCAGATCGAACTAACACAAATGTCACGCGTCATGCACACAAATGTGCAAACATCGTATCGACATAATTCGATCAAAAATTAATCTTATATATATATAAACTCCAACAATTTAAAAATTATGTATATAAACGTAACAGTAATAGATGAAGAAAAAGAAATAACGGTAATAGATGAAGAAAAAGAAATAACGGTAAAAGATGAAGAAAAAGAAACAACAGTGATAGATGAAGGAAAAGAAATAACGGTAATAGATGAAGAAAAAGAAGTAACGGTAAAAGATGAAGAAAAAGAAACAACGGTAAACGATGAAGAAAAAGAAACAGCAGTAATAGATGAAAGAAAAGAAATAACGGTAAACGGCACTCACTCCTCTTAGGTTTTTTTAATTCTCCCCCTTTTTCAACAAAGCAACACATGTATATATAGGGAACAAATTAGGGTTAACACCAAATTGTCAATAATGTCCCTAAAGCCCATTTTAAAGCGCAAACTAAATAATTAGTTAAGAAAAAATAAAATTAAAATAATAATTAAAATAAAATTAAAATAAAAACTAATAATCCTATTGATTCCTAAAATCAAAATATTATAAAAAGAACAAAATTTTTTCTAATATTTTTTATTTTATGATTTTTTGGATATTTTTATGAATAATTTAGAAAAAAGTGAAAAAAAAACAATATTTTAAAAAATGATTTAATTAAAATACGAAAATAATAATTAAATAATAATAAAAAACTATTTTTGTTATTTTTTAATGAGAGATAGAAACATTTAGAGTAAAAATAATAAAAAACAAAAAAGTGACTAAGGTGAGATTCGAACTCTCAACCTCTCACACTCACAACTCCTTACACATGTCCTCTTGCCAATTGTGCCATTTTTACTTTTTAGAAAAAAAATACATGCCATATGATATTTACCTGCAAAAAGTCAAACGACTACACAAATTTGTTAGTAATTGATTAAATGCAATAAAAATGCAATAAAAATGCAATGAAATACGACGACAAATCTTAGGGCAAAATTTGGGGTATTACAGTTGCCCCTATTTAAATAACTTCACCGGGTGATTCGAGCAACGGAGACTCGAGAAATCGTGGTGGAGGGATTTAAATACAGATAACCGAAAATTTTGCCTTTAGACGCAGTGCTATGCAATGATATGGACAAAACAAAACGAACTATAATGCTAAATATAATATAAATCTGATATGATGCGTATGATGAAAATGACAAATGCACGGATACAGACGAAACAAACGTCACAGGGGACGACCCACCGAGGAATTGCACTAGGGAAGAAGACATGTCATATCTGGAAGAACGTCGGGTAGACACGATACAGAATTGTTGATAGGTGCCAAGTAAATTAGAAATTGTCCGCAAGGTAAGACGCGAGTAAAACACGAGCTCAGGAGAAAAACGCAAATGGGGATAAAACACCCATGATGCCAAGTAAATAAATTTTGCCCACAAGGTAAGACGCGAGTAAAACACGACCTCAGGGAAAAAAAAAGTAAATGGGGGTAAAACACCATGATGTTAGGTAAACCCAGGAATATCTGGTAAACGGGGAATAAAACACCCGGGATAAAGGTACATGGGGGATAAAACACCCAAGGATAGAAGGTAAATGGGGAGTAAAGCACCCAAGATAGACATGTAAATGGGGAGTAAAGCACCCAGGATAGAAATGTAAATGGGGAGTAAAGCACCCAAGATAAAAATGTAAATGGGGAGTAAAGCACCCAAGATAAAAATGTAAATGGGGAGTAAAGCACCCAAGATAAAAATGTAAATGGGGAGTAAAGCACCCAAGATAGAGAGGTAAATGGGGAATAAAGCACCCAAGATAAAAATGTAAATGGGGAGTAAAGCACCCAAGATAGAAATGTAAATGGGGAATAAAGCACCCAAGATGTGCACATGTATAGGAATTATGCTATGACATATGATCAAATGCAAATGCAGACGTCGACGACAAGACTCGACTCTTTCTGTGAGATGACAAAACTGGAGGACTGATTCCTCAACACGGAGATCACTGTCATTCTGTTAAACTGTATCAAGTTGATAGTCACTGTAGGAATGATGAATAACTGCTTAGGGATTATGCGAGTAAACTGCCCCAGGTCAAATGAACTGATAGTTGCTTCAGCTGTCTGATTCGTGGAATCGACTGTTTTGCTGTATCCTCGGAGGGCTTGCCCCAGTCTGAGTCTTGAACAATTCTCTGGATAAACCAAATCTGAGAAGATATTTCCTTGAACAAATCTTGAACTGATTCTTTGACAGGATGTAAAAGGAACTTGCCCCCGATAAGATTACTTGACCAAGTTTCTCATTGTTTGAAAATTCCTTAGAGGAAAGCCAGTTTGCAAACAAAAATATTCCTACAAACATGGTAATGCAAAGTTCATGCGACTTTTGAAATCAAAATTATTTTTGAAAGATGGAAAATACATGAGTCGTTAGTCATAACACAACGGTTCAAGACGCTCAAAGTTTAAAACAAAGGTGTACTGCCAAAATAAATGATTCACAAAGATCTTTAGGAGTCAGGTTACGCAACCTTGTTGTAGTATACTTTCAAAATAACCTTGCTTCAATTAGGTCTTTTGAGGGTTGTAATGTGGCCTGGTTCACGGTTTATGAAACAAAAGATAAAGGCTCAAAATTTATTTGTACCCACCCAATCTACGTGATGATCCTCAGTCCTATGCTCAGTTAACTCATACTATGCATTCAGGTTCCCATAAGTTAGGGATTTCATTGATCGTAGCAATGATGACTCAGAAGTCAAAGGGACCTATGAAAAGGCAGCCACTACTCCCCTATAACATTTGATTGTTTTGACATTGAGGATTTTCAAGATAAGGATTTAAAAATCTCTTTGTATTATCCCTAAATTTTGCCTGAACTGTTTATTTTAGAGTTTACAGTCAGCGGGATGCCCCAGTTTTGCCTAAGTCTCCTTCATAGGTTTTGACTTAGCGGGCTTCTTTTGCTTTTTTTATATTATTTTTTTGTGAAGGAAAGTGACTGTTTGATTTTAATGATTACGGTGAACCATCATCGACCTTTTGATTAGAAAACATCTTCGACACTTGTTTGACGTGTGCGAAGGAAAATTTGTTAATGAAAGGTGTATCGTATGAACACACAACCAAGTTAACTGAGAACTACCCATCCCAAGGTTAAAATTGTGGGTTTTTTGTAACGAAAGAAACTCCAACTTCTAGGCTCGAAGGGGGTAACGAGGGATTAACCTCCTTATTTCTCCAGTGTTTGGGAATTGAAACAATGCCTTACATCGTCAACAAGGTTTGATTAAAAGCATACTGACAACAATTATGGGTATAATGTTTTCATCATCCTCCCTCCGATCTTAGCATATCAAAATTTTGGACAAGAAGTAAACATTTGAAAAATAAAGCATAAAGATGCAAATAAATGGACGGAAATGAATTGAATCAAAAGTCGCAATGCTTATTTCATTAATGAAAGTACAAACATAATTGAAAGCAAACAACTTAAACAAAATAAGGAAAATGCAAACAACGAGAAAAAAAAAGGCCCAATGACAAAGCTTCAATTCTGATGTGTTGGCAAGGGATCTGTCTGGACGCTAGGACGACTATCCGTAAAATCAAGTATTCCGGCTCTAATCAGTTCACGCACCCTAGCTTTCAATGCAAAACAATGCTCCAAGTCATGGCCTGGCACCCTCATGAAAAGCGCACTTTAGATCAGCCCTAAATCCAACTGGAGGATTAAGAGGAGGTGGTAAAGCCTTTGTAGTGATCAGCCCTTGTCGAACTAAGTCAGGATACAGCTCTGTGTAAGTCATGGGAATAGGATCAAAGTGATCCTTGTTCCGATTCTGGTCTTGTCTGATAACTGGGCGTTGAGGAATCAGCTTGACGACTCAAAGGTACACTAGAAGACGATAGGACCAAGAATGAGAAACAGGGGGATAAATGCAATGCAAAAATGTGATGCTAATTCCACGCAATGGTCTCAAGAATTTCAACGGTCGATTGCAAACATTCCCTTTTAGGAAAGTGGGAAAAATTTTAGACTTTAAAATATAGGACTTCTTGAATTTGCAAAGGACTTTTGGATTCCTTGAAACTAGAAATGATATGATGCTTTATGGATGCGAAGCACAAATACACATAAGTAAACAAAAGGTCCTAAGTTAGAGGAATAATGAATGGAGTCAAGGTCTACCCTTCCCAAAGTGGTGTGTACTATAGGTTAATTGTACCTGCAGAACAAGGGTTCTAAAAAAGTGCCCAAAGTTATCAGCCCATCTTTCGGATATTATCAACTTCTCGACTGACTCAAGAGTCGATAATATTCTCAAGAGAACCTCGTTCGAGCGTAGTATCGCGTAGCAACCATTGTAGGACTACTCCCACACAGTTCCCGCACTACGTCCTAGATAAGGCCAAGATGGTGTAAAGGTACTACGGTTCTCAGTATCACAGACTCCAATCGATAACAGTAAAAGTTTTCACGACTACACTCGATCAACCGAACCATTTTCGAAAGTGTCTCAACTGAGCGATGATTCTCGATTTAGCTTAGTCAGGACTCACTCCCTATAAGCCTCGTCGAATATATCAGCCATCCTATCATAAGGTCGCTCAAGTCCGGGTGTAGGACTTATCTCACAACACAGTAACTCCAAGTAAGGTACCCCAATATATACATACAAGTGAGCAAAATATATAATAAAACAAATATATAAAGAAAAATAAACAAAATAGGGATAACCCTCAATAGTTAGGACTCCCCAGTGAAGTCGCCATTTTCTGTTGCGGTGAAATTTAGATGTCAAGCTATTGATTAACTTGAATCTTAATTCATTTACAACCGGTCTTTGATTTATCCGAAGGAAAGGTTAAAGAAAGGAAAAACCTAAAAGGGAGAGATCTAAGGTTCGGGGGTTGGTTAAATTTAGGGAAGGTATTAGCACCCTAAACTTCCGTAGTACTCTACGGGAACCTTTTGTTTATTTTTTTTATTTATTTCATTAATTATTTTGCTTTAGGGGTATGTACAAAGGGTTAAGGGTTTAAAAGACCTAAGGGGTTAATTCTAAGATTACTCGGCAAGACGTCGCATCTTGTGCCTACATATCCTTACGGGAATGGAATCAGAGTAATTGTAGTTCCCCTCAAAAGGGAGGTTAGAGACTTCTTGACTGTGGTCAAGGTCTCAAGGGGAATAAACGCATCTTAAGGACACGCTTACATGGAGTCTTAAACTCCGATCTCTATGTTATAAATTGTTAAGTGCATTAGGGTTAGGTTAGGGATTCCGCGGCGGGAAACCCTAAAATGAGTGCGGCGACTCTTTGACCTAAAGCTAGGGGTAGTTTTGTAATTTTGTCCACGACGAGACATTTGTGAAAAGTTAGGGCTTGTAAGGGTTTGAAGTTTTGAGGACTATTGGCGTGGCGGCCAAACGGCTAGACCTAATCCTTCGGAGGAATGCAATGGGACAAATTAACGATGCAAATGCGCGAATTTAAACCATACAAACAGTAGAAATTAAAGTGCGGAAAGGTAAACGCGATAATTTGTTCACGAAGTTACAAATGAGAAACAGATACAATTATAATACAACTTGAATTGAAAAACACATTAAAATAGCTAATAGCAACGTAACAAGCTGCACATTGAATACACAAAGTTAGTAGACAGAGTCAGACAGTAATCAGACGAGTTATGAAACGAAAGTGCGAAAGTTATAGATATTCTTTGTTGTTTATTTGTGATATATAAAAAAGCTTTTGATTTAAGTTAAAAAAGAGGTTTTAATATTATTAAAAATAACTTTTCAAAAATAGTCTTAATTTAATTATCTAACAAAAAGGTTTTATTTTTTTAAAAAAAAGGTTTAATGTTATTATTATATATTTTTTTTTAAAAACAGTTCTAGTTATTATTTTAAAAAAAGATTTTAGTTATTATTTTAAATTTATCTAAAAAAAGTTTTTCTTAAAAATAATAGGTTTTCATATTAATTTGGAAAAGATGTTAATGTTATTTATTTTAAAAAAACAGATTTTTATATTATAACAAGTTTTAATAAATTAATGATAACAATAATAATAATAATAATAATAATGGTAATAATAATAATAATAATGATAATAATAATAAATAATGATAATAATAATACTAATAATAACAATAATAATAATAATAATAATAATAATAATAATAAAGCAATAATGAATTTTAAATGTGCCAAATAACCCAACAATGTTGCTAACGCAGAAATGCGCTCATCGCAACCAGATCTAAATCGGACGAAACAAAATTTATCGCAAAGAAAAAGAAATTAAGCAAAAAACAGTATTATTGCTCACACAAAAATGCGATCATCGCAATCAGATCGAACTAACACAAATGTCACGCGTCATGCACACAAATGTGCAAACATCGTATCGACATAATTCGATCAAAAATTAATCTTATATATATATAAACTCCAACAATTTAAAAATTATATATATAAACGTAACAGTAATAGATGAAGAAAAAGAAATAACGGTAATAGATGAAGAAAAAGAAATAACGGTAAAAGATGAAGAAAAAGAAACAACAGTGATAGATGAAGGAAAAGAAATAACTGTAATAGATGAAGAAAAAGAAGTAACGGTAAAAGATGAAGAAAAAGAAACAACGGTAAACGATGAAGAAAAAGAAACAACAGTAATAGATGAAAGAAAAGAAATAACGGTAAACGACACTCACTCCTCTTAGGTTTTTTTTAATTCTCCCCCTTTTTCAACAAAGCAACACATCTATATATAGGGAACAAATTAGGGTTAACACCAAATTGTCAATAATGTCCCTAAAGCCCATTTTAAAGCCCAAACTAAATAATTAGTTAAGAAAAAATAAAATTTAAATAATAATTAAAATAAACTTAAAATAAAAACTAATAATCCTATTGATTCCTAAAATCAAAATATTATAAAAAGAACAAAATTTTTTCTAATATTTTTTATTTTATGATTTTTTGGATATTTTTATGAATAATTTAGAAAAAAGTGAAAAAAAATAATATTTTAAAAAATGATTTAATTAAAATACGAAAATAATAATTAAATAATAATAAAAAACTATTTTTGTTATTTTTTAATGAGAGATAGAAACATTTAGAGTAAAAATAATAAAAAACAAAAAAGTGACTAAGGTGAGATTCAAACTCTCAACCTCTCACACTCACAACTCCTTACACATGTCCTCTTGCCAATTGTGCCATTTTTACTTTTTAGAAAAAAAATACATGCCATATGATATTTACCTGCAAAAAGTCAAACGACTACACAAATTTGTTAGTAATTGATTAAATGCAATAAAAATGCAATAAAAATACAATGAAATGCGACGACAAATCTTAGGGCAAAATTTGGGGTATTACAGCAGTCATGAATTTGCCATCCTCATTGTTAGCAAGAAGGGTCTTGTTTATTCCTCCATGGTTAGTAAGAGACTTAGTCAGCCTTTCATACCAAGCCCTGGGAACTTGTTTCACTCCATAGGGAACTTTCTTCAACTTGTACACATAGTTTAGTTGCTTAGGTTTATCAAATCCCTTGGGTTGTTCCACACATACTTCCTTATTTAAGTATCCATTTAGGAAGGCGCTCGTTGCATTCATTTGGAATAGCTTAATCTTCAGAATGCAAGCAATTCCCAAAAACCAACTGATTGACTTTAGTCTAGCACCTGGTGCACAGGTATCATCAATTCCTTCTACTAGTCTAGCCTTGTTCCTGACTATTCTTCCTTGTTTATCAGATATGATCTTGTAAATCCACTTAGTTTCAGTTATGTTAGTTCCATCTGGGCTTGGAACCAATTCCCATACTGTATTCCTTTCAAGCTGATCTGAGTCCATATTCATGTTACTCTGAATGTCACAATATAAGGTCATAACATTCTGAGTGACATTGCCCTTCTTATGCTGACCATTTGCCATGGACTTCATAAGCTTCCAGTATACCAGGTCCAGGTTTCTATGATGATTATCCTTAGAATGTCTTTTCATGGCTTGCCTACCAACCCCATAGCCTGTTGTTCTGTCCAGAGGAACCTTATAAGTTCCACTTATTGATTCTTTGGTTATGGCCTTCCCTATTCTTTGAGGATGTCTGCCTTTTTCCAAACTTAATTGATCCTTCTTCTCTTTATTGATCAGTCCTGGTAGGTTACTTCTGGACTCCCATAGGTAACAGTTATTCTTGGATCTAGTACCCTTCATTTCCTTCTTACCTTCTTCATTGATAACCACACACTTGTCTTTGGAAAAGTGGACTTTTAAACCTTGATCACATAGCTGAATTATGCTTATTAGATTGACATTCAGTCCTTTAACCAACAATACATCCTTCAATTTTGGAACTTTAGGACTGTCAAGTTGTCCAACACCTGTGATTTCTCCTCTAGCTCCATCACCAAAGGTTACATGACTAGATGAATGAGGTTTGAGTTTAATCAAGTGATCCTTAATTCCAGTCATATGTCTGGAGCAGCCACTGTCAAAGTACCAATCTTCATTGGTAGGCATCCTTGGAGAAATGTGAGCTATTAATGCCACAGTCTTTGCAACCCATTGTCTTTTCTTGTAGGGAACATCATTCTTGGGTTTAGCATGATACTGTTTCTTGACTTGATGCTGCCATTTTCCATGATGCTACCTTTTTCCATGCGTACCCTGTTTGGTTTTTCTTTGGCTCGGGAATCCATGCAGCCAGAAGCACACAACTTTAATATGCCCAAGTTTTCCACAGTAGTAGCATCTATGCCCTTGGAATTGTCTCTTGACTTGATTCCAATTTCTGTGTGGAGGATGTTGTGACTTTAGTCGTGACATCCTTTTTAACTTTTGAATCTCAGGCTGCAACCTCTTGAGTTTCAAGGCAGGATTTTGTTTCTCAACAAATCCTAGACCAGACCTATTTCCTGAAGTCTGACCACTCTAAAGAATTTCTTCTAGGGTGTCAGTCCCAGAATTGAGCATCCTTATGGATTTAACCATTTGATCTTTATGACCTTTCAAATCATTTACCTCACCTCTGAGTGTGTCTATTGTGGCTAGATGCTCTCTTCTTTCAGCTTCTAACTCCTTGATGATTTTCTTCTGAAGCTCTCCTTGCTTATACAGTTATGTACTTCTGATGTAAAGCTTTTGATATGAGGCTGCAATTTCCTCAAAAGTCAATTCTTCTTCACTTAAGTCCCTTTCAGATATGCACACATTGTTGAAAGCAGTGACATGCTTGGCAGACTCTCCTTCTGATTCACTTCCTGAGTCTTCATCAGACCAAGTGACAGTTAGGCCTTTTCCCTTCTTTTTGAGGTATGTGGGACATTCCCTCCTAACATGTCCATATCCTTCACACTCATGACATTGGACTCCTTTGCTTTGGCCAACTTTGTCTTCAGCTTTGCTGATGTCAAAGGAGCTGTTTTTGACATAGGGCTTTGACTTCTGCTCTATTCTTTTGATCAGTTTACTAAATTGTCTTCCAAGCAGTGCTATTGCTTCTGACAAATTTTCTTCTTGTTCACTCTCTTCTTCATCTGAATCAGCAGTGTTAGAGACCAGAGCTATATTTTTGCTCTTTTTCTCCACAGACTGATCACACATGCCCATCTCAAATGTTTGGAAAGAACCTATAAGTTCATCCACCTTCATGTTGCATATGTCTTGGGCTTCTTCAATGGTTGTTACTTTCATAGCAAACATTTTAGGTAAGGACCTGAGAATCTTCTTTACAAGCTTCTCTTCAGCCATCTTTTCACCTAAGGCTCCTGAGGTGTTTGCAAGTTCAAGAACATTCATGTAAAACTTATGAATGGTCTCATCTTCCTTCATTCTTAGACCTTCAAATTTGGTGGTCAGCATTTGAAGTCTTGACATTTTAACCTTGGAAGTTCCCTCATGAGTAGTTTTGAGACTGTCCCAAACATCCTTTGCCAGTTCACAGTGGTGTACCAGTATGAAGATGTTTTTGTCTATACCATTGAATAGTGCATTCAATGCTTTGGAGTTCCCAAGAGCTAATGCTTCTTGCTCTTTGTTCCATTCCTCTTCAGGAATTTGCACAGATACTCCATCCTTGTCAGTCTTCATAGGATGTTCCCAGCCTGAATTCACAACTCTCCAAGCCTTGTAGTTTATAGATTTCAAGAATGCAATCATCCTTGGTTTCCAATAATCATAGTTAGATCCATCCAGAATTGGAGGTCTATTAGTGAAGCCTATATCTTTATCCATAGTACCATAATTTGTTTTTCCTAGAACTCACCCAGATTTAAACAGGTAGGGTGCCTGCTCTGATGTCAATTGAAAATTCTGACAAGCACACGATGGATGTTATTCCCAAAGTTATAACATCCACTGTGACATCTGCTACTTAACAGCTAATAACCAGGAATAATAAAAGCAGTAAATAACACAGCAATTGTTTACCCAGTTCAGTGTCAACAACACTTATATCTGGGGGCTACCAAGCCAGGGAGAAACTTCACTATTAGCAGAATTAATTCAGAGTCAAACAACATAGTTTTCACTCCTCACTTAAAACTTACCCAATGACAATTCAGCCTAGAGACACTCTAGACCTGAGTATACCCACTCACTCCTCCTCAATCACCATAGTGATATACAATTCACAATTACAAATAAATATGAAGAGACACTTCATACACACCTTGATCTTGCTTCACAGCTTTGATCAAGGAACTCACACACTCTTGCTTCACAGCTTTGAGTGAGACACATCCTAGAATCTACTTATCCAATGCAAATCATCCACTAGAAAATTGATTGGAGTACAAGTATTCCTAAACAGAATTCACACGTGAAGACTAGCCTTCTTCACTTACAAGGACTCTCTAATTTGCACTCTCTATTCTTCTGTCAAGAGCTTCTGTTCAGGATTGCTTCTTCTGATCTTTATAGCAGCTGTCAGTCCTTTTGGGCCTTGGTGCATAAATTAGGTTTTATTCACAACAAACCTATTTTCAATGATCTGCATGCTTGCCACTTAATTCAGGGATATTCTAGTTCGCATAGGGCTTCCAGAAAGTCTCCTGATATCCAGCTTGAGCTCCTATTCTGTTTCCTGGTTTATAGCTACCAGAAAAACAAACCTGCGCTTGATGTCATACGACCCAAGTCATACCATTGGGTATGACATCCAGCTTAGCTTGCTTTTAGCTAAGTCAACTTACCCTGCACTGTCCATATTATGTATGCACTCTCATCAGTCATGACATACATACATGTTCTAGTGTTTTGCCATAAAATGCAACCAATCAAGAGCACTTACAATACAATATCTATTGCATTCCTCCACACCTATAATTGCTATAAATCCTTAATAGGGCAAGCTCCTTGACCACTGCTTATGCTCTCAAATTGATTTGCATACAAGGCTTTAGTAAACATAATAGTCAGTTGCTCCTTAATTTCCACATTCTCCAAATTAACAACCTTGCCTTCAACAAGATTCTTGATTAATTGATTATGACTATCAAGGTTCTTGTTTTGGCCATGTTGAATGAGATATTTGATAACATTCAGATCTTCACAATGTAATGTCATGACATCCTACTTGACATTATATTCCTTCAACATCTGTTTCATCCCCACTAGTTGAGAGTAACCTCTTCTTGTTTCACCATATTCAACTTTAACAGTGTTCCCAAAAGCACATCCATCAGCATTGTAAAATTCTTTCATCATGAAATTAGTGATGTGAAAGTAGAACACACCATAAACACTTCTTCCAATAATGCAATTCAAGATCTTCTTTTCTTGAATAATAGGATTTATCCCTGGTTCAAGCTTAGAGACAAGATAAGAGTTTGATATTTTCTTTGTAAATTCAGTGATGTTGACTTCAGTAGGGTGTCTTGCGATGAATTCCTTGGATTGTTCTGTTTAAAATCTAATAGAGAGACCTGAAATGACTTGAGAGTTATCTAACACAATGCTAGAGAAATTACAACTTTCTTCCCTTCCTGCCTCATCAGTCTGCCCAGAGGATGTTTCAACATTGGCTTCAGCATCCATCCTTTTCTCAGGAATTGAATAATCAATTACCACACTGATAGATTCCATTGTCATTCTAGTTCTGGAGTTAAAAAATCTATAAGCTCTGTTGCTTGAAGAGTAACCCATAAATATCCCTTTATCACTTATGGAAACTATCTTACCCTTTTGATCTTTGTCAGTCAAGACATATCATTTACTTCCAAAGATATCAAAGTATTTAACTGTAGGTTTCCTTCCTTTCCATAGCTCATAGAGAGTGGTTGAAGTACCTCCTCTCAAAGTGACCATATTATGAATGTAGAATGCAGTATTCGTAGCTTCAGCCTAAAATTCCAATGGCAATTTCTTAGCATGAAGCATAAGTCTAGCTGATTCTTGTATAGTTATAGTCTTCTTCTCAACAATTCCATCTTGCTAAGAAGTGATGGAAAAAGAAAATTCATGACTGATATTTTCAAAAACACAAAATTCAGAGAATTTTGCATTCTCAAACTCCTTGTCATGGTCACTTCTAATCTTGATAATCACATTGTTCTTCTCCTTTTGAATACTTTGACACAGATCTTTGAAGACTTCAAATGTGTCTGATTTTTCTCTAAGAAAGTGCATCCATGTAAACCCAGAAAAATCATCTATAACCACATAGACATACTTTTTTCCACCCAAGCTTTATATCTGCATTGGTCCCATTAAATCCATATGAAGAAGCTCTAGCACTCTGGAAGTAGTGTGATGTTGCAACATTGGGTGTGACATCATGGTTTGATTCCTAATTTCAAACTCACCATAGACTTTCCCTTCTTTAATCTTGAGTTCTGACATTCCTCTAATGATTGCTTCAGATATTATTTACTTCATTCTTTTGAGATGAAGGTGTCCAAGTTTCTGGTGCCATAACTTCACTTCATCCTCATTGGTTATTAAACATGTGGAAGAGTAAGCAATTATTTGAGGTTCCCATAGATAACAATTGTCTTTAGACCTTATACCCTTCATCAGAATAACATCTTTCTCATCTTTGACTAAACATTCTGACTTGAAAAAATTGACCAACGAACCTTGACCACACAATTGACTAATGCTAATAAGACTAACAGTTAATTCATTCACAAAAGAACATCTTCTAAATTAGGAGAACTAACACACCAATTTTCCACTCCTTTAATTTCTTCTTTAAATCCATCACCAAATCTTTTCTAGTTGAAGCTCTTAAGGAAGCATGAGCTATACGGTTAACATTCATATCTTTAATACTTCTCTTTTTGCTTACTAGATTAGCCTTGGAATGATTTGAAGAATTTTGATCTCCATACAATTTATAACAAAAAGGCTTTATTTGACCATACTCACCATAATAATGACATCTCCGAGTAGATCAAAAATTATTTTGAGGTTCATCATGTCTTCCAGGCTGTTGTAACATGTGGTTGGACATTGTGACCATCTTCTTCCTTTCAGGAGGAAAGAACTTTTCTACAGACCTTTTCTTTTGTTGGTTGTCAGAAGGATAATCACCTCTTGTATCTCCATCCTCTTTCATCATATCAGATCCATTTTTCATCCTTCTTAAGGCGACTGTCATGTTATTAAGCTTAGAATTCAAGAGAGTTACCTCATATTGCAGATGAGAAACAATACATAAGAGCTCCTCCTTCTTATTCTCCAGTTTAGCTATGATCTTTCTCTGATTTTCCTCTGTCTCAAGACTCTCTTCACACTTGTCATAAGTTTCCTTGTAAGACACATCCATATCTTCATAGAGGACATTTTCATCACAAGATTCTACTTCCTCTTCCCATCTGCCAGAGAGAGCAGTCACAAGTTTGACTGTCTCAGAGTTATATTCATCGTCTGACTCATCATCATCATACCAAGATACAAACAAGCCCATTTTCTGTTTCTTGAGATAGGTGGAGCATTCTAGCTTGATGTGACCAAAATCCTCACACTCATAACATTGTATGCCTTTGCTTTGATTTAACTTCTCTTCAGTCCTGACATTCTTTTGAGAGTCATTGTTATTTTTGATGTCAGATGTGATGTTCTTGACACCTGGTCTTTCTTTTCTGTCCATACTCTTCAGAATTCTATTGAATTGCTTCCCAAGTAATATAATGGTATTTGGCAGTCCTTCATCAGTATCCAGGTCAACTTAACCCTCTTTATCTTCAGTGTTGGAGACAAAGGCTATGCTCTTGTTCTTCTTTTCATACTTGTCATTAATAGCCATTTCAAAAGTTTTAAGTGAACCAACAAGTTCATCAACTTTCATGTTGTTGATATCTTGAGCTTCTTCAATGGTAGTTACTTTCATATCAAACCTCTTAGGGAAAGACCTGAGGATCTTCCTAACCAGCTTTTCTTCTGATATTTTCTCTCTCAAAGCACTAAAGGCATTGGCTATTTCAAGAACATTCATGTGAAAGTCGTGAATACCCTCATCCTCCATCATCTTCAAATTTTCAAACTTGGTAGTCAGTAGCTGAAGTCTGTACATCTTTAACTTAGATGTGCCTTCATGAGTTATCTTGAGAATTTCCCAAACATCCTTAGCTACAATGCACGTGTTGATCAATCTAAACATACTTTTGTTAACTCCATTAAATAAAACATTCAAGGCTTTGGAGTTTCCAAGAGCAGTTTCATGTTCCTCCTTGGTCCAATCTTCTTCTGGCTTCAAGGTCTCATTTCCATCTTTATCTTTAACCATATATTTCTCCTAACCCTTGATGATAACCTTCCAAGTTTTTCTATCCATAGATTTTAAGAAAGCCACCATACGTGTCTTCCAATAGTCATAGTTAGTGTCATCTAAGACTGGGGGCCTGTTAACATTTCCTCCTCCTTCCTTATCCATAGTACTAGAATACAAACTCCCTGGAGCTCACCCAAAAACAAAACAGGGTGATCTGCTTTGATGCCAAATGAAATTTTGGCACTTTAAGACAAATGTCAAGACTGATGTCCCAACACCAAAACACAATGTCAAGACAGATGTTAAGATATCATCTGTTGACAGAAAACAATAAAATGCAGAAGATAAATCGAAGAAGAATAAATAACACAATCAATTGTTAACCCAGTTCAGTGCAACTCACCTACATCTGGAGGCTACCAAGCCAAGAAGGAAATCCACTATAATAGTATTAGTTCAAAGATAAACTCTCCCGTTTACAACTTATCACCTAATCACTACCCTTGCTAACTTCTACATAGGAACTCCTAGATATGAGAAACCCCTCTTACTTCATACCATTCACAAACCAGTGACAATTCAACAACACCAAAATAGAAGTGACACACTTCCAAGATAATACTTAGTTTTTCTTAAAAGCTTCAACTAAGAACAATACACTCTTACTTAAAAGCTTTAGAGTGAACAATTAACAATGAACAATCAGTTAACTCAATGCATCAACCTGATACAAGAGTAACATACAAAAAACACAACACTAAAAGAACTCTCAAACTCAAAACCCTTATTTGTCCACACACGGTTTCTTCTATGATAACGCTTAAGTTTCTAGGTTTAGTAAGTCTCTTTATATAGACTCTTGCAGTATGGGCTTGGACTCTTCCATCAAATCCAATCTTCCAGTTGTAAATCACCTGCAGAATCTTTTTTCCAAAAATAGGAACGAATCTTCAAAGTTTTCTAAAATGTCTCTAACATCCTTTTTATGAAACCAAATCAAATATGCAATGTTCCTAAAATATCCTTGCTTAGATGTGCCTGTATGAGAACTGAAATCATCCATAATCTCATATTTTAACATCAAATCTTCAAGGATTTAAAATGCAGAATTGTTATGATGTTCTGGTATAACATGTCACAACAACTGTTAGAACATTTGTCAAGAAAAGTAATAACAGACTCTGCTGTATCAGTTGGTTAAGATGTCATGACATCTTACTTAACATCTGGGTGTAATACATGTTTTTTAAAATTAAATATGTTTGACCAAAATTATTGTCAATCATAAAATCACAGATCTAACAATTTCCATTTGATGCGTCTCGCATTATTGTACCATTGATAAGATTTGATGAAGTAAATGAAGAAGGTGTCTGCCATATTGCAGGATGAGAAGAAAATGTGGCATAAGAGGATGTTTTATGGGTGATGCAAATAAAATTTCAATTTCTTCAAGGCTAGACAATTTTTGAAGCAGAAAATTGTACGAGTGTCTAACATGAATTTTTAATGCTAATTATCATTATCATAGAAGATTAGAAAATTCTAGATTCCGCCAAAAATTCGTGGAGTCACTACAATCTCGGACATAGAAAAGTTAAGACCCATCTTTCTAACCATAATAGGTGCACAAAGTTAAAATGCTCATATTACAACAACATAAAAAGTGTAGGGACCGAATTGTGATTGGAGAGCCCAAACAAAAACATAATTTTTTTCAAAAGCCGAAGCTTCGTAATCCAAGTCTAGAAATGAGAAGAAGTTATGTGATGGTTAATGCCACCTTCTTTGTTTCTAAGACGACACATGTAAACTTTTTTGGTAGTGTTATTACGCTTAATATGATCGGACGAAACAAAGTCGTCTTTGTTGTAACTGCTGAAGATATGATGTTTGTTCACGTAAATGATAACATCTAAAGGGATATGAGTGGATTAAAAATATTGAGAATTTTCAATCTAGTTGATCAAACATCTTTCATAGTTAGAGACATATTAATGATATGAAAATTATGGGAAATAACAATAAAGAGTTCAAGGGGATCCGATGATTAACTAGAAAGATAATGAGTCAGTTTCACCCGTCGAATCAAAAACATCTTTGAGTACATTATTAACTTTTTCAATGGAATTCCATGTGGGGGACATCTCCTAACCAATGCGCGAGAATGCAGACACCTGAAAGTACTTATTGAAGAGGATGTTAACCTATAGCTTTTTAGTTGCTTGAAGCATGTGCTAGACGAGCTTACCAAGAGAAGAAATATATTTGCTTCCTTTGCTGATTAATATTCCAAGGTTATCATGTTTTTAGAGTAGGAAATATTGTACCAACCTGCAGTGGAAATAAAATCCTAAAAAGTAAATTGCGGAAAATAAAATGATCGGGTTAAAAAGATTGTATCATTGATTTATATAGGTTTGTGCAAATGTTGGCTTTGTTCCATCCCATAGAGGTTTTCTTGAGAGTTTAATAATAGATTCGGAGATTTTAAAGGTTATACCCACGAACGTTAATACAATCTAATCTTAAGATTTTAATAGGCTTATCTCCAACAAAATGACAACGTTTATTCCAGGATAAACTATCGAACCGTTTAGAGATTTATGATTGATCTCAATAACAAAAACAAATTTTTTTGCGACAACGCTTAATAAACCAAGAACATAGATTTTATAACAAGTTGATCTCAAGAACTAAAACTCAATCTCTTAAAAGTATCATACCCTTAAAAATATAAGTGACCAACACAACCACTTACAAAAATATTTCCTCATAAGTAGAGCGTCACTTAGTAGCACTAAGACAATTAGAAGTGAATAAGAATATTTTCTTAAGAGAGGGAGAGAGATAAATTCTAAAGAAATATGAAAACTTTGGAAATTGACGTTGTTTTAAATGAGGGTGTGCATCTGTTATAGTAGTTGGAAAAACTAAGAAAGAAAATAATTCATGGCCGAATTAATTATATAATTGATTAGACAACTCATTTACAATCGATTGGCAAGCCCAAATATGAAGGTTTGTATATAGAGTCTTTACAAGTCATTAATGTGTTTTTCTCATTGATCTTGCAATTGATTGGAACCCTTCTAATCGATTAGCATAGTGTTCCAATTGATTAGATAACTCATTTACAATCGATTGGCAAGCCCAAATAGGAAGGTTTCACTATGCCAAAAATGATTTTTGACAGCGCAGAAAAGACAACGTTTTCTGTAAAAGCGCTACTAAAGAGTAAGGGAAAAAAGAGCTGACTTTGGACAGCGCTTTTAGAAAAGCGTTGCTAAAGGTGGCAGTTTTGTATTACAAAAGAAAGCGCTTTATAAAAAGCGCTGCTAAATGGGGGACCTACGAAAGCGCTTTGAAAAAGCGCTGCTAAATGGGTGACCTTCGAAAGCGCTGCTATATGGGTAACCTACGAAAGCACTTTCTAAAAGCGCTGCTAAAGGTGGCAGTAAAAGAAAGCACTTTTTGTAAAGCGCTGCTAAATGGGGTACAAAAGGAAGCGCTTTTATAAAAGCGCTGCTATAGGTCCTACCTAAGGCAGACCTTAGAGAGCACTTTTATAAAACGCTGCTAAAGGTGCATGCAAAAGCGCTGCTATATATTTAAGTATCATAAATTTAATAAAACTCAGCATTTTTCAGAAATAGAAGTAGTCGTGTTTAAACTCTTTCGTTCCCACTCGCGATAAACCCTACTCCCTCCGTCGACCACTTCCGTCCGTTGCACCGTCGTACCGCCTCCGTCCGTCCGACCAGTCCATCGTCTTCGTCGTTTCCATCGACTGTCATAGTCCCTCCGTCCGCCGCCACCTCCTTTGTCCGGCCATTCCACCATTTTCAAGGTATTGAAGTTTTTTAAAATGTTACTTTTACAATTCTAGTGTGGCTTGAGAACTTTTTTTATGAAGTTAATATTGAATTTTTTTGGTTCTTGATGTAAATGTATATGTCAATATTGAAGTTAATATTGAAGTTTTTTTTGTTCTTGATGTAAATGTATATGTTAATGTTGTTGTTGTTGTTCTTTATGTTGATGATGTTGTAACGAGAATGTTGTTGTTGATGTTGTTGATGTTGTTGTTGTTGTTGGTGGTGAAATAATTTTGTAAGACAATTTTGTATATATGTTAATGTTTTTGTTGTTGATGGAAACTTGAATTAAGTAACGATAATGTTGTTGTGGATGTTGTTAGTGTTGATGTTAATGATGTTGATGTTGTTGATAAAAGCAAATGAATTAATTTTGTATATATGTTAATGTTTTTGTTGTTGATGGAAACTTGAATTAAGTAACGATAATGTTGCTGTTGATGTTGTTAGTGTTGATGTTAATGATGTTGATGTTGTTGATGAAAGTAAATGAATTAATTATATATGTTAATTTTGTATATACGTTAATATTTTTGTTGATGAATACTTGAATTAATTGTTGAATGTTATTGATGTTTGAATATATATTATTGATGTTTGAATATTCTCGAATTACTTGTTAAATATTATGATTTTGTTGAGTAATTTCTTGAACTTAAGTGATAAAGTGGTTATATTAGGTATAACTACTAACTTAGTGAATTGTTTATAGGGGTTACCTGTAAAGAGCAAGATTGTGATCGTTTCCAAGAATCCTACTGTGTAGTTTCTAGAAGTTGGTGATTTCATTATAGGTGCTACATGTATTCGCTATTTTTATTTAGCTTTCTTAGTTTAGTTTAGCCTACTTAATTAGTATGGGTAAAAAATGGATGTCTTCTAATCGATTGTCAAAAGAGTACGAGAATGGGGTATCAAAATTCGTTAAGTTTGTTGTTGAACACGCCAAAGACCCCAATAGGATCACATATCCTTGCTTAGGTTGCTGTTATGGGCATCAGATTGACGCAGTTCAGTTGGAATCTCATTTAAAGAGACATGGAATTGATCGAAGTTATACATGTTGGACATTACATGGTGAGATAAGTAACGAGAATGTTGAACCGGGGGATAATATGACATATGCTTCAAATGACAATGGCAGGGATACATATGATTGTGATCGAGTCGAAGAGATTGTAGAAGAACTTGAAGAAGATCTTCAAGATTGTCCCAAGATGTTTGAGAGGTTGGTAAGCGATGCAGAGAAACTTTTGTATAAAGGTTTCACTACTTTCACAAGATTGTCTGCGGTATTAAAGTTGTACAACTTAAAGGCGGGTAATGGATGGTCGGATAAAAGTTTCACAGAGTTATTAGTCCTTATGAAAGAGATGCTTCCGGAGGATAATGTTCTTCCCAATCGAACCTATGAAGCTAAAAAATTGTTATGCTCTATTGGCATGAGCTATGATAAGATACATGTTTGTCCAAATGATTTCATTTTGTTTTGAAATGAATATGCATCATTAAACGAGTGTCCTAAATGCGGTGTATCTCGGTATAAGAAAAAGTTGTCACCAACAAAAGTCTTATGGTATTTTCCTATAATTCTGAGATTTAGACGCATGTTTCATAGTGAAAAAGATGCAAAACACTTGACTTGGCATGCAGATGATAGAATTATAGATGGGAAGTATCGACATTCGGCAGATTCACCACAGTGGATGAAAATTGATAATGAGTATCCTGATTTTGGAGAACAAGCTAGAAACCTTCGCTTGGCATTATCAACTAATGGAATGAATCCGCATGGTCTACAAAGTATCTCACATTCCACATGGCCTGTAATTATTATGATTTATAACCTACCTCCATGGCTATGTATGAAGCGTAAGTACATGATGTTATCTATGTTAATTTCTGGCCCTAAACAACCAGGGAATGACATAGACGTATACTTGACACCTTTAATCGAAGACTTAAAGAGTTTGTGGGAGAACGGTGTGGAGGTTTATGATGGATATAGGAAAGAAAGTTTCAATTTGAAGGCAATGTTGTTTGGCACAATTAATGATTTTCCAGCATACGGAAATCTACCAGGGTATAACATTAAAGGTCAATGTGTGTGTCCTATCTGTGAAGAAAACACAGATTGGACGTGATTGGAATTTGGTCAGAAGAATGTCTTTCTTGGTCATCGTAGATTCTTAAATTCTAATCATCACTACTGTGGGTGGAGAAAAGCATTCAATGGGAATTTAGGACAAGGTAGAGCTCCACCTACATTGACCAGTGAACAAATTTTTGAAAAGGTGAAAGATGTGAGTACTAAGTTTGGCAAGCCTTTTGCTCATACGCTTGTCACGCGTGGGTGGAAGAAGAGGTCAATTTTTTTTGAGTTTCCGTATTGAAAGTCGTTGTATGTAAGACATTTCCTTGATGTTTTGCATATTAAAAAAATGTATTTGAAAGTGTTATTGGTACGTTACTCAATATACAAGGAAAGTCTAAGGATGGCCTTAAAGCAAGAAAGGACTTGCTAGCGATGGGAATAAGAAATGAATTAGGACCCTTGAAGAAAGGAAATCAAACATATCTACCACCTACTGCTTATACTTTATCTAGAAAGGAGAAAAAGATATTGTGTAAGTTTCTAAGTGAAGTTAAAGTTCCAGAAGGATACTCTTCAGATATTAGAAGACTTGTTTCTATGAAAGACCTCAAGTTAAAGAGTTTAAATACACATGATTGTCATGTTATAATGGAACACTTTCTACCAATAGGTATACGTTCTATTTTGCCAGAAAAAGTGAGAAGCACAATAACTAAATTGTGTTTTTTCTTCAGGTCAATTTGTAGTAAGGTGATCGATCCTGCGATCTTACCAACATTGCAAAAAGAAATAGTTATTACTTTGTGTGAGCTTGAAATGTATTTTCCTCCATCATTTTTGACATAATGGTACATCTAGTTGTTCATCTTGTGAAAGAGACACAATTGTGTGGACCAGCTTATATGAGATGGATGTACCCTGTTGAACGTTATATGAAAATATTGAAAGGGTATGTGTAAAACCGAAGTCGACCAGAGGGTTGTATTGTTGAACGATACATTGTTGAAGAAGCGATTGAGTTTTGTACTGAATATTTGTCCAATGTTCAATCCATTGGCCTCCCAAAATCTCATGTTGTTGAAAAAATAGTAGGAAAAAAGTTAATTGGAAATAAAGTTGTGACAGTTTCAAGGGATGAATGGGAGCAAGTGCATTTGTATGTTCTGCATAATGACATTGAGGTTGAGCCGTATGTTGAAATGTACAAGGACGTTCTCCGCGGTTTAAATCTGAATAGAAATGAAAATTAGATAGTACGTGAGCACAATCGAATTTTTATAACATGGTTCAAGGATCATATATTTTCAAAGTTTTATTCAGATCACGCTTCAATAACAGAAAGGTTGAGATGTTTAGCATATGGTCCAAGTTTGCATGTGTTTTCTTATAGCGCATATGCAATTAATGGATACACATTTTATACCAAAGAACAAGATGATAAAAGTACAATGCAAAATAGTGGTGTCACCGTGCTTGCTGAAGCAATGCACATTTCAAGTGTGAAGGACTTAAACCCCAAATATGCAAATTTGTCATATTTTAGGGTTATCAAGCGCATTTGGGTATTTGATTATGAGAAGTTTCAGATTCCTATCTTTGGATGCAAATGGGTTGAAAATAATAGTGGGATACGAATGGATAAGTAAAGATTTTTGCAAGTGGATCTTAATAAGGTGGGGTACAAAGATGAGCCTTTTATTCTAGCCACGCAAGCTAAACAAGTGTTCTATGTCACTGATCCGACAAGTACGAAATGGTCTATAGTTCTTTTTCCAACAAAGTAATCGATGATAACATTGGATATCAGGGTGATGTTGATGTTGAGAAGGAATCTTATATTATAGATTATCAAGATGAGAATATTAGAGCGGACGAATCATATATTAGAAATGATCATAACAAGAGAATTTGGATCAATCCATCCCTCCGTGTTATTAAGAGACAAGTAAACCACGTTCCAACGAAGAAAAGAAAGAGATGTTAGTGACAAAGGTACTTGTAAAATTACATATTATATCATTCAATAAAATTACATATTATATCGTTCAATAAAATTACATATTATGTCATTGTCGCTACTACGAAAAAAGGTGCCGGCAATGACAGAAGAGTCGCCACCGTTCATTATTTATCCCAAAAGAGGGAAAGGAAACGATCAGAGAAAACCTGACGAAAACGGGAGAAGACAGGTCATCACAACCATGTCTCGGGTTCGGGAGTCGGTTACGCAAGGGGAAGGTATTAGCACCCCTCACGTCCGTCATACTCAACGGGATCCACGCTTGTTGTCTATCTAAAAGGGTGTTTACTATCTAAGCTACGGCTCAGGGACACAAGAAATGAAAAGAGACTCGACAAAGCATCGCCGCTCTGTGCCTACGTATTCCCTCGTGCAATGGGAAAGTTAGAGTCAACGTAGTTCGACTAACTACGGGTGAAAGGTGGGGGAAGGTTGCTCGCCGAGACATCGCAGTCTCGTGCCTACGTATTCTCATCTGGTATGAGAAATCAGAGCAAATGTAGTTCGGGCTAACAAGAACACCGGTTGGTTCAAATGTTTTTACCCGAGTAGGGTTAAAACTTAGTTCTAGCTGCAACTGGAGGCATGAGTATTGGAGGTTCCTGCAGATATTCTTTTATTCTTTCAAATGCCTTCTGGAAATTTTCATTCCACCTGACCGTTTGATATTTTCTTAGCAATTTGAATATTGGTTCACAAGTGGCTGTGAGATGAGATATAAACCTTGCAATGTAGTTCAATCTCCCCAAGAAACCACGAACCTCTTTTTCTGTTCTCGGCTCAGGCATATCTTGTATAGCTTTTATTTTGGCAGGATCTACCTCAATACCCTTTTCAATGACAATGAAACCCAGTAACTTTCCAGATCTCACCCCGAAGGTGCACTTGTTAGGATTCAGCCTCAGCTTGAACTTCCTCAACCTTTCGAACAATTTCAGAAGATCGACCAAATGTCCTTCCTCCATCTGTGACTTTGCAATCATGTCATCAACATAGACTTCAACCTCATGATGAATCATATCATGAAACAAAGTGACCATTGCCTGCTGATAAGTTGCCTCTGCATTTTTCAATCCAAAAGGCATCACCTTGTAGAAAAAGGTCCCCCATGGTGTGATGAAAGTAGTTTTATCCATGTCTTCTGGGGCCATCTTGATTTGGTTATACCCAGAGAAGCCATCCATGAATGAAAATACATAATACTGAGCGGTGTTATCAACCAACACATCGATACGGGGGAGCGAGAAATCGTCTTTCGGGCTCGCTTTATTCAGATCTCGGTAATCGACGCACATCCGGACCTTTCCATCTTTCTTAGGAACGGGAACGATATTAGCAACCCACGGAGGGTAATTCGTGACAGCAAGAAATCCAGCATTCAACTGCCTCTGAACCTCTTCATTGATCTTGACTGCCATGTCAGGCCTTGTTCGTCTCAACTTCTGCTTGACTGGCAGACATTCTTCTCTGAGAGGTAACCGGTGTAGCACAATATCTGTATCCAGCCCAGGCATGTCTTGGTAAGACCAGACAAAGATATCCTTATACTCACGGAGCATTTCAACCAATCTTTTCTTGACACTGCCTTCCAATGCAGCCCCTGCTTTAACCTCTTTCTTATCATCCTCGGTGCCCAGATTGATAATCTCAATATCCTTCTGATGAGGCACAATGACCCTTTCCTCCTGCTTGAGAAGCCTGGCTAACTCTTCGGGTAGTTCACAGTCTTATTCAGTCTCTTCTTCAGCTTGATAAACGGGATTATCAAAGTCATATAAAGTCATAGCCAAACTTGAATCGATGGCATCTACTAGAAAAGACCTGCATGATGATGTTATGTTTATTATGCAATGCAGCAAACAAAACACATTGCCATTTTTCTGTTTAATATAAATGTAAAACAAAAACAAGAAAAACATGGATCACAATATTTGAATGCGAAAACGTCCTTTATTTAATGATAAAGTGCGAATAGCAAGAGGCCCCAAAAATTGGGTCACTACGTCTTGGGCAGAACGTAGGACTAAGCATAATCAAAACAATGAACATTACTCTGCGGTAGTAACATGAATGACTTCTTTGGTAGTCCAGTTGCACAGCTTCTGGCTAGGAGTACATGGATGAATTCAAGCATCCATATCGCAGTCACTGTCACCTTCATCATCTCCAATGACATTAATCCTGTCAAATATCACACCACTGTTGGTGAACTGCATAGGTCCCCTGTATCGGAGTGCTCTGAGAAGAACAGGAGGGTTTGTATCCCAGGCCGAACTTGTCCTCCTTGACGGGAACATTAAGAACTTGGCCCCACTTCTGCGATGAACCGGATTCTACGATAGCACGAGCCTCTTTGAGCGATGACATCGAAACCTCTGGGCCCTTGGCTTCCGCAGGAGACTTCCCCTGAATCTGAACTGTTTCAAACGCCTGGTAGAGTGTTTCGTGGATTTCCCCATCCACTTCCACGTACTTGAAGGATGACAAATGGCTAACCATAATATCCTCATCACCGCATACCGTGACTATCTTCCCTTCCACCATATACTTTAACTTTTGATGCAACGTTGAGGTGACTGCCACTGCAGCGTGTATCTAAGGTCGGCCAAGCAAACAACTGTATTCTGGCTGGATATCCATAATGTAGAAAGTCACATCAAAGATCTCTGGTCCTATCTGAATAGGAAACGTGATCTCCCCAAACACTGATCTCTTAGATCCATCGAAAGCCCTTACGACCAAATCACTTGGCGTGCATATCAAACCTTGAATGTCCAACTTCATTAACGCCTTCTTTGGAAGCACATTGAGGGACGATCCTGTATCAACCAAGACATGCGACATCAGAGAACCTCTACATTCCAAAGATATATGCAAAGCACGGTTATGGTTCCTCCGGGCAGGAGTCAAATCCAAATCAGTAAAACCGAGACCATTACCAGCATTTACATGAGCTACCACCCCCTCCAACTGGTTAACAGAAATCTCCTGGGGTACGTACGCTGCATTCAATATTCTCAATAATGTATTGTGGTGTGCCTCCGAACACAACAATAACGACAGGATACAAATCTTCGAAGGAGTCTGCTTTAAGTGATCTACAATCTTGTAGTCACTTTTTCGAATAAGTCTCATAAATTCATCTGCATCCTTCGAAAGATCATCAGCACCGACCTGTGGTTGGACATTCTCTTCAATCACGACCTTTCTTTTCCCTTTGTCATTCTCATCAGCATTAACCTCCGGTGGTGAAAAGACCCTACCACTTCTAGTGATACCTCTGACCCCAACTATATTCTCAACCAACGAACTTCCATTTGTAGACGCTGCCCATTCTTGCCTTTGCCCATTACAGAACACCTCTCCTCCATAATTCCACGGGATAGCTCTAGTGCTCTCGTATGGCACAGGTCCAGGTACAGTAATGATAACCGGAGTTGGCCTAGCAGGCGCTGAAATATTGATTGTCCGGTATGGAATGGAGATCGTAGCAAATTCGCTTCCATCATTACTCACTTTATTCTCAGCATCTTCTTTCACAACTCCATCAAATTGTAAACAACCCTCATCCATCATTCTCTAAATACCCTTTCTCAAAAGATCGCAACCCTCAGGCTACACTTTGCACTCTGAGCAGTCAAGAGAATAACCTAGAAATACCCCCTTCTTCAACAAACTAGCCTTCACAAACCCCAACGGAGTCTTCACATCCCCAACATCCGTTACTAGATTTAGCTTCTCCCCCTCAATAATGGCATTGGCTCCTGCCACCCTATGATTCGGCATCGGGTTTTGATTCACATTAGGCCCATCGTTGGTGAAGTTGATAGCTTTGGAATCAAGCAGATCTTGGACTTTGTGCTTGAAGGTTTTGCAATGGTCAATATCATGGCCCGGGGCGCCTGAGTGAAAATCACAATGAGCATTCACATTGTATCCAGGAGGCGGTGTACCAGTGAGAGGAGCCAGAGTCCTCTTCTGAACCAATTGTAACTGCAACATATGTTGTAACAATTGAGAATACAACATCGAAGGATTCTCGAACTATCTATCAGGCATTCTGCGCCTAGTAGCATAAGGTCGTAGAGCATTGACTTATTGTTGAGATGCGGATGGGATATTTACTGTAGCAACTTGTTGATGATGACGGGACTGAGTTCTACCTTTGCCCTTGTGAGAAATAACATTTGTGTCCCCTTCCCTTTTCTTAGGGTTCGCTGAATATGGTTTCTTTGTTCCTCCCGAAGAGGATCCACCACCATTTGGAATTTTTCCAGACTTAATTCCACTTTCGACTCTCTCGCCAGCAATTACCAGATCAGAAAACCCTGCAAACATGCAGCCTATCAACTTCTCAAAGTACACACCAGGCAGCGAAGCCATGAACAGGTCGATCAAGTCCCTTTCGACCATAGGGGGCTGTACTCTTGCAGCTAGATCCTGCCACCTCTGGGCGTATTCCTTGAAGCTCTCAGCAGTTTTCTGCGACAAACTCTGTAACTGTACCCTGTTTGGGGCTAAATCACTATTATACTGATAGTGACGCACAAAAGCTTCGGCCAATTCTCTCCAGCTGCGGAGATGAGTTCTCTCAAGTCCCATATACCACTCCAAAGACGCCCCTGTCAGACTGTCTTGGAAAAAATGCATCAGCAACTTTTCATCATTGGAGTAAGCAGACATCTTCCTGAAATACGCCCGAATATGCATTCTTGGACAGGTCGTCCCTTTATATTTGTCAAAATCAGGCACCTTGAATTTGGGAGGAATCCTGACTCTAGGAACTAAACCAAGATCGGACATATCAAGGCCCAAGGAGTTCTGATTCTCAAAAGATTTCATCTTCTCCTCGATCAGTTTAAACCTTCGGTTAGCTTCAGTCGGTAAACCACCCTCCATATCTCTCATGGAAAACACATCATCCTGGTTATCTTCCCAATGAAGGCCAGCAGCCCCGTGCACAGCGCACAGACTTCCATTACCAGCAACATTACCATTCTCATTCGCAGCTCCTGCGCCCGGAGGTATGACAATAGTAGGGATACCCTTTGAGATGGATCCACCGATTGACGGAGGAATAACACCAGCTCCTCCGTGCAAAACACCCTCTTCGTCAACCCGTGCTATCAATGGCTGGACCAAAGTTCTTAACTATTCCTGCCCACTAGCAACAGTCTGCATCAACTCCATGAATTAAGCCATGCGATCCTTGACTTCCTGCAACTCCACTTGAACCTGATCCATTACTTTTTGCTGATTCCCTCGAGTTGAATACCTGTGGAAACTGAACTCCTCAATCCTGTTACTGAAGAAAACCAAGCAGAGTTAGGAACAGAACACTGAGAACACCTACAATGCAAATGAAAATGCAAGATGCAAACATGTATATATGCAACAGGGAAATTCCCCCCCCCCCCCGATTCTAGTTCTGAGAATAACAGGACGACAATGGAGAACCCAAAGACAAGCATAGAGCCAAACACCTCATTCATACAAGAAAAGGCCAACAGGCAATGTACAATCATGCAACTGAGTACAAGATCAAGTGACCTCAACCAACAGGCCTGGTGATGGTCAACACATCAATACAAAAAAATACAAAGAAAAGTGAAAGATAACAATCAAGTGGGACGCTGATACTGAAAATCATCTAGCAGCTCCTGTGTCTTAGGATGGTCTGGTCTGTGAAGCAAACCTTGGATAAGTAACTCTCTCTGTCTGATAGTGGTCTGCAAATCCTCAGCGTAGTCTTCCCAGGCTCCCTCACCGAAGACTTCCTCTAGCTTGCACCTTTTCGAATCAGCCCTCAGCTTGTAATCCTCCAAGGTTGCCAAAGCTTCGTTCAATCTACAATTACTATTACGCCTGAGCGAGGCTTCATCTGCAATCTTCTTATTCTTTGCCCTGAGCTGAGCCTTCAACTTGGCAATCTGTTGTTTCAACCCATCTTCACGTGCTTTGTTGTTGGAAAGGGTTGCATTCCACTGCTCGTTGAAATTCGAAATCTCCAGATAAGCTTTGTCTAACTCTTTCTTCTTGGAAGCGAGAACATCACTAACAGCTTTGAGATCCAAACCCAAACGCTCTCGAGAACTAGTTTGCTTGGTCAAATCCGCACCCAACCTGTTCACAAGCTCAGTCTGCCTCTTCAAAGAATAAGTTGCTTCATTCTTCTCACCCCGAAGCTAAGTAATCTCTTCCTCCAACTTCTCATTAGCCTTCTTCAACTCTTCTGGATGTCAACAGTAGCGGGTTCCTCAATCACAAGAGGACACACAGGCTTAGCAGATGGGTAAGGCATCATCAGCTTCTCGGCTCTACTCTGAATCCAAGCCAAATAGGGGTCATAGTCTCGACTGTTACTCTTCCCTAAGGAAACCTTCCCTATTTTGTGGACATTGCTCCAAGCATGCTCAACTCTGGCTAAGGTATCCCCCTCTAATAATCCAGTGAGATATAGAGATTCCTGTATCTCTTCATCCTTCGGAGGACTTCTCAATGCATACCCGAATTGCCTGATTGCAATGGACGGGTTATAGTTAATGCAACCCTTCCTTCCGACTAGCGGGACGTTGGGAAAGCTTCCACAACTATAAATGATCTCGATACCCAACATATCCCTGTCAAACCAAACAATGTCCTCAGCAGACAATCTCATCAAACATTCAGACCATTCTGATGTACCTGCAGTATCAGAGAACGGACCAGTCTTGGGAAGATGGCTTATAAACCATAGATAGAACAAGGGTGCACAACAAGATACACTCTTCCCTCTTCTGTTCTCATTTTTATAGTGTACGAAATGATAAACGTCACCTAGCAGCGTAGGTATAGAATTCCTCAAAGCAAGTATATAGAACACATCCAAATCTACGAAGTCCAGAATGTTAGGGAATTAGATAATACCATAGATACATAAGGCTAAAATAGCACTGAACACCACCCAACAACCCTCCTTGGCAAAATGTCGAGCTTTATCCACCAGAAAAGGTAACGAAAACCTAGGTATTCCATTCCTCTTAGCTACTTTCCCTGTCAACTCAGAGACGTCTAAATGTAAAGCTGCAGCAAGCTCAGCCAGATTTGGCTCATCCTTAGTATGATAGAATGGTATCTGGTTAAGGATAGGCACTCCTAGCAGTGCAGAGAATTCCTCTAATGTAGGCGCCAACACATAACTCTGAAAAGTAAAGCATCTCAACTGAGGATCGTAGAACTGTAACAAGGTCTGAAGACCATTCAACTCATTCAAAGAAGGCTTGCATATAACGCTCAGAAGCTTCCCATAGGACTGTCTGAAGTCTTCCATTACTTTCTTGTCGGCTAAAGAAATCAAACTCCGCAAAGCTCCAATATCAGGTGTTGGAAATTTTTAGGCCAATGTCCTCCTTAAGGGCTCCATGTCAGATGAAAGAACACTAGAATAGGGAAATATGCACTTGTAACATAAATACATGTTAATGAAATGCAAAAATGATGATGCAAATGCAAAGATGCAACAGGGGATCCAAATTGTTGTGCTATTGATCGAGAAGAAACCAGCGCTTCACTTTAGCAAGAACATAGCACTAATACTGATAGGAACCTCTTGTACCAAGCACACAGATTCACACTGCAAAGAACCGGGTAATCTGAAAGTCAAGGTTTCCTGCACAACCCAATCCCTCTCACAGGTATGGACCTATCCACTGATAAGGTTCGGCATCCTATGTGTTCATCAGCGTCACAGACTTTCAAGAAACGATGATACGTTCACCATTTCTGGTTTGGCATCATAATCTCCTGAAGAGGCCTCACTTAGCTGAATCACAAATGATTGGTCCCCCAGAGTCGACAACCCTTAGATCTGAAATCCTCTCAACGGCCCACTGGGCTGGAAAGAAAGTCATCAAAGAGAATCTCGTCTGAGCGCGAATTTCGTGGGAACTAGTGCATGCCTAACATACAGGTTCACCATTACTTTCCACTTCTAATTCTATGTTTGTACTCAAGCCTGGGTCTGGCTTATCACTCAATGAATCAATTCCCCCCTCACAGCACAACAATAATGATATATATACAATGCTGAAAATAAAAGGCGGGAAAATAAAGTACATATATACAACACCCAAATATAAACAAACAAGCGCTAGGTTTGACTCGCATAGGAGAAGCCTATTATTCCCCAGCAGAGTCGCCAGCTGTCGCTACTGCGAAAAAAGGTGCCGACAATGACAGAAGAGTCGACACCATTTTTTATTTATCCCAAAAGAGGGAAAGGAAACGATTATAGAAAACCTGACGAAAACGGGAGAAGACAGGTCATCACAACCATGTTTCGGGTTCGGGAGTCGGTTACGCAAGGGGAAGGTGTTAGCACCCCTCACGTCCGTCGTACTCGACGAGATCCACGCTTGTTGTCTATCTAAAAGGGTGTTTACTATCTAAGCTACGGCTCAGGGACACAAGAGAAGAAAAGAGACTCGACAAAGCATCGCCTCTCTGTGCCTACGTATTCCCTCGTGCAATGGGAAAGTCAGAGTCAACGTAGTTCGGCTAACTACGGGTGAAAGGTGGGGGAAGGTTGCTCGCCGAGACATCGCAGTCTCGTGCCTATGTATTCTCATCTGGTATGAGAAATCAGAGAAAACATAGTTCGGGCTAATAAGAACACCGGTTGGTTCAAATGTTTTTACCCAAGTAGGGTTAAAACTTAGTTCTAGCAGTTAGGTGTATGCAGCTCGACCATTGGAGACTTAGGCGTTACCAGTTTGCGGTAGAACCAAGAGTTAACAAAAATCTCTTTTCTGAAAAAAGGTTTTCCATTATTAGGACCCCAAAGGATAAAAAGGTTTAAAAGTGTTTTTGTGTCTTTTAGAGAAGAAGTGTATTGATTATTGTTTGTAACTCATGTTGCACTAAAGACTATGACCTAGGAGCGAATGCGTCGCATATTGTCCAAAGGACATACGCTAACATTCTAGACAATTGAGAGGCAACCACCAAATCATCATTTCTCAAGTAGCTTAAGGATCGTAACGCACAACATTCGCTAACCTTTATTAAGTGTTTTGACACGATTTGAAGATGAGAAGGAGAGAGGACAAACTAAAGGGAGACTAACTAAAACCTAGTAGTTGTCATGCAAAATGGTCCTATGATTGAGGTTAAGGGCATACTACCTAATGTTGTCATGCATGGTTTAAGTCCTAAGGTCTATCATAATCTCAAGAGATTAGATATCCTAGGGGGACATGGCAAAGGAAGGCAAAAGAAGAAGAAGAATCAATCACAAGTAAGAGATGCAAACATGCAATGCAACACACAAGCAAAGGGAGGAAAAAGTGTGGGGTAAATACCTCGACAAGCACATCTTGAACTTTATTAATGCAAGAAAGAAGCTGCAAAAAGAATGCACACAAAGCAAAGAAATGCAAGAAAGCTAGCAAACATGAAAATGCAAGCACGCCATCACTTTGAACGACAACTACGAAAGTATGCCCTCAAGTGGAAACCAAACACACGTGTCGATGAAATCACGATTAAAGAATCGAGAACAATGACATATATATATAAAACATCTCACTCCTAATACATCATAATGATCTATGAAGATTCGAAGTGAAACGATACCACAACAAGCATGAAAAACAGTAAAACAGGCCTGTTGGCACAGTGTTAATCGATTAACACCAGGGGTTAATTGATTAACCATTCAGAAATACGTGAAAATTTGAATATTTGAGTTGGTTAATCGATTAACCAATTGGTTAACCGATTAACACTGTTCCAACAGCAGAAAAGCACTTTTCAGCAACTTATCACTTAAGCAAACATCCACCTGATCTCATAAACAATTGTGCACGAAATTAAACCATAAAATAGTGATCTAAACAAGATGTAAACACATCTAAACAGCACCATCACAATTCATATTGATCAAGAATGAATCAAATCAATCAAAAATGAAAATCAACATGATTATGCAAAATAAGCTCAAAATGCAATAGATCTAGAATTCCAACCTTCGAAGCGGAGAATTGCTTCGGTTAATGTTGATTAACTTCGAACGTGTAGATCTACGCAAGAAATCCTGAATACTTCAAGATCCAAGCCAATTCTTGTAATAGAAGTGATGATCAACCAAAATCAAGCCAAATTACTCCAAATAATCACTTCCAACACCACTTCAAAATTCATATCCAAGTTTACACAAAAATTGAATGAAGAAATTTATTCAATGAGGATGATATATAAAGGTTTGAACTTAAGAATTCATTAATTACAATGAAGAATCAAATAATTCAATGGATGAAGAGCTTTGGTGAGGGTTTTGGAAGTTGAGAGAAACTTGAGAGAATTGAGATGAATTCTGAAAATGAGAGTGAAAAATGAAGATTAGATGTGTGAGGTTTGGAGTAGATCATTTAAATACTCCTTAGGTTTGGATCCAAATGAGAGGTTTGGAATGTGGTGTGGAAAATTTGGTTTGGAATGAGGAATGGGAATTTGAAGGGAAAATGAGATTAACCAAAATTTGAAATGTTCTAGATCCTTCCTAAGTGTAAAATTCAACTTCCAAATGATCAAAATTGGACCCCAAAGTGAACCCCTTTGAACATTCACGTACAAAGGCAAAACATGCACTGGTTAATCGACTAACAGTTTGGGTTAATCGATTAACACTGTTAAAAATTCAAATCTGGCCAGATTTTGACTTGGTTAATCGATTAACACATTTGGTTAAACGATTAACACTTCAAAATTTTGAATTTGGCGCCTTTTGGAGGGAAATCTGCACATTTACTCGTTTTCAGTCGTTCTGAGCTTTGTTCCACTTCTGAAACTTGTTTTCGAACATTATAATCATGAGAATGCTTGAGATAGCATGAATGCTGCTTTCTGAGCTGAAAATACCCTGCAAAACAAAATAAAATCGGTCGCCCGACCGTTGGGCAAAATAAATGCCAGAGCCTCTGACGCTCGCTGTTCAGGTTTATGCACTGAGATGAATACAGAGCCACGGGAAAACCTTGATCCCCTATCTCAATAACGAATGCTATACAAATGCAAATATGCGAAAATGCCAGGAAACAAAAGCCAGATGCTACCAAAACGGAAAGGCAAATTTTGGGGTGCTACAGTCATTCAATAAAATTACAGGTATTTCTTATTTATATATTTCTTATTTATATGTTTTTCTTTTCATATATATCTGTCATTCATTTCATAATTTGGTTTTTCTAAATTACAGGTATTATGGCTACCAACGAGGAAAAATCACATGATACTTCTAAATATGATGGAAACGAACCAGCACAAGACGTGGAAGGAGATATTACAAGTGGAATAACGATTATGAAAAAAATCATCCGTGCGAGAGATAAAGGTATAAAGTATGATATGCATTGGAATGAAATAGATCAATTAATTGAGCCTAACGGTGCGATGCTGACAAGTTACATTGGAGCACTTGTTCGTTCGCAAATTCCAATCACTTGCGATAATTGGAGAATTCCTTCGTACAAACCGGCTAAAGACAAAATTTGGAGCGAGATACAGGTATGATATCTGATATTTTTTAATTATGTCAATGGTTATGTCTTTAAATTACTTATACTAACATATTATATGTATGTTTATTTGTTTGCAGAGATCTTTTAATATTGATGACGACCGGAAAAAATATTGTCTTCAATTGGCCGGAAAACGACTAAGAGGATTTAAAGCATTTTTAACGAACAAGTTTCTTCAAGATTCTAATGGAAAATTTGTCGAATCAGAGCGTCCAAAGAAGTATGCTGATTTGATTTCAGTTGAAGAATGGAACACATTTATTGCTAGTCAAAGAACCCAATAATTCCATGTAATTCTAACTTATCATGAACAATTTATAATATATATACTTCTTCCATATGAGTTCTGATATGACTTAAACTTGTATTTTGGGTTGTGAGTGACGTAAATCGGCAACAAGCATCAAAACCCGCGTGTCCATACAAAAAAGGGCGTTTGGGATATGCACGCTTACAACAAAAAATAGTAAGTATATATAAATGCTTTAACATGATATAGTTAGAATACGAGGAAAGTGAAGCTTATTATCTGTTTTAATGTGTAGTTAGAAGAGGAGAAAAGTGATGCAACATCTCTTCCGGACCATGTTTTGTGGAAGGCTGCCCGTGTGGGTAGAGATGGAGTCGTTCAGGAAGAAGTTCAACAAGTATTTGAGCAATGTGTAAGTACATCATTAGTTCTGTCATAAAATCAAAAATGTATAATATATTTATGCTTTTATCTATATTTCAGAAGAGTCTATCCCAGACTATAACTGCAGCTGAGGACGATGATTGCAGAAGCGTACTGAGTCGAGTGTTAAATATTCCTGAGTATTCTAAGCATGTGAGGGGTAAGGGATTTGGTGTCACTCCAACAAAATTGTATAAGCAGCCAAAGAATAAACAAGTGATGCAGACGTTGGAAGAATTGAAAGCTCAAATTTGTGAATTGCAAAAGGACAAAGAGAGATACATGTTAGAAAGGCGCGGTCCAGAGTGTAAAGATACTAGTGACAAAGATAGTATCAATTGTAATTTTCCACAGAAGCTTCCCGAGGTAATTATATATATTACATTGAAATTAATTTATCACAATTTTCTTAATTGACACATTAATCATATTCATTATTTTTTAGGGCATTTCACCTTGTCGGCTCTATTTATTGTCACTGACTTATCGCATGGTTGGCAAGGGAAAAGTGCATAACACTTTGGGAGACTTTACCATAAACCGCTCCCTGCTGAATTTTTGAAAGTATCAGTTGATATTGCTTTAGAAGGGGTGCATTTTTTCCTATACCAGATGATGTTTCAGATGCAACAATGGTGGTGTTGCACCCCAAAATTTGCCCAACATTTCTTTACCTAGCTTGTGTTTCATTTCATTCATATTAGCATTATCATTTGCATCTCATTGACATGTAGGTAGGAGATCAAGGGTTATGACTACCAATCAGGGGCTACACAAGACTATGAAGATAGATAAGAGGGTTATTCAAGTGTTCAAGGGTTGATATCCTCACCAGAGAAGCCAAAGATCCTTAGGAAGAGTGGCTGAAGCCAAGTGTGCATATCTCCTACCTTGAGAGTTGTGGGAAGTCATCTGATGATGTTGAAGCCATAGAGTTGGACTTGAGGTCTTGAGAGAGAGCTCATGATAAGTGTTAAAGTTCATTTTGAGGCCTAGACAGGTCATTGTGCAAAGGATATGAGGATATAACCAAGAGTGGTACAACTAGGGTTTCATCTGGTCAACCCTAGGTTAACTGATGATTTGAGGGAGGTTGAGACCTAATTCCAAGACCATGTGATCATGTATTGATGTCTTAAGAGTCCTAGGGGATGATTCCAAGGTCAACTTATTATGAATCAAGAGTGTGAGGAGTTCCTAGGCTAAGGTTGCTATGTTTGACAGTGTAAAATCCCCTGGTTTGGTGCCTAACTTCAAGACCACTTAACTCAAGATGTGATTTTCATCTCACCTTGACCCTAACATGATTGTTGTAGGGCATGATATTAACTTTAATTTGAGTACTGGAAGTCCTTGATAGGGTTTAGAACTCAAGTTATGAGCCAGACAAGTTACAGGTCATCTAAGGCATGTGAATTTGGAGCTTGAAAGTTACCCAACGTGCATGACACTTTTTCCCTAGAAGGATGATTCCTATGAACTTTTGGTCAACATGAATGTTGTTCCTTATCTTCTTATCTTTCTAGAAAGTACTAGAAGTCCATGATTGGATTTGTAGAACTCAAGTTACAAGCTTTGCAAGGTAAGGGTATTTTGGGAATTTGGAATTACAGGCCATTTTGATTATGGGTCAAGTTCACCCACTTACGCGCCTCAGATAAAATTTTGTCCAACTTGAAAGTTGTTCAAAATGATGTTATTTGGCTAACCATGAACCTAGAATCCATTGATATGGATTAGGATGAGAAATTCTTGAAGAAAATTCATGAATGAATCATTAAAGGAAGCTTGAAATGGGCTAGTTCAAACCAAAACATTTTGGAACCAAATTATGTCATGTTGGTACATTTTTTGAGTCCAATTAATGTTTTAAGAACAGTGGAAAAATTATAAATCAAGTTTGAGGTGATTTGCTATGCCAATTTCATGGTTTCTTCATCTTTAAGCAACATAATGGAAATCCACCATAGATTCATTTCCAAGGCACCAATCTCAGCCCTTCATATCCCTTGCATCATAAGAAACCATATTGAATCAAATTGTAGGCTGTTTAGCTTTGTTCTCACCATTTCCATGAAGCTCCATAATGAAAAACTTGAATTTTAGATTGGACTCTTACATGCTTCTATTGGGCTTCAAAAGTATCCAAGCCCATCCCATATATTCATATGATCATTTCCCAACTGCCATAACAGATTTTGGTGGAAGAATAACATAAAATCAGTTGGAAAAAAGTGGTGGAAGTTGAAAATTCGATTTTTGGGAATTAACCAGTTTTAGGCAAAATCAAGCATCCACCAAGCTTCTACAACATCCAAGGAGTAATTCTGGTCCAAGAAAGTGAAAGTTTAGTGGTTGTTTAAAGGTGCTCCACAAGGTTTTTCAGAGGTATGTAAACTTCACCATTACTCATAATTTATGGCGTTTTAGAACTAGTTTGATATGCGGTTAGGTTCTTGGCAACCCCTAGATGGATTCTAGATAGGTTTCGTATTCAATCGTGACACTTTTTGACAGAGCCTCCCAAGTTGTAGTTTGAATATCTCTTTAGATAGTGGATAAAAATGAAAAAGAACATGATATTTGGAATCTTGGAAGTGAGACGAAGAAAACGATATAAAAAAATTGAAGTTTCGTTGAGTTTGGAATTTGGTCACTGTTCACTTTCGCCGGAGAAGATGACCGGATCTTCTCTGGCCGCCACCCCAACCGCCGCGTTGCAAATACCTCCGTTTTAGTTTTAAAATCCCAGATCATGTCGCGTCCGTTAGATCGCGCTGGATAGTGGACTTTGTAGGCTAATCGCACGACTTGTATGCATTCTCGCGAACAGCTTTCACGTGGCATTTCTTCATTTAATGAAACGCTGAGTTTCATGTTGAAACTCAGTTGGGCCCAATCCACATGTTGTTCGCTACTTACACCTCCCAACGAAGTCCAATGCAATATTACACGTGAAATCGTTACTATCCATCCCCCTGGCCTGTTTCACTCGTAAATGAAAAGCTGAGTTTTGACTCAGCTGGGCTTAATTCAGCTCGCTATTCACACCCTACTCGTGCAGGCCCATGCAATATTACACGTAGAATAATACTAGCTGCACCCTCCCTCTTAGTTCATTTAATTTCTTTTTTCTATGTTTTTTAATTGATAGCTAGTTTGGATTTAATTCAGAAAAAATACCAATTGTTGTCAATAAATCTTGAAATAAATCATGTGAATAGTTTAACCTGTTTAGAATTTTTTCACATTTTTTAATTTCAGTTTTAGTGCATTTTCCAATTAATTGCATATTTTCCATTTTAATGTGTTTTTAATAGTTGAGAAATTACATGCTGTGCTTTATGATTTTATTTCTCTTTCAATAATTCATATTAGCCTCTGATTTTTTGTATGGTGAATGTTGACACATGAAATAATATTGTACTATTTTTTTTGTGATTTTTAGATGATTCTAAATAGGATTTTGGGATAGATGTTTAGGAGTATTCATTGATGGACCCCCTTTAGTGCACTCTTTGGATTTTGATTTTATTTGAACCTTTTGATTTAGGTTTAGCCCCTGGTTTTTGTACCATAGCTTGTTAACACATGTAGGATGATGTAGTATTTTCCTTAGAAGTTTTAGAATGATTTTCTATTAGTTCCCTATTTTACAAATTGGTTATAGTTTAGGTGACTCTAACTAGGTTAAGTTCATAGATTAGTCTTGTAAATGACCATTAGATGATTCTAAGTCTCATTTACTTTCTTGATAGATTGGTAATTAGGTAGATACCTCTTTAGAGCCCTTGGATCCTTAGTGTAGATGGTCTTTAGAAGGAAATTTGTGAGGTTCTTTAGAAGTTCAAGTAGGTGGATGATTCTTCCTATAGGGGTAGTTCCCTTTCAATTTTCCTTGCTTTATTGGAATCCTCCTTGTGAGCATGTTTCCTCCTGTGGAGGAATTCATTGCATTATCATAAAGGAGTTGAGTCTATGAAAGCTCTCTCTAAGGAAGTGGAGTTGGTTGAGTGCCTGTGGTAAGTTCCTGTGGACCTTACCTTGCTTCTCATGTCCATTCTCCTAACATTCTCTTATTCAATTCTTTTTAGGAACCTTCTTGGGGTAGCATAGTCCCTCCTGTGGGGGGAATTTTGCACATCTCCTGAAGGAGCCAAACCTCTAGGATTCCCCCAAATCTCTTTTAGTTGGTTGAGTGCCCGGGATAAGTTCCTGTGGACCTTACCCTTGCCTCCCAACACCCAATTTCTTTCCTTAGGATAGAAGCCTTGATTGTTTACTTGTGGAATGAATTCCTTATTTGCCATAAGTCCTTTTCCTCATTCATGATTGAATGGTGTGTTGCATTAGGATAGTTCATGTTTAGGATAGTTTAAGTGTAGGTGCATGATTGCATTAAGAGGTTGAGTGAGTCTCCCTCTGCTTGTTTGCCTTAAGGGTTGAGGTGATACTCCCCTTGCTTGTGTGTTGTTTTTCTTTTTCTAATTGACGTATCTGCATTGAGAGGTTAAGTGGGTCTCCCTCTGCTTGTATTGCTGCATTGCATATGCATCTTTACTGTTTTCTTCTGTTTATCTGTTTACTGATGTTTAAGCTGATGCTTTGTCTGTTTCTGTATCCCATTGGCATGATCCCCTAGGATTCTCACTTCCTTTGATAAGGAAGTGGTGATTAGAACTTTAGGTTGAAACCTATGCATGATAACATCTAGGAGTTCCCTGTTTCAAACCTCAACCATAGAATGAATCCTTGGCATGACAACATTAGGACTTGACAGTTTCCCCGTAGAGTTCGCTCTCTTCTCATCTCAAAACAACAGTAAAAAACGTAATAAAGGCAAGTCAGTACAAGCGCGTTACGAGCCTTAAGCTACTTGGGAAATGATAATTGAGTGGTCTCCTCTCAATCATCTAGAGTGTTTAGTATATGTCCTTTGGACGATATGCGACGCATTCGCTCCTCAGTCATAGTCTCTAGTGCTGTACAAACTACAGACAACCATAAAAAAACACTTCTTCCGTAAAAAATAGAAAACAAACTTCAAACATTTTTGCCCCGTGGGGCCCATAATTCAAAGGAAAGCTTTTCTAAAGAAAAGAGTGTCGTTAACTCCCAGTTCTACCGCAAACGGTAACGCACGAGTCTCTGACGAGCAAGCTGCATACACCAAACTGCTGGAACTGTCTGTTAACCCTACTCAAAAAACAAATGAATCTGAACCCCCGTAATCCGTATTATCCCGAACTACGTAAGCTCTGATCTCTCATATCTGTTGAGAGTACGTAGGCATAATACTGACGTATCGGCAAGCCACCTTCCCCGTTACCCGTAGTCAGGCGAACTACGTTGACTCTGATTTCTCGTTCTCTGACGAGAATACGTAGGCACGAAGCGCGATGCTTTGCCGAGTTAGTTTTCTTTTCTTTTCAAACCAGACTTTTAGCGTAGATAGATAAACCAACCCGTCAGATAAACACAACAAACGTGGATCCCATCGAGTACGATGGACGTGAGGGGTGCTAATACCTTCCCCTTACGTAACCGACTCCCGAACCCAGACATGGTTGCGATGACCATGTCTTATACCTTTTCGTCAGGTTTTTCCGATTGTTTCCTTTCCCTTTCTGTGGGATAAATAACGAAAGGTGGCGACTCTTCTGTTTTTCCGGCACCTTATTTTCGCGGTAGCGACAGCTGGCGACTCTGCTGGGGAACCCACGTCCCATGTGCGAGTCAATCCTAGCGCTTGTGTGTTTACCTGTTGGGTTGTATTTATTTATCGCATTTTACTTCCCACATTTTATTTTCAGTATGATATGATTATCTGTGCTGTTGTGGGAGGGACTCTAATAAGTGATAAGCCATACCCAGGCTTGAGAATGTACATAGCTTTAGAAGCAGATTAATGGTGAACCTGCATGTTAGGCATGCACTAGTTCCCACGAAATCTCCGCTCAGACGAGATTCTCTGAGATGATTTCCATTTCCAGCCCAGTGGGTCGTCGAAAGGATTTCAGATCTAAGGATTGTCGACTCTAGGAACCGATCATTTGTGATTCAGCTAAGTGAGGCCGCTTCAAGAGATGATGATGCCACACCTTCCTGGGATGCTGATAAACGCATAGGATGCCATACCTGTGTCAGTGGATTAGGTCCATACCTGTGAGCGGGGTCGGGTTATTGCAGGAAACCTTAACCTTCAGACAACCTGGTTTTCTTGATAGTGAATCATTATTATTGGTGTCAGAGGGTTCTTATCATCAGAGATATGTTTGTTCTTGACAGAGCAGAATTATTGGTCTTGTTCAGGGTTTTGTGGTCAGAGCAGTGTTGTGGTTATGTTGAAACAGAGCCTTGGTCTCCTCAACAGCACAGTCATCTTGATCTCCTGCTGCATGATTGCATCTTGCATTTTTGCATACTCATTTGCATGTCATTAACGTGTGTCTGTGTTGCAGGTGCATATACTATCCCCCGGTTCCGGTAATCTTGCCCTATATTCGTCAGTAGGGAATCTCTGAAGAAGAATGTGGCTTACAAGCTCCCTACCCCAGATGTTACTTTGTTGTTCAGTTTGATTGCCTTGGCAGATGATACAATGAAAGGGGAATTCGGGAAGTCGTATGGGAAGTTGCTCAGTCTGGTTCGTAAACCTTCAGTCTATGAGTTGAATGGGTTGTATGCATTGCTACAGTTCTATGACCCTCCGATGAGGTGCTTCACTTTTCCAGACTTCATTCTTGCGCCTACTTTGGAAGAGTATGCTGAGTTGTTGGTTGTACCGGTTAAGAATTAGATGTCGTTTGTTCACATGGATGCTAAGCCTAATCTGGCTAGCCTGGTTGTTGCTCTTCATCTGGATGCTTCTGAGCTGCTTCTAACCTTATGGAATGGAGTTCCTGGTTTTTCTCTGCAGTTTCTGGTTGGGAAAGCCCAACAGAGTGCTAAAGATGGTTGTTGGATCGTAGTCAACGCTATTCTCGCCCTCTGCATCTATGGGATCATCTTGTTTCCCAACGTGCCTGATTTTATAGATTTGGATACCTTCCATATCTTTGCATCGGGAAATCCAGTTCCCACCCTGCTTGGTGATCTATATCATTCTGTTCATTACAAGAATGAAAATAGAAGGGGTAAAAATGTATCGTGTTGTGTGCCCTTACTCTACAGATGGTTTGATAACCACTTGCCCAAGAAGGGTCCCTTTATTTCCTCTGCAGCCACAGCTGAGTGGTCTAAACGCCTGATGGGTTTATCTGCAGAGAGTATCGTTTGGTTTGAGCGTGATATGCTGGGTACTGAAGTCATCTACAGCTGCAACGGTTTCCCTAATGTGCCCTTGATCAGAAGAAGAGGTTGTATTAACTAGAATCCCTCGTTACTTGTCAGACAGTTCGCGTACGCCTTGAGAGGCCCGCCAAAGGATGAAGAGGTGCAGGAATCTCTGTACCTCACAGGTCTCCTAGAGGGGGATATGTTAGCCAAGCTCAGGCATGCTTGGAATGACGTCAGCAGACGAGAGAAAGCACTGTTAGGTAAGAGTAATAGCCAGGCTTATGCTCCTTATGTGTCTTGAATTCGAAGCCAAGCAGAAACAGTGGGGATGCCTTTTCCACCAGCTAAGCAAGATTGCCCTCTGGTGTTCGAAGAACCTACCACAACGTCCATTCAGAAATACAATCAGGTACTAGCTGAGAAGGAAGAACTGAAGAAGACTAACAAGGAGTTGGAGAAAGAATTGATACAACTTAGAAGCGAGAGAAATGAAGTTGTCCACTCCTTCAAAAAGCAGACAGAGCTGGTGAACCGGCTGGGTACAGACTTGACCAAACAGATGGCTGAACGTGAACGTTTAGGTTTGGACTTCAAGGCTGTCAATGATGTGCTTGCCACCAAGAAGCAGAACTTGGATGATGCATACCGGAGAATTTCTAAATTCAACCAGCGGTGGAACGCCACTATAGCCAGCAACAAAGAGAGGGAGGACAAGCTGAAGCAACAGATCTCCAAGCTGAAGGCTCAGTTGAAGGCCGGCGAGAAGAAGTTTGATGTTGAAACTGCTCGTAGGTACGCCACTGAAGACAAGTTGAACAAGGCTATTGCGAACCAGAAGGATCGCAAGAAGACTTTTGAATCCAAGAAGCGAAGGTTAGAAGACTGTTTTGGCAAAGAAGAGTGGAAAGACTCCGTTGAAGGTCTCCAGCATACTATCATACAGAGAGAGTCACTCGTCGAAGGGTTACTCACTCAGCCTGATCATCCCAAGACGAAGGGGTTGCCAGAAGAGTTTCGCGCCCGTGGCCGTACTTGACTATCTTTGTAATCCTTTGTATTTTTATGATCATTGTGGTATGCTGACCATCACCAGGCTTGTTGGTCGAGCTCATGTTATTGATTCTACCTGTATTCAGTGACATTGTATGCTGCCTTGATGGGCTTTATATATATAGGAGATGTTATTTCCATGACTGGATCCAGACTTCTTCTTATCAGCACTGGCACTCTGGCACTAGAATCGGGGGAGAAATCTCCCTAAGACACAGGCACACGTTTGCATTTGTATGAATCATTTGCATAACAGGTACCTCGAGATATTTTTCTAACCCTCTGTTGGTACAGGTTGTTTCAGGATTGTCTCAGGTTGATCCGAGCAATGGAACAGGTTCAAGCAGAGCTGAGGGAGGTCCAAGGCCAGATGGGGCAGCTCATGAGAGACATGCAGATGCTCAAAGAGGGGAACAACCAGCTGAAGAATCAGGTGGGCCTGATGGCGGAAGTGTTAAAAAACATACTCAAAAGAGAATGTGAGCAAAGGCTCGAGGCTGCAGCCGGCATACTTGCTCCGCGGGTATCTGAAGAACCTGCACCAAGGCATGATAGGCCTAAAAGACCCTCTGCTCAGCTCAAAGCTCAAAACGTTTCTCGTCAGCAGCCACGTCCGGTTCCGCAAGACAACCCCAGAAGACAGGGTCAAAAGAGGAGACTATCTGACAGAATCCTCGATCCAATCCCGATGGATTACAACCAGTTCTTACAACTCCTGCTCCAACTTCAGTTGGTTAAACTTCGAACGTTGGCTCCATTGATTGGACAGCCACCACCCGACTGGGACGTAAACGCCCGTTGCGAATTCCACTCTGGAGCACCGGGGCACGATGTAATGAACTGTAGAGCTCTTAAGCATAAGGTTCAAGACATGATTGAGGCAAGAGCAATTGAATTCGTGCCGGGCGGCATGCAAACATCAGGCATATTCATCCCTTACCATGCAAAAGAGATGGATGTTCCCTTGATCTCATCTGAAGTTGAGAAAGATCAGGAGTATATCCCGCGGTCTTTGAGGTCTGAATCGCCTTGCCCGCAACTTTTTCACGTTCCTGGGTCGAGCTTAAGGATGAAATCCCCTGAACAGAGAGGATCCTCACTAGGTCAAACCTCGTCTCTGGATTGTTTCTGCCATGCAGAATCGACAACCTCTCGCTCCGTGGCAGCAAAACTATCGGAGCCCGAATCAGAGTCGACCTCGCAGCAGTCATTCTTTTGATTGAGTTTGAAGACTTCAAAGGGTCGCTCCCCTCAGCAGCAAATAAGTGTGAAAGCCCAGTTCCTCGAAAGCCGGCGATTTGCATGTTATCATGTCATTTCTTTACATTTGTAGTTTCTTTCCTGTAGAATTGCAAATTTCATTTGTAAAGCATGATTGTTTTTCAATTGATATTGATAATGAAATAAATATACATGTTTTGAACTAATCCATTCGTGTTCACTCTATTGCTTTCTTTTATTTCAAACGCTTGTTTAAGTGGAATCTGGGGAGGATGACGAAATCCAATGATGCGTAAGCTTCCGATGCTATGCTTTTGAACAAAAAACCTGTTGATGATGTACAGGCATTGTTTCAATTCCCAAACACCTGAGATATAAGGAAGATAATCCCTTGTTAACCCCTTTGAGCCTAGTAGTAGGAGTTTCTTTCTGAAGAATGAAAAACCCTCAATCTTAACTCGGGGCAGGGTAGGTGTCAGTTAATTTGACCAGGCGTTCAAATTACAAAAGGAGTGTCCGTTCAAGGATCAATCACACTGCTACAGGTCGTACCTAAAAAAAAAGAAGAAAAAACCATGATGGTTAAACCTGGCCGATCAAGAGTGAAACAATCACAATCTCTTTAACAAGTCATGCGAGCCGATGCCTTATGATTTGTTAAAAAAACCATGATGGTTAAACCTGGCCGATCAGGAGTGAAACAGTCACAATCTCTTTAACAAGTCATGCGAGCCGATGCCATACGATTTGTTCAACAAAAAAAAGAAAGAAAAGAATCGAAAAGAAAGGCCCGCTAAGTCGAATCTTGAAAGCAAGCGACTTAGGCAAAATTAGGGTACCCCGCTGGACTTTAAAACTGAAGAAACTCTAAAGAGTTAGTCCAGGCAAAAGTTAGGGGAAAACGAAAAAACGAAAAGCGAAAAGGATTGCAAAAGAAAAAAATCCTCGAACAAGAATGAAATCGTGTGGCTAACGGCGCCCAAAGAAAGACGAAAAGCGAGTGACTGTCACTCTGAGAAAGAATGATTTCTTGAACTATCACTCAGCCTTTGAAAGGTGAACGCTAAGGTCGAATTAGCTAAACGTAGGTTGGAGAACATCACGGAGAATGGGTGGGTTAAAATGAATTTTGAGCCTTTATCTTTTCTTTCATAAACCATGAACTTGACCACGTTACAACCTTTAAAAGACCTAATTGAAATAGGTTTTTTCGAAAGCATACTTCGGTAAAGATCGCATCGGAACTGACTCCTAGATAGGATTCTCAATACAGCATTGTTTTAGTGTTGACATGTTGATGAATGATTTCATATATTTTTGTCATAAAATTTTTTCCAGTGAACAGGAATGGATTTTGAAAACTGCCATATGCATTGCATTTGATATGTCTTTTATGCAGAACAGTATGTTTTACTAGTGAGTAAGCGCTTGACAGCGGGAAAGTTTCCACGATGGAAGGATCTGATCAGGGCAGAATGCCGAATGCCAGAATATTTTGGTGAACCGGGGCAAGCTATGTCAAATGATCACAGCATGGGAGTCAGCCATCCAGAAATCGTTAATCCGGGGCAATCAGGTCGAGATTTGATGAATCTCTCGCAGCCAAGGATACTACTCCCCACAGATCAGCCCATGAGGGGAAAAGTCACGACAAGACTGGGGCAAGCCACCCCGAGAGCATCAGGGCTATCCTTATCTTGAAGGCGATTAACTTGAAGCACCGTTGTAGAGGTCCCTAGGGCTGAAGCCGTCCGTATCAAACCGCCAGAGTACATATATCTCAGGTTTCCTTTCGAAAGGATATGACTAAGCTCCCACAGGCTGGGGCAAAAGTTGAAAGCGAAGGAATCGTTCTTCTCTGTATCTACAGAGTTTTATCATAATGTGTTCTGGGGCAATCCATCTCGAGTTCGTTTAATGGCATGTTGTTCCAATCAGGATGATTCCTTCTTCCCCAGCGAGTTCAGCAGTGTTTCCCCACCGAGTCTGAACAGAGACCGTGAGCATTGATATGTGTCCCCAAGTAGAGATAGATTCTCCCCGATCAGATGTATCCGAGGCGGGATCATCATTTCCCAGCTGAGTCATACGGTGAAGTGTATACTTGTTCCCAGCGGTGGATCAATGACCAGTTTTTCGTAGAAGACTATCCGCAGGTGTTCTATTCCCGATAGTTCAGAATGAAGTCTCCAGCGGAATTGAAATTCTCCCACAGAGTTGTATTCTCCCCGGCAAGTAGAAGTGATTCCAGCGTCTGGTTTCCTATCCTCAGCCGAGTTTGCAGTTCCCCAAGAGAGTCGAGTCCTTGGAAGCCGTTCAGGCCATGATTGGTTTTCCCCAGTAGAATGTTGAATAGTTGATGCTGCACTTCCCCATCAGAGTCCGTATCTCCGGGAAAATTCTATCTTCGAAGGCCGTGTAGTTTATTTTTGCGATTGATATCGTTTCCTCGACAGTTTGTGGTTTGAATACCTAGTTGAGCGAGTACAGGTTCTCGAAGAACTTTATTCCCATGCAGCAGTCGTCTGGAGTTCGTTTCCCCAGGTTAAGTCCAGTTGAGATTGGTGTGAATTCTTCTCCCCGGTAGGATGACTCCTCCTCCCTACCAGATTGGCTCTTACTCCTGACAGGAGGATCTTCCCTTCAGCATTTATTTTGCTGATGGGATCATAGCATTTTGCATGATTGCATAGCATTTACCCTAAACGCGTAGCATTTCCACCGTGTGGAGCATTGCGTCATTTTCAAACATATGCATATGAAACATGAGTTAGGGCGTTACCGTTCTTGTTTTGCAGATGTTCCTTCGCATAATGGTTGGTTCAGGATGATTCATGAATTCCTCAGCAAAGTTGTTTGATTAAGATGATTCTTAAAATACCCAGTGAAGTCGGCGGAATTGTTGGTTCAGGATGATTCTTGAAGTCCTCGGCGAAGTTGTTTGTTCAGGATGATTCTTGAAGTCATCGGCGAAGTTGTTTGTTCAAGATGATTCTTGATTTCCTCAGTAGATTTTATTTGTCCAGAATGATTTATGAATCCCCGAAGCAGAGTTACTTGATAGTTCTCCAGAATCCCCAGCGGAGATGTGTCATCCCCAGCAGGTTTTGAACAAAGAAGTTGAAATTTCCCTTGAAGACTTGATGATTGAAGTCCGACAGTAGCTCCAAAAGCCCCCATACTTACTGATGAAGTCCAACTGCGATGTCGAAGCAGTTATCTCAGCTGACGCGGAGTGCCTAACGGCGAAAGATTGTATATCCTTATTTGGTCCATGATTGGTTAAGGATTCCATTTCAAGACTTAATGACGAAGTCCAACTGCGAGGTCGAAGCAGTTATCTCAGCTGACGCGGAGTGCCTGATAGAAATAGTTTAGATATCCCTACTAGTTCATGATTGACTAAGGATGCTATTTTCGACTTACTGACGAAGTCCAGCCGACACCCGAGAATTACTTTGAATGCCCGATGGCATAAGTAACTTGATTGTCAAAAGTTCCTAATGACTTGATGAGTCCCGAGGAATTCTTCTACTACCGTGCCGCAGAGCGCCTGACGACAATATCAGCTATGTATCACCAGTTACCGTGTAATCAGTGATCCCTTGATGACTTGAGGAAGAAGCTGCAGCGAACCTGATGATCATCCTGATGGAGATTTGAGACTAGTCGCTCACCAACCAGTTACCGAATAACCGGTGATCCCTTATTGACTTACTGATGAAGTCCGACAAAGGTATTGTCGACGTTCCTAGCAACATGATGAGTCCATAGGCGACGATAAGGAATTCTTCTGTAGTGGCACAGAATGCCCGACGGCATAATCAGTCATCATTCGCCAGTTACCGAGTAACCGGTGATCCCTTATTGACTTACTGATGAAGTCCAACAAAGGTATTATCGACGTTCCTAGCGACATGATGAGTCCATAGGCGACGATAAGGAATTCTTCTGCAGTGGCACAGAATGCCCGACGGCATAATCAGCCATCATTCGCCAGTTACCGAGTAACCGGTGATCCCTTATTAACTTATTGATGAAGCCCGACAAAGGTATTGTCGACATTCCTAGCGACATGATGAGTCCATAGGCGATGATAAGGAATTCTTCTGCAGTGGCACAGAATGCCCGACGGCATAATCAGCCATCATTCACCAGTTACCGAGTAACCGGTGATACCTTATTGACTTACTGATGAAGTCCGACAAAGATACTGTCGACGTTCCTAGCGACATGATGAGTCCATAGGCGACGATAAGGAATCCAGCTATCCTTCACCAGTTACCGTGTAACCGGTGATCCCTTGATGACTTGAGGACGAAGATCTACAGCAAAATCAGATGATCGTCCTGACGGAGATTCGAGATTAAACCCTTCACCAATTACCGTGTGACTGATGATCCCTCGATAATTTGAGGACGCAATGATATCAGATACATCAGAGAATCATCCTGACGGAGGTTCAAATCAGTATTTCTCCAGCTAGTTGCCGTGCAACTATTATTTCAGTTTCCGAAGATTTGTCCCTATCAGAATACCGTGTGCTTGTGCGGTTGGAAAATTTCCGGGTTTGTTGGTATTCAACCGTCTTCTACCTTTGATTGTCTGAGAGTCGTTCGCTTCTCACCCAGTGAGGTCCAAGCCGTTTGAATAGGGGCAGTTGTTGCACCCCAAAATTTGCCCAACATTTCTTTACCTAGGTTGTGTTTCATTTCATTCATATTAGCATTATCATTTGCATCTCATTGACATGTAGGCAAGAGATCAAGGGTTATGACTACCAATCAGGGGCTACACAAGACTATGAAGATAGATAAGAGGGTTATTCAAGTGTTCAAGGGTTGATATCCTCACCAGAGAAGCCAAAGATCCTTAGGAAGAATGGCTGAAAGCCAAGTGTGCATATCTCCTAACTTGAGAGTTGTGGGAAGTTATCTGATGATGTTGAAGCCATAGATTTGGACTTGAGGTCTTGAGAGAGAGCTCATGAGAAGTGTTGAAGTTCATTTTGAGGCCTAGACAGGTCATTGTGCAAAGGATATGAGGATATAACCAAGAGTGGTACAACTAGGGTTTCATCTGGTCAACCCTAGGTTAACTGATGATTTGAGGGAGGTTGAGACCTAATTCCAAGGCCATGTGATCATGGATTGATGTCTTAAGAGGCCTAGGGTATGATTCCAAGGTCAACTTATTATGAATCAAGAGTGTGAGGAGTTCCTAGGCTAAGGTTGCTATGTTTGACAGTGTAAAATCCCCTGGTTTGGTGCCTAACTTCAAGACCACTTAACTCAAGATGTGATTTTCATCTCACCTTGACCCCAACATGATTGTTTTAGGGCATGATCTTAGCTTTAATTTGAGTACTAGAAGTCCTTGATAGGGTTTATAGAACTCAAGTTATGAGCCAGACAAGTTACAGGTCATCTGAGGCATGTGAATTTGGAGCTTGAAAGTTACCCAACTTGCATGACACTTTTCCCCTAGAAGGATGATTCCTATGAACTTTTGGTCAACATGAATGTTGTTCCTTATCTTCTTATCTTTCTAGAAAGTACTAGAAGTCCATGATTGGATTTGTAGAACTCAAGTTACAAGCTTTGCAAGGTAAGGGTATTTTGGGAATTTGGAATTACAGGCCATTTTGATTATGGGTCAAGTTCACCCACTTACGCGCCTCAGATGAAATTTTGTCCAACTTGAAAGTTGTTCAAAATTATGTTATTTGGCTAACCATGAACCAAGAATCCATTGATATGGATTAGGATGAGAAATGCTTGAAGAAAATTCATGAATGAATCATTAAAGGAAGCTTGAAATGGGCTAGTTCAAACCAAAACATTTTGGAACCAAATTATGTCATGTTGGTAAATTTTTTGAGTCCAATTAATGTTTTAAGAACAGTGGAAAAATTATAAATCAAGTTTGAGGTCATTTGCTATGCCAATTTCATGTTTTCTTCATCTTTAAGCAACATAATGGAAATCCACCATAGATTCATTTCCATGGCACCAATCTCAGCCCTTCATATCCCTTGCATCATAAGAAACCATATTGAATCAAATTGCAGGCTGTTTAGCTTTGTTCTCACCATTTCCATGAAGCTCCATAATGAAAAACTTGAATTTTAGATTGGACTCTTACATGCTTCTATTGGGCTTCAAAAGTATCCAAGCCCATCCCATATACTCATATGATCATTTCCCAACTACCATAACAGATTTTGGTGGAAGAATAACAGAAAATCAGTTGGAAAAAAGTGGTGGAAGTTGAAAATTCGATTTTTGGGAATTAACCAGTTTTAGGCAAAATCAAGCATCCACAAAGCTTCTACAACATCCAAGGAGTAATTCTAGTCCAAGAAAGTGAAGGTTTAATGGCTGTTTAAAGGTGCTCCACAAGGTTTTTCAGACGTATGTAAACTTCACCATTACTCATTATTTATGGCGTTTTAGAACTAGTTTGATATGCGGTTAGGTTCTTGGCAACCCCTAGATGGATTCTAGATAGGTTTCGTATTCAATCGTGACACTTTTTGACAGAGCCTCCCAAGTTGTAGTTTCAATATCTCTTTAGATAGTGGATAAAAATGAAAAAGAACATGATATTTGGAATCTTGGAAGTGAGACGAAGAAAACGATATAAAAAAATTGAAGTTTCATTGAGTTTGGAATTTGGTCACTGTTCACTTTCGCCAGAGAAGATGACCGAATCTTCTCCAGCCACCACCCCAACCGCCGCACTGCAAATACCTCCGTTTTAGTTTTAAAATCTCAGATCATATCGCATCCGTTAGATCGCGCTGGATAGTGGACTTTGTAGGCTAATCGCACGGCTTGTATGCATTCTCGCGAACAGCTTTCACATGGCATTTCTTCATTTAATGAAACGGTGAGTTTCATGTTGAAACTCAGCTGGGCCCAATCCACATGATGTTCGCTACTTACACCTCCCACCGAAGCCCAATGCAATATTACACGTGAAATCGTTACTATCCATCCCCCTGGCCTGTTTCACTCATAAATGAAAAGCTGAGTTTTGACTCAGCTGGGCTTAATTCAGCTTGCTATTCACACCCTACTCGCGCAGGCCCATGCAATATTACACGTAGAGTAATACTAGCTGCACCCTCCCTCTTAGTTCATTTAATTTCTTTTTTCTATGTTTTTTAATTGATAGCTAGTTTGGATTTAATTCATAAAAAATACCAATTGTTGTCAATAAATCTTGAAATAAATCATGTGAGTAGTTTAACCTGTTTAGAATTTTTTCACGTTTTTTAATTTCAGTTTTAGTGCAGTTTCCAATTAATTGCATATTTTCCATTTTAATGTGTTTTTAATAGTTGAGAAAATACATGTTGTGCTTTATGATTTTATTTCTCTTTCAATAATTCATATTAGCCTCTGATTTTTTGTATGGTGAATGTTGACACATGAAATAATATTGTACTATTTTTGTTGTGATATTTAGATGATTCTAAATAGGATTTTGGGATAGATGTTTAGGAGTATTCATTGATGGACCCCCTTTAGTGCACTCTTTGGATTTAGATTTTATTTGAACCTTTTGATTTAGGTTTAGCCCCTGGTTTTTGTACCATTGCTTGTTATCACATGTAGGATGATGTAGTATTTTCCTTAGAATTTTTAGAATGATTTTCTATTAGTTCCCCATTTTACAAATTGGTTATAGTTTAGGTGACTCTAACTAGGTTAAGTTCATAGATTAGTCTTGTAAATGACCATTAGATGATTCTAAGTCTCATTTCTTTTATTGATAGATTGGTAATTAGGTAGATACCTCTTTAGAGCCCTTGGATCCTTAGTGTAGATGGCCTTTAGAAGGAAATCTGTGAGGTTCTTTAGAAGTTCAAGTAGGTGGATGATCTTCCTATAGGGGTAGTTCCCTTTCAATTTTCCTTGCTTGATTGGAATCCTCCTTGTGAGCATGTTTCCTCCTGTGGAGGAATTCATTGCATTATCATAAAGGAGTTGAGTCTACGAAAGCTCTCTCTAAGGAAGTGGAGTTGGTTGAGTGCCTGTGGTAAGTTCCTGTGGACCTTACCTTGCTTCTCATCTCCATTCTCCTAACATTCTCTTATTCAATTATTTTTAGGAACCTTCTTGGGGTAGCATAGTCCCTCCTGTGGGGGGAATTTTGCACATCTCCTGAAGGAGCCAAACCTCTAGGATTCCCCCAAATCTCTTTTAGTTGGTTGAGTGCCCGGGATAAGTTCCTATGGACCTTACCCTTGCCTCCCAACACCCAATTTCTTTCCTTAGGATAGAAGCCTTGATTGTTTACTTGTGGAATGAATTCCTTATTTGCCATAAGTCATTTTCCTCATTCATGATTGAGTGGTGTGTTGCATTAGGATAGTTCATGTTTGGGATAGTTTAAGTGTAGGTGCATGATTGCATTAAGAGGTTGAGTGAGTCTCCCTCTGCTTGTTTGCCTTAAGGGTTGAGGTGATCCTCCCCTTGCTTGTGTGTTGTTTTTCTTTTTCTAATTGACGTATCTGCATTGAGAGGTTGAGTGGGTCTCCCTCTGCTTGTATTGCTGCATTGCATATGCATCTTTACTGTTTTCTTTTGTTTATCTGTTTACTGATGTTTAAGCTGATGCTTTGTCTGTTTCTGTATCCCATTGGCATGATCCCCTAGGATTCTCACTTCCTTTGATAAGGAAGTGGTGATTAGAACTTTAGGTTGAAACCTATGCATGATAACATCTAGGAGTTCCCTATTTAAAACCTCAACCATAGAATGAATCCTTGGCATGATAACATTAGGACTTGACAGTTTCCCCGTAGAGTTCGCTCTCTTCTCATCTCAAAACAACAGTAAAAAACGTAATAAAGGCAAGTCAGTACAAGCGCGTTATGAGCCTTAAGATACTTGGGAAATGATAATTGAGTGGTCTCCTTTCAATCATCTAGAGTGTTTAGTATATGTCCTTTGGACGATATGCGACGCATTCGCTCCTAAGTCATAGTCTCTAGTGCTGTACAAACTACAGACAACCGTAAAAAAACACTTCTTCCGTAAAAAATAGAAAACAAACTTCAAACATTTTTGCCCCGTGGGGCCCATAATTCAAAGGAAAGCTTTTCTAAAGAAAATAGTGTCGTTAACTCCCAGTTCTACCGCAAACGGTAACGCACGAGTCTCTGACGAGCAAGCTGCATGCACCAAACTGTTGGAACTGTCTGTTAACCCTACTCAAAAAACAAATGAATCTGAACCCCCGTAATTTGTATTATCCCGAACTACGTAAGCTCTGATCTCTCATATCTGTTGAGAGTACGTAGGCACAATACTGACGTATCGGCGAGCCACCTTCCCCGTTACCCGTAGTCAGGCGAGCTACGTTGACTCTGATTTCTCGTTCTCTGACGAGAATACGTAGGCACGAAGTGTGATGCTTTGCCGAGTCAGTTTTCTTTTCTTTTCAAACCAGACTTTTAGCGTAGATAGATAAACCAACCCGTCAGATAAACACAACAAACGTGGATCCCATCGAGTACGATGGACGTGAAGGGTGCTAATACCTCCCCCTTGCGTAACCGACTCCCGAACCCAGACATGGTTGCGATGACCTTATCTTATACCTTTTCGTCAGGTTTTTCTGATTGTTTCCTTTCCCTTTATGTGGGATAAATAACGAAAGGTGATGACTCTTCTGTTTTGCCGGCACCTTATTTTCGCGGTAGCGACAGGTGGGAGACACAATAGGATCGTATGTTGCATGGTCGTCAAATCTCATTTTCATAGATGATGAGGTAGGTTGAACACCCTTATGAACCTTGTAGTATTCAAATGTTTTACGACCCATACATGTAAGTTATTCTTACATTTATGTACAATTTATTTACATGATGATCTTAGACTTCTACAAAATCCAAATCAAAGATAAAGGAATTGTGCGGGAAATCGAGTCAGCTGCATCAAAAAAATAGGTACTACTACAGTTACATGATGATCTTATACATTAATTACTTAACTTATATGATTTTTAGGTTCATGCTCAACAGTTGTAACAAGTCAGTAAGGGTAAGATGCCTGAATCTAGTAAGGTGCCCAACAAAAAAAAGGTCGAGCCAAAAAAAGCATTTGTTCCTCGATTTAGGTTATGCCTTGAAACATATGTAGGAACAACAGATGTGGTTAAGGGCGGCATCCGTTAAATACCTACCGAGGAAGTTATTTTCGGTTTTGAATATGCCGAAACAATTGCTAAAGAGGATTTGGACCAGATTTTCCAACATTTTGAATTATGCATCGGTGTTATGCATTCATACATCAGGTACTCCGATCAATTTTAATTAAATAACTGAACAATTTATTTGCTTATTTAAATGAATATTCTAATGTTGATTATGTTTTTATTTAAGGTTCTTGTATGACAAGTTGCTGGTCCCGCATCAATTGACTTCAAGATTCGCATTCTTATCTGCTAGCTGTATCAACGCACGGTCAATCGATCACACTCCAGATGTAGTAAGAGATTACATAGTCCAAGCATTTATGGCCGCAGATACAGAGAAGTTGTATTTTTTGTCATATAATACTGGTCATGGGTTATAATTCATTCTAAATTCATTTATTATAATTATTCATTTTTTGTCGTTCTATATAACATTTCCGTCTAAACTTTTGTCTTATTTTACAGTGGACACTGGTTATTGGTTTCGATTAATCCGATAAAAGAAATAGTGCATTATCTGGATTCATTGGTTGGTGATCAAACAAAATATCCTGATATGAAGAATATGGTTGATACGTAAGTGACGAGATATATTATTCTGAATAATTATCTTTATTTATTATGTGAGATTGTTCTAAATATTTGTTTATATTATGTTAGAGCTATACAAATATTCTGATCACAAAGACAAGCAACAATGCCAAAAAGGAAGGCTAACAACATTAGCTGGATCAGAGTGCATGTATATGTTCATAATTTTGACTATTACAATGATTCTACTTGATAAAACTAGTTAAACTATATATCCTGATAAATATTCGTTTGTTTTGTCCATTTACAGTGTCCTCGTCAGTGCAATGAGATTGATTGCGGATATTTTGTATTGAGGTTTATGAAGGAAATTATTCATTTGGGTCAAATAGAGATTCCAAACATGGTATGGATTTATAATTTATATGATTTATTTTAATATTTAACCGATATTTCATCTGAGTAATTAGTTTTAAAACTAAATCATGCATGTTATGTTATATTATTTAGTACTTTGATGAATTCAAGTGTGGTACTTACTCGAAAGACAGATTGGAAGAAATTAAGGAGGAATGGTGTCAATACATTCTTGAGTTGAGAATTGTATAAGGTATATATATTGTCAATTGATGCGGGATAATTATATTTCTGGAAGTCATATGTAGTTTTGGAATTATATGTATAGTGAATGTATTTGTAAAGTTATCGGTTTTGTAATTATACGTATAGTGAATGTATTTGTGAAATTGTTATGAGGATCGACTTGTGTTGAATTATAAGCAGGTTTATGTGTTGAATTACAATGATTATGGTACATATAAGGCCAAAGTGTTGAAATAAAGGCCTATGGTGAATGTAATTGTTATAAGCAGGTTTATCGGAAAAAAATATAAAAAATTGTGCAACATAATTCAACAAAAATTGTTTCTAAAAAATATGAAAAATAGACAGTGCTTTTACCAAAAAAAACGCTATGAAAAAGTAATTTTTTTAAATAAAAAATTCAATGACGTGAAGAAAAGACATCTCTTTTCTTGAGAAAGCCATGCTAAAGGGGGGGGGGGGGGTATAGAGAGCGCTCCAAAAAGCGCTGCTATAGGGGGGAATGGAGGGGAAAGACATCGCTTTAAAAAGCGCTGCTAAAGGGGGGAATAGGAAGCACTTTTCTTAAGAAAAGCGCTGCTAAAGGGGGGAATAGGCAGCACTTTTCAAAAGTGCTGCTATATGGGGGGGAATAGAGAGCGCTTTTTGCAAAAGCACTGCTAAAAAGTATTCAGCAAATACACTTTAGGCAGCGCTTTTGAAAAACGCTGCTAAAGGTAGGGGGAATAGAGAGCGCTTTTCTGGAAAAGCGCTGCTAAAAGTGGGCCTATAGCAGCGCTTTTTCCATAAAAAGCGTTGTCTTTACCTTTAGCAGCACCACTTTAGTGAACGCTTTTAAGCGCTGATAAATTCCAAAAAAAAAAAAAAAACGCTGCTAAAGGTCTTTTTTGGTATAGTGTTTGGATATAGAGCCTTACAAGTAAATAATTTATTTTCATCATTGATTTTGTAATTGATTAGCACCCTTCTAATCGATTAGCATAATGATCTAATTGAATGACTGGTAAAAAAATTTTGTCAATCGATTGTCACGTTTTTCCAATCGATTAGATATTTAAAAATATTTTCGACAAATTTTAATTACTTGGTTTTGACTTAGAATATAATTTATAGAATAGAGGCATTTCGAAAGATGTTTTAAGTGTGTGTGTCAGTTGCCTTAGTACTCTTAATTTACTACTTTACTTTTACAATACTTGGTACGCTTAGACAGACCAACAAACATTGTCTTGGCGAGCTTTAACACCTTTATCCAAAGAAGCTTCAAGAATTTTGCTAGATAGTACCTGATTGTATAGGCACTTGATCTTGAATCCTCTGTTGATGAGTCATAAGATGCTTTGGTTAGCATAAGAGTTGAAAGCTATTGTTATGCGTTATTGTCATCAAAACTTGAGATACTGATATTCATCGCCTGCAAGAACATAAATCCACATTCTCTCCCTTTTTGATGATGATAACACATCACTCAAGGGAGGTGGTAATAAAACCAGATACACGTATTTTGGAGTGATTAAGCTCCCCCTCAATTAAGCATAAAATATACTTTGCCCTCTGAGAGTATACTTCTCCCTCTTTGTCATTATCAAAAAGGCATAAAATAATCAAAGCACATAAATTCCTTGTAGATTATACTCTACTCCCCCTGAGATTATGTTTCTTAAGTTACCTTATAGAGATGGACGGTAGCCGTCCAAAGTAAGGCATAGGATCTAAAATCTTATTTCTCCCCGCAGAAGATAACATTCAGCTTTGAAATCAACCGATGGGTGAGCTTTGGAGAACTTCTTCCCCTTGATTCTTTCTCAAACAGAACTTAAAAGTATTTGAAGCTTTCTAAACCGAGAGGTGTCATACCCCAAATTCGTCCTACTTGTATAACTTTCGTGTGTGCATTAGGATTTAACCTCCATATCATTATCATTAGTATTAGCATTTACATCCTCATGAGTGCATGATTCAAGCTCTGGACGGGAGAGTTCAAAGTATTTTGACTCAGCTCGAGAGGTCACTTTTCTCAAGGCAGGTTGAGTTTATTTATCAAGCTTGTGGTTCCCTAAAATCTCAAAGAGCTCATGTGGTACCAGCATGCCTGAATTTCATCCAGGTTATGGTCAAGCATTGAAGTCAACAACGTACCCTTGGAAATTGAGGAATTTGGGCTAAAAGTCAACTGCCCAGTGGAAAGTCAACATTGGACTTTTTAGGTCAAAACTTTATCCATCATGTCAAATATGATTAAGGAGGATTGGGATTAAGAATTGTCAAGATATCCATCAAAAGTCAAGAATTTGGAAAATTTGCCATTTATGGAAAATTTAGGTTTTTAAAGAATTTCCATTTTTGGAAAGTTTAAGCATAAAGTCAATTAACTTCATGGCCATTTTGCTACATGTTCAAGACTTTGTTTCATTTTTCCCACAACATGAAAGTTTCTAAAAATCCTCCGAGCTTTCTTTTAATACCAATTTTACTTCATTTTAATCATCCTACCCCAAGTTATGCCCTCACAAGGTGGCTTGATACAACATTTTTTACACTTGAAATTTAATGTCAAGAATTCTCTAAAATTGTATTTTCTTCATGATGGTGTAATATTTCGTTTTTGTGTTGATCCTCACTTAAAAACCACCCAAAACTTTGCCCAGAATGACCAAACTCTTGGCTTGCACATGTGAGAGGATTTTTGAATTCTTGGGCAAAAATGGAAGTTTGTAAAGTGTGTTGTAGTGGCAAAACTTGCTCAGCAAATTCACTCACTTGGCCAGCTCATTTCACACGAATTTCTCACACTTATCCAACCTTAGACATGTGCACATGGTTTTGTTTTCAAACCTTCATCCAAACCACCACCATTTATGGGTATTTTCATTATTTTCATTTCCAAACCAAAAATAACAAACTCCAAACCTCTTGCTTCGTTTCCACTCCTTGTTTTTACCCTAGAAGGAATCACTCTATAAATAGAGACTTCCCTCATTTCTTTTCTCAAGCTTGAAGAGCCACAAAAATTCTGTCAAATTATTTCACGAAAACCTCTGGTTTTGGCATTTGTGTGCAAGATACAAACATCTTCAGTAAGATTTCTTTATCCAGATCTCAAGTAGGAAGTGTGAGGAAACCATAACAAAAAGAACCGGAGCAAACGGAGTCCTGAGGAAGGAGAACGAGCTTCATCTTCTAGCCTCCTTACACACTCTTGAGAAGGTCCCTCTCTTAACTGTTTCATGTGATTTTTGTTACTAATATTTAGGTATTGATGTGTTAAATAATATTCTTAATCATTTGTACACTTATTTTGCATTTTTATCATGTTTTGAGATAGTTTAAGTTTTGGTGTGTTTTGAGTTTTTCTAATTTCCTCGTAAACCGTGCTGTTTTTGCAAAAACTAATCGCATATTCGCGTTCCTTGCGAAATTTCGGTTCAGAATGATATTTTATTTTTCATTTTTATGATAATTTTTGGAGCTCCAAAGTTATTGTTAATGGTGTTTTTGTTAGAAATTGCATGAAATACATATTGCTATTCCATTTTTTTCCTTTTTTTCTTTTTCTCTTTCCTACGCCACGTGTCGCTCCCTTAGAGGCGGGTGGCATTTTTTAAATATTTTTTTTCATTTCATTCTCACTCCCAGTGGACACTTAATGTATGGGGAGGAGATGATTATGTATGGCGTGTTGAAAGTGGACCGCAGTGGTCCCGCGCGTAGAGGCCTCTGATCAGATCCAACGGATCTGATCAAGCTTTATTTATTTATTTTATTTTTTATTTTTTATTTTTTCTTTTCTTTTTCCCCGGTGGGCCTTGCATTTCATGGATCTGTTTCCCTTATTTCATTTCTTGCACCCCTTTTTTATTTCCATAACCCTCCTTGTTTTTTTCTCTTATTTTTAGTTCTTTTAATTACTCTTTCTTCTCCCATTTTATTTTATTTTAATTACTTAAAATTGTTAAAAAACTGTAAAAATATTATTTTCTGTTTATGTAATGTCTCAAGTTTTTATTTATTTTATTTTTTATTTTTTATTATTTAATTTCTATTTTATTTGATTTTCTTTTGAGGAAGTACTTCCTTTGATACCTTTGTCAAAAGGTTGAGGAATTGAGTGACTTCTCCTCAATATTTGATGCTATATTTTTAGCCACAGCAAGGACATTGTTTAGGTATCATATGATGCTAATTGGATATTGGTTGAAGTTACCTAAGGTGACTTACCATTTTTCATATTGTGACTCTCTATCATCTTCCATTCCTTAACCTTGTTTGCATTAATCTTATGTTTTGAACATGCTCCTTAGCTTATTTTCTTCCCATCTTTTGCATGCGCTTAGATAAGTCTTTGAACTTATGTTTTCATATTTTTTGGGATTTTATTAACCTGTTTTGCTATTTTTGTTGATGACCTCTTTAAGGTTACTCTTATTGCATTGTGTTTGAGCTACATGTCTAGTCTATGGATCCTTTAACCTAGTTAAAGTTGATTATATCTCATGGAATTTTAGCAAATGATAACCTACTGCCTTGAGGTCTTTGTGATTTTGTTTCGTGATCACTTGATCTTTTTTTCCATTTATGGTGTATTTTACAAATTTAGCATGTTTAGAATGTTCCGATTGTCTGCATCTTGAACTAGTCTTGCATTATTGTCTCTATACATGTGCTAGATGTTGCTCTATGATCTTTGTATGATATATATGAAATTTTTGACTTGATTCCCCTTGCATTTATGCAACCATTTAATGTTCCTTTCGTCACACACACACACACACACACACACACACACACACACACACACACACACACACACACACACACACACACACTACTTCCTCATGGGCTACCTGACAACAAGACCATTTATTTCTCGCAATCCCTTGTATTTTATATGTATCCCCTTTCCCGTACATTGTAATAGCTTATTTATTTTCATACTTGTTTGCTAATTGTTAAGGAAGATAAAAATGAATTAGGCTAGAACACGTTTTCAAAGCAAAGAACAAATGAAGCTTGATCCAACATCAAGTCATTTTCAAACTCCCTTCAAATTGGATCACCTTAGGGTTTCTCCCTCTCATTTCACCTTTCTTCCCTCAAACTTCTAACCTTGTATGTATTCAACCCTTGTAAGTCGATTGCTTCGCGTATCGCCATCAACCTACCATGATCTATTCACCACACTCTCTTTTCAAAACTTCTTTTCAAACTTTTCTCTCAAAGCCTAAAAACCTTGGTCTCGCACCAAGTGCATTTTTCAAAACTCTTTTTCTAATAAAACTTGAATGGTTGTGGAATGGTTAGGCGTAGACCTTCTCCTATCCCGAGTGCTTGACATTATCTTTAGGGTTCACTGTCGCAAAGCACTTACCATTAAAGATCAAAACACCTTTAATAAAGAGAATGAAGTTCTCTTTGTATTTAACTAAAGAGAGAGGATTGAGTGCAGACTTCTTCCTCTTCGAGTGTCAGGATACTCATTGTAGAGTGTGTGGTCTCGATACTCGTCTTTCAATATGAAGACGTGATTGTATTCGCCACACCTTTTCACAATAAATCCTTTGAGATAAAGAATTGGGTACTACCCGCAAGGGGTTACTATCCGAGGACCTATTTCACCCCATAAAAATAAAACTTCCAAAAATCAAACGTGACATCTTGCCTCGAAGGTGAAAATTAATCTTTTCAAAAAGGATATGTTACGTCCGTTCTACTGCAAATAGGTAACGCCTAAGACTCCACAAGCGAGTTGCGATACACCTAACTGCTAGAATGCGTACGTAAGCATCATCCACAAAAACACCAGTTAATTGTAGGCCGAACTACGGCTGCTCTGATTTTTTACTTCTTTTAAGTGAAGATACGTAGGCACAAGGGCCCTAATTCTTTCCGAGCACATTTTCCCATCTTTTACCCATAGTTCCCCGAACTACGTTGACTCTGACTTTCTCATACTCGTTGAGAATACGTAGGCATAGAACCACGAGATCCTACCGAGTCTCGTTTCCCCTTTTTATCTCTCTTTTTCCCTGTTTCCAAGTCTTTTTCTCTCCCCTTAGAATTCTCATTATAGCAATACCCTTTAGCAGATACCTTCATACATATGACAAACAAATGGTTCCCATCGAGTATGATTGATACGATGGGTGTTAATACCTTCCCTTCGCATAACTGGCTTTCGAACCCTTTCTCTTGGTTGCGAGACCATCTTATCTGTTTCATCTTAGGATTTTCTCGATGTTTTCCCTTCCTCTTATAGGATAAATAAAGTTCGATGGCGACTCTTCTGTCTTTCATTCTCGCATCTTCGTCGTTGCATTTTCAAGTAGCGACAAGAGGGATTTCTGTTGTATAATTTGTTATGCTCAAATTTCTCCAAAAGATAATTGTTTCCCCTTATAAGTGTTTTGGACAACCTTGTTTTATTCTTCAAGGCCTTAGACTAGTGTTGTATTTTAGGTGCTTGACTCAAATTTTCTCCACAAACACTCGAGGTCTCAAGGTAATTTGAGAAACTTCCCCTGACAAGCCATCGTCAAATTTCCTTCTCTATGAATCATTTGATACGAGAGTTGGTCAAACCATAAGACTAATAAATCCCTTACATATTTATCACCTTAACCCTCTCGTGATCAACGTCATCATTTTGATCAATTTTGTTGAAAGACACAATTAAAGTGTTGGTTAAACCCGTCAGGATTGACAATCACTTCTTCTTGTACTCTTAAAAAAACTTTCCCATATTTTAATCTGTATCATATCAAAAACATTCTTGCACAAGGATTCGTTAGTGACATCAAATCGAAAAAAATCATGCATACGAAAAGTAATGTCGGTTTGAAAAAGAGTTGTATCATCCTTCTTTGAAATTTGTTTTTTAAGCAAAAAATTTCTCAAGCTTTTAAACAAATCTCTATGAGCTTGTTTAAGATCCTAGAGACCCATTTTCATTTTTAAAACACGAGTAAGAAGAGTTTTACAAAATCATGAGATTTATCAACTTGCACTTCCTTATGGATGTAACAATTGAAAATGTATTATTTACATTCATTTGGAAGATTTTACAAAAGTTTATGAGAAGGCTAGAATCATCCTTATGGATTCTAGTTGAGGTACATGAGCATAAGTTTTATTGAGATATATGTTTTGATTGTAATCTTTAATAACGAGTCATGTTTAAAACAACGATTTCCATCAAGCTTGTTATGAAATATTCACTAAGGTTCCATTAACTCAAATAGCTTTAGGAACGAGTTCCCAACAATTGTTTCTCTCAAATTGATTTAACCTTTCTGACATATCATGAGCAAAAGTCTTTCTATTTTTACGTTCACAATGTTCTTTATAAAATATGAAGGAGAATGTCTTTCTTAGCTCTCATGTCTCTTTTTGATAAAAATTACATGGCAATATGGTTGTCTTTATTACAATAATTAAATTTTAGAATTTTGCATTTAGATGTTAGTTGGGCATTACAAATACTGCTAAAGCATTTACTATAGTTCTTAGGTTTATAACCAAAACCAAGCTTATTGTAAGACACCATTTGGTTTCCTAACAAAAGATTCAAGTTGTTTGTCCCTTTAGTGAATTTATTTAGTGTGTTTTGAAGATCATCAATTTTATTTTTCAAAATATCCAATTGATCACACTTAATAGATTCATATAAGACTTTATAAGATTAGGAAGAGTTTTAAATTATATCATATTGTCTTTCTTGAAGACTTTATATTTCTTCCAACATGTTTTTATTTTTCAATTCAGAGGAAGAGATAATGTCTTTGGAGGTAGAGATGATTTGTTCTAATTTAGTCGTTTCTTTTCTTAGCTTATTACAAATGAAAAATAAATATTTATAGGAGAAATGAGAGGTTACCTCATCGTCTTGATAGTTTTCCGTGAGGAAGAGGTTCGCTTCTTCTTTATTTGAAGGTTCCAAATCATCGTTATCCCAGGATATGTATGCTCTCTTTTTGGATTTCTTAAACTTTATTTTATTTTGGTTTCTTCTCTGGTTTTGAGGGCAGATTGGTCTTATATGCACTTTCTCTCCACATTGATGACATGTACGGATGAATGATGGACTTTCTTCACTTTGCTTCTGGAGTCTTAAAGTTTTTTTTCGTGCCTTAGGAACTCCTTGAACTTTTGAAACATGAGCTTGACAAATTTATTAATTTCACTTTGATATTCTTCATCTTCTGATTCCATATTTTTGATGTTAGTAGCTTTAAGTGCAACATTTTCCTTTTTTCTTGCTATCTTATCAATCATTAGAAAGTATTTTTAGTTCCATCTCATGTTCATGCAATTTACCGAAAAAGTGTGTGTGTGTGTGTGTGTGTGTGTGTGTGTGTGTGTGTATGTGTGTGTGTGTGTGTGTATGTGCGCACGCGTGTGTGTGTGTCCATGGTTGCTAAATTTTTAGATTTACAGATCGTGATGACTTTAGGTTGCCAACTACGATTTAGGAATCTAATAATCTTTATAACCAATTCTTCATTTAAAAATGATTTCCTAGAGTTCTCACATGACTCGCGATATGGGTAAATCATGTTTGCACCTGATTAATGATTTCTTCAGGTTTCATTATGAAGAGTTCATATTCATGGGTTAATATGCCCAACCTTGCCCTATTCACCTTAATACTATCTTCATGGGTGATTTGGAGGATATCCCACATTTCTTTTGTAATTTCGTAGTGAGAAACTTACAAAAACCCATCAAGACCGAGAGCAATAGTGATGACAGCTTTTGCTTTCAAACTGCACTGCACATTTTATTTATCATCTTTGGTCCAATTATTCTTCAGGTTTGTTTTCTACAACATCATTAATTATGTATGAAGGAACAAATGGAAATTCGTTCACAGCCTTCCAAATACCATAATCCAGTCCTTCTATGAAAAACTTCATTTACTCTTTCCACAAACTATACCATTATCCATTAAAGTATATGCCATTTGTTAGACAAGTGACTTTAAACACAAGAGGGTATGTGTGTATGGGAGGAGGGGGGAGTGAATTGTGGTATTTAAAATTCGTGATTAATTTTATCCTTTCTCGATTAAGATCATATTAGTAATTTTAGGTGAGCAATCGCAAGAGAAATAAAATTTTGAAAAGTAAATTTCAGAAAATAAAAGGACATGGTTAGAAATATTGCACCAGAGATTTATAGAGGTTTAGGCGAACGTTGGCCTAGTCCTGTCTATAAGAGGTCTTCTTGAGAGTTTCACTATAGACTTTGAGCTTTTGAAGGCTATGCCCACAAGCCTTAATAGAATATGATCTTGAGATTTTAACAAGCTTATCCCCAACCAAATGATAACTTTTAACCCATGCTAAACTATCAAACCGTTTAGAGATTTATGGCTGATCTCAAAAATCCATGGGCCTAATTAATTATCTAATCGATTGGAAAAAAGATTCAAACAACTAACTTATAATGAATTGGGAAGCATAAATAGGAAGGTTTGGATATAGAGAAGTTACAAGTCATTAATGTGATGTCCTCATTGATTTTGTAATCGATTGACACCCTTCTAATTAATTAGGATAGTGTTTTGGACAACTTTTACTCACTTGGTTATGGATTAGAAAATTATATCTAGGATAGAGGAATTTTGTCAGATGTTTTAAGTGTGTGTATGTGTGTGTGTGTGTGTGTGTGTGATTTTCCTTAGTAATCTTAAGCTACTAACTTACTTTTACAATACTCGATACACTTAGGCGGACTGACTGACATGACCTGACGAGCTTTCACACCTTTCTCTAAAAAAGCTTCAAGAATTTTGATAGATAGTATCTTATTGTATATGCACCTGATATTTAGTCCTCTACTGATGATTCATAAGATAATTTGGTTATTATCAGGGTTAAAAGTTATTTCCATGTGTTGTCATCATCAGATGTGGATCTTCATAACCCGCAAGCACCAAGATCCACAAAAATCACTTTTATTAACTCTACTTTTGAGGATTGTAAATCCCAAATATTTGATCGAAGTGGTTGTGTTGTGAATGGAAAATATAGAAGCAAGGTGATGGATTTTGGTTTGGGAGATTATAAAGGAGAAAAAACATTAAATTTTTCAAAGTTGATCTTCAGACTCGAGGTACATGCAAAAATATAACACCCTAGAATTATAAGTTTAGAATAAAAACTTAAGGTATTAAAGCTCTGGTAGTGGATACATCAAAAATTCAAGTTCAAGATAAAAGTAACTAGACCTTACACCTTAGATTCCTTGTTTTACAATACAAAAGATATTGGTGTAAGCCCTAAAAGCCAATATTTTTAATAGAACTTGGTACTTGTATCAAATTGTCTATTAATAATACATAACTTCTTTATTATGCTTGTTTTAATTAACTCTCTAAATTAGTTAGTCCATTTAATGAAGCAGTAAGTGTGACTTAATCTAAGACCCCATCAAACATAAAAAATTATTCTTAAAGTATTTGTAATCAAGCTTTATTAAGAAGTGAGATAACATTAAAGCATTGAGACTATCGAGTGGATAGGCCGATGGTCACATCTCATGGATCATGGATAAAGAGTTACCAACCCTTCACATATGCATACATATTAGGCGTGATTTTTATATCAAATTAAGACACCATAAGAAAACTACATAGAATGTTATAAAAGTGTCATAAGTTATTCTCAAGGTAACATGATGATTTTAAAGATGGTTAATGGGTACTCCATAAATCATGTTGAGGGACGTGAATGGCCTAGACGAAATTTTCTCATCTTGCATAACACGATAAATGTGTAAGGGCCCAATATTAAATCGGACAAGGGTGACACAATCTATGCCTTGTGTTGAATATAGAAATAAGGGGAAAATGGTAGTTGTACATATAAATATTATCACTAAAAGGTTTTGTCAGATCACGTGATGTTTTTGTAACTTGGGTAACAATTATGTTTTTCTAGATATCACTCATTATTTATTATATTCAATATGTGATTTAGTATATTACCATCATCAAAAGAACCTAAAGTCACACACATAAGGACAAATTAATGAGACATAAATGAATAAGTTAAGCTTATTCAATTGTGTAGTCTTGTGAAGTACTAGCGTTAATTATGACATATAATTGATCAACAAAGTAGTTAACTCTCACGTCTCACAGCTCATAGGGTTATCATGGCCAACTACGATGTGTGTAGGGTCCTGATACACCAAGGAAACTCATGTGGCACAATTTATACAAACATCTTTGAGAATTTTCATCCGTTCGAGAGAATCTCATTCCCTACAAAGGAAGCAACCTTAAAAGGTTCAATATAAAGAATAAGGCCATAAGTTTAAGTTGAAATGATAATGTATTTTAGAAGGAAGGAAAGTAGGAATATGTCGAGGACAAAACTTTTGGTGATCGATTGCAAGCCCATTTATAACTACATTGTCGGCTGTAACACCCTACTTCCCAAATCAATTAAAATATAAACATTATAAATAAACATCAGAGTTGTTCACCCCCCCCCCCCCCCCAAGTGGGATATCACATAGTCAAATCCAACACATACTTCATTAAAAATGTTTTCACCAAAATACAGCGGAAATTGTTCATATACTGAAATACATCAAATTCATGATACGTCACAGGAAAAGAAATAAGTTCAACAAAACAACTAAAACACCCAAGTCCCGTGCTACGTATCAGAGCATCCTAAGACTCGACAGGCACACCACAAATCCAAGCTAGCTAAGTACCTGGATTATCTGCACTTCCGAAGAAGCACAGACCACAACAACAGCAAAGGGGTGAGAAAACATGATCAAAATATATCGGTAATTACATACATGAAATAAAGGTAGTAACTACAACAGTCATATCAATCATCACCCAACATTCACCAAACACGACATATAGTCCACCAATCAACATAATACATCATAATGCAAATATGCAACGCAACACCATGCATGTGGTACCGACTCATTGGTTCATTCAATGTGAACCCGGATAGATCACATACACCCGCCCTTGGCCATGATCCGCCCTCACCATTCCCCACTCAAAGGAATACGAATGAATTACATACACTCCATCGAGCAATGACTCATCCCACCAATACATCATGATATGCATACATCAAATGCACAACAAATAGACATCAAGCACACTAAGTGCACACGATCCAGTGATCACATCACCATACATCATACATGCTTACACATCGAACTATTATTATAATTAAGTTCACACGATCTCCCTGATCCCATCACTGTACGTCATTCGTACATCTCCACATCAAGTAATTGCTTTAATCAAAGCTACACGATCCCCCCGATCCTACCACCGTATCCCATACATACTACACACCAATCTATTACAACGATTTAGTTCAATCACCATAAGATTCCACCGTCCAACGCTAGTCCATTATGTTAATCCATCTTAATATACACGATCCTACTGACCATACCATCTTACCTCATATATCTATTATACACCACTCATTTGTATTAACGAAGTTAACTCTATACGGTCCTCCTGATCAACTCACCGTGCCTCGCACATCTCCCACATCAATCTAATCATTTTATTTACATTCAATATTATGTAACTCACCTATTAGCACCAAGTATCCATTCATCACATGCATACACCAATCAACTATATCATTAGTCCACATATTAAGAAGGTTCACTCTCCAACAGCAGGTATACTCATACCCCAACAACCGGGTACACACGATCATAATGATCACCTCACGATACTTCATATCATACACACTTCCACCAATCATCCACTTAATTCAAACGATACGGAATTCACTTCCGATCACCACCTATGCACCTCACATTATCCATCCATCATCCCTACACTCAACATGAACTAAGGGATACTACACAGCTAAGGCACAAGGCAAAACAATACCAAAAACCACATTCTGCTGTCACGTTCGCTGGCTCATTCGCCAGGCGAAGCCCCGCAGCGAATGCTCGCTATGGCTCGCCAGGCGAACCTGCCCGCGAAGCTTCGCTGGCCACACTCGCCAGGAAAACTTTCTACCCTTTAGGTCTGGGAGTTTATTTGGAATTACTCGCCACTGCTCGCTAACATTCTCCAGGCGAACCTTCGCTAACACTCGCCAGGCGAAACCCAGCGAATGCTGCAATACCCCAAAATCTTCACTGCTCAGAACTGCTACCTTGCTCCAATTCAAGCCTAATTTTCCACTTTTATATCCTACTCTATCAGTACTACAAATCATAAATATCATACTTGCCAATCGACCTATAATTCTTACTCTAACACCAACATCAGATACTTTACCGGCACTCTCAGAGTTACTCAGAACCTATATGCTCCTTAATTTTCCTCTCGGTACCTATTTCATGTTCATATTATTACTATAGGAATTATACCCCAGAACCTATATCATGGTCACTGCCAAAGCCACAGAGATTATACAGAACCCCACTAATACTCATGGTCATTATCCAAACCACAAAGGTTATATAGGAACTCACCAACAATAACACCCCTTCATCAGTGGTAACAACAAATCATCAACGTATCATCATATACATATATTTCACTATAAACAACAACAATCAACATCATAACAACAATTCAAACATATTCATCAGAATACCTACGGGGTTAAGGAATCCCTACCCAATTTCATGTAAATACCATCCCAATCTGTTTCTCCCCCCTTACCTTGATTAATTGCTCAATCGTTGAAGGATCTTGAAGGATTGACAGCCCTAGCCTCCTTCTCTTCCTCCTTGTTCTTCTTCTCATTTTTTCTCTCAAAACTGTTTATCGTAACTTCCTTTCTCTTCTCCCAAAATCCTTTCTCTGGCAGTTTATCGTGTTCTCCTCTCTTTCCCAAAAACTTCTCTATTTCCTTTAATCCCTTATTTCTTATTTTATTATTTAAATCCAATAATAATAATACTACAAATATTATTCTCCCACTAATAATAATATTCATAATAATATTAATAATATAATTACTAATAATATTCCACCAAATTAATATTAATACTAATATTAATAGTAGTAGTAATAATAATAATAATAATAATAATATCACCAATATTGCTAATTACTATAATATTATCATTTCCACTCCACATCACCAAGACTAATCCTTACATAACAAGGATGATCACCTACAACACATCAAACACACCCCACCTAAGGGCACACCCACATAAAATAATTAAAATAACACCAAAATAACTAAATAAATAAAATGGGTGTTACAACTCTCCCCCACTTTAATTATTTTCGTCCTCGAAAATTACCTGATGGAAACAATTCCGGATACGCTCCCCGCATCTGGCTCTCTAATTCTCAGGTCACACTGCCTCCTGCAGCACCTCACCATGCCACTCTCACACAGACTACAAAACACGGCTCGAGCTTCCGAGACTTCAAAGCTCGACCAACACCAGTTACCAGCGTAACTCTCAAAACACATCTGTTCTTGGATCCTCTAGACCTCTCAGTCGTCTCTTGCACAATTTCAGGTCCGAGTACAACACTCTCGCCTGGCTCATACCAATACAAAAAAGTCCTACACTCCTTATCATACAAAGTTTCATACCGCGTCATTCTGATATTAGAATGATAACTATCATCGTAGGTAAGCTCAACCAACGGCAAATAACTATCCCACGATCCACCTTGATCTAACACACAAGCTCTCAGCAAATCCTCTAAAGACCGGATAGTATTCTCTGTCTGTTCATCTGTTCACGGATGATAGACTGAACTCAACCTCAACTTAGTATCCAAAGCGTCTGCAAATTTTCCCAGAATCTCGGTGTACTTCCCAGACTTTCATCTGACACAATATTCGCCGATATCTCATACACCTTCACAACCTCCTCAATATAGAATAGTTAATCCACTCATAATAACCCAAATTTATACCTTTCCAATTCTTTGGAAATCTCAACACCAAATTCGTGAAAATACTACTTGATTTCCACTCTGGAATATTCAACGACTGCATCAGGCTCAACAGTCTCTGATGTTCAATCTCCGACTTTCGGCAATTCTAGCCAGCATATTCAACCTCAACCACTCCTCTCCTCTTCCATGGTCACCAAAAATAATTCACTAAAATTCGGTCACTTCTTCATAGCACCGGGATGGATACTCAATCTACTTTAAAGTCCTGTTTCAATAATACTCTTATTCCAACTCAACAATATCTGGAACACAAACTCTATCACGATGCCTCATGGTACCAATTCCATTAACCCGAAAGTCAGCTCTTCGACTCTAATTCATCAAATTCAATTCAATCTACCAACTCAAACTAGATTCCCGACCTTCTCGAATATCATCAAGAACATCACTAGTAAGGTCCATCATACTAAGCTTAACTCCGCCAGAAGTCTCTTCACAAATCCAACTCATATCATAAAATTGCTCAATCAGTCCCAACTATTTTCACCATCCTCATTGGTATATACAAAGATTTCCAATTTAATGCATCAGCTACTACGACTGCTTTACCCGTATGGTAATTCGATCTGAAACCATAATCCTCTAGAAATCTCAATTATCTCATCTGCCTCGTACTCCACTCTTTCAAATCAAACAAATACCTTAAGCTCTCGAGAATAACAAATGTCTCAAATCTCAACTAAACAATTGTAGCCTCCAAACTCCGGCACAAACACAAAAACATTCGACTCTCAATCACTTGTCAGATAATTCCTCTTATGTACTTTAAGTTGCCTTAAAGCATAACTAAAACTTGTCGATGTTGCACTTAACATACCTCCCAATCTTATCAACAAGGCATCACAAAACACAACAAACAGTCCTTTCGGATTCAGAAAAAATCAACCCACGAGCTCTTGACAGCTCTCTCAGAACTCTTTTAAAACTTTCTTCACAATTGCATATGCTGCTTCTACTCCAACACTGATAACTCAAGTTCCCGATGCTCAACATGATCCTCTATACTAATCCAATATATCCAAATATCATCGATTAACACATCCATTGTCTTGCTCAAACAATTATGGAACATCCCATGTCAAACCGACACTCAATTCGTGAGTTACGGCAGAAACACGAACCACACGTTCTGCATCTACTACAAAATCCAAATATAGTCCATCAATAAGTAACTTAAATCCATTCCACTACTTCACCATCACATAGATCATCGGAGTAGCTTTCCAACGCTTTGAACCGTGCGTCATTCCGAGTTACGGTTCTCCCGTTACGACAAAAATACAAAACGACATTTTTTTGCCCAAGACACTTCGCTAGGCGAACACCTGGCGAACATGACAGTCCAAAATTTTATTTCCGACCGTTTCCTGACTTCCGTATGTCCGATTTCGATTCCGTAAAAAGCTGCGATCTTGGAATTCGACGTACGACAATTATTTCACACTTAGGAAGCTATTAAACACCTTTCCAACTTGAAATATTTTAAAACTCAAGTACACTAATATTGAATTCCACACCGACCTCTTCTCATAATCGCCAAAAATCATTGCCCATCATACACTCAACTTTACCCTCTCCTGCCTTAGCACACATACCAGACACAAGTCTTAAAACCAATTAATCGAATGAATCCCTTGACCATTCAAATAGACTTATAACACGGAGCTCTCAATATCGGACTAGTTCCTGTAACTAAGTCGATCACAACTCCACTTCACCTTCTGGCTATATATCACTATCTCGTTAGGATACTTCTAGACAACCACAATTTAATCGGCAAACCACTAAATTCCACACATTCTTTAACACTCGGAGTTCCATCAAAATTAGACATTTCAACGCCGTCCTGCGCCACGTCATCAAAACTACTCTTAAGCACTTAGCTTAACTCAAAACACTTCACTACTCATGCCGTCTAAGCTTGCAAGACACGTCTATCCCAGCCAACACAATCCCAACTACTATCAACAAGAGATTAAGGATGATCAATTCCTCAATTTATCAATAGACAGCCAAAATCATGATGGGGTATAAACCATCTTTACCAAACTATAAGGACGTTCAACCACACACTGAGCCACCGCTCTACACTTACAACATCCTGGAGAAGCACAAACTTCTCCCCCACTTGCATCATTCTTACTTCTGCAGACAAGGTTAGAAAATAACCATGTACCGACAGTGTTTTCACACACGTGTCGCATACAAGGGAACTAACAACACCAGGTTAAAAGGTACACAACTCTATCCTAAGGACAGACTCAACTCAACTACACTGGCCGGACGGACCGACCTGCTTTGATACCAATTGTAACACCCCACTTCCCAAATCAATTAAAATATAAACATTATAAATAAACATCAGAGTTGTTCACCCCCCCCCCCCAAGTGGGATATCACATAATCAAATCCAACACATACTTCATTAAAAATGTTTTCACCAAAATACAGCGGAAATTGTTCATATATTGAAATACATCAAATTCATGATACGTCACAGGAAAAGAAATAAGTTCAACAAAACAACTAAAACACCCAAGTCCCGTGCTACGTGTCAGAGCATCCTAAGACTCAACTGGCATACCACAAATCCAAGCTAGCTAAGTACCTGGATTATCTGCACTTCCGAAGAAGCACAGACCACAACAACAACAAAGGGGTGAGAAAACATGATCAAAATATATCGGTAATTACATACATGAAATAAAGGTAGTAACTACAACAGTCATATCAATCATCACCCAACATTCACCAAACACGACATATAGTCCACCAATCAACATAATACATCATAATGCAAATATGCAACGCAACACCATGCATGCGGTACCGACTCATTGGTTCATTCAATGTGAACCCGGATATATCACATACACCCGCCCTTGGCCATGATCCGTCCTCACCATTCCCCACTCAAAGGAATACGAATGAATCACATACACTCCATCGAGCAATGACTCATCCCACCAATACATCATGATATGCATACATCAAATGCACAACAAATAGACATCAAGCACACTAAGTGCACACGATCCAGTGATCACATCACCATACATCATACATGCTTACACATCGAACTATTATTATAATTAAGTTCACACGATCTCCCTGATCCCATCACTGTACGTCATTCGTACATCTCCACATCAAGTAATTGCTTTAATCAAAGCTACACGATCCCCCCGATCCTACCATCGTATCCCATACATACTACACATCAATCTATTACAACGATTTAGTTCAATCACTATAAGATTCCACCGTCCAACGCTAGTCCATTATTTTAATCCATCTTAATATACACGATCCTACTGACCACACCATCTTACCTCATATATCTATTATACACCACTCATTTGTATTAACGAAGTTAACTCTATACGGTCCTCCTGATCAACTCACCGTGCCTCGCACATCTCCCACATCAATCTAATCATTTTATTTACATTCAATATTATGTAACTCACCTATTAGCACCAAGTATCTATTCATCACATGCATACACCAATCAACTATATCATTAGTCCACATATTAAGAAGGTTCACTCTCCAACAGTAGGTATACTCATACCCCAACAATCGGGTACACACGATCATAATGATCACCTCACGATACTCCATATCATACACACTTCCACCAATCATCCACTTAATTCAAACGATACGGAATTCACTTCCGATCACCACCTATGCACCTCACATTATCCATCCATCATCCCTACACTCAACATGAACTAAGGGATACTACACAGCTAAGGCACAAGGCAAAACAATACCAAAAACCACATTCTGCTGTCACGTTCACTGGCTCATTCACTAGGCGAAGCCCCGCAGCGAATGCTCGCTATGGCTCGCCAGGCGAACCTGCCCGCGAAGCTTCGCTGGCCACACTCGCCAGGCGAACTTTCTACCCTTTAGGTCTGGGAGTTTATTTGGAATTACTCGCCACTGCTCGCTAACATTCGCCAGGCGAACCTTCGCCAACACTCGCCAGGCGAAACCCAGCGAATGCTGTGATACCCCAAAATCTCCACTGTTTAGAACTGCTACCTTGCTCCAATTCAAGCCTAATTTGCCACTTTTATATCCTACTCTATCAGTACTACAAATCATAAATATCATACTTTCCAATCGACCTATAATTCTTACTCTAACACCAACATCAGATACTTTACCGGCACTCTCAGAGTTACTCAGAACCTATATGCTCCTTAATTTTCCTCTCGGTACCTATTTCATGTTCATATTATTACTATAGGAATTATACCCCAGAACCTATATCATGGTCACTGCCAAAGCCACAGAGATTATACAGAACCCCACTAATACTCATGGTCATTATCCAAACCACAAAGGTTATATAGGAACTCACCAACAATAACACCCCTTCATCAGTGGTAACAACAAATCATCAACGTATCATCATATACATATATTTCACTATAAACAACAACAATCAACATCATAACAACAATTCAAACATATTCATCAGAATACCTACGGGGTTAAGTGTAACAGCCCAAATTTCATTAATTAATTATTAATGTTAATTACTTTAATTAATTGACTTATTTTAATTATTGGATTTATTTGGTAGAGAATTTGTAAAAAGAGAAATGGGAAGGAAAGAAAATAAGGAAGTATATAAGGGAAGTGGAAGAGAAAATAAAAGATAGTAAGATAAAGGAAATAGAAGAGAAAGAATAGAGAAAGAAGAGAAAAGAGAAGAGAAGAGGGAAACTTGGAGAAATCATCAAGAATCAACTTCAAGCTTCAATCCAATCAAGGTAAGGGTGAGAAACATTATTATTTGATCAATGTGTATGGTTATGTAAGTGTGGGTTGGGGTTTGTTGTGAGTTTCCACCATTTTCCATGTTAGGGCAAAATGAATATAATCGGTAGAATCGTGGTTTAATCAGTTAGAAACTGAAATAATTGGTATAGATGAGTTGGGTGTGGTTGGACTAAGGTTATTGAGACTAGTTTATCGTGAATCGGTCGGTTTTTGGAGAGTGGAAGTTTTGGGGCAGATTGGGGTTTCTGGTTTCGCAGGTTCGCTGGCTCTCGCCAGGCGAGTGGAGGCGAAGCTTCGCCGGGCGAAGCCCAGCAAATAGCTGGCAAATAATTCCATAAAAACTCCTAGTGGTCTTCGCTGGCAGGTTCGCCAGGCGAAGGTTCGCCAGGCGAGTACCTTAGCGAAGGGTAGCGAAGCAAGTCAGTAGCTACTGACTTTGTTCGCTGGCGAGTTCGCCAGGCGAAGGTCCAGCGAGCATTCGCCAATGGCTTCGCCAGGCGAAGGGTGGCGAGCAGGACAACATAGTTTTTCTTTTCTGTTTTATTCATCCAATGATTGATTGCTTAGTTCAATTATGTTAATCCTATGTGATATGAATAACTTGTGTACTAATGTGATGAGCTGTGGGTAGCCTTCGGGCGTGAATCCTAGATTGTGATATGTGTATTGTTTGAATTGCTTAGGAATACATGAGAACATATTAGCGAATATGTGTGTATTGTCTAATAAGCATGAGAGTGTATATTGTTTGTATGCTAATGTATGTAATGCATGGGAACATATCATGGATATGTGTGCATTGTTTTGATGAATGTGATGATGGTATTGAATGCATAACGTTGTATGCAATTGTGTGTTAAGTATGCATGAGAACATTGTGGACATGTGTGCATGACTTGTGAAGTACGTTAATGGTATTAAATGTGAATGCCTTGATTTGTTGAGAATATGTTGTGTGTGCAATCATGTTGTAATTCTTGAAGGGATGAATTATTGAATGCATGGGATTAAGACGCGGGGAAGGTCTTAAGTGCATTTTTGTTGGTTGATTGCATATGCATCATTTAGTCAAGAGGCAATGTTTGCTAGTTTCGTGGAGACTAGTGGCTTGTCCCAAACCTAGAAGGGTGGGTTTGAAATCCTAGAGGACGGGCTTTGTTGTTATCGGTCTAGAAGGGTGGACCCGATTTAAGTGTAAAAACCGAAAAATGATAACAAGTTTGGTACCACATAGCATTGAGTTTCATTGAGTTGTGATTGAGTCACATAGCATAAATGTCATTGATATATGAAATGTGCTTGTGAGTGAATGTGTATTGGATAATTGTGAAAATATGCATGAAGGGATATGCTTGATGAATGTTCACATTGGTTTATATGGATGACGTGATGAATATGATTATGGAAAATGAATTGTGGTGAGAAAATGTGGATTATATGTAATTGTTACTTGTATATATATATAATCTTATGCATTGATTATTATGGTAATATTTCTCACCCTTCTGCTGTTCTATAATGCTCTATGAGGCATTGCAGATTAGGTTGCTGGAGGTTTCTTTTGTGAAATCTAGCTTCATTCTTTTGAGTCGGACTGCTCTGATTATGTAACACCGGGTAGTTAGGCTTGTATATCATTCTTTTGTGATACATTTGTGATGTATCAGTTGATGATGGTTTGTAACATGAATGATTGATGAACCAAACTGGATAACATGTATTTATGAGATCAAATGTTTTGAGGAAATTTAAATGTTTTAATCTTCCGCTTTAATTTTAAATAATGAGACGTGAGTTTAAGGACTAAGTTCCTCTGCCTTGAAAACTATTCCTCTGTTGCATATTTTTATAGAGTAGGTGTTGAGTGTTTTATTGGTGATAATGTGACATACTTCTTTTATACCATATTTTAATTCATACTCTGATAAATTTTATATGTGCCTATATATATTATTGTTCCATTTGGGGGTATAGAAGGGGGTGTTACATTAAGGAATCCCTTCTACCCAATTTCATGTAAATACCATCCCAATCTGTTTCTCCCCCCTTACCTTGATTAATTGCTCAATCGTTGAAGGATCTTGAAGGATTGACAGCCCTAGTCTCCTTCTCTTCATCCTTGTTCTTCTTCTCACTTTTTCTCCCAAAACTGTTTATCGTAACTTCCTTTCTCTTCTCCCAAAATCCTTTCTCTGGCAGTTTATCGTGTTCTCCTCTCTTTCCCAAAAACTTCTCTATTTCCTTTAATCCCTTATTTCTTATTTTATTATTTAAATCCAATAATAATAATACTACAAATATTATTCTCCCACTAATAATAATATTCATAATAATATTAATAATATAATTACTAATAATATTCCACCAAATTAATATTAATACTAATATTAATAATAATAATAATAATAATAATAATAATAATAATAATAATAATAATAATAATAATAATAATAATAATAATAATAATATCACCAATATTGCTATTACTATAATATTATCATTTCCACTCCACGTCACCAAGACTAATCCTTACATAACAAGGATGATCACCTACAACACATCAAACACACCCCACCTAAGGGCACACCCACATAAAATAATTAAAATAACACCAAAATAACTAAATAAATAAAATGGGTGTTACATCAGCCGCCTAACACTAGCTACCGTGAGGGTTCTATCCTCGACCTTTCACTTGAATCCGAAGTACCACTCTAATGAGGACATGGGGCCAATGTGATAGGAGAGTTATAAGCTTGTCATACTACTTCCTAGATTGTTTAAGCTCTACTAAGAGAGATCTTACTCCAAAGACAAAGAATCATTATTGATCAAAGATAAGAAAATCCAGAAGAGCTAAAGAGCAGGGACAAAGGAAAGGAAATTGCAAAAGATCCCGAAATATCAATTGTTAAACTAGAAGAATCATGGGCAAGAATTAAGGCAGAAACTAGGGGATCTTAAGACCTATATAAAGCCAATTAAGCAAGATAGAGATATCTCAAGAAAATTAGCCAGACACACCTAGGCAACGTAAGCCCCGAAGATATCATTCTTTACATTGTTTTAATCCAGGTTAAGCATGTATAGCAATAGGCATCCGGAAAAACATCTTATGTTTGCAAATATTTTGGAATTAAATGAACATTTTTCCCCTTTTCGATGCAACCTTGATTTTATTTTCTAAACTATGACCCCTTTCAAAAGGGAGAGGCAAACGAAGATAAAGTGACACCTTTATAAAGGCAAAAACTAAAAAATTGCCACCCCTAAAAAAGGGAAGAAAATATTAAATCCGCCACTGATGACAGACAACTCACTCCCCGACTCTCCGCCAGGGAGAATAAAAGTAAATTACAAACAATCTACTCTTCATTCATGGTTGAAGCATGGGTTAGGTTCTACAAAGGAAATCCTTGGGTCGGCTTAAGGTTTCACTGTTGTAAGTAAATACATAGAGTCTATCAAACACAATGGAATTCACTTACTCAAAGAATCATTGTGACATTTTATTTTCTTGTATGAGTCAAAGTATCCATTGTTTATATTCTAGGTCCAAAATGCAACTAATTCAGATTCTCCATAAATTAATCATTTGACCAATAATGAAATAAAAGTGGTTGGAAGGATTTTGCGATGAAGCATATCAATTCGTCGGCAACATTAGACAATGGGTAAAGAACCACAAAATGACAAGAAAAATTAATCAACAAGCAGAGGCAACTATTTAAAAATAGGGAAGGATAACATATCATCAGTCCATGCTTACCGCTAGTCAACTCCGAAATAACTTAGAATATAGCATATAAAACTAAAGCATGAGGTCTAATATGAAGGAAAACAAACAGCTGTTGGAAAGCTCAAATATGGTTCCAAGACAAGAGGGGATCATATATGGAGCCAACCTCAAATAATAAAATAAATGAAATAAAAAAATAGAAGTCAAAATCTTAAAAGGTAATATAATACATGGGAAGCCGATACAAGAGAAACCTATTGCAAACTCTGTAATTGGGACCATGGAGAACCATGGCCCATTACTCGGGCTTTCCAAAGGGAGTATGAGCATAAAAAGTTCATAAAATTGCAAGTGTGGAAATTTGAAGCGTGTCACTCATAACATATCACCACAGTTGTTAGGCTTGATTGACCTTGGTGAAACGTGTTTTAAATAAATATAAAAATATCAAGGCGCCTAAATATAAGTTATTACATCGATTTATTAATTGGCCGAAGTAATAAGATGTTACGAAATGTATATCTTATAGTAGTAATGTTAGAGTTCGGTGTAGTTGGTTATGATGATTTATCATGGTCATAGAAGTGGTCTACAATGGTTAGAGTGATGATATTATTTGTGATTAGAGGTGGATGAAATTGTGATCTATTTGAAATTAAATAAAAGAACCAACTCAACTTTATTTTCATGAAAAAAATTTAAAACCAAAAACTATATTGGGATTGATGTGGCAACCAATCAAAATAAAAGATAAGTGACTCATTTAAAATGTTAATGTAATAGAGACATGAAAGAGATCAAAAGTAGAGAATTTAGAAAGAAGGTAAGGAAGAGAAACCGAACATGAAAATACAAACCAACCATCACTTTATTTATCCCAACAGTCTTTAGAGTTTAAGGTTCTTCAATTTATGCCATAAAAAGAGGATTTTACCTACCACCTCCACAATTAAACCTCACACCCCCAAGTTGTATGAAAAGACCAAAGTAACCTTTGCAAAATGTTTTTCCACATTTTCCAAATTTGCAGTTCATTTGCGGAATTTTCAAATTTTTGAGGCGATATCGGAGATTTTAAAGCAACTACTGTAATTTTCAAAAACAAGTAAGTTTTTACTTCAATTTCCATTATTTCTGGTAAATTGTACTGGAAATTTTGAAATTTCCGGTAATTTTCACCTGAAATTTCATAATTTCCGGTGCAAACCTCAATAATTTTTTTTCGAAAATTTCAAAATTTTTGGTAATTTAGAAAACTACTTTAGTATCTTACCAGAAATTTAAAAATTTCCGGTAGTTATAAAAATTTAGTTTTATACCGGAAATTTCAAAATTTTCGATAGTTATAAAAATTTAGTTTTATACCGGAAATTTCAAAATATTTTGGTAGCTATAAAAATTTAGTTTTAATCCGGAAATTTTAAAAATTTTGGTAGTTGTTGCCTTTGTTTTTTTTCTTCTTTTGTAGTGAAATTCAGAGGCAGAGACAATACAATTGTAGGAAGAACTGCAGATTGAGTATCAGATCAGGGTAGGGCCTCTAGTGGTGTTGATGCTGAGTCTTCCCATCTACGGGCAGGACGAGTGGTCCCCACCGGTTCACGCCAGAAGCGGATGGCGGAGCGGGGGCATTTCCTAGCACCTCGTACCACTCGTCGTTGTGGAGTTCGATCAGTAGAGCAGGACATAGATGAGGTGTTGGGAAACGTTCCTATAGTTGATCCCATCGGTGAGCTGGTGCTTGAGTCGGTAGTTGAGACATTGGTTGAGTCGGTGGTTCTCAGGTAGTTGAGCCAGTGGTTATTTGGGAGGTTGTCGAGGAGGTTGTTCGGGAGGCTGTTGAAGAGGTACAACCAGATGCTGCTGTTGGTGAGTCGGGCCTATCAATTACTGTTGAGGCAGAGGTTACAGTTTATTCAACTAAGCCCTTTGTGCACACTGATGGAGGATTCCCAAGAGAACTCATCGACTGGTCTATGCTTATAGAGTATGGTAAGTATGTGGCCTTACGATTATGGCAGGACGAGGTATATGCCTTTTACGTTTAAATTTAAATTTTGTTTATATATGTATAATTTGTTTAAGTATGAACTAATTTTTTTTATATTTTATTGTCACAGGAGCGACCCACACTGAAGATCACATCTCACGGTCGAAGATGAAGGGCTTCCCGAAGATTTCGATGCCTGAGCAAACCCGTCAGATTATACAGGACTTCCAGCTGTTTGATTCTTCCCATTGCTCACTCACCATGCTGGAAGCTCCATTGCTTAGTGCCTTTGTTGAGATGTGGCACAAAGAGACATCATCATTTCATCTTCCATTTGGGGAGATGACTGTCACTCTGGATAATGTCGCCGTAATGTTCAATCTCCCTATCGTCGATAAATTCTGGACGACTCTGATTCTTAACGTGACCACGTCTTGTCAGATTGTGTCACATGATTTGACATTGACTGAGGCGAAGATGCTGGAGGAGTTTGGTGATACTAGATATGTGCACCTTTGTATGCACTTGCTTTGAAGGATTTACGATTAACTTGTAGCTGTTGGGAGATATGAGGTTGTCACTAGGGCGTACATGCTACATATAGTAGCATGTACTCTCTTTGTAAAAAAAATTAGTGCTTATGTTGATTCCCAGTATTTGTGCCTCTTCAGTAACCTCGAGGAGACCGATTGGGCTTGGAGTGGCGACAGTCTTTGAGACCAGACAACTTGCTGGGTATTTAAGTCTGTTACAAGTATATTTTAAATTATTATTGAAATTCTGGTATGCAGATCTCATATGTCCCAAGACCATTGATCTCTGCTGAAACAAGGACGAGGACAGATCATGAACAATTTAAATTTCTTTAAATTGTGTCAATGTCATGACCAACGTCATGACCTCTATTGTGACATCGGCAGGCTGACAGTCCTATTTATCTAACCATTTAACTTGTACAGAATTGTATATGCAGAAAGATAAATAACACCAGTAATTGTTTACCCAGTTCGGTGCAACATCACCTACATCTGGGGGCTACCAAGTCAGGAAGGAAATCCACTATTAGCAGAATTAAGTTAGAGTTAAACCTCCAGTTTACACTCCTCACTTAATCTCTACCCAATGCAATTTCAGCCTAGAGACACTCTAGTACCTGAGTATACCCACTCACTCCCCCTCAATCACACAACAGTGATTTATAATTCACAATTACAAAATTCAATATGAAGAGACACTTCATACACACCTTGATCTTGCTTCACAACTTTGATCAAGGAACTCACACACTCTTGCTTCACAACTTTAAGTGAGACACAACCTAGAATCTACCTAACCAATGCAATCATCAACCAGACAATTACTTGGATTACAAGTATTCCTAAACAGAATTTACACGTGAAGACAATCTTTCTTCACTTATAAATATGTCTACCACAATGTATCAAAAGATACAAAGGGTGACTTACACACAAGGGACTCTCAAACCCTAGACCTTTATTTTACACTCTGGTTTTTTATGATGTGAGTGCTTGCTTTCCTCTGCTTCTGCTCCTCCTTTTATAGTTGTGCAGACTGGGCTTGGGCTGGTCACAAGTAACAAACATTAGTTTTAACAAAGTAAAACTAATTTCCACAATTCAAGGTGCTGTCCAATTAGGTCCTGGCTTTTCATGATACGGTCAGCATTGCCTAGAATCTCTCCTAAGATAACTTCAGGAGTCATAACAGGTTTCCTGAAGTATAGCCTGAGTTTCCTCTTGCAATATAATAGAAAACCAACATGCCTGCTATGCACGCCTGATGTCATACGCTCAATGTCATATGACATCCAGTATGACATCCACTCTTCTGCAGATTTTTCTTTACACCAGACCTGCCTTCACCCAATCTTCTGCAGAATAACATTAGAAATAAGTATATTAAAGTTTCCTAAAAGGTTTCCAAGATCCTTTTTATGAATACCAATACAATCTGTTCTTGTTCCTAAAAAATCTCCTTGACATATTTACTGATGAGGTATTTTCAACATGGTCTCATCAATCCAAACCAATTCTATCAAGAGATATACACTAGCAGCTCCTTCTGTTGTCATGCGGTGATGTCCTGCTTAAGACACATGACAGCACACCTCACTCACTGCCTGTGAGGAACTTCATCACAACATAACCTGTTGTGGCCACTGCTAACACATAGCAGCTACTGTTGTACTAGACATTGATGCATGACACTCAGCTCCTGCTAGCTCCTTCTGCATCCATGACATCAGTTTTGTCATCAGCTCCTGCTGCACTAGTAGCGATGTCATGAGTCATCAGCCCCTGCTACACCACTACTCCTGCTGTTTCTCACATATGACAGTAGTTATGTCATGACAACAGATAGATGTCGTGATGGATGTCACGACATTCAACATGACATTCTCATTAAAACACTCCACAGCAGTTTTGTCACCACAGCAGATGGAGATGTTATAATATCCTGCTTAAGATCAGTGCAGGATCATGTTTTACCAAAATTTAGCCAATCATAGAACCATGGAACTAACAATCTCCCCCTTTGGCAAATTTTGGCTAAAACAACTTTAGCAGCAGTAGTTTTTCCAGCCCTCACACACTATCATGCTCCCCCTTGATAGTTGCACCAAATAACAGTGTCGTACCTCGAAAAATACGATCCTCGCGATGGCCGCAGAAAATACTGTTCGAAACAGAGTCGCCACCGAACTTTATTCATTCCAAGGATGGAATAGGAAAATATCGATAAAACCTGTAAAGAGATAAGAACATGGTCATCGCAACCAAAATTCTAGGTTCGAGAGTCGATTACATAGAGGGAAGGTATTAGCACCCTCTACGTCTGTTGTACTCAACGGGAACCTCTTGATCAATTCGCGAGAGAAGTTAGCTATGTTTGTGTATCTTCTAAAGGGATTTGCTTGATAATAGGAAAAGGGGTGATTATTAAGATAGGGTGCTCGCCAAGGATTGGGTCCCTTGTGTCTACGTATCTTCACTTGCAAGAAGTGGAAAATCAGAGCATTCGTAGTTCATGGGACTACGGGTAAAAGAGGGGATTATGCTCGCCAAGATCATCGCAATCTTGTGCCTACGTATCTTACATTTGGAAGAGAATGAAGAATCAGAGCAGCCGTAGTTCGGCTTACGGTTTGCTAAAAGGTTTGTGCTTGGAATGAACGAGAGTTTAGGTCGCATTCTAACTGCTAAACGTTGGCTTGTCTGCTCACTAGGGGAGGCTGAAGCACGAGTTTGTTATGCGCGGAAGAAGGGACTAAACAATGTTCTTGATAAAAGGTGGGTATGAGTTGAACGAGAGTTTAGGTCGCATTCTAACTGCTAAACATTGGCTTGTCTGCTCGCTAGGGGAGGCTGAAGCACGAGTTTGTTATGCGCGGAAGAATGGGCTAAACAATGTCCTTGGAGAAGAGTTGTGGATCGCACGAAGGCGAAGAATTTAGTGTTTGATTGATTAAGTATTTTGGTTTAGAAAAGAGGGTATATTTGAATAGGTTTTAGGGTTGTGGTCGCAAGGGGCGAAAAAGAGATTGGTTAGATGTATTGGATGTTTAGCTAGAGGTGACGATTACCTGAAGCTTAAGAAAGACTTCTCGGGCCCAAGTAATCGGGAGAGTGAACCAAAGACTTGGAGCTCTCTCTTTTTCAACCTCAATTGCAAAAGGGTAGGATATGGTTTGAGTGGGTTAATCGGATGACGATTACTTGAAGCTTAAGAAAGACTTCTTGGACCCAAGTAATCGGGAGAGTGAACCAAAGACTTGGAGCTCTCTCTTTTTCAACCTCAAATGCGAGAGGATAAAATTAAGTGTGGTAATCGGATGACGATTACTTGAAGCTTAAGAAAGACTTCTCAGACCCAAGTAATCGGGAGAGTGAACCAAAGACTTGGAGCTCTCTCTTTTTCATCTAAGTGTTGATGGAATTGGATACGAGTGAGTGAATCGGATGACAATTACTCGAAGCTTGAGAAAGACTTCTCGAACCCAAGTAATCGGGGAAGCGAACCAAAGACTTGGAACACTTTCTTTTTCATCGCCGAAGGAATTGTTTGAATTGCACTTGGAGGATAGGATGTGGTTAAATTATTTTAACAGATGAGGATTAATCGAAGCTTAAGAAAAACTTCTCGGACCTCAAATAATCGGAAGAGTGAACCAAAGACTTGGAGATCTCTCCTTTTCTCATCTAATATATTGAAAGATGTTTAATAATATTAGATTGTATTAATCGGATGACGATTACTCAAAGCTCAAGAAAGACTTCTCGGTCTTTAAATAATCGGGAGAGTGAACCAAAGACTTAGAGCTCTCTCTTTTTCATCTATGTGTTTAAGAAAAATAGATTTGAATTCGTTTATCATTTTTAGGAGACAATTGTTCGAGCTTAAGAAAGACTTCTCGGACCCAAACAATTGGGAGAGAGAACCAAAGACTTGGAACTCTCTCTTTTTCATCTTTTATTGAAATTGTGTTTAAATAGTTATTAAGTGTTTTCAATTTGATTTGAGAAAATGCTCAATATGAATCGAGATTTGTGTTTTAACGTGTGCACTAGCAAAGTGGGCTAGTCTTCTAAGTGACCAACTAGAAATAATTGATCAAATAGGTATCACTATAAGGAAGCCCAGGATTAAGCTTTAAAATGTTGTGTATTATGATCAATAGGTTGATGGCGAGGCTTTGAAAGCACTCGACTTACAAGGGTAGAAAATGGCTCGACATGAATCGAGAATTAGTTTGAAAATGATTTAGTTAAGTGAGAAGCAACGATTAATATGGCATCATGAACACAGGACATAAGTGAGAACATAGTCAAATAAAATCGAGATCATAAATGAATAATAAAACCAGATTAACCCTAAAGGTTGTCACAATATTTTAAACAATTATTAAAATAAACCAAAGGATACTCATAATTAATATAAAAAGATAAAAAATAAATAAAATAACAATAAAAAAAGAATAAATTAATCAATTTAAAAAAAACTAAATATAATAACTAAACCTCATAAAGATAGTAGGAGGTTCATAAAAAAAAAATTAAAATAAAATGAGGAATCAAACTATGGGCTTCCAATCCAAACCCAAAAGTGACCCAAATAACATTGTGGATTTGTGGTCCTATTAATATTATCAGTTGAAGAAAACTATTAAAAATGAACAAAATTAATTAAACAAAATTTAAAAAAAAAACGTGTAAACAGAACATCATTGCAATCATCCAAGAGAGGCAATAGAACTTACCTTGTCGTTATCCTTGCAATTTCACCGACAGGTTGAATTTATGCGATCTGAAACGGAGGTTCATGGATCCATTCTCCTTCGATCTTTCTCAACCTCATCTTCAAGTTGCAACCCACCCATTTTATCTTCGATCTCACTCTCAGTTTCCGTTTGTTTGGGGTTTCATCTTGTTACGATACAATGTTCTGTTGTTGTTGGTGGTGGTGAGGTGAAGGTGTGAATGGTGCGACTAGTGGCGAGCTAATCTAAAGCTGAAGAAATGCAGTTTTGGTGTCTGATAGAGCAACAATGACAAGGGACCCAAATTTCGCGACTGCAACCCATCGCTCATCGACAACTAGCTCCAACATTCGTTAGAGAGAGAACTTAGCCTCTGCCGGTTCTGCATCGTCGTCCCGGTGCTTCGGTAATTACCACCAATCGCCTCGCTGTTGATTTTTGATTTGGGGAAAGAGAAGAGAAAATGGAACCCATGATTTGGACATGGTTTAGAGAGGGGTGCACACCAACTGTTTGTGAGAAAGCCTTTGTTTAGAAACATTGATTTTGAGGATTGCTTGGAGCTGGTGAATAAGTTGAATAATGTTGGGTTTTATGATGAATGTTATTGCTTGCTTGAGCTTGCAACAGAGGCATGGTGTATGTTTTGTAATTGGTCTGTGACTTCGTCTTACTCGCACTCCACTTCTGTCTTCTTCAACTTGTTCACGGTTTTGGTTTATCGTGGCAGATCTGAAGTGTTGTTGTTGATGTTCCGTGACAATAAATGAAGATTGTGAGTTTGGATAAGGTATATGGTTCACCAAAGAAACAAACTTGAGGGATAGGGTTTGTACTGAAGGTATGGTTGAAGGCGTATAGTTGAGTAGGGGTGGAGCAGCTTGTATGACTCTAGAGGTAGATGGTGGTTGTTTATTGATGAAGGTTAAGATTGTGGAAGATTGAAGAAAGGTTTTGATGAATATTGAAGGGAGGAAGAGGTTTGAAGGATGATGGAGGAGATGAGAGGGATTTGAGGTGGTAAGCTAAAGGGTAGGCGGAAGGGTAAGAGAGGTTATGTTGATGAAAAATGGAAGGAGATTGTTGGTGATTGGTTGTGTCAAATTTTAGAAAGAAAAATTGAATGAGGTTTAAGACCAAGGTTCTCCCTGTTTTTGAGGTATCTCTCTTCTCCTCTGTTGGGTTTGCTGTTTTTTGACAGATTTGTGTGGCTTATCCTGTGGTATCTGTTGTAGGTTTCGCAGCAGGTTTTGTCGTGTTGCTTAGTTGTAAGAGGCAGGACGGTTTCATGTAGAGTGGTTGTCCAATGTGCTATTCTGAAGTGTAGCAGAGTGCAGCAGGTCTAACAAAGGTAGGTTTTGGAGTTTGCATTATTTTTTAGGATTTGTGCTGTTGTAGTATTTTGTAGCAGACTTTGTGTTTGTGAAAGTTGTACGTTTTGAGTGTTGCAGGCTTGGTCTGGCGTGTTATTGGAAAGGTGGGGGAAGCTGAATTCGTACAAGTTGGTGGGTTTGAGAGACGAAGGGAGATGAAGAGGTGAAGCTTCGACGGTGAAGGAGAAAGGGTCTGAGGAGGATTAGGTCGCGGCTGGTTGCTGAAGAAGAGGAAAGGGATGAGAGAATTTAGGGTTTACCGATTTTGGGGGCGGCTAGGTTTTTTTTTGAACATTTTTTTTATGATGAACAGTAATAGCCCCTTTTATAATCTCAATCCTTAACCCTAATTTGCAAAAATCTCCAACGTCTCTCTCGTGTTCTTTTTAGATTTTTTTTAATTTTCTTTTTTTTAATTTTCTGTTTAATATTAATAATAATTCTATTGCTAATCTTCTTAATTTTTAATTATAATTTTAATCCTAACTAAATAACTAACTCTAGATTTTAATTAAAAAAGCTAATTATATATTCTAATTAAGGTCTAATTATTTTTTAATCTAAACTAATTAATTAGTTACTATTAAAACTAAATTATACTTACATATTAAAAAATAAATAAAAATAAATTATAATGCAAAAATAATAACAAAATAAAAATAAAAATAAAAATGCCACATGTCACAAATTTATTCGTTAAAAAGAGGTGAGAGAATTTATTTTGCTAAAAAATACGCTATGCTGTGCAAGCGATGCGAGTTGCAAAATAAAGTCGGGCTAATGAAGATTTTGAAACAGGTAGGACAAATTTAGGGTATTACAGATTCCCCTATCTAATTGTCTTAAACCTGAGAGATGAACAACTGCATGGCGTTCATCTCGAGGTGAAAGTCAATTAGATACAAGAAGACCCCGAAATTTGTCCGACAAGCAAGTAAAATGCAAAGAGATAAGGTGTACCAGAACAGGATAGCAGGATGTACAAGATGAACAAGATAACCTGAGATTCTCTGGGTGGTCGAAGCAGCATCTTATCCGATAAGTTTCTTCGATGATACCAAAGCAGTACAAACGATCCTCTTTGGGTGGTCGAAGCAGTCCCTCATTCGTTAAGGTCCTCCGATGATACCAAAGCAATATCTCTAAACACATGAGATACTTCGGGTATCTCTAAACAAAATTTTTTAAAGGAATAGTTAATCCAAAATTCTTATTGGAGGAACAACATTGTGCAAACTCTGCAGGGGGAAAGCCTTCAAGAAACTTTTTAAGGTAACCTCTGCTTGGACAGCCATAAGAGCAATAGTTGCTGGGGATTATCATCATCAACTGCATAGTTGAAGAATGACTTGTTGGGGAGTAGAATTCCTTGAACTCGCGGGGTATTGACTCTTTTCGGAGCCATACTGTAAATGTTGATGAAGGACTGGCCAATATGCTTGCGAACTGATCCTGATCCTGCTATGCTGTTATGCCATGCTATGTTAATGGAGATAGCAATGCTATATGTTACGATGCACCAACATGCAACTAAAAATGCAACTGCTAGGGAATGCGAGATGCGTATGCACATGATATGTTAATGCTGGATATGATTATGATATTATCTTATATGCCATGCTTATGACAATGCACATGATCAGGTATGTTGGGGATGAACTTCCGGTGGAAATACCACCAGGGACTGGATTTGGTGGTTGCCAAATGAATTTGGACTTTAGTAGTTACCAATTGAAGTTGGACCTTAGCTTCATGAGGGTGCCAACGGGGTGGACTTTAAAATGGTTTGCCAGACGAGGACTGGACTTTAAACAAGGTTTGCCAGACGAGAACTGGACCTTAAAAGGGTTTGCCAGACAAGAACTGGACTTTAAAATAGTTTGCCAGACGGGAACTTGACTTTAAAATGGTTTGCCAGACAGGAACTGGACTTTAAAATGATTTGCCAGACAGGAACTGGACTTTAAAATGATTTTCCAGATGGGAACTGGACTTTAAAATGATTTGCCAAACGGGAACTGGACTTTAAAATGATTTGCCAGACGGGAACTGGAATTTGGAAATAGTTTTCCAGACGGGAACTGGACTTTGGAAGTTTAATTTCGGTTACAAAGCCCTGACAGGCATCAGGTCCAGGCCGTGGGGATGAAACCTAATGACAAAGAGGCTTTTTCAGGAGGTTAAGGTTATTTGGTGGGGTGATGGCATGATTCCCCGACACTCAACTCTTGCTGACGAGAATAAGCTTGCTTGAGTAACTGCCCCAGTGTTGCCCAACTTGCCCCAGTCTGGGTCTATGAAGAAATTTTCCTTGAACGAAAATTGGAAGCAGTCGTACCATGAGATGAACTCGAGATGGCTTGCCCCAGCATTCCAAGCCGTGAAAGGAAGCTGGAAAAAACTGTACCATGAGATGAACTCGAGATGGTTTGTTCCAAAATTCCAAGTCATGAAAGGAATTCGGAAGCAGTTGTACCATGAGATGATCTCAAGATGGTTGCCCCAGTATTCCAAATTTTAGTCAGGAAGGGTTTTGACCTTGATTAACTGACCTTTTGGGTAATTGGCTTTAAATTATTCTTGAGGTAGTCTGCTCCAGAATGAGGGTTGAAGCGACATGACTTGTGTTGATTGAGCGTTAGAGGGACTCTTCTTTAATCAAAAGAAAATCTGGGTAGCCTGCCCCTAGTTAGGTCCTTTGCAGAAGTGGTATACTTGTTATGGCAAGAACCTAGCTTCTAGCTGATATGTCATGACGACTTACAAATGTTGAGCGTAGCGACTTATCCAAAGCGTGTTGACTGCGTGAGCATAGCGACTTAACCAATGCATGTTACTCGAGCGAGCAGAGCGATTTAACCAATGCATATGGATTGTGTGAGCATAGCGACTTAACTAATGCATGTTAGTCGTACTTTCGCTCTGCCCCAAGGCTTTTGACGTTCGTTGACCTCGACCATTGCTGGTCTCTGGCATGGTCAGCTTGACCAATTTGAAGGTATGAAGGGAAATTGCCCCTGTTCAACTAATCTGCCCTGGTTCAAATGGTCTGCCCCAGTCTGCCGGGTATTTGAAGGATTTCTTCTGGAATGAGAACTTTGGCGGTGATTATACCAGGATATGGCTTGAACCCATTTGCCCCAGTGTCTGGACCTTGTAGTGGTCTGCCCCGGTTTAAACTTCAAAAGGACTTGCCCCAGATTCGTAGGGTTATGAGAAAGTATTGATTCAGGTCAACACCAATGAGCGATCAAGTTCCTCTTTGACTGCACTTTGTTGGAATTTCCATTATGCCAATTACTAATTTGAAATTAAAATCGTTCATTCGAAAATGGTAATTTTAATGCGACATTCATGCAAGTTATGAAAATATCGTTTATTGGGAATGATGTGAAAATGTGTGTGACGAATGGACTGTTAGTCCAAACGCAATGCTAATTTAATTGGTGTGAAAGATATAGCAAAAACATGACACCAATACAGAAGATTAGCAAATATGTAGGAGTCAGTTTACGCAACCTTGCTGTAGTTATGCTTTCAGAACAAACCCGCCTCAATTAGGTCTTTTGAGGGTTGCATCGTGTTCTGGTTCATGGTTATAGAAACAAAGGATATTAGGCTCAAAGTATTATTTGTACCCACCCCTTCTTCGTAATGATCTCCATACCTATGTTCAGTTAATTTTGCACCTGCTTGACGGTGTAAACTTGATGGTTCAGAGTTTGCTTGAAATGGCAGCCATCTTATTTTGATGGATGTCAGTAACCCCTTGATTTGGGTGGCCACTGAATCTTATTTTGTTTTTATTGAGGGTTTGAGGACCTCTTTTTGGCTTTGTTTTTGATCCCTAACTTTTGCATGGACTGACCTTGCTTGTCTGATCCATCGGGATTGCCTTGATTTTTTTGTCTAAGTCTCCTTTTGAGTTGTTCGACTTAGCAGGCTTTTGAAATTTTTTTGAAGGATTGTGACTGCCATGTCAAGGGTTATTGATGAACAACCATCTTGTATTTGGGTTTTCTTTCGTGATTCGAGTGTGTAATCAAGTTAACTGAATACTACCCATGCCCCAGGTTAAGTGTAAGGGTTTAGAAATTCGAAGGAAACTCCTACTTCTAGGCTCGAAGTGGTTAACTAGGGACTAACTCCTTATCTCTTCAGTGTTTGGGAATTTGAAGCAATGCCTGTACATCATCGGCGTAATTTTATCCAAAAGCATACTTATCAGCAATTATGGGTATTTCGTTTTCGTCATCCTCCCTCAAAACAGCAGTGCGATAAAGGAAGTGAAGTGAAATTTTTTTTTTTTTGCGATAAACAAACAAATGTGAGTGAATACGAATGAACTTGTTTAAAACATGCATAATTATCACATTAACAATACCATTAATAAACAACAATGTCTAAAAGCAAGTAGCAATTAACAGAAAGGAAATTACAAATGCAAATGATAAACAAAATGTCCTGAAGTTGCCAGTGTTAAGGATGGCTTCTTGTCTGAACCACGGGCTTTGGGAAATGCCTCTTGAAGTCTTGCAACTCATTTCGGCGCGAAGCTGACGTGCACAACCAAATTTCCTTCTGGAAAGGATATGTACTTCTTGTCAATCAACTGTTGCACCTTGTCTTGAAAAGCTTTGCAATCCTCGGTTGAATGTCCCATTGATCCAGCATGATATCCACAATGAGCATCAGGATCATACCCAGGCGGGTATGGTTCTGGCAAAGGCTTGATAGCTTTGGGTTCTACCAGCGAGTTTCGGACCAGATGCGGCAAAAGTTGACTATACAACATAGGAACTAGATGAAGAGGAGCAGTCCTTCTTTCCAAGTTATTTCGAGGCCTATGCCGATTCTGACGCTGGTTCTGATAACCTCGGCCACGGGTTTGTTGATTTGCATGAGGAGCAACCCAGGGTTTCTGGTATGGTGCCCTAGGCTTGATTGGTTGCCTATAAGGATGATATGGCGCAGATAATTGTCGAGAAGATGATGAACCATAAATTTTTTCTGGTGCACCTTGAGAATACTCGACATTTGCTATGACCACATCAATTTCATTATCCTCTTCCTCTTGAGGATTGCTAAAGGATTCAGTCTCGCCCGTCTGGTTGCTCGAAGCATCCTAGATTTGTTTAGTTTTAAGGTAATTCTCGATGCGTTCTCCTACTATTATAAGGTCAGGGAAGCTCAAGAATGCACTTCCATCCATTCTTTCATGATAAGATTCATGCAGGCTGTCCAAAAACATGTCGATCAATTCTTTGTCCGAGAGTGGTGGTTGCACCCTGGCTGCTAACTCTCTCCACCGTTGTGCATATTCTTTAATGGATTCATCGCTCTTCTGAGATAAGCTTTGCAACTGTGTGCGACCGGGAGCCATGTCCAAATTATACTCATATTGCTTTAGGAAAGCATTGGTTAGATCTTTCCATGATTGAATGCGGCTTCTCTCTAAATCCATGTACCAATTCAAAGATGCTCCATTCAAACTGTCTTGAAAACAATGAATCATCAACTTGTCATCAAGGACATGAGAAGTCATCTTTCAGCAGAACATTACTAAATGACGCTTTAGGCAACTGAGACCGGTGTACTTCTGGAAGTTAGGTACTTTGAATCTCGAAGGAATTACTAGGTCTGGCACGAGGCACATATCAATAGCATTGAGTCCAGAATTATCACGCGCTTTCAAAGCTTGAACCTTTTCTTCAATGGCACAAAATCTCTCCTCCATAGACTTAGTCAATGGCATCATCTGAGACTGGGCAGGAATATTCATCAGCACAATATTACAACTAGCCAGATGATCATACAAGGGATTGGTCGACATAGTGAAACCTGATGAGGAGTTAAGGTTCTCCATCCTAACATGTTGAAAATTATCCTCTGACATAGCTACCCGAGTTTTCCACTTGATTAGTCTGAATAGCTCTTCGAGTTGTTTGTGCTCCTCTTGACTTTGCTTAAACTCGCTTCAACTTCTTTGCGGCTACCACCAGTTCAGTATGAGTGTCGAGAAATCACCTGAGGGTTATGGACAAAGGATGGATAAGCTCTCTGGTTTTGGAAGATGATATGCAATGCAAATGAAATGCAGATGCAATGATATGCAAATGCAATGTAAACACAAACAGGATCATAAGTTCCATCACGTTCTGAGCTCAGACAGAAGAAAGGGTAAATAACAGATATCTCCGATTAAAGGAACCCCATAGGTAGGCTCAAAATGGATAGTTGCCTAGGGTCATGGATCTTTTCGAAAATATTATTACCATGACAAAGATTCATCCAATAATAATACCATCGAAGGATCTCTTCTAGGTGAGGTTTTCGTGTCGTCCCACGAGAAAGACTCCTCGTGAGTCTCTACTACGCAACCATCGAATCCAAGGTTTCTTACAGGGACCTCAGAGTCATAGATCGAGGTTGAAAATATCATTGTCAGAATAACAATACGTTCAAGGGATCTCATCTGATTGGGGCGTTCGCATCAACCCAAAAAGGAGTGACCCTTATGAGTTAACACTAACAACCACCATGGTTTGAGGGAAAAAGGTCCTTAGAGTTATAGATTCAAACTAAAAAACATCATTGCCATGGCAAAGACTCACCATGACAACAACATCCTCAAGTGAATCAACTCTAAGCGGGGTTTTCGCTTCCTCCCAACGAGAAAGACTCCTCGAGGGATTCCACTACACAACCACCATTCTAATCCTATGTTTTTTCTCGGACTCGGGTGTAGAGCCATCTCACAAAGTTCCCACAATCAGAACCCCAATAGTATCACAAGGAATAATAATAGAATATATAAAAGAAAACAAGCAATTAAATAATAAGAGAAGATAAATACGCAAACGAATCTAACTCTCGCGAATCGAGTCAAGTTAGGCTTGACTCTCTCTAGCATAGGGCTATGCGTTGTCCCCAGCAGAGTCGCCATCTGTCGTACCTCGAAAAATACGATCCTCGCGATGGCCGCGGAAAATACTGTTCGAAACAGAGTCGCCACCAAACTTTATTCATTCCAAGGATGGAATAGGAAAATATCGATAAAACCTGTAAAGAGATAAGAACATGGTCATCGCAACCAAAATTCTAGGTTCGGGAGTCGATTACATAGAGGGAAGGTATTAGCACCCTCTACGTCTGTTGTACTCAACAGGAACCTCTTGATCAATTCGCGAGAGAAGTTAGCTATGTTTGTGTATCTTCTAAAGGGATTTGCTTGCTAATAGGAAAAGGGGTGATTATTAAGATAGGGTGCTCGCCAAGGATTGGGGCCCTTGTGTCTATGTATCTTCACTTGCAAGAAGTGGAAAATTAGAGCATTCGTAGTTCATGGGACTACGGGTAAAAGAGGGGATTATGCTCGCCAAGATCATCGCAATCTTGTGCCTACGTATCTTACATTCGGAAGAGAATGAAGAATCAGAGCAGCCGTAGTTTGGCTTACGGTTTGCTAAAAGGTTTGTGCTTGGAATGAACGAGAGTTTAGGTCGCATTCTAACTGCTAAACGTTGGCTTGTCTGCTCACTAGGGGAGGCTGAAGCACGAGTTTGTTATGCGCGGAAGAAGGGACTAAACAATGTTCTTGATAAAAGGTGGGTATGAGTTGAACGAGAGTTTAGGTCGCATTCTAACTGCTAAACATTGGCTTGTCTGCTCGCTAGGGGAGGATGAAGCACGAGTTTGTTATGCGCGGAAGAATGGACTAAACAATGTCCTTGGAGAAGAGTTGTGGATCGCACGAAGGCGAAGAATTTAGTGTTTGATTGATTAAGTATTTTGGTTTAGAAAAGAGGGTAGATTTGAATAGGTTTTAGGGTTGTGGTCGCAAGGGGCGAAAAAGAGATTGGTTAGATGTATTGGATGTTTAGCTAGAGGTGACGATTACCTGAAGCTTAAGAAAGACTTCTCGGGCCCAAGTAATTGGGAGAGTGAACCAAAGACTTGGAGCTCTCTCTTTTTCAACCTCAATTGCAAAAGGGTAGGATATGGTTTGAGTGGGTTAATCGGATGACGATTACTTGAAGCTTAAGAAAGACTTCTTGGACCCAAGTAATCGGGAGAGTGAACCAAAGACTTGGAGCTCTCTCTTTTTCAACCTCAAATGCGAGAGGATAAAATTAAGTGTGGTAATCGGATGACGATTACTTGAAGCTTAAGAAAGACTTCTCAGACCCAAGTAATCGGGAGAGTGAACCAAAGACTTGGAGCTCTCTCTTTTTCATCTAAGTGTTGATGGAATTGGATACGAGTGAGTGAATCGGATGACAATTACTCGAAGCTTGAGAAAGACTTCTCGGACCCAAGTAATTGGGGAAGCGAACCAAAGACTTGGAACACTTTCTTTTTCATCGCCGAAGGAATTGTTTGAATTGCACTTGGAGGATAGGAATTGGTTAAATTATTTTAACAGATGAGGATTAATCGAAGCTTAAGAAAAACTTCTCGGACCTCAAATAATCGGAAGAGTGAACCAAAGACTTGGAGATCTCTCCTTTTCTCATCTAATATATTGAAAGATGTTTAATAATATTAGATTGTATTAATCGGATGACGATTACTCAAAGCTCAAGAAAGACTTCTCGGTCTTTAAATAATCGGGAGAGTGAACCAAAGACTTAGAGCTATCTCTTTTTCATCTATGTGTTTAAGAAAAATAGATTTGAATTCATTTATCATTTTTAGGAGACAATTGTTCGAGCTTAAGAAAGACTTCTCGGACCCAAACAATTGGGAGAGAGAACCAAAGACTTGGAACTCTCTCTTTTTCATCTTTTATTGAAATTGTGTTTAAATAGTTATTAAGTGTTTTCAATTTGATTTAAGAAAATGCTCGATATGAATCGAGATTTGTGTTTTAACGTGTGCACTAGCAAAGTGGGCTAGTCTTCTAAGTGACCAACTAGAAATAATTGATCAAATAGGTATCACTGTAAGGAAGCCCAGGATTAAGCTTTAAAATGTTGTGTATTGTGATCAATAGGTTGATGGCGAGGCTTTGAAAGCACTCGACTTACAAGGATAGAAAATGGCTCGACATGAATCGAGAATTAGTTTGAAAATGATTTAGTTAAGTGAGAAGCAACGATTAATATGGCATCATGAACACAGGACATAAGTGAGAACATAGTCAATTAAAATCGAGATCATAAATGAATAATAAAACCAGATTAACCCTAAAGGTTGTCACAATATTTTAAACAATTATTAAAATAAACCAAAGGATGCTCATAATTAATATAAAAAGATAAAAAATAAATAAAATAACAATAAAAAAAGAATAAATTAATCAATTTAAAAAAAGCTAAATATAATAACTAAACCTCATAAAGATAGTAGGAGGTTCATAAAAAAAAATTAAAATAAAATGAGGAATCAAACTATGGGCTTCCAATCCAAACCCAAAAATGACCCAAATAACATTGTGGATTTGTGGTCCTATTAATATTATCAGTTGAAGAAAACTATTAAAAATGAACAAAATTTAAAAAAAACGTGTAAACAGAACATCATTGCAATCATCCAAGAGAGGCAGTAGAACTTACCTCGTCGTTATCCTTGCAATTTCACCGACAGGTTGAATTTATGCGATCTGAAACGGAGGTTCATGGATCCATTCTCCTTCGATCTTTCTTAACCTCATCTTCAAGTTGCAACCCACCCATTTTATCTTCGATCTCACTCTCAGTTTCCGTTCGTTTGGGGTTTCATCTTGTTACGGTACAATGTTCTGTTGTTGTTGGTGGTGGTGAGGTGAAGGTGTGAATGGTGTGACTAGTGGCGAGCTAATCTAAAGCTGAAGAAATGCAGTTTTGGTGTCTGATAGAGCAACAATGACAAGGGACCCAAATGCCGCGACTGCAACCCATCGCTCATTGACAACTAGCTCCAACATTCGTTAGAGAGAGAACTTAGCCTCTGCCGATTCTGCATCGTCCTCCCGGTGCTTCGGTAATTACCACCAATCGCCTCACTGTTGATTTTTGATTTGGGGAAAGAGAAGAGAAAATGGAACCCATGATTTGGACATGGTTTAGAGAGGGGTGCACACCAACTGTTTGTGAGAAAGCCTTTGTTTAGAAACATTGATTTTGAGGATTGCTTGGAGCTGGTGAATAAGTTGAAAATAACGTTAGGTTTTATGATGAATGTTATTGCTTGCTTGAGCTTGCAACAGAGGCATGGTGTATGTTTTGTAATTGGTCTGTGACTTCGTCTTACTCGCACTCCACTTCTGTCTTCTTCAACTTGCTCACGGTTTTGGTTTATCGTGGCAGATCTGAAGTGTTGTTGTTGATGTTCCGTGACAATAAATGAAGATTTTGAGTTTGGATAAGGTAGATGGTTCACCAAAGAAACAAACTTGAGGGATGGGGTTTGTACTGAAGGTATGGTTGAAGGCGTATAGTTGAGTAGGGGTGGAGCAGCTTGTATGACTCTAGAGGTAGATGGTGGTTGTTTATTGATGAAGGTTAAGGTTGTGGAAGATTGAAGAAAGGTTTTGATGAATATTGAAGGGAGGAAGAGGTTTGAAGGATGATGGAGGAGATGAGAGGGATTTGAGGTGGTAAGCTAAAGGGTAGGCGGAAGGGTAAGAGAGGTTATGTTGATGAAAAATGGAAGGAGATTGTTGGTGATTGGTTGTGTCAAATTTTAGAAAGAAAAATTGAATGAGGTTTAAGACCAAGGTTCTCCCTGTTTTTGAGGTATCTCTCCTCTCCACTGTTGGGTTTGTTGTTTTTTGACAGATTTATGTGGCTTATCCTGTGGTATCTGTTGTAGGTTTCGCAGCAGGTTTTGTCGTGTTGCTTAGTTGCAAGAGGCAGGACGGTTTCATGTAGAGTAGTTGTCCAATGTGCTATTCTGAAGTGTAGCAGAGTGCAGTAGGTCTAACAAAGGTAGGTTTTGGAGTTTGCATTATTTTTTAGGATTTGTGCTGTTGTAGTATTTTGTAGCAGACTTTGTGTTTGTGAAAGTTGTACGTTTTGAGTGTTGCAGGCTTGGTCTGGCGTGTTATTGGAAAGGTGGGGGAAGCTGAATTCGTACAAGTTGGTGGGTTTGAGAGACGAAGGGAGATGAAGAGGTGAAGCTTCGACGGTGAAGGAGAAAGGGTCTGAGGAGGATTAGGTCGCGGCTGGTTGCTGAAGAAGAGGAAAGGGATGAGAGAATTTAGGGTTTACCGATTTTGGGGGCGGCTAGGGTTTTTTTTTTAACACTATTTTTATGATGAACAGTAATAGCCCCTTTTTATAATCTCAATCCTTAACCCTAATTTGCAAAAATCTCCAACGTCTCTCTCGTGTTCTTTTTAGATTTTTTTTAATTTTCTTTTTTTTAATTTTCTGTTTAATATTAATAATAATTCTATTGCTAATCTTCTTAATTTTTAATTATAATTTTAATCCTAACTAAATAACTAACTCTAGATTTTAATTAAAAAAGCTAATTATATATTCTAATTAAGTTCTAATTATTTTTTAATCTAAACTAATTAATTAGTTACTATTAAAACTAAATTATACTTACATATTAAAAAATAAATAAAAATAAATTATAATGCAAAAATAATAACAAAATAAAAATAAAAATAAAAATGCCACATGTCACAAATTTATTCGTTAAAAAGTGGTGAGAGAATTTATTTTGCTAAAAAATACGCTATGCTGTGCAAGCGATGCGAGTTGCAAAATAAAGTCGGGCTAATGAAGATTTTGAAACAGGTAGGACAAATTTAGGGTATTACAGATGCCCCTATCTAATTGTCTTAAACCTGAGAGATGAACAACTGCATGGCGTTCATCTCGAGGTGAAAGTCAATTAGATACAAGAAGACCCCGAAATTTGTCCGACAAGCAAGTAAAATGCAAAGAGATAAGGTGTACCAGAACGGGATAGCAGGATGTACAAGATGAACAAGATAACCTGAGATTCTCTGGGTGGTCGAAGCAGCATCTTATCTGATAAGATTCTTCGATGATACCAAAGCAGTACAAACGATCATCTTTGGGTGCTCAAAGCATCCCTCATTCGTTAAGGTCCTCCGATGATACCAAAGCAATATCTATAAACACATGAGATACTTCGGGTATCTCTAAACAAAAATTTTTAAAGGAATAGTTGAGCCAAAATTCCTATTGGAGGAACAACGTTGTGCAAACTCTGCAGGGGGAAAGCCTTCAAGAAACTTTTTAAGGTAACCTCTGCTTGGAGAGCCATAAGAGCAATAGTTGCTGGGGATTATCATCATCAACTGCATAGTTGAAGAATGACTTGCTGGGGAGTAGAATTCCTTGAACTCACGGGGTATTGACTCTTTTCGGAGCCATACTGTAAATGTTGATGAAGGACTGGCCAATATGCTTGCGAACTAATCCTTATCCTGCTATGCTGTTATGCCATGCTATGTTAATGGAGATAGCAATGCTATATGTTACGATGCACCAACATGCAACTAAAAATGCAACTACTAGGGAATGCGAGATGCGTATGCACATGATGTGTTAATGCTGGATATGATTATGATATTATCTTATATGCCATGCTTATGACAATGCACATGATCAGGTATGTTGGGGATGAACTTCCGGTGGAAATACCACCAGGGACTGGATTTGGTGGTTGCCAAATGAATTTGGACTTTAGTAGTTGCCAATTGAAGTTGGACCTTAGCTTCATGAGGGTGCCAACGGGGTGGACTTTAAAATGGTTTGCCAGACGAGGACTGGACTTTAAACAAGGTTTGCCAGACGAGAACTGGACCTTAAAAGGGTTTTCCAGACGAGAACTGGACTTTAAAATAGTTTGTCAGACGGGAACTGGACTTTAAAATGGTTTTCCAGACAGGAACTGGACTTTAAAATGATTTGCCATACAGGAACTGGACTTTAAAATGATTTTCCAGATGGGAACTGGACTTTAAAATGATTTGCCAGACGGGAACTGGACTTTAAAATGATTTTCCAGACGGGAACTGGACTTTGGAAATAGTTTTCCAGACGGGAACTGGACTTTGGAAGTTTAATTTCGGTTACAAAGCCCTGACAGGCATCAGGTCCAGGCCGTGAGGATGAAACCTAATGACAAAGAGGCTTTTTCAGGAGGTTAAGGTTATTTGGTGGGGTGATGGCATGATTCCCCGACACTCAACTCTTGCTGACGAGAATAAGCTTGCTTGAGTAACTGCCCCAGTGTTGCCCAACTTGCCCCAGTCTGGGTCTATGAAGAAATTTTCCTTGAACGGAAATTGGAAGCAGTCGTACCATGAGATGAACTCGAGATGGCTTTCCCCAACATTCCAAGCCGTGAAAGGAAGCTGGAAACAATTGTACCATGAGATGAACTCGAGATGGTTTGTTCCAAAATTCCAAGTCATGAAAGGAATTCGGAAGCAGTTGTACCATGAGATGATCTCGAGATGGTTGCCCCAGTATTCCAAATTTTAGTCAGGAAGGGTTTTGACCTTGATTAACTGACCTTTTGGGTAATTGGCTTTAAATTATTCTTGAGGTAGTCTGCTCCAGAATGAGCGTTGAAGTGACATGACTTGTGCTGATTGAGCGTTAGAGGGACTCTCCTTTAATCAAAAGAAAATCTGGGTAGCCTGCCCCTAGTTAGGTCCTTTGCAGAAGTGGTATACTTGTTATGGCAAGAACCTAGCTTCTAGCTGATATGTCATGACGACTTACAAATGTTAAGCGTAGCGACTTATCCAAAGCGTGTTGATTGTGTGAGCGTAGCGACTTAACCAATGCATGTTACTCGAGCGAGCAGAGCGATTTAACCAATGCATATGGATTGTGCGAGCGTAGCGACTTAACTAATGCATGTTAGTCGTACTTTCGCTCTGCCCCAAGGCTTTTGACGTTTGTTGACCTCGACCATTGTTGGTCTCTGGCATGGTCAGCTTGACCAATTTGAAGGTATGAAGGGAAATTGCCCCTGTTCAACTAATCTGCCCCGGTTCAAATGGTCTGCCCCAGTCTGCCGGGTATTTGAAGGATTTCTTCTGGAATGAGAACTTTGGCGGTGATTATACCAGGATATGGCTTGAATCCATTTGCCCCAGTGTCTGGACCTTGTAGTGGTCTGCCCCGGTTTAAACTTCAGAAGGACTTGCCCCAGGTTCGTAGGGTTATGAGAAAGTCTTGATTCAGGTCAACACCAATGAGCGATCAAGTTCCTCTTTGACTGCACTTTGTTGGAATTTCCATTATGCCAATTACTAATTTGCAATTAAAATCGTTCATTCGAAAATGGTAATTTTAATGCGACATTCATGCAAGTTATGAAAATATCATTTATTGGGAATGATGTGAAAATGCGTGTGACGAATGGACTGTTAGTCCAAATGCAATGCTAATTTAATTGGTGTGAAAAATATAGCAAAAATATGACACCAATACAGAAGATTAGCAAATATGTAGGAGTCAGTTTACGCAACCTTGCTGTAGTTATGCTTTCAGAACAAACCCGCCTCAATTAGGTCTTTTGAGGGTTGCATCGTGGTCTGGTTCATGGTTATAGAAACAAAGGATATTAGGCTCAAATTATTATTTGTACCCACCCCTTCTTCGTAATGATCTCCATACCTATGTTCAGTTAATTTTGCACCTGCTTGACGGTGTAAACTTGATGGTTCCGAGTTTGCTTGAAATGGCAGCCATCTTATTTTGATGGATGTCAGTAACCCCTTGATTTGGGTGGCCACTGAATCTTATTTTGTTTTTATTGAGGGTTTGAGGACCTCTTTTTGGCTTTGTTTTTGATCCCTAACTTTTGCATGGACTGACCTTGCTTGTCAGATCCATCGGGATTGCCTTGATTTTTTTGCCTAAGTCTCCTTTTGAGTTGTTTGACTTAGCAGGCTTTTGAAATTTTTTTGAAGGCATAACCATGTTGCCAAGGCATAACCATACACCAGCTAGTACAATATAAAGACATCTTGATATTACACCCTCATAAGCTTGCCTGAGACTCAGCACCCTTTGCATACAGCTCCAAATTAGCACACAGCTCCCCCTGTCATGCATACTCAGTACTCCCCCTGAAAGAGAATGCAGCTTTACATTCCTACAAGCCATACTGGAACAGATAGCAGAAGAGTTGCAGAATAACTATCTGGAAGGTCTCCAAGATGTCAGGGTAAAGGTCCTTCCATCTGCACAGGATCAGAGCTGATGATGTCTTGATCTTTATCTTCACCAGACACACTAGGATAGAGGCCTACAGACTTGACTGGATCCATGAACATCCTAAGGACAGAACCAAAAGGAAGGCACTTGTCATGTTCACCATGAGCTTGGAGCAGTAACCCAATGTCACAACATCTTGTCTGACATTCTTTCTTCATAAAATCCCAAACTGTTTGAAACCACAAACAATCTTGGGACCAGCATTCTTGCAACAACAGATTCTGGATAGAAGTATAACTCCCCATATCAAGGGTAACCAGTGCACGTGAATGGAAAACATAAGACGCATCTTCATGTCTTCAAGAACACATTCTCTGTTCAACACACATGTTGAACGCATTCACCATAAGCAAATAATCCCCCCATCAACCAAAAGCTCTCCCCCTATCTTTGACAAAAGATGCTCCAAGATCATTATATCTCAAGACCAACTCCCTGCTCATACAGTGAGAGGGTATCAAACTGCTCCACTTCTTTCTAGAGCTTAGGATGGATCTCCCATACTCCAAAACATTCTTTACCTCATCATTCTCCCGTATGATAGGTTAGAACACTTCTGAGTCGCCTAGTGACCTGATCACTTCCATATGCCACATTTGGATGCAATCAACCAATGATCCATTCCAGTCTTGTATAATGCCTTCACATCATCCTCCAAGATAGTCCTTTTACCTTATCATTCTCCCATATGACAAGTTAGAGTACTTCTTAGTTAAGATGTGAATCACAGGTTCTGCACCAGATCTTCAAGTCCTTTGTCAAGGAAAACCAAACTATATCCATTGGTTCACACCTGGACTTACTTCTGCCTAGTAATCCAACTGAAGATCTTCAAAGAGCACAACTCCACCAGCTTGATCAAATACATCTCCAAAAGAAGGTAATCTTCTGTACACAGCTTAGGGCTTCTACCACAAGCTCCAATATATGAACAAAAACAGATCCTCCTTTGGCCTTCAACCAACTACACTTCTGCACAAGAGTAATTAGTTCCAAGTGTGAACAGTCCTAGAACCTTCTGTGGTCTTCAAATAACTACCCTTCTGCACAAGAGTATTTTTCTAAAGGCACACTGCTTAGATTACCAAATGCCACTGTTTGGTTACTCAGCATCTTTCAGATCCCTAGAGAATATGCTAATCCACCAGGCCACTTTGATCTTCAAGTCTCAACTTCTTCTTTCTCCAAAGCAAGGCATCTACACCTCACACAGCTCCCGCAAACTGCATGAGATGAAGCATTAATTCCATTCATACCTGAGAATATCAACTTATCTTCAAATGATGTGCCACAATATCACTTGAGGCCTTAAAGTTTCTGCTTAATGTCACAACTATGGTTAAGACATCCAGCTGGAGAGTTTAGGCTTTCATTCTGCCTCTTAGAAGATTCTCTTCACTCAATCAGAACAAGCTCATAGACTTGAGTTTGAGAAGACAACCTCCATCTTGCTTGAAATGCATTTGCTTCATGAACCAAGGGTGCCAAGGCTTGATTCTTTTAGGGAGTAAGGATCACACAAGTCTTTACAAAAAGATTCCCGCTTTCCTTAAGTATAGACTTCTTCAGAAAATCAAAGATAACTGCCACTTATCCTTGACCTCCAAGCTGAGCAAGATCTCATGCTCCTGTGCACTTAGATCAGAAATAAACTGACCCAAGCAGTGCTATTACCAACACCATCTTCTAGACAAGTTTCTTGCCAGGAAAATTTCTAGCTAATAGATCAGGTGCTTCTAGTATAAACTAGAACACAACTGTTGCACTCCAATACTCTTATAAAGAAGATTGTCTTCATCTTCACTCCCATCAGCACTCCATTCTAGCCTTAGTTTCTGGCCAAAAACCTTGCTAGAATGAAGACAGATCCAGCTTCACTCCTTGAATCAACAGATTTTTGCACAATGTCTGCTGATGGAATGTCTCAACATTTGGTTGAACATCAGACCTTTGAAGTTGACCATACACAACAAGGCCCAGATGCTTTATGCAATGACAGAGATTCTTCTTCCATAAGCTAGACTTGGATCATCCACCTGATGAACTAATAGAGCTTTGACAATGTTGATCATTATGGATAATCAATTAAATACTTGTGCATTCCACAAATAGAGATTGATCTTAAATCCATACAACTTTTCGAGAAGGCCAGATGATTACACTTCAGTATTACCAAGAGTATTCTTTAGTATAACTATCTTTAATGTTGAAACAACAAGGCTGCCACCCTTGACTCAACCTCTCTTATGACTTCCTCTGCTGATAGATTCCTTGCAAGTCATGAGTGGTGAAAATAAATCACCTCCCACACAACAGAACAACCCAAGCAACAGCTCAAGCACAACTTCCAGCAATCTGCCACAGCCATACATCAACCTGTATATGAGCCAGTCTTCTCCCAGGGGAATCAGAGTTCTTTTATCAGAGAAATATGCAGCGGAACCACCAAAAAAACATGCCCTAAACAAGATGTCTGATCATTCAACGGACCATAGGATAGAAGTAGCCACTCCTCCTTTGGCATAACATACAGCTGGTCATAGAAGCTCCTATATCAGAGGGCACAACAACAGATACAAGCTTCTCCTTAGCTCCATAAGCAGTCGCTCAAACATTCAGTAAGATCAGTAACTCAGCTACAGCTTCCCCTTGTTCCAAAACACCAAAAATTATCTCCCAAGATCTCATCCAGAACAGACAGGATGCCTGCTCTGATACCAATTGAAATTATGGTATGCAGATCTCATATGTCCCAAGACCATTGATCTCTGCTGAAACAAGGACGAGGATAGATCATGAACAATTTAAATTTCTTTAAATTGTGCCAATGTCATGACGAACGTCATGACCTCTGTTGTGACATCTGCAGGCTAACAGTCCTATTTATCTAACCATTTAACTTGTACAGAATTGTAAATGCAGAAAGATGAATAACACCAGTAATTGTTTACCTAGTTCGGTGCAACATCACCTACATTTGGGGGCTACCAAGCCAGGAAGGAAATCCACTATTAGCATAATAATTTAGAGTTAAACCTCCAGTTTACACTCCTCACTTAATCTCTACCCAATGCAATTTTAGCCTAGAGACACTCTAGTACCTGAGTATACCCACTCACTCCCCCTCAATCACACAACAGTGATTTATAATTCACAATTACAAAATTCAATATGAAGAGACACTTCATACACACCTTGATCTTGCTTCACAACTTTGATCAAGGAACTCACACACTCTTGCTTCACAACTTTAAGTGAGACACAACCTAGAATCTACCTAACCAATGCAATCATCAACCAGACAATTACTTGGATTATAAGTATTCCTAAACAGAATTTACACGTGAAGACTATCCTTCTTCACTTATAAATATGTCTACCACAATGTATCAAAAGATACAAAGGGTGACTTACACACAAGGGACTCTCAAACCCTAGACCTTTATTTTACACTCTGGTTTTTCTTGATGTGAGTGCTTGCTTTCCTCTGCTTCTGCTCCTCCTTTTATAGTTGTGCAGACTGGGCTTGGGCTGGTCACAAGTACCAAACATTAGTTTTAACAAAGTAAAACTAATTTCCACAATTCAAGGTGCTGTCCAATTAGGTCATGGCTTTTCATGATACGGTCAGCATTGCCTAGAATCTCTCCTAAGATAACTTCAGGAGTCATAACAGGTTTCCTGAAGTATAGCCTGAGTTTCCTCTTGCAATATAATAGAAAACCAACATGCCTGCTATGCACGCCTGATGTCATACGCTCAATGTCATATGACATCCAGTATGACATCCACTCTTCTGCAGATTTTTCTTTACACCAGACCCGCCTTCACCCAATCTTCTGCAGAATAACATTAGAAATAAGTATATTAAAGTTTCCTAAAAGGTTTCCAAGATCCTTTTTATGAATACCAATACAATCTGTTCTTGTTCCTAAAAAATCTCCTTGACATATTTACTGATGAGGTATTTTCAACATGGTCTCATCAATCCAAACCAATTCTATCAAGAGATATACACTAGCAACTCCTTCTGTTGTCATGCGGCGCTGTCCTGCTTAAGACACATGACAGCACACCTCACTCACTGCCTGTGAGGAACTTCATCACAACTTAACCTGTTGTGGCCACTGCTAACACATAGCAGCTACTGTTGTACTAGACATTGATGCATGACACTCAGCTCCTGCTAGCTCCTTCTGCATCCATGACATCAGTTTTGTCATCAGCTCCTGCTAGCTCCTGCTGCACTAGTAGCGATGTCATGAGTCATCAGCCCCTGCTACACCACTACTCCTGCTGTTTCTCACACATGACAGTAGTTATGTCATGACAACAGATAGATGTCGTGATGGATGTCACGACATTCAACATGACATTCTCATTAAAACACTCCACAGCAGTTCTGTCACCACAGCAGATGGAGATGTTATAATATCCTGCTTAAGATCAGTGCAGGATCATGTCTTACCAAAGTTTAGCCAATCATAGAACCATGGATATAACAATCTCCCCCTTTGGCAAATTTTGGCTAAAACAACTTTAGCAGCAGTAGTTTTTCCAGCCCTCACACACTATCATGCTCCCCCTTGATAGTTGCACCAGATAACAGCCCTTACCAGCACTTAACTCCCCTTTGGTTTAGTCAAAAATTGATAAAAATTGGAGTAGGTATACATACTGCACATGGTGTCCAAGTCTGCCATTTCTTGATCTCTACAGGCTGCACCAATAATCATGGACAACCAGTCTTGAATCTTGGGTTCTTGCCTGTGTCTGAAGCTACACCTTCAGGAATGACACTTTTGACATCACCAATTAAAGGACAATCAATTAACTACTTGCCACAAGTAACAATTGATCTTAAATCCCCAATTTGAGACACACAAATCTTCAGTAGAGAAAAATAAATCTCCCAGTTAGTAACCCATAACCATGTTGCCAAGGCATAACCATACACCAGCTAGTACAATATCAAGACATCTTGATATTACACCCTCATAAGCTTGCCTGAGACTCAGCACCCTTTGCATACAGCTCCATATTAGCACACAGCTCCCCCTGTCATGCATACTCAGTACTCCCCCTGAAAGAGAATGCAGCTTTACATTCCTACAAGCCATACTGGAACAGATAGCAGAAGAGTTGCAGAATAACTATCTGGAAGGTCTCCAAGATGTCAGGGTAAAGGTCCTTCCATCTGCACAGGATCAGAGCTGATGATGTCTTGATCTTTATCTTCACCAGACACACTAGGATAGAGGCCTACAGACTTGACTGGATCCATGAACATCCTAAGGACAGAACCAAAAGGAAGGCACTTGTCATGTTCACCATGAGCTTGGAGCAGTAACCCAATGTCACAACATCTTGTCTGACATTCTTTCTTCATAAAATCCCAAACTGTTTGAAACCACAAACAATCTTGGGACCAGCACTCTTGCAACAACAGATTCTGGATAGAAGTATAACTCCCCATATCAAGGGTAACCAGTGCACGTGAATGGAAAACATAAGATGCATCTTCATGTCTTCAAGAACGCATTCTCTGTTCAACACACATGTTGAACGCATTCACCATAAGCAAATAGTCCCCCCATCAACCAAAAGCTCTCCCCCTATCTTTGACAAAAGATGATCCAAGATCATTATATTTCAAGACCAACTCCCTGCTCATACAGTAAGAGGGTATCAAACTGCTCCACTTCTTTCTAGAGCTTAGGATGGATCTCCCATACTCCAAAACATTCTTTACCTCATCATTCTCCCGTATGATAGGTTAGAACACTTCTGAGTCGCCTAGTGACCTGATCACTTCCATATGCCACATTTGGATGCAATCAACCAATGATCCATTCCAGTCTTGTATAATGCCTTCACATCATCCTCCAAGATAGTCCTTTTACCTTATCATTCTCCCATATGACAAGTTAGAGTACTTCTTAGTTAAGATGTGAATCACAGGTTCTGCACCAGATCTTCAAGTCCTTTGTCAAGGAAAATCAAACTATATTCATTGGTTTACACCTGGACTTACTTCTGCCTAGTAATCCAACTGAAGATCTTCAGAGAGCACAACTCCACCAGCTTGATCAAATACATCTCCAAAAGAAGGTAATCTTCTGTACACAGCTTAGGGCTTCTACCACAAGCTCCAATATATGAACAGAAACAGATCCTCCTTTGGCCTTCAACCAACTACACTTCTGCACAAGAGTAATTAGTTCCAAGTGTGAACAGTCCTAGAACCTTCTGTGGTCTTCAAATAACTACCCTTCTGCACAAGAGTATTTTTCTAAAGGCACACTGCTTAGATAACCAAATGCCACTGTTTGGTTACTCAGTATCTTTCAGATCCCTAGAGAATATGCTAATCCACCAGGCCACTTTGATCTTCAAGTCTCAACTTCTTCTTTCTCCAAAGCAAGGCATCTACACCTCACACAGCTCCCGCAAACTGCATGAGATGAAGCATTAATTCCATTCATACCTGAGAAGATCAACTTATCTTCAAATGATGTGCCACAATATCACTTGAGGCCTTAAAGTTTCTGCTTGATGTCACAACTTTGGTTAAGATATCCAGCTGGAGAGTCCAGGCTTTCATTCTGCCTCTTAGAAGATTCTCCTCACTCAATCAGAACTAGCTCACAGACTTGAGTTTGAGAAGACAACCTCCATCTTGCTTGAAATTCATTTGCTTCATGAACCAAGGGTGCAAAGGCTTGATTCTTTTAGGGAGGAAGGATCACACAAGTCTTTACAAAAGGATTCCCGCTTTCCTTAAGTATAAACTTCTTCAGAAAATCAAAGATAACTGCCACTTATCCTTGACCTCCAAGCTGAGCAAGATCTCATGCTCCTGTGCACTTAGATCAGAAATAAAATGACCCAAGCAGTGCTATTACCAACACCATCTTCTAGACAAGTTTCTTGCCAGGAAAATTTCTAGCTAATAGATCAGGTGCTTCTAGTAGAAACTAGAACACAACTGTTGCACTCCAATACTCTTATAAAGCATATTGTCTTCATCTTCACTCCCATCAGCACTTCATTCTAGCCTTAGTTTCTGGCCAAAAACCTTGCTAGAATGAAGACAGATCCAGCTTCACTCCTTGAATCAACAGATTTTTGCACAATGTCTGCTGATGGAATGTCTCAGCATTTGGTTGAACATCAGACCTTTGAAGTTGACCATACACAACAAGGCCCAGATGCTTTGTGTAATGACAGAGATTCTTCTTCTAGAAGCTAGACTTGGATCATCCACCTGATGAACTAATAAAGCTTTGACAATGTTGATCATTATGGATAATCAATTAAATACTTGTGCATTCCACAAATAGAGATTGATCTTAAATCCATACAACTTGTCGAGAAGGCCAGATGATTACACTTCAGTATTACCAAGAGTATTCTTTAGTATAACTATCTTTAATGTTGAAACAACAAGGCTGCCACCCTTGACTCAACCTCTCTTATGACTTCCTCTGCTGATAGATTCCTTGAAAGTCATGAGTGGTGAAAATAAATCACCTCCCACACAACAGAACAACCCAAGCAACAGCTCAAGCACAACTTCCAGCAATCTGCCACAGCCATACATCAACCTGTATATGAGCCAGTCTTCTCCCAGGGGCATCAGAGTTCTTTTATCAGAGAAATATGCAGCGGAACCACCAAAAAAACATGCCCTAAACAAGATGTTTGATCATTCAACGGGCCATAGGACAGAAGTAGCCACTCCTCCTTTGGCATAACATACAGCTGGTCATAGAAGCTCCTATATCAGAGGGCACAACAACAGATACAAGCTTCTCCTTAGCTCCATAAGCAGTCGCTCAAACATTCAGTAAGATCAGTAACTCAGCTACAGCTTCCCCTTGTTCCAAAACACCAGAAAGTATCTCCCAAGATCTCATCCAGAACAGATAGGATGCCTGCTCTGATACCAATTGAAATTCTGGTATGCAGATCTCATATGTCCCAAGACCATTGATCTCTGATGAAACAAGGACGAGGATAGATCATGAACAATTTAAATTTCTTTAAATTGTGTCAATGTCATGACCAACATCATGACCTGTGTTGTGACATCTGCAGGCTAACAGTTCTATTTATCCACTATTAGCATAATAATTTAGAGTTAAACCTCCAGTTTACACTCCTCACTTAATCTCTACCCAATGCAATTTTAGCCTAGAGACACTCTAGTACCTGAGTATACCCACTCACTCCCCCTCAATCACACAACAGTGATTTATAATTCAAAATTACAAAATTCAATATGAAGAGACACTTCATACACACCTTGATCTTGCTTCACAACTTTGATCAAGGAACTCACACACTCTTGCTTCACAACTTTAAGTGAGACACAACCTAGAATCTACCTAACCAATGCAATCATCAACCAGACAATTACTTGGATTACAAGTATTCCTAAACAGAATTTACACGTGAAGACTATCCTTCTTCACTTATAAATATGTCTACCACAATGTATCAAAAGATACAAAGGGTGACTTACACACAAGGGACTCTCAAACCCTAGACCTTTATTTTACACTCTGGTTTTTCTTGATGTGAGTGCTTGCTTTCCTCTGCTTCTGCTCCTCCTTTTATAGTTGTGCAGACTGGGCTTGGGCTGGTCACAAGTACCAAACATTAGTTTTAACAAAGTAAAACTAATTTCCACAATTCAAGGTGCTGTCCAATTAGGTCCTGGCTTTTCATGATACGGTCAGCATTGCCTAGAATCTCTCCTAAGATAACTTCAGGAGTCATAACAGGTTTCCTGAAGTATAGCCTGAGTTTCCTCTTGCAATATAATAGAAAACCAACATGCCTGCTATGCACGCCTGATGTCATACGCTCAATGTCATATGACATCCAGTATGACATCCACTCTTCTGCCGATTTTTCTTTACACCAGACCTGCCTTCACCCAATCTTCTGCAGAATAACATTAGAAATAAGTATATTAAAGTTTCCTAAAAGGTTTCCAAGATCCTTTTATGAATACCAATACAATTTGTTCTTGTTCCTAATAAATCTCCTTGACATATTTACTGATGAGGTATTTTCAACATGGTCTTATCAATCCAAACCAATGCTGTCAAGAGATATACACTAGCAGCTCCTTCTGTTGTCATGCGGTGATGTCCTGCTTAAGACACATGACAGTACACCTCACTCACTGCCTGTGAGGAACTTCATCACAACTTAACCTGTTGTGGCCACTGCTAACACATAGCAGCTACTGTTGTACTAGACATTGATGCATGACACTCAGCTCCTGCTAGCTCCTTCTGCATCCATGACAGCAGTTCTGTCATCAGCTCCTGCTGCACTAGTAGCAATGTCATGAGTCATCAGCCCCTGCTACACCACTACTCCTGCTGTTTCTCACACATGACAGTAGTTCTGTCATGACAACAGATAGATGTCGTGATGGATGTCACGACATTCAACATGACATTCTCATTAAAACACTCCACAGCAGTTCTGTCACCACAACAGATGGAGATGTTATAATATCCTGCTTAAGATCAGTGCAGGATCATGTTTTACCAAAATTTAGCCAATCATAGAACCATGGAACTAACAATTGTATATTATTCCTTTCATATTTAATTTTTACGAATATTTTCATACCCCAAATTTTGACCCCTTGATTCCATCACCATTCTAGGAGCATTTTTGTACCTCAAAAAATACGATCTTAGTGATGCGAAAAACTAGGGTTTGCACGATCACAGATGGACTTATGAGAGTCGCCACCAAACTTTATTTATTCCCACGAAGGGAAAGGGAAAATATCGAGAAAACCCACAAGGAAAAGGATATGGTATGGTCATCGCAACCTTGTTGTGTTCGGAAGTCGGTTATGTAAGGAGAAGGTACTAGCACTCCCTACATTCATCGTACTCGATGGGAACCGTCTAATTTATCTAGGCATGAAAAGTATTCGATATCTTATTTCTTGCTAAGGGAAAAAACAGATGATTACTTGAGGGAAAATGAAAGATTTTATTATTCAGTTCGTCTGAATTTACAATCCAGTGCCTACGTATCTGTTTCCCTTGAAAATCGGAAAACAACCGATGATCTTCCAAATCTTACTTTGGTGACTCACAGGATCGATCAGATTGATCCTAGGACATGTGCTAAAAGATTTTGTTTTTGGTTTTAAGAGTTTATTCAAGTTCCACACTCGAATAACATTGGGACAAAAGAATCCTAAAAGAACATCTATTCGACTACGGGTTAATTTAAAGGTAAAGTAAGGCTTTCAATAAAAGAGAAGAAAGTTTATTGGTTGGTAAGGGTGAAGTTAGATTGAGGACGAAGAGAAAAGAACTGCATAGGAAAAAGAGAAATAAGGGAAGGAGGAAAAGGGGTAAAGACAATAAAGACAATAAAAGACTTTGCAAAACTTAAAGTAAAAACAAGTAAATTGCATTAAGTTAAAAGATGGTGTGTTTACATCACGTACATTCTCTTACAATACTCGCTTTCTCTACACTTGGATACTTGGAGTAATTTCAAGAGTAATTTGTACAATAGTAAATTACAACACACTTGGATATGTCTAAGACACCCTATTTATAGTAAAAAGAAATAACCTCTCATAACCTCCACCATAATCTCCTTCCGCCACTTGTCTCAAATGCATGGATCTATTACTCATAAGGTGACACGTGTCTCCCTCAATTTTCCACAAGCAAAACCGTTCCCTCCAATATTTAAATTTCAAATCCTTCGATAAACCATTCTTCTCAGCAGGCGGTCGAACTCTTGGCTTCTGGGTGAGTCCTTCGACTTAGCTATTTTGCTTCTTTCGACCATTCTTTTGGTCTCAACCTATCTTTTACCTTTTTTTGTCTTAAATAGCTTCTTTCTACCTGAGGCGTCGAATTTAGGAGCTAAGAAATTGCCCCCCAAAAATGTCTTTTCAACTTCGACTGTGGAAAAGCACATTTTTTGACAACGTCTGGCTTTCGACGCCGCTTTGCCCCCATGAGTGTCGTTTGATACTCTTTTCCACCAATGCCAGTCTGAGAAGTTGAAAGGGAATGAAAGAGAAAAAGAAAGATAGCTATGAACATGCAAGCTACTGTTCCGCCACCTTGATGCACGTTTATGACGTCACTATCATCATGGCTATTTTCTCAGGACTCAACAAAATCGTGGGCCATCATCATCCTTCCACCCTCGGGGACGTGAATTGCAACTACTGCCTCTGCCATCCCACATCCAAGCATACACGTGGCCCACTAACTCTAGCCCCTTAATGATGGAAACTTTCAGTCTTCCATTCACTATATAAATAATTTCCCTTTGATGTTTTCATTTTTTACAACTTTTCTAACTCTTCACGACTTTCCTTGCTTTTTCTCTAATTTTCTGCTTCCAATCAACAAACTCTTACTTCCTTCAACAATGGTTGATCATCATCAGAAGAAAATGAAACCCAAAGGACAAACTTCTGCATCAACACTTCCTCCCTTTGCCAGCTTGAGTGGTCCCCAGGCGGTAAAGAATCAACAGTTCATTCGTGAACCCCTGACGGAAGAGAAACGCCACATTTACGAATCTCAGGTAATCATTCCTGTTACTATTGTAGGGAGACCTTTAGCTATGTCTGGGCCTTTACTCCCTCCAGGTCTTGACCACTCCGCCATTAAAGATTTCTTCCCTTTTTATAGAACCACTAAACCCTAGGGCAAAGAGACTCTAACAAAATTTCCACTGACGGTCCTAATAGCCTGAGCCTTTTCGACGTAGACTTTAGGTACCTTCACGATGGGGCCAGATTATTTAGGGTCACTCCCTACTTCAAATATTCCGAACTTTATCTCAACTGGCTGACGAAAATAGAGAAAGTAAAAGCCCAGAAATGGAAGGACACTGGGATTTACGATATGATTATGATGTCGAAGGTAGGTCCTTCGTACTGCCCCTTTATGCTGGTTTCTTCCTTATTCTTCTGGGATAGGACTCACAACACTTTTCACCTTCCTTGTGGGATGATGACACCCACTTTACTCGACGTAGCTGCCATTGTAGGTCTAAAACCCTACGGCCTTGTTTATGATCCCGAGATCGATAGTCATGACAACATTGGTTTTGCCAATACTAAACATACTTATACAGCTTTTGTCCAACATTACCACAATAAAACTAGTACCTCTGTTGATGATGAAGAACACATAGCCTTTTTGGCCATTTGGTTATCCCGCTGTGTATTTTGTACCAAATCTTTGTAGGGGGCACGAAAGTATCTGGTCCTGGCCAACCAACTACATGTGAAGAAAGGCGTTTGCCTCAGTGAAATGATCCTGGCCAGTCTTTATGAGGCCTTAGGCGAAGGCGCGGGTAAATTGAAAGATCCTGACAGCCTTGGCAACTTACTATTGTCGGGCCCCTTTTGGCTTCTTCAGCTGTGGCTTAATGCCACTTTTGAGCACAGTCTTCCCAACAAAGGTGAAGTTGATGAACGTTCGTCTGTAGTTGCCGAGAGAAGAGTCAAATGACCTCGCCTGGCTCAAATTACTCCTAGCGAGGAAGGCCATTCCCTTTGATCCAATTTATCCAGCTTTGTTCATATGTTTGCAAAACGGCATGAGTTTACCGCGAAGATGGCTCCCTTTGCAGAACGAAAATGTGGCCCAGAGTGGTTTACTAGACACTTCCCTGCTCCCTTAAAGAAACACGAAGAGGATTCAAAGCTGATTTGGGAGAGATTCCTCATTCCCCGCCTACTGATTCACAAACTAAACCTTGTAAAAGGTCACTCCAGCTTGCTAGCCTATCAACCGAACTTGGTGTCCAGGCAATTTGGTTTAATTCAAACCTTGCCCAAATGCCTGTATGACAAGAAATCACACATCATTCTCCCTTTTACTGTGTTATCTCCTCTGGATTGTTCGACGCAACTGGCACGCCACACTCACAAGTCCTACCTCACACCTGTTCACTTTGAACCTTCTTACTTTTGCTCCCAAAACTTCTATGACTGGTGGTCGAAACATTACGCCTCAGAATTTCTTGACGCTCCTAGTTTTACTCGCTTGATTGACCAAGCTTTCATTGATGTGCAGGAGAAGATCAAGAAAGGTACATCTACTCATATCAAAGAGATCCAAGCCTTCCAGAAGTATTTCGAAACTGCATATCGACCAGATGATGTTAGTCGAACCATCCGCGAGGCTGCTGTCACTTTGAAAGAAAAATTTTCCAAAAAACTGGATAGTTTAAAGATTCCCTCTTCTGTTCCTCGCGAGAAACGGTATGAGGTTGCCTTTAAACTTTTTCCCCCAAAAGTCCCTCGACTACCAACCGCTGGTTTTGGCATGGCTCTTGCCCCTCCATTTCTAGATTGGTTTATTTGTTGAGATGCTATAAAAATTCTTTGACAGCAGTCTAAGCCCAAAGCACAGCGGGTGGTTCCGACTAAACATACACTCGATACGTTTAAAGGGCACCTTCATGTCAGTATCGAAGATGTTCGCATCGAATCCGACATTCTTGAAGGTTCATCCCCCTTTGATTTGGACTTTCCTCTCTGACCTTTATTGTTGCTAACTGTTTTTAGTATCATCTATTTTTTCAGTTGCTCTAAAACATGCTGCCCCAACAGCTAGAACTGAAGTCAAGGACGAAGGTCAAAAGGTAACCTTCTGCAGCTCTTTACTATCTCGATCTCCTTAATCAATCTCACCATTTCATATTGCTTTCAGGCTAGTCGAAAACCACCTACCCCTCAAAGAAGATTAAAAAGGGCTTCTTCCCAAGTTATTATTGATTCCGATGACGAAGATGAGTCTCCTCATGAGAGTCTTCAAATGAAAAGGAGAAGAAAGATTATCCATGATGTGGATGCTCATGATGCTCCATCTGCTCCTGTTGCAACCAACACACCTCAACCTACCAATCCTCCTCAAGAACCTACTCCCGCTCCCGTAGGGGATGCTTCGATCCAAGCTGTTGTCCCCATGGAAAGTGATAATTCGAGTACTGCTGACGAAACTGTCAAGGTATGTTGCACATCTACCTTTCCTTGGGCCTTTGCACTGACTCTTTAGTCTTTATTCTTTTTAATGTCCACCTTTTCTAGGATGATGCTGGAACTTCACGATCTAATCCCACTGCGGTTCCTAGTCGCTATACCCCTTGAATAGCTAAGGTGAGTCTACATATCATCCCACTTCTGATTTGGGTTCTGGTGTGAGTTCACTTGGTGAAATTAATAAACCTGATTCTTTCACAGCCCCTCCATCTCCTGCAAAGACCACTACCCAGCAGTCTCAGACTAACGGTTCTGATCATGAAGACGATGATCCTCAGGTTGATCCCATTACGGTGGATGATGAAGTTGACGCTTCGGTGGGGAAAACAACTCTGGCTGATACGACCAACTCCCCTTTGGGTCAGACAGTAGCTATGGATGAAAAAGCTGTCGAGGGTGATCAAGCCATTGAGGATCAGGCTAAGCTCCAGCCTGAATTGCATGAATCCAGTGACAAAGGCACTGGGGATGACATGGAGGAGGATGGCGACAAGGCAAAGGACAGCCAAGATAAAGAATTGAAAATTGTGGACACCTCCGTCAAAGAACCTGAAACTGCTGAAACAACAAAGACTCTTGTTCCTTCTACCCCAAAGGATATTCCAACGAACTTCTTCCCAGGTGAAACTCAACTTACTCCCGCCAAACTGGATGAGTTGAAGGTTTCCAACCCTCGACAATACATTAGGCTTTTGTTGAGTAGGAGAAGTCATTCTTCTAGCCGTACTCCCAGTACTTCGACTTCCGAAGGGCAAACCTCAAAGCCACCAACTGACAGTGCCCTCGACAAGGTCAAGCAAAAGATCTTCAAAGGGGATCTTTTTACCCTCCTGCAGATGGGCCCTGCCAGCCATCTTCCCCTCAAAGCTCTTCTCCAAAAAGTGGACATTAAATCCCTTACTCCTGAGGCTGCAAATGTTATTCAAGAAGTTGGTACCCTGATCGACCAGGTTTACAAAGATTATCGATTGTTGCCCCAGATTGAGGGTGATATTGAGACGAAGGTTGGCAGCGAAGCTGCCGCTTGGAGCATTGTTGTCGACTCTGAGGAGAAGATTGCTGAGTTGGAAGCAACGAAGGAGAAAAATAAACAAGAGGTCCTGACTAACGAGGCAAACATTGCTGAGTTGGAAGCTAACGAAGGAGTAAAATAAAGAACACTGAATTATCTTCCTTCGACGACTCCTCCTTAACAGCTTAGCTTGAGCATGCCGTCACCTACGCTGAGGAAGCCCGTCATTTGGAATTTGAAGTTGCCCAGCTGAGGATAGATAAGGCTCAATGCCAAAGTCGTCTCGAACTTCAAAAATCGACTTACCTTAAGATGAAGGTGAATCTTCCTTTTTGATTTGTTAGGTTTTATAATAGAGCAGACTATACTAGCCTTTGTGAGCCATTTATTTTGTTTGTAAGACATTGGGCCATTTTGGCATATTTTAAATTACCATTTATGGCTTCGCTTTATCTTTGACAATTATTCTGTTGATATTTTCACCTCTCGAAGTGCAGGCTTATACTTCTTTAAATATTTGCCATTTACTTTTAATACTCTCTCATCCTTACTCAGCTCTGTCACTTCATATGCCCCGTTGAAGAATACCTTCGATACCTTGAATGGTCCTTCCCACTTTGGGGACCACTTACCTAGGGACCTCACTTTTCGATCCATCGGCAGGATTACCCTCCATACCAAATCTCCAACCAGGAAAGTCTTCGCTTTGACCTTCTTGTTATTTGATTTTTCCACTCTTTTCTTTTGTCTTCTCAAGAGTTCTAGAGCTTTTAATCTCTCTTCGTCTAAGTCGACTAACTCATCAAGCATCATGTCCCAATAAATCTCTCGAGGGATTTCATGATGTCTTTGAATTCTTACTGACTGTATGTGTATCTCAACTGGCAATACTATGTTATGGCCGAAAGTGAGTCGATAAGGGGAAGTGTTGGTTGCCTCCTTCGGGGATGTTCGACATGCCCATAGGACTTGATCCAATGTCTTATGCCAATTCCTAGGCTTTCTTCCAATTTGTTTCTTTATCATGCCAATTATCACTTTGTTTGCCGCTTCGACTTGGCCATTGGCCTGAGCATAGTAAGGTGTCGAGGTAAGGAGTTTAAATCTCATTTCTTTAGCAAACTCCTGCATCTTCCTACCCGTAAATACTGACCCTTGGTCTATCGTTATTGTCTCTGGTAGGCCAAATCTTTAGATGATGTACTTCTGAATGAATTCGATAACATCTTCTTGGTCTACCTTCGGTAGAGGTATAACTTCGATCCACTTGGTAAAATAGTCTATCCCTACCAAAATGTACTTCTGGTTTTTGGAAGACGCAGGTCGAACCTCTCCTATAAGGTCTAAAGCCCAACCTCTAAATGGCCATGGCTTGACTATGGAATACAACTCACTTGCTGGGACATGCTTTATGCCAGCGTGAATTTGGCATTCCTGATAACCTTTGGCGAACTCGATGCAATCTTTCAGCATCGTAGGCCAGTACATCCCCTGGCGAAACAGTAGCCATTTCATCTTATAGCCTACTTGGTGTGCTCCGCATGTCCCACCATGCACTGAGGATAATGCCAAGTATGCTTCAAATTCACTGAGGCATTTAAGTAAAACTCTCTCAGCAGTTTTCTTAAATAACTCATTCCCCAACAGGGCGTAGCTTAGTGCTTGGTATTTTATCTTTCGTTCTGTAGTCGCTGAAGGGTTCTGAAGGTATTCGACCAGAGGTTTCCTCCAATCTTTGTCTGTCAGACCTTCGACTGTAAAAATCTCAAAGGTTTCCTCGTCAGCGTAGCCAAATTTCGTGACTTCCAAGTCTGATGGTCTCAAGCCCACGGATACCACCTTACCTCTGGCCTCGATTGCCTCTTGCAAGTTCTCCTTCGAGACCCTGTATCCTGAGGCAACTTGTGCCAGGTTGTTGGCTATCTGATTGTGTATTCGTGGTATGTGTCGAATAGTGCAGACTTCAAATTTTTTGAGTAGTCTGTTAGCTATTACGAAATACATTATGTGATTTTCTTTAACGCATTTGTACTCCTTTGTTAGCTGTTTTACAACCAACTCTGAATCTCCCATTATTTCGACTTGGGTTGCCCCCAATTCTAACAAAATTTCAGGTCCGACGATCAAAGCTTCATATTCAGCTTCGTTATTAGAACATAGGACCTCGACTCTATACTTGAATTTTATTGGAATTTTGTCAGGTGAAATGATCAATAGACCTATGTCTGTCCCATTCTTGTGACTAGACCCATCAAAGTATAGCTTCTAAGGCTCTAGTTCAACACAGTTCAGGGTACTTTCATTTATGGAGTGTTCGACAATAAAGTCTGCCACTATTTGCCCTTTGACCGCTTTCAGTGGTCTATAAGTCAATGAATACTCAGTTAATGCTAATGCCCATTTACCAACTCGACTATGCAAAATAGGTTTGGACAACATGTGCTTAATGACATCAAAATGTGACGAAACGTAAACATCAACTGGTTTTATATATTGCTTCAACTTCATACATGAGAAATACAAACATAAGCATAATTTCTCTATCTCACTATACCTAGTTTCTGCATCATTTAAAACTCTACTAAGGTAGTAAATGACTCTTCCGACGCCACTTTCATCCTCTTGAGCAAGCATGCTCCCTAGAGTTTTGTCTGACGCTGCTATGTACAGTCTCATGCTTTTATTTCGACATGGAGGTGCAAGGACCGGAGTATGAGTCAAGTAGTCTTTGATCTTGTCGAAAGCCTCTTGTTGATCTCTCGTCCATTCGAACTTCTCCTTGGTGGCTCGAAGCAACGGCGAGAAGGCTTGTGTTTTTCCACTGAGATTTGATATGAACCTTCTTAGGAAATTTATTTTGCCCAACAAGGATTGAAGTTCCTTCTTGTTGGATGGCGTTTTCGCTTCCATGATGGCCTTCGTTTTGTTTTGGTTGATTTTGATCCCCTTCTTGTGGACTACAAAACCCAGAAAATCTCCATCTTGCACACAGAATGCACACTTGAGGGGATTCATCTTGAGGCCAAATTTCCTCATTCTCATGAAGGATTTGCGCAGATGTTCCACATGAGCCATTCCTGACACAGATTTTATCACAATGTCATCAATTTATATTTGCATAAAGGACTCAATGTAGCCATGGAAAATCGAATTCATCGTCCGTTGGTACGTTGCCCCAACATTCTTTAGGCCAAAAGGCATCACTACTCATTCGTAAGTGCCTAAGGCCCCTGGGCAACGGAACGCCGTTTTTGGAACGTCGTCCTCGACGATGAAAATCTGGTTGTAACCAGAATATCCATCCAACATGCTAAGGTATTTGTGGCCAGCAGCTTAATCGACTAGCATTTCTGCCACTGGCATCGAATACTATCTTTAGGGGTTGCTGAATTCAAATCCCTAAAGTCTATACAGACCCTTAAAGATCCCTTTTTCATTATGAATGGTACAATATTTTCTAGCCATTCGACATACCTGGTCGTATGGATGAACTTGCATCGGAGGAGTCTTTCAATTTCCCCCTTTATTTTTGAGAGAATTTCAGGGGCGAAACGTCTCGGATTCTGCTTGACTGGTTTTTTTCCAGGCTTGATTGGTAGCCTATGCTCGACTAGATCTCTCTTTAGACCTGGCATTTCGTCGTAGTCCCAAGCAAAACAATCCTTGTATTCTCGTAGCAACTGGATGGTCTCGACCCTAAGTTGGGGGTCGAGGTTTGCGCTGATATAAGTTGGCCTTTTGATTATTCCATCTCCCAGGTCGACTTCCGCAAGTGGGTGTTGCGCCAACATTTTAACGTCGCTGGCCAATGGATCCTTTTCAAAACCCAAAGGCTCATCGTCATATATGGCGTCGAGTCTCTGCCCCTCGTATTGAATCTTAGGGTCGAAATACCCAACTGGACCTGCTTGTTTGGATTTTTCGTTGGCTCCCTCAGCCATTTCATTATTAGCGGCCTCCAAGGCCGTTTATAGTTTAGTTTCGGCCACGTAGGCCGAAATCCTTTGAAGCGTTGCGGCTTCAGTCATCATCGTCGAACTCACTTCCCCAGCCAGTGGGGTCTATGGGAAGTTCGCCCAGGTATGGTAGCCTTTCGCCTGGAACTTCCTTGTCCCATCAGAAACCTTCGACGGGATGCAGATATAACGAGCAATACACTTCGTCATTAGGTGCAAAGTCAAAGTCTGCAGGTTCACATGGCCTTATACCGGCCAAATGTTTGTCAAATTGTCCTCTATCAATATGGTTTATAGGTGCTTTAAAGTATCCCTGATCTGCTTCGATGTTTTCGACAATACCATCTGGTCTCCAGATGGCGATCCTCTAATGCATCGACGATGGTACTGCCCCTACTCCATGGATTCATTCTCTTCCAAGTAATAGATTATAATTGGCAGTGGTCTCCACCACCATGAAGATAGTCGGGCGGGTGATGGTTCCGACCATGACATTCACCTGAATGACCCCCATGGTCGAACCCACTTTTCCTTCATAGTTTGATAGCACCATGTTGTGTGGCTTGGTGTCTGTCTCACTTTTCCCAATTTTGTTCAACAGAAAATGCGGCATTAAGTTTACGTAGCGCCGCAATCCACCAGTATTTTGTTAACTGGGACCTTCTCTATTTGTGCCGTAATATAAAGAGGCTTCAGATGGTTTTTCATCGCCTCTGTTGGCCGTTCAAAGAAAGCATTTTTCTCCTCGACGCAGCCATTGTTCATTACATAATAGCATACCGGCTTATGAGCCGTTATTTCCCAGTCCGTATATGCGTCTGAGTTCTCAACTACTGAAACCCTGTCGAATTCCCTGGGTATTACTGATACTACGTTGACCAAAATATCCAATGTATCATCAGAATCTTCATCAAAATTATCGGTCATTTCATCGTCGACCGATTTTCTTTGTTCTTCGACCTGTGCTGGAAACAACTTTCTTCCTACAGGTGTCTTCCCAAAAGCCTTTGTTCGACCCTCCTGTTTAATGGAAACATTGGTGTTGGATCGTGGTTGGTCTTTATGTGCACCTTCTCTATGTGCTTTCCTTCTTCTCTGCTCACGTCTCCATTGGGATCGAGACATGGGATTCTTCCCTTTATAATTTTCTGACACATGAGTAGCCTTCGAAGACTGAAATTCTTTTCGATAGCTTAACGAAGATCCTCGTTGTACTTCGAAGTTTTTCCATCTCTTCTGCCCTTGCTGCTTGTTCTCATTAGGCTTCGTCCACTTTCCATCAGTGGCCTCAACATTGGGCTTAAAGCTAGTGGGCTTGTTCATCGGAGGCCTTATGCGAGGGTCAGATCTCTGCTGAAGGCCTCTTTGAGGGTCGAATCTTGGCCTTTCGTTTTCTTGCCTCAGCCTTCGTGTCCCTTCCAGCTTTTGTGCAGCCTTCTTGTCGAATATGGCGCTGCATCGGGGACAAAGCATCACACTAGAACCTTTCTCCTGGCAGCGGTGAAGAAAAGAAACGATGGATTCCTCCTGCTCTGGGTAGGCTTCCCTTGTGCGTGTTTCCTGGTAGTTCGACTCACTATCCGCTACCTCCTCATGTTGAGTGATTTGAACCATGTTAATTTCAATTTCTTTGGCCAGATTAAGCTTCTTCAAGCTTAACTCCACGCCTTTGGTGGCTTCATCAATCTTAACGAAGTCATCAGCCGTTTCCTTGGTCACTATCTCCCAACCCAGATTGCTCCTGTTACTTGGGCCTTTGGTTTCATCCCTTTGGTCACAGCTATCAACTTCCATTCCGACATAGCTCTCTGATCCGAAGCTGATGATAACTTTCGCCATTACAGCTTCATCTATGGGATTGCCAACACCCTCTGTTACTTCAATTGAAAAGTTATAACCGTCGACAACTTCGAGCATATTAGCCTCGACTGGCTCTGTGTAATTTGCGTCTGCCGTTTGTAGAGGATCTAAGTCGACCTTCATTTGGCCACCAGCTTTCTCTCTGAACTTAAGACGTCCTTCTTGGATCGCATTCTGAACAAGGTCCATGAAAAGAAAATATTGAGATGTTTTATGACCCAAGAAGTTATGATATTTACAAAACCCTTTTTTCTTCCTTTGTTCGATGGACGGCATTTTGGCGCCAGGAGGCACTATCATTTGTCCGTCTTTAACTAACAAATCGAAGATTTCATCACATTTTGTGATGTCGAAAGTATATGTTTTCTTTGGGAACCTATCATTCTTTTCAGATTCGACATAACTCTTCCCTTGTGGGGGAGCTAATACTTTGCACAAGTAAGGTGGTCCTTGCTTGAGTTCAGCAAGGTCCACTTTGCCATCGTCGAAACTCATAGACTCATCACACAGACCTTCGACGTTATCATTAAATTCGACAAAAGCTACCTTTTTATTTTTATTAAACTTAGCCTTCTCATCTTTGAGTCTTTCGAGTTGTCGAACTCGATCGGCTAATTGGGCCATGTCCCTTAGATACTGGGTATCCAACTTTTTCCTAATAGGGTAGTCGAGACCACCAGCGACCATTTCGACCAACTCATGTTCAGGGACCTGCGTGAAGCATCTGGCCTTAAGCAAACGGAACCTATTAAGGTACTCCTCTATTGGTTCAGATAAATTACGCTTCACACTAGCGAGTTCCTTTAAGTTAATTTTCGTCTGACCCATATAGAACTGTTCGTGGAACAAACGCTCTAACTGGGTCCAGTTACATATCGTGTTAGGGGGAAGCATTGTGAGCCAGGTAAAGGTGTTCTTAGTGAGAGAACTTGGGAAGTATTTTATCCTAAGGCTTTCATCATTCGCTATCTCTCCAGCCTCGATTAGGTAATGAGCCACATGTTCGACGGTGGATTTCGTCGTATCTCCTGAAAACTTAGTGAATTTAGGTACTTTCGTCCTAGGAGGTAACTCGGCCTGAAGGATATAGTCTACTATAGGTGAAGTGTAGTTTGTGAAGGTGAGAAAATACTTAGAAGGGGGGTTGAATAAGTATGAAGATAAAAACTTAGAAGTAAAAACTCAAGTATTTTTATCCTGGTTCGTTGAACTCAACTACTCCAGTCCACCCTTTCTAGAGTGATTTGCCTTTCTCAAACAAGGACTTAATCCACTATTTAATCAACTGATTACAATAGTAAGCACTGAGAACAACTGTTCAAAGTCTTCTCAAGAACTACTGATCCTAACTGGATCTTCTTAAGGTTTTCTTACAATCAAATGTAATAATAAATACAAGTGTTAAAATGCTTCTAATAAATCTTTATCACAACTGTGATTTTTCACTTAAGATTAAGAACAATGAAATAATTCTAGCAAGAATATATGAGTTGTATGAGAGCTTTTTCAATCAATTCTTTTCAAGTGTATTCGTCAACTAAAGAAGATGAGTGAAGACTTGCTTTTATAGGCACAATGATCCAAGATCTTTTCACGTTGAGAAGAGTGTACCAAAAGGTCTAAGCCTTTTTGTCTTCACATCAAGTGACCTTTCCTAGGAGAAGAATGCACAGAGAAATCCTTTTTGCCTGTGTTCTTGTGTCTAGCATAAATAAGGAAAGAGTCGTTTGGATTATTCCAACGGACATAATCTTTGAATTCTTCTTCAACAATTTTCAGCAAGAATCATCAGAGTCTAAGTTAGTCAGAGCCTTTTGATGTTCATCAGAGTTTTGCTGAATCAGAGTCTTTGCAGCAAGTGTGCTTTCAGCGTGTATAAGTTCAGAGCAGAGTTTTTGGGTCAGATCCTTAGTACTGGCAGCGTTAGTACTATCAGAGTCTTCTGAAGTAATTGTGCTTGAATAACTCTTCATACATACTTCTTCATTTCTTCAGATGCTTCTGGCTTGCTTCAGATTCTTCTGTAGCTTCTGCTTCAAATCCATCTGGAGGCAGCGCTCAGAATCTTCTGGTGGCAGCGTTCAAAATCTTCTAAAAGATGCTTCTGACACTTCAGAGTCTTGCATATTTCTTATGTTCATATCTAATTTGCTTCTGGAGTGATATTTACTTTAACATCTGCAGCAAACATTCTCAAGCAAATTTTAGAGTATATAATTCTTCAATACAAAATTTCATAATAGTTATCATCAAAACATAGAGATATTATTAAGAACCAATTTGTGTTCTAACAATCTCCCCCTTTTTGATGATGACAAAAACATCAGAAATTTTGTTCAGTTAGAAAAGAAAATAATCATAACTCCCCCTGAGATGATGAATCTCCCCCTGAATTGAATACTAAGAAGGAATAGAAACTTCCCTTTTTGCATGAGTATTCTTTTTAGGATCAGAGCCTGAATGTTCTAAACATTCAATCTTGCTTGTTTCAGAGTCAGAGTCTGATAAGTTAAATATGATTTGGGGGTCTCAGAGTTTCTTTTAAAGAGTATATCAGATTTATCAAATGTTCTGAAACACTCTGATTTTACATTAGATAAAATTGATATGTCTGAAGTTTCATTTAGGTAGAGTTTATTAAACAGCCATATCTATTTTCTCCCCCTTTTTTGTCATAATCAAAAAGAAAAAAACTTTTAAAAGACAAATAGAAGGAAATACAGAAAAGATAAATCATGTAGATAAAACATTTAGTCATTCATTCATTCAGAGCAAATAATACAAACATCAGAAAGAAAATTCAAGTACATGTTCAAACATCAGATAAAAAATAAACTAAGTTTGTTTTGACAAAATCATCTTCAACTGATCAGTGATCTCAGAGGATGATTGTTCTTGCTTTGACATCCACTTAGCCATTGTTTCATTTTTCTGATCTTGTTTGGACATCCACTGAGCCATGTCTTTAGACTTCTTATCTTGCTTAGCCATCCATGACTTAATCTCTGATTGACCAGCTTCCAGAACTGCAATCTTATCTTCAAGATCTAGATACTCTTTCTTGATCTCAGATGAAGAAGGTGGGACAGATTCTGAAGCAGGAACATAGTCAATTTCCATAGGGGATTCAGAGTCAGGAGCAGCAGATCCAAAGGGATGTTCTACAAGAGTCATAGCCAGAGGATTGTCTTTAGATGCAGATTCAGTGTTCACTTCTGTATCACAGACTTCAGATGATGAAGGAGCATCTTTAAGAAGCAATGCTGCAGATCTTTTAACAGCCCAGAACAAACTTCTAGCAGTTTCAGCAAATCTGAGCTTCACATCATCAGAACATACGTTCTTCAGATTTGATGCTACAATATTGAATCTGTTGATGAAGCTATTCCAAATAGCATCAGATTCATTTGCATCCATTGTTGATAAGCACTTCCTCTGTACAGAGCCTAAATGCATCTTTATTTCATTCAATAAACTTGTAAATAAATGATCAACATTCAGCCTATGTTTTGGTTTTAGGAGAGTTTCCAATGTGATTGGCTTGGGTTGAGGTGAAGGTGGAATGGTGAATTTTGGAATGGTGATCAGAGGGCGAGGGTAGAAGGGTATGGATGGAGGATCAGATGAAATGTCAGGTTTGGATCTAACTAAAGCATTCAACAGACATGGTTTTGCATCTGATGCATAGGAAACAACATCAAATACAGTAGAAGAGTAAGGAATGAATGCAGACTTATCAGATAAAAGAGGTTCTGATGAAGTCAGTTCTGGCAGTTCTTTTATGTAGGTTTGAAGAACATATGGTAGAATGATGGAAAGCTTGGGTTTAAGAGGGGTGATAGTGTCAGATGGTTCAATTCTTTCATAGAAATTTTTAACTTTCAAAACATAAGACAGTGGATAAGTGGGAATTGGTTTAAAGGAAGCAATGGATACAAATTCAGATCACCTTGGCTTAGGTTTTGGAATGGGATTGGGAATGAGAGAGTTTGATGAAACAGGTGGTGCTGGTTGGTTAACTGCAAGATTTCTGAGAGAGGGAGGTGACAAAATATCTGGGTGTATATCAGATTCTGATGAGTTTGAGGATGTGGTTGGAGTACAAGATGTAGAAGACACTTCAAAAACAGTTTTGAGAGGTGTAACTTCAAGAATCTCTGTCTTAGGTATATTTGTTTCAGATGGGTTGGTTGGTTCTGATTGATGCTCAGAAGGTTTTGATGGAGGTTCAGATGCAGGTTGTTCAGATGTAGGTGGTTCAGAAGTAGGTTGTTTAGATATAGGTGGTTCAGAAATAATTTGTGCAGATGTGTTTGATTGTTGTTGTTCTGGTTGTTGTTGTTGTTCTGGTTGTTGTTGTTGTTCTGGTTGTTGTTGTGGTTCAGATTAGTCTGTTGGTTTTGTTATAGGTGGTGGAGTTTGATTTGCTGGTGTTGTTGTTGTTGGTTCAGATGATGGAATAACAGAGGATTTTAATGGAGTTGTGGAAATGGGATCAGATGATTTTTGTGGGGAAGGAATTTTTAATGGTTCAGATTTTTGAGATGGAGCAGGAACATATTGTTTTTGAGTAGGAGGGGGTTTTGGAATAGAACTAAATGTTGATTCATTTAAAACAATGTTATTGAAAGAAGATACAGAAGATTTGGTACCTTTAATCTTGATACGCTTTGTTGGAACAGAGGGGGCGTCTCCATATGCTTTCCTCTTGATCAGCTTATGAGGCTTGTCAGCAACTTTTGGCTTCTTCTGAGCTGTAACTTCTTCTGCCTCTGATTGACCTCTTTTCCTTGTGTTTTCATTATATACATCAGGCATTGGTTCTCTTGCTCTTTTCAAAATATCTGCAGGAATGGGCATTCCATCTGCTTTGCATGCATCAATATATCTCACAATTATTTCCCTTGGTTCATCAGCACAGAACAGTGGATAGTTTTCAATTGGAATTCGCTTCTGACTGATTTCAGAAACATTCAACTTCTTGGGTGCAGATGAGAGTTCCTCTACAATTTTTAGTCTCTGAATACTCTTTGCATTCAGAGGTTTTCCAACAATGGATTCAAGTTCATCCTTGACTCCAGCTTCATACAGAGCCATCACCAGACCATTCTCTGTCAGAATGTCTGAAATTAACCTTCCAAAGGGAATCCATGTTCTGATCTTCTGACCCTTTTCCTTTACAGATTCTCTTGAAGCATTGATATGGTTCCATAAATGCATGAACTGAATGTAAGGGAGATCTACCTTAGTGCTCTGACTTAAACAGTACATGAAGTAGAGCATTGTTCACATAATCTGGAGAATTTGTAGATTTTCTGTGATGAATGCATCCCAGAAAAATCTTTGCCCAGATTTTATAGTCAGGCTTCAGATCTTTAAATTTGTTGGAGGCCTGTCCAGAAGTGATGACTTCCTCATAAACTTCTTCCATGTCTACACGCCCAGCTGGCAGATGACATACTCCATCAGTCTCCTCATACCCTATGAGTTTCCTAATTAGATCTTCAGTAATTATAATCTCCTTTCCCAGAACAGAAGACAAGATGAATTTGGGATAAACAGAAGCATGTATCCAGAATTCTTTCACCAGATGAGGGTAAATTGGTCCAAATAATCTATCAAAGTATTTTACCCAGCCTTGTGCATCAATTATTGAACGAAATTCAAATCCATTTTCAGCTAATGAATCAAATTCCACCATTGATTCACAGAGAACTTCAAGTTTGTTAACAGGAGTTAGCAAAGTCCTTTTAGGTGTCGTGAATGGAGTCACACCCATATTTTTAGAAGTAACTGCAGCCATGGTTGATTGAAACTGAGCTGCTGTAGAAGATGAGGTTGCCATTGAAGATGATGAAGATGATTTTGACGAGGGTTTATGGTTTTTGTGAAGAGAGAAAAGAAGACAGAAATGCATAAACTTGCTTGTGATGTGAAAAGTGTGAAAGTGGTGAGAGATGTGGTATTTATAGAAAACAATTAGGCACTCAAATAGACATTCAAAGCACGTTTACACATAGCATTTAATGGCAATTAATGAAAGAGAATAAAAATCATTTCAAGCATTAATTGATTCTGACAAATTGGGGGGGGGGGGGAATCAAGATTTTCACTATTCAAACCATACCTCAAATGTCTCTTCAGTAGTGTACACGCCATCTTTTCAGATTAAGAGTGACACGTGTTTTCTTGCATGTGCTTCTGAATTCTTTTGAGAAATGAAACGTTAGCCAATGTTCAGATCCTCTGAGATTGGTTAGTTCAGATACACACAAATAAACAAATCTAATAAGCAACAGATGAAATACTTCAGAGTGATGAACATTTTTCATCTGAAAAATTTGCTTCTGACAAATATTATTCTGGACACAAATCCATACCAATATTTTCCAGAATAAATTTGAATCTATCTTCAACAAGGGGTTTTGTGAAAATATCTGCCCATTGATGATCTGTATCAACAAAGGTTAAGTTTATAATTCCCTTCTAAACATAGTCTCTGATGAAATGATGTTTAATTTCTATATGTTTTGCCTTAGAGTGTAAAATGGGGTTTTTAGACAAACATATAGCAAAAGTATTATCACAAAATATAGAAATGTTACTTTCAAATATCTGATAGTCTTCTAGCTGACTTTGCATCTAGAGCATCTGCGTGCTACATCCAGCAGCAACAATATATTCTGCCTCTGTAGTTGATAGTGCAATTGTGGGTTGCTTCTTGCTGTACCAAGAGATTAGATTTCTTCCTAGAAATTGACAACTTCCAGAAGTAATTTTTCTTTCCACTCTGTCTCCAGCGTAATCAGCATCACAGAATCCAACTAATTTAAAATCATCAGATTTTCTGTAACACAAACCCACATTAGAAGTACCTTTCAGATACCTTAGAATCCTCTTAACAACTGTTAAGTGTGATTCTCTAGGATCTGATTGGAATCTTGCACATAAGCATACACTGAACAGAATGTCAGGTCTAGAAGCAGTTAAGTAGAGAAGAGATCCTATCATACCTCTGTAGAGTTTCTGATCTACTTTCTTACTTGCCTCTTCCTTGCCTAGTGTACTAGTTGGATGCATGGGAGTCTTTGCCATCTTACTATCAGTCATGTTAAATTTCTTTAGAAGTTCTTTAACATATTTGGTCTGATGAATGTAAGTGCACTCTGGAGTTTGGTTGACTTGAATTCCCAGAAAGAATCTCAATTCTCCCATCATGCTCATTTCAAATTCTGCCTGCATACATTGAGCAAACTCCTTTCCCAGCATAGTATTGGTAGATCCAAATATAATATCATCCACATATATTTGACAAATTAGAAGATCTTTCTTAAATGTTTTACAGAAGAGTGTTGTGTCCACTTTTCCTCTGATGAAATTTTTCTCCAGAAGAAAATTGCTTAATCTCTCATACCAAGCTCTAGGAGCTTGTTTTAAACCATAAAAAGATTTCTTTAGTTTGAAAACATGTTCTGGAAAATTTTCACTCTCAAAACCAGGAGGTTGGTGGACATAAACTTCTTCTTCTATAATACCATTTAGAAAGGCACTTTTAACATCCATCTGATATAGAGTGATGTTATATTGTGCAGCAAAAGAAATGAGTAAATGAATAGACTCTAACCTTGCAACAGGAGCATAAGTCTCTGTATAATCAATTCCTTCTTGCTGACTGTACCTTTGAGCGACTAGCCTTGCCTTATTTATTTCAACTTCTCCTTTCTTATTAAGCTTGTTTCTGAAGACCCATTTAGTTCCAATTATGTTGAATCCTTTTGGTCTTGGAACTAAGTCCCACACATCATTTCTAGTGAACTGATTTAGCTCTTCTTGCATGGCAATAATCCAATCATTGTCTTGCAGAGCTTCATCCACAGAGGTTGGTTCAATTATTGACACCAATCCAAATAATGATGCTTCAGATGATCTGAGGAAGGATCTTGTTCTGATAGGATCATCCTTCTTTCCAATGATCACATTCTCTAGATGAGAAGCTTTGATTCTGGAAGATGATCCTCTAACAGTTGATTCTTCAGAAATGTTTAAGTTGTTCATCTGAGAAGTTAAAGGAATTGCATCTGGCGTTGCTTCAGGTTCCTTCACTTGAGCTTTGTCTGCCTCTGAGTCTTCAGAGTCTGTGAGAATTACTTCTCTATCTGCAGAACTTTCAAACTGCTTTGGCTTTTCAATGCCAAGCTTATCATCAAATCTAACATGAATAGATTCTTCCACAATCTGTGTTTCAGTATTGTATACTCTGTAGCCTTTAGAGCGTTCAGAATACCCAAGCATGAAACACTTCTGTGCTTTAGAATCAAACTTGTTCAGATTTTCTTTAGTATTCAACATGTAGTAAATACATTCAAAAGGATGAAAATATGAAATGTTGGGCTTTCTGTTCTTCCACAATTCATAGGGAGTCTTTTCCAGAAGAGGTCTTACAGACACTCTGTTCTGAATGTAACAGGCTGTGTTGATTGCTTCTGCCCAAAAGTGCTTTGCCAGATTAGTCTCATTGATCATGGTTCTGGCCATTTCTTGCAGAGTTCTATTTTTCCTTTCTACAACCCCATTCTGTTGAGGAGTTCTAGGGCAGGAAAAATCATGAGCAATGCTATTTTCATTAAAATATTTTTCAAAATATTTGTTTTCAAATTCACCACCATGATCACTTCTGACTTTTATAATTTTGAAACCTTTTTCATTCTGGACTTGTTTGCAGAAGTCAAAGAACATAGAATGTGACTCATCCTTGTGTTTTAAGAACTTTACCCATGTCCATCTACTATAGTCATCAACAATGACTAATCCATACTTCTTGCCTCTGATGGATGCAGTTTTCACTGGTCCAAACAGATCAATATGAAGTAATTCTAATGGTCTGGAAGTAGAAACAACATTTTTTGATTTAAAAGAGGATTTTGAAAATTTCCCTTTTTGACATGCTTCACAAAGAGCATCTGAGGTAAACTTCAACTTAGGAAGTCCTCTGACAAGATTAAGTTTATTAATCTGAGATATACGTCTCATATTAATATGCCCCATTCTTCTGTGCCAGACCCATTGCTCCTCATTAACAGACAAGAGGCATTTAACATTCTGAACCTTAAGTTCTAAAAGATTTATTTTATAAATGTTGTTCTTCCTCTTTCCACTAAATAGGATTAAGCCATCCTTTTGACTAATAGCTTTACAACATTTTTGATTAAAGACTATGTCATAACCATTGTCACTTAATTGACTTATGGACAATAGATTATGCTTTAATCCTTCTACAAGTAAAACATTAGTAATAGAGGGAAGTTTACCATTTCCAATAGTGCCAGATCCAATGATCTTGCCCTTCTGATTCCCTCCAAATTTTACATCACCTCCAGATCTAAGCTCCAGACTTTGGAACATAGACCTTTCTCCTGTCATATGTCGCAAGCATCCAGAGTCCAGGTACCATGACTGGCATCCTGACCTTGCTGCTAAGAACATCTGCAACAGGAATTATTTTACTCTTAGGTACCCAGATCTTCTTGGGTCCTTTTGGGTTAGTTGTTCTGAAGGTTCATCTAAAATTTTGTTTTTCAACATAAGGTTTATTCTGACTAGCCTTAGATTTAAACACATGAATGTTCTTTTCAGAACGAGTGTGTTCAATATCATTCAAGTGACCAAATTTAAAATGGGAATATAAAGGAGTCTTCTTAATGATAATTTTATCAACAAGTTTTGGATTTAAAACCTTTGTAGAGGAAGATTTATATCCAATTCCTTTTATGTTATTTCTGCTAACTCCATAGATCATAGAAGCCATTTTGCTTCTGTCTATGCTTTTAGCAAGAAACTTCTGAAAACTGTAGTCATATTTTTCCAAAATATTTTTGCATTCAGACTCAGTTTCAGAATCAGAGTCTTGTTGAGCTAATTCAGAATCACTTTTCATTTTTAACTTCTTTTCATTTAGCTCAGCCACTTCTGATTTGAGAATATTATTCTCAGATACAAGATTGATTTGACGCTCCTTGTATTTGAGCTTAATATTGTTATAGCTCTTCAGAACCTCTGATAACACTTTGATAAGTTCATCTTTAGTGAGTTTATCCATTACCTCTTCAGCGTCAGAGTCAGATTCAGAGTCAGATTCAGATCCTGAAATTCCTTCCTCCTGATCTTCTATGTCTGCCATCAATGCTACGTTGGCACATTCCTCTTCTGACTCAGATTCAGATTCAGATGTATCTGAATCATCCCAGGTTGCCATTAGAACCTTCTTCTTCTTATCAGATTTTCTTTTAGGCTTTTCTTTCAACAGCTTTGGACATTCATTTTTGTAATGCCCAGGTTCTTTACATTTGTAGCAGACAACCTCCTTTTTGCCAGATCTTCTGTGTCTAGAAGATTTTTTTCTTTGGTCAGGCTTCCTGAAGTTTCTGAACTTCTTTCCTTTATGCTTCCAGAGTTTGTTTATTCTTCTGGACAACATGGATAGTTCATCTTCATCTTCAGATGAGGATTCTTCAGAGCTTTCCTCTATTACCTACAATGCTTTAGCAGATTTATTAGATTTTAAGGCAATTGATTTACCTTTCTTTTGAGGTTCATCTTCCTCAAGTTCAATTTCATGACTCCTCAGTGAACTGATTAGTTCCTCCAAGGAAATCTTGTTAAAATCTTTAGCCATTTTCAGCGCAGTCACCATAGGTCTCCATCTGGTAGGTAAGCTTCTGATGATCTTTTTCACATGATCAGCAGTAGAGTATCCTTTATCCAGAACCTTTAGTCCAGCTGTAAGTATTTGAAATCTGGAGAACATGGCTTCAACAGATTCAGCTTCTTCCATCTTGAAGGCTTCATACTTCTAAATTAGAGCCAGAGCCTTTGTTTCCTTGACTTGAGAGTTTCCCTCATGAGTCATCTTCAAGGACTCAAATGTAACACCCCCTTTCTATACCCCCAAATTAATACAATTAATCATTTAAGCATAATTCAAATTTTTATCAGAGTACATATAAGTCATGGCATAAAAGGGGTATGTTACATTATCACAAAAGAATTCAACGCATACAACACCTGCTCAATCGGATATGCAACAACGGGTCAACACCCACAAGAAAATATTTAGAACAAGGCGGAAACATCTAAATATTCCATATTTCCAAGACATGTATTCACATATACAATTGTCATCCAACATGTTAACAAAACATAACATCAGCAGATACATACACAGATGTATCACAAAAGAATCAATATAACTCCTATCTACCCGGTGCTACATATCAGAGCCGACCGAACAAAAAGAATGAAGTCACGCTTCACAAAAAGAACCTCCAGCTTCCTACTCTGCAATGCCTCATAGAGCATTATAAAACAGCAGAAGGGTGAGAAACAATATCATAACAGTTAATGCATAAAATTGTATATATACATATATCCATAATTGTACAAGTTATACTCAATTTATGTTCTCACCACATTAAGCATATACAATTAATCATGTCTCTACACATACACATGAACATTTACTATATGTTTCTCCCAACAATCATATATAACATACACAGTTATATTCATACAACTAATGCATCATACACAGATGACTCATGCAACTCATAGAGACCGACACACGACTCTATGCAGATGCAAATGCGGTACCGACTCATTTCAACAGATTCTCTAAGGAATTGAGTATTCAGCAGATTCTCCACGGAATCAAGTATTCAGCAGATTCTCCACGGAATCAAATATTCATCAGATTCTCCACGGAATCGAATATTCAGCAGATTCTCCACGGAATCAAATACTCAGCAGACTCTCCACGGAATCAAATACTCTAGCCAATCCTCCACGAGATTACATGTTATGACCGATTCTCCAAGGAATCACATAATGCAACCGATTCTCCAAGGAATCACACAATGCAACCGATTCTCCAAGGAATCACTCAATGCAACCGATTCTCCAAGGAATCTAATATAACCATCGTATCATACGAGGTTCTGCAAATCCTCCGAGGGATCAATCAACACACAAATGCATACTAAGATGCTACACAATGCTAATCCTCCGAGGGATCGATCAACACAGAATGCATACTATGTTCACAAACATACTCATTGCATTTATCACATACATCGCATATATCTATCATGCATTCACATTATGTACCATTTCACACATGGTTTACACACATATCAGCCTATCAATGCGTTTCTATTCAATTCAAGCAAATACACAAGATTATCAAACGTTCAAGATTTACCATTGGCTCTACAATCTAGGATTCACGCCTTTCGGCCACCCACAACACGACATATCGAAACAGTTCACACATCAATCATTCATATAGGCATTAATCATAATTGAATCAACTAAACATTATGCTATGAATAAACAGCAAAACAAATAACACGGCCAGGTTCGCCAACCTTCGCCTGGCGAAGCCACGCAGCGAATGCTCGCTGGTCTTCGCCTGGCGAACTTCCCAGCGAAGTCCACTGGGAGTAATTCTGGAATTACTCGCTGAGGCTCGCTACACACTCGCCTGGCGAACCTTCGCCAACTCACTTCGCCTGGCGAACTTGCCAGCGAATACAAGGTGTTAGCTTCTGACTTGCTTCGCTACAGCTCGCTGGACTTCGCCTGGCGAAGCTTCGTTGCCATTCGCCTGGCGAGCCTGCGAAGACAGAACCTCCATGGCTGTTCCAAAGCCCAAACTCCACAAAATCAACCGATTAAATCCAAACCAGTCTCAGTGGCACAACCCAACCATCACCCGACTAAACTACATCGTCTAATCCGAGTTCTAACCGATTAAAACCTCATTCTACTCACAAAACCAACTTCTAACCTAAGTGGAAAAAGAGTAGAAACTCTACAAAATCCAAACATATACACATACAATCATATACATTAAAGAGATGATGGAGTTTCACACCCTTACCGATCGATTGCAAGCTTTGGTGATGATCCCTTGATGATTCTAGGTTTTCCTCTCCACTTTCTCTTCTCTTTCTCTTCTCCTCTTTTCTTTCTCTTGTTTTTCTTCTTATGTTACTATCTTTCTTTCTTTTCCTCTTTTATTCTATTTCTATCTCTATTTCTTTCCTCTCAAATTCTTTCCAACACTTACCAATCAATTCCCACACTAAATTGCTAAATGTCTAAAATGCTCTTTTTACTCTAATTCCCCGAAAACTCTCCGAATCGGTAAAAATAGATAAAATAAGCAAACACCACATAGTAATATATAATTTCTCAATTTAAAACAAACATCAATTAAATAAATTAAAAGACTCAACAATTAATGGGAATTCAGAATCGGGGCGTTACAACTCTCCCCCACTTTAGAAATTTTCGTCCTCGAAAATATTACCTGATTCAAACAACTCTGGATGCGATTCTCGCATCTTGCTCTCCAATTCCCAGGTCATGTTGCCTTCCGCGGCACCTCCCCAGGACACTTTCACAAGCGCAATATCCTTGCCTCTTAGTTTCTTAACTTCACGGTCCAAAATACTAACCGGTAAAACTTCAACTGTAAGGTTATCTCTTACTTCAACTTCATCCATTGGGATAACATGTGACGGATCCGGAACATACTTCCGAAGTTGCGAGACATGGAATACATCATGCAAATTCGAAAGGTTCGGAGGCAACGCCACACGATAAGCCACAGCACCAACTCGCGCGACAATCTGATACGGGCTAATAAAACGAGAAGTCAACTTTCTCGACTTCAAAGCACGACCCACACCCGTAACCGGTGTAACTCTCAAAAACACATGGTCGCCCTCTCGAAACTCGAGATCCTTTCTCCTTTTATCATGATAACTTTTCTGTCTACTCTGAGAAGCTCTCATCTTTTCCCGAATAAATTTCACCTTATCCGTCGTTTGCTGTACCATTTCCGGACCAACTACCGACTTTTCACCTGTCTCATGCCAACACAGAGGTGTTCGACATCTCCGACCATATAAAGCCTCAAATGGCGCCATACCAATACTCGAATGGAAACTGTTATTATAGGTGAATTCAATCAACGCTAAATAACCGTCCCACGCACCACCTTGTTCAAGCACACAAGCACGCAACAAATCTTCTAACGATTGAATCGTCCTCTCGGTTTGACCATCTGTTTGCGGATGATATGCCGAACTCAATCTCAACTTAGAACCCAAGGCACCTTGCAAACTCTCCCAAAATCTTGAAGTAAATCTAGGATCTCTATCCGACACAATACTCTTAGGAACTCCATGAAGCTTCACAATAGTGCCAACATAAATCTCGGCCAACCTTTCCAAAGAATAAGTAATATCAATCGGAATAAAGTGAGCCGATTTAGTAAGCCTATCAACAATCACCCAAATAGCATCATGTCCTCTTTGCGTATTCGGCAATCCCGTAACAAAATACATCGATATACTATCCCATTTCCATTCCGGAATATCCAACGGTTGCATCAATCCACTAGGCTTCTGATGCTCCACCTTAGACTTCTGGCAAGTCAAACACGAGTACACAAAACGAGCAACATCGCTTTTCAATCCAGACCACCAAAAGATCTTCTTCAAATCCTGATACATCTTATTCGCTCCTGGATGAATACTCAAGTTACTCCGATGTCCCTCTTCCAATATCATCTTTTTCAAATCCGCATCATCGGGAATACAAATACGACCTCGAAACCTCAAAACTCCCAATTCATCAATTTTGAAATCTTCATTTCCATTCGTCATCAAATCCACAAATTTCAAATCCAACTTTTGCTTTTCACACACCGTAGCAAGGAAATCATTCGTGACATGCAACATACCCAGCTTCACACTACTCGGTGTTAACTCACAAACCAAACTCAAATCTCTAAAGTTCTCCAAGAGTTCCCACTCTCTAACCATCAAAGTAGACACGTGCAAAGACTTCCGACTTAAGGCATCGGCTATCACATTCGCCTTACCCGGATGATAATTTAAACCAAAATCATAGTCCTTCAAAAGTTCTAGCCATCTCCTTTGCCTCATATTCAATTCCTTTTGATCAAACAAATACTTCAAACTCATGTGATCGCTAAAAACTTCAAATCTTGCACCATAAAGATAGTGCCTCCAAATTTTCAAAACGAACACTACGGCCGCTAACTCCAAATCATGATTAGGCTAATTCTTTTCATGTACTCTCAACTGTCTAGAAGCATACGCCACGACCTTCCCATCTTGCATTAATACACCACCCAATCCTGACAAAGAAGCATCACAATAAACCACAAAAGGTTCTGTAGGATTCGGCAAAATCAAAACTGGCGCTGTCGTTAACCTTCTCTTTAATTCCATGAAACTCTCTTCACAATTAACATCCCAAATAAAATCCTTTCCTTTACAAGTCAATTGCGTTAACGGGAGTGCTAACTTTGAAAATCCTTCGATAAACCTCCGGTAGTAACCGGCCAAGCCCAGAAAGCTTCGAATTTCCGTAACCGATCTTGGAGTCTCCCATTGCATTACCGCATCGATCTTGGATGGATCCACACTAATACCATTGCCGAAAATAATATGTCCAAGAAAACTCACCTTCGATAACCAAAACTCACACTTAGACAACTTTGCGTACAACTTCTTCTCTTTCAAAATCCGCAACACAATCCTTAAATGTTCTTCGTGTTCCTCTCGAGACTTAGAATTAATCAAAATGTCATCGATAAACACCACCACAAAACGATCCAACTGCTCGTGGAAGATACAGTTCATATATTCCATGAAAACACCCGGCACATTAGAAACTCCGAATGGCATCACCGTATACTCATAGTGACCATATCGTGTTCTAAAAGCCGTCTTCGAAATATCTTCTTCCTTAACCCGAATCTGGTGATAACCGGATCTCAAATCAATCTTACTAAAAACACGGCCTCCAACCAATTGATCCATCAAATCATCAATTCTTGGAAGCGGATACTTGTTCTTAATTGTCACCTTATTCAACTGCCGATAATCAATACACAATCGCATACTACCATCCTTCTTCTTTACTAACAATACCGGCGCACCCCAAGGAGAAACACTTGGTCTTACAAATCTCTTATCCAACAAATCATTCAACTGCTTCTTCAATTCCACCAACTCCGATGCCGACATCCGATACGGGGCCATCGAAATCGGTCTAGTACCCAGAACTAGATCAATAGAAAATTCAACCTCTCTCTCTGGCGGCACATCCGCAACATCTTCCGGAAACACTTCAGGAAATTCACAAACCACAGGAAACACGTCGAGCTCAACTTTGCTCTCCACCGACAACGATGCAAACAAACCAAACAACCGAGCTTCGTCCGCTAAAAGTTTCTTCAACTCTTTAGTGGAAAGAAAACTCTCGTTTTCACCATCTTCCAAAGAAGGAAACCTTACTAACTTGTGATAGCAATCCAGATGAACTCTATTAAATTGCAACCAGTTCATACCCAAAATTACGTCCAAACCTTCCAATGGCAAACACACTAAATCCATAACGAAGTCCTTACCATACATGGTCAAAGGACAACTTGCACACACCAAAGAAGTAGTTACCGACCCCGAAGCGGGAGTCCCAATAACCATACCACTACTCAAAGAAACCATACACAAATCCAACCGCTTAGCACACGCAAGAGAAATGAACGAGTGAGTCGCTCCAGTATCAATAATAGCAACTAAAGGCATATCATTAATAAAGCATGTACCTTTAATCAAACGATCCGCCGCATTAGTAGCGTCTGAACCTGCTAATGCGAAAACTTTTCCGCCCGCCAGAGCTTGCTTCGGTTTGGTACAATTCGGGCTAATGTGACCCACCTCGCCACAATTAAAACACTTCACAGCATTCTTTCTACACTCTGCTGCATCATGTCCAAGGAGCCCACAGTTGGAACACTTCGCCTTGAACTTTCCACAATCATAAGACTTGTGGCCCATCACGCCACACTTAAAACATTTGATCGCACCGGAACCTCCTCCGGGTCTCCTATCAAAGTTTCCCCTATGTTTGCCCTTATCAGCAGGCGTCACATAAGTCCGCTTCGTACTTGCTGCTTCCCTCTCCTCTCGCTCAAACCCTTATAATGAGTAGAACGAGCTCTACTGTCTTCTTCATAAATTCTACAACACTCGGTCAAATCCGAAAATCTTCGTATCCTTTGATAACCCACCGCTTGCTTTATCTCCGGACGCAAGCCATTCTCATACTTGATACATTTGGAAAATTTCGCTGTAACCGCATCATAGTGTGGGTGAAACTTCACTAACTCAGTAAACTTAGCGGTGTAGTCCACCACCGACATATTACCTTGTTTCAACTCCAGAAATTCCATTTCTCTCTTCCCTTTAACACTTTCGGGATAATACTTCCTTAGAAACTCAGTACGAAATAAATCCCACGTAATCTCCTCATCGTCGACCTCAAGAACTTGCCTCATGCTGACCCACCAGTCATCAGCCTCTTCTCTCAGCATGTGAGTCCCTAGTCTCACTTTGATCCCTTCAGCACAATCCATCACCCTAAAGATCCTCTCAATTTCCTTTAACCATATCTGAGCACCATCCGGATCAAATCTCCCATTGAACACCGGTGGTTGGTTCTTCCTGAACTCATCATTCGCATTCACGTTAGGTGCACCCTGCACAGCTCTGGCCATAGCCTCTAACGCCGCTGCCATAGCATTGTCATTACGACCTGCCATATTCTGAGGATTCCCAAAAATAACAACAAGGTTAAACAACCGTTCAACCAACACAACAACAAGACAGACACGACTGACTCAACACCGGCTCTGATACCACTTAATGTAACACCCCCTTTCTATACCCCCAAATTAATACAATTAATCATTTAAGCATAATTCAAATTTTTATCAGAGTACATATAAGTCATGGCATAAAAGGGGTATGTCACATTATCACAAAAGAATTCAACGCATACAACACCTGCTCAATCGGATATGCAACAACGGGTCAACACCCACAAGAAAATATTTAGAACAAGGCGGAAACATCTAAATATTCCATATTTCCAAGACATGTATTCACATATACAATTGTCATCCAACATGTTAACAAAACATAACATCAGCAGATACATACACAGATGTATCACAAAAGAATCAATATAACTCCTATCTACCCGGTGCTACATATCAGAGCCAACCGACCAAAAAGAATGAAGTCACGCTTCACAAAAAGAACCTCCAGCTTCCTACTCTGCAATGCCTCATAGAGCATTATAAAACAGCAGAAGGGTGAGAAACAATATCATAACAGTTAATGCATAAAATTGTATATATACATATATCCATAATTGTACAAGTTATACTCAATTTATGTTCTCACCACATTAAGCATATACAATTAATCATGTCTCTACACATACACATGAACATTTACTATATGTTTCTCCCAACAATCATATATAACATACACAGTTATATTCATACAACTAATGCATCATACACAGATGACTCATGCAACTCATAGAGACCGACACACGACTCTATGCAGATGCAAATGCGGTACCGACTCATTTCAACAGATTCTCTAAGGAATCGAGTATTCAACAGATTCTCCACGGAATCAAGTATTCAGCAGATTCTCCACGGAATCAAATATTCATCAGATTCTCCACGGAATCGAATATTCAGCAGATTCTCCACGGAATCAAATACTCAGCAGATTCTCCACGGAATCAAATACTCTAGCCAATCCTCCACGGGATTACATGTTATGACCGATTCTCCAAGGAATCACATAATGCAACCGATTCTCCAAGGAATCACACAATGCAACCGATTCTCCAAGGAATCACACAATGCAACCGATTCTCCAAGGAATCTAATATAACCATCGTATCATACGAGGTTCTGCAAATCCTCCGAGGGATCAATCAACACACAAATGCATACTAAGATGCTACACAATGCTAATCCTCCGAGGGATCGATCAACACAGAATGCATACTATGTTCACAAACATACTCATTGCATTTATCACATACATCGCATATATCTATCATGCATTCACATTATGCACCATTTCACACATGGTTTACACACATATCAGCCTATCAATGCATTTCTATTCAATTCAAGCAAATACACAAGATTATCAAACGTTCAAGATTTATCATTGGCTCTACAATCTAGGATTCACGCCTTTCGGCCACCCACAGCACGACATATCGAAACAGTTCACACATCAATCATTCATATAGGCATTAATCATAATTGAATAAACTAAACATCATGCTATGAATAAACAGCAAAACAAATAACACTGCCAGGTTCGCCAACCTTCGCCTGGCGAAGCCACGCAGCGAATGCTCGCTGGCCTTCGCCTGGCGAACTTCTCAGCGAAGTCCACTGGGAGTAATTCTGGAATTACTCGCTGAGGCTCGCTACACACTCTCCTGGCGAACCTTCGCCAACTCACTTCGCCTGGCGAACTTGCTAGCGAATACAGGGTGTTAGCTTCTGACTTGCTTCGCTACAGCTCGCTGGACTTCGCCTGGCGAAGCTTCGCTGCCATTCGCCTGGCGAGCCTGCGAAGACAGAACCTCCATGGCTGTTCCAAAGCCCAAACTCCACAAAATCAACCGATTAAATCCAAACCAGTCTCAGTGGCACAACCCAACCATCACCCGACTAAACTACATCGTCTAATCCGAGTTCTAACCGATTAAAACCTCATTCTACTCACAAAACCAACTTCTAACCTAAGTGGAAAAAGAGTAGAAACTCTACAAAATCCAAACACATACACATACAATCATATACATTAAAGAGATGATGGAGTTTCACACCCTTACCGATCGATTGCAAGCTTTGGTGATGATCCCTTGATGATTCTAGGTTTTCCTCTCCACTTTCTCTTCTCCTCTTTTCTTTCTCTTGTTTTTCTTCTTATGTTACTATGTTTCTTTCTTTTCCTCTCTTATTCTATTTCTATCTCTATTTCTTTCCTCTCAAATTCTTTCCAACACTTACCAATCAATTCCCACACTAAATTGCTAAATGTCTAAAATGCCCTTTTTACTCTAATTCCCCGAAAACTCTCCGAATCGGTAAAAATAGATAAAATAAGCAAACACCACATAGTAATATATAATTTCTCAATTTAAAACAAACATCAATTAAATAAATTAAAAGACTCAACAATTAATGGGAATTCAGAATCGGGGCGTTACATCAAACATGTCAAATGCAGTTTCTCTATTTGTGATCTTTTCATACTCAGTGTGAGATATTGCATTTAACAATATTGTTCTAGCCTTGTGGTGATTTCTAAATTCCTTCTTTTGGGCTTCTGTCATAGATTTTATATCTACTTTCTTGCCATTCCCATCAATAAGATGAACATATCCATCTATGACCAAATCCCATAAATCAGCATCATAACCAAGGAAAAAACTTTCAATCCTGTCTTTCCAATAATCAAATTTCTCCCCATCAAACATAGGAGGTTTAGTGTTGATTCTGTCTCTTTCTTCATATTTGTTGTTAATGTTAGATATTGAAGTATCAACCATAGTAACAACCAAATATATATCAAAGTTTTTCTCACTGGATCTTTTCTATCACTGTGAAGTGGTAGCACACACAGAATCGGAGCTCTGATGCCAACTGAAGGTGATAAAATACTTAGAAGGGGGGGTTGAATATTAACTCTTATAAAAAATATGAATTTAAATCTCATGAAAAGAAAGCACCAAACGACATCAAGGTTGAAGGTGAGAAAATATTAAAAGGGGGGGTTGAATAAGTATGAAGATAAACACTTAGAAATAAAAACTCAAGTATTTTTATCCTGGTTCGTTGAACTCAACTACTCTAGTCCACCCTTCCTAGCTTGATTTGCCTTTCTCAAACAAGGACTTAATCCACTATTTAATCAACTGATTACAATAGTAAGCACTCAGAACAACTGTTCAAAGTCTTCTCAAGAACTACTGATCCTAACTGGATCTTCTTAAGGTTTTCTTACAATCAAATGTAATAATAAATACAAGTGTTAAAATGCTTCTAATAAAGCTTTATCACAACTGTGATTTTTCACTTAAGATTAAGAACAATGAAATAATTCTAGCAAGAATATATGAGTTGTATGAGAGCTTTTTCAATCAATTCTTTTCAAGTGTATTCGTCAACTAAAGAAGATGAGTGAAGACTTGCTTTTATAGGCACAGTGATCCAAGAGCTTTTCACGTTGAGAAGAGTGTACCAAAAGGTCTGAGCCTTTTTGTCTTCACATCAAGTGACCTTTCCTAGGAGAAGAATGCACAGAGAAATCCTTTTTGCCTGTGTTCTTGTGTCTAGCATAAATAAGGAAAGAGTCGTTTGGATTATTCCAACGGACATAATCTTTGAATTCTTCTTCAACAATTTTCAGCAAGAATCATCAGAGTCTAAGTTAGTTAGAGCCTTCTGATGTTCATCAGAGTTTTGCTGAATCAGAGTCTTTGCAGCAAGTGTGCTTTCAGCGTGTATAAGTTTAGAGCAGAGTTTTTGGGTCAGATCCTCAGTACTGGCAACGTTAGTACTATCAGAGTCTTCTGAAGTAATTGTGCTTGAATAACTCTTCATACAAACTTCTTCATTTCTTCAGATGCTTCTGGCTTGCTTCAGATTCTTCTGTAGCTTCTGCTTCAGATCCATTTGGAGGCAGCGCTCAGAATCTTCTAGTGGCAGCATTCAGAATCTTCTAAAAGATGCTTCTGACACTTCAGAGTCTTGCATATTTCTTATGTTCAGATCTAATTTGCTTCTGGAGTGATATTTACTTTAACATCTGCAACAAACATTCTCAAGCAAATTTTAGAGTATATAATTCTTCAATACAAAATTTCATAATAGTTATCATCAAAACATAGAGATATTATTAAGAACCAATCTGTGTTCTAACAATTTGGCCTGGTGAAACCAGTGTTTAACCCATTTCTGGCCATAATTCTCTCGACCATGGCCGCTAGATTATTGTCTATGGTTATGTTGTTTCGACGAACATGCTGGACTACATTATCTGCGTCTTGGTTTCGATTCACAACCACTACTCCTGGATTTCTCTCTCCCAAGCCACGGTGTTGGTTTTGCAAAGGCTCTTCCCTAAGCCCTTCGACTACCGGAGGGACTATCCTTCCTTGGTTTCCTACGTCGACTTCTACCATATTCACCAAGTTGTCTCGTGGGACATCCACTACTGCGGCTTGGTTTCTGGTAAAGGGAGGTACCCTTATAAATTCAGCCAATCTCGTTAATTGTACCGCCAATTGTTGATTGGTCTGGGTTGTATTTTGGATTAATGGCTGAAATATTTCACCCATGGTTTGTGACAAAGTCTGAACCATCTGTAGGTTACTTTCATCCATCTGCTGTCTCAAACAAGCAACTGAGGTGTTGGTCAAATTGGGGCCTTGCGTCGAATACCCTAAACTCTGGCTTTGGGGGTTTCGACCCATGTTCACACCTGACCCTGACCCTTGTAGCGGCAAAGCCATCGCCTGATCCGAGAATATGAGGGGTGCACTTTGGAGCCCTTGCATCATAGCGGTGGGCATCCCATATGGGGGATTTCTTGGTGATTGTGTGAAACCAAGGGGACTAAACTGCCTGGACGTCGAACTTCCTCCTAACAAAATCTGAGGGTTCGATGTTTGATGGCCAATATATTCTAATACTGGTTGAGTATAAGGTCTTATCACTGTCGATCCAACCCCAAGTACGGAAGGTGTCGGCATTGGCCTCATAGGAAGCACCGTTTGTTCTCCAGTCGACGGTATCGGAGGGGGAACTCCCTCGTCTCTTACTCCATCGATGGAACCGTCTCCTTGATGGTTAGGGTTATCTGGCTGGTTCGTATCCGTAGCCATGTTCCTACTGTTTCGTCTTGGTCGCGTCTCTTTGTTTACAACGGCAATTCTACCACTTCTTAGTAACATAAAAGTATACCTTTCACGAAGAGGACCAGTATGACTACAAACTTTATATAAATTTAGTTTTGTAAAACGGATTTTCTAGCACTGTCCCACTGGGCGTGCCATTTTGTTTCCCTTGAAAATCGGAAAACAACCGCTGATCTTCCAAATCTAACTTTGGTGACTCACAGGATCGATCAGATTGATCCTAGGACATGTGCTAAAAGATTTTGTTTTTGGTTTTAAGAGTTTATTCAAGTTCCACACTCGAACAACATTGGGACAAAAGAATCCTAAAAGAACATCTATTCAACTACGGGTTAATTTAAAGGTAAAGTAAGGCTTTCAATAAAAGAGAAGAAAGTTTGTTGGTTGGTAAGGGTGAAGTTAGATTGAGGACGAAGAGAAAATAACTGCATTGGAAGAAGAGAAATAAGGGAAGGAGGAAAAGGGGTAAAGACAATAAAGACAATAAAAGACTTTGCAAAACTTAAAGTAAAAACAAGTAAATTGCATTAAGTTAAAAGATGGTGTGTTTACATCACGTACATTCTCTTACAATACTCGCTTTCTCTACACTCGGATACTTGGAGTAATTTCAAGAGTAATTTGTACAATAGTAAATTACAACACACTTGGATATGTCTAAGACACCCTATTTATAGTAAAAAGAAATAAACTCTCATAACCTCCACCATAATATCCTTCCGCCACTTGTCTCAAATGCATGGATCTATTACTCATAAGGTGACACATGTCTCCCTCAATTTTCCACAAGCAAAACTGGTCCCTCCAATATTTAAATTTCAAATCCTTCGACAAGTCATTCTTCTCAGCAGGCGGTCAAACTCTTGGCTTCTGGATGAGTCCTTCGACTTAGCTATTTTGCTTCTTTCGACCATTCTTTTGGTCTCAACCTATCTTTTACCCTTTTTGTCTTAAATAGCTAAGTCGAAGTCTTGGCTTCTGGATGAGTCCTTCGACTTAGGTATTTTGCTTCTTTCGACCATTCTTTTGGTCTCAACCTATCTTTTACCCTTTTTGTCTTAAATAGCTTCTTTCTAACTGAGGCGTCGAATTTAGGAGCTAACAGTATCTCAGAGGGAATCAAAATTCCGTAGATCGTGTTGAAAATGTTTTCGTTTGTTGTGTGTTTTATATGGACGATGTTGTGAAACATGTCCTTATTGAAAAGTTTTACACTATAAAACAAAGTGGGAAAAAGGTTTGTGATTGTGAAGTGTTTTTTAGATTTGAATAGAAATTAGAGATATGGTTAAAGTATTTTTGAATTTTAGAGAAAAGAGATTTTGTGTTAAGCAGAAAGGAAATTTTCCCTAATACTATCCTAATGTTATGATTAAGGGAAAAACTATGTTAATGTTATCAAGTAACAGTTGGATCCTAAAGTCTAAACCTGATTCAATTTATTAAAGACAAGATCGAATCGGAGACCTAAGGGAACATGGAAATCAAAGCGAGAAACCAAGCATGTCAAATCTTGAATATCTATCTTACGCATTAATCACAATTCATCATGGGGGAGCCACAACTTTTCATTTGGACAAAGAAGTCAAGGTACTTAAGGAAATAACCAATCATGGTTCTAATAACATCATGGACTTAATCATAAGTCTGCCAACAACTTTCACTAAGTGATAGATCAAAATTCTAGTTAGGAATTACTCGCGAAAATGAAACCTAATCAACTACAGATAAAACTTAATCAAAGTCTAATTATAAAACAACCAACACTCTAATTAGGCATTGATCCCGATTTTAAATCAATGATTGATCACAAATTTTCCATCAGAAACAATATCGAGATCCACATTTCAAATAAAATCAAAGTACATATTCACTATTTTACTTAGCCTAAAGTAATGTTAAAAGATACTAATCAAACCAAAAATAAAATGTTAATCAACATCATCACAAAATAAGTTAGTCAAAACAAAAGGATTTAATCTAAATGTTAATCAAAATATTAATCGAAATCAAAATCAAAATAAATAAAAGGAAAACAAGAGGGTGCAAGAGCTGAATGTAGGCGTGGATAGAAATGGGCTTTAGTCATAAGCCCAAATACCACCTAAAAAAACAATGTGATAAAAAAACAGTAGGGTTGGTCCCAAGGCCCACCCGTGTTCATGTCTAAAGAACATGTTGTGAAGGGTGACTTGAACCCTGTACTCATCATCCTCTTCACTCACTGCTATTCTCTTTCACGGATTACCACTCTCTCGTCGGCCTTTTCCTCTTCCATCCCCTCTCAAATTCGATCGCTGAAACGACCTTCAACCCCAAGTTTCTCTCTCTCGTTCACACCTGCTCTCACTCTCGCCCTCGTCCTATTCTTTTCTTCGCACAAGTACGACTTAAAACAAAAACTCCACCACGCCATGGGTGTTTAGCCGGCGACGGCGGAGCAATATAGGTACTCGCCTCTCCCTCTCTGAAAGCTTCAATTTTTGTGTCGATTCGCAATGAATTTCGACGCGGCTGTGACTTTTGTTACGGAAGCAGTAAAGACAACAATTTAAAAAAAATAAAATCGAGGTATGTATCGAACTTATTTACTATAACTTTTATTGCTCTACATCAATTTCTTTCACGTGTATACTCAATCCGTGTATACTTTGTGATTGTTATGATGTGTGTGTGTTCTGATGTGAGAACTTCTGCAAATCTTCTCTTCTTTACTGGTGTATGTATTTTTTTCACTGATATTCTGGTGCGTGTCGCTTTGACTTTGTGAGGATAGTTGTTGCTCGTGTTCTTCTTGTGTGTATGTGATTTTGTCAATGCTTTGTGATGCTGTGATATTGACAATGGAATCACTGTTATCCTTGTATGCCTGCCAATTCTTATCTTCCGTATGCCTGCGTGTATTGGTGAGTAGTGTGGTGTTTGTATACTGCGAATGTGTTGCTCTTCAAAATGTGTGTGTTATATGTATGTTCTCACTGCTGTTTTTCTCCCTGTAGTGCTTTTCAACTCTCTGCTTTTATAGGCATGATGAGTTGATTTTGAATTGAATGCGAGATTCTCCGCTGACTTTGATTTTGGAAAGAAAACAATTTCGTGTGATTGGAAATTGATGATGGTGTTGATTTGTTTCCAATTTAAGATGATCTTGTTTGCATATTGATAACTACCCCATGATTTATGCGTGTGAATTGCTGTTGCATCTGTTTTCACAATTTAGTTTCTGTTTTAGATTAAACATGCGTTGATCGGTATGATTGATGACTTTTTGATTTTTGCCAGCCCCGTATTGATTTTGTATTGAACGCCATGATTTTTTGCCATATTTGTTTAGCTCTCATTCAATGGTTTCTTTAGTGTTTGAGATATGATCTCGTCAATTTTGTTTTTTTGACAGTGTGTAGCGTTAATGTAGGGACAAGCTGAGATACATGGGAATTGGTATCTTTATCAATACGAACATTGGTAAAGAAGGATTATCTAAAATCTCACAATTTCAAATATGTATATCGAAAATGCAAGGGCGAGAATAAAAATCTCAGGTGATCATTCTGACACTTATTTTTGTTTTAGTGCATCACAATTAAGAATGTTTTGGGGTGCGCACATTTTGCAAGCTTCAACTAATTTGTTTGGGTTTTCTGCTTCTTCACAGGGTCAGGTTGTCATTATGCGGCACGTATGCGCTTAAGTTTACCATTAAGAGCTAGTCTTTAGCATAGTAATGACTCACTAGAAGTTGCATTAACAAGGCGTACCACTCCCTCACACGGGTGCATGTTTTTGCCGCTACTCTGTCAGCAGACCCAAGCTTCTACTAAGTGATGAAGTCTAAGCAGCAGAGTGAATAAAAGTTGAACGAATGATGTTGCACTGGCAGGTTATTTTAGCAATGAGTAGACAACTACATTAACCATTAATTCAACGGGTTAGTTTATTTGCTTTCATGTTAACGCTTTTGTTTTCAAGCACCATTGATGTTCTGCCTATTTTTCTGCAAGAAAGTGAGATTCTAATGATGGAGACGCCAAGTGGAAGCTACAGAGTTTCATCTTATGCTTTAGCCAATGGCATAGTTTACTTGCCATTTCTACTCATACTAGCTATTTTATTCAGTGTCGTTGTACTGGAATGTTAGTCTCAAACAAAGCTTCATGGTGTTTTTGCCCTTCCTGTTGATAATGTGCCTTTGAACAAACAATCCTCCTTGGTTTTCATTACGGATCTGTTTGGTTGGGGGTAAATGGAGGGGAGTCATTACGGATCTGTTTGGTTGGGGGTAAATGGAGGGGAGGAGAGGGAATATTTAATAACTAATGTGTTTGATTCAAATTTTAAGAAGGGGAGGGGAGAGGAGGTAAATGGAGGGGATCAAAATCCCTCATGAACCACTTTTTGCTTCCCCCGATTTGGAGGGGAGGTGCTTGATTTTAATTATAATTATATTTACATATTTACCTTTATTATTTATTTAAATATAAATTTAACTTATAACAATATTAAAAGTTTTATTTTGAACAAATTTAATCTTTCTTTTTATGTTTTTTGTATTTTTATATCTTCATCTTACTATTATTATATTTGTGTAAATTTTTTATTTTATTTTTCATATTTTAATGTTAATTTTAGTTATTGTAATGTTTTTGTTTATAATAATAGGGGGACCAAAACTGTAATTTAGCCAATTATATATTATAATCGTTGCATTTTTATAAAATATTTCATGATGATCTCTGATTGAATATTTATATTTCGTTAATAAATTTGTATTTGAATTATAAACAGGAAATATCACAAGTCTTATGGTAAATAAAATGTCTCCCCTCTCCTTGTGAACCAAACATATTTGTAAATAAAATGCCTCCCCTCCCCTTTCATATTTTAAACCAAACATATATGTAATTAAAATCCATCCCCTCCCTTCCCCTCCCCTCCCCCTCCCCTTGATAAAAATCCCTTCCCTCCCCTCGATTGAACCAAACAGATCCTACATGTAAATTTTCCTCGAATCGAGTTTGAAACTGTAACATGAATAATATTTGAATCTTGAAACAATGGAAATGATATTGAATCTTTGTGTACTTTCAAATTTTTGAATTGTCATAAACTTGTAACTTTTCAAAGTTTGAATCTTCATGACAACTTGGAAGTTGTATTTTGAAATGATCATGGAACTTCAAACCAAATATGGAATTTGACTTGAATTTTTTTAGACAAATGGTTTATGGTTTTTAAGGAAGTGGATATAGGATTTTGGTTAGGAATTGGATATTGATTGAAATTTGGATAAAATGGCCATGGAAATGGATGTTGGAAAAGTAGTTATGGAAATGGATTTTATTAAAAATGGATACTGATATGAGTTTGGATAAATGGTTAAAAAACTGTATTTTGGAATTGGTGTATGGATATGGTTAGGAAAAAATGAATAATGAAGGATTAAAAATGGATTGTGAATTTGAAATGGATATTAAACATGGATTTGAATATGGAAAAAGGGTTTTAGTAGAAAAAATGGGTAAGGATTTTGAAATGTGGATAATGGTCATGAAAAAAATGGTTTTAAACAATCCACCTGTTACTTGAATCCTGAGAAAAACCCACACGAACATTCTTTCATCTTTGGCTTAAGAACTTTGATGTCACTTGAAACATTCTTGAATCCATGAATCTGTTAGCCTTAATCTTTAGTTTAATCACAAATCAATCACATTTTTTCTGATAAGATCTCAATCCATAATCAACATGAAACACTTTAAATTAATGAAAATTCAAACAATCCTTTAGATGATGAGGATCTTAACATAAGAATATTGTCTTGATGAATCCCTGGGAGTAAAGATACCACTTGTAATTCAAATTTTCCACGAAAACTATAACTAGTCTTTAAATGACCACATTCAACACCAATGAAAGAAATACCCTAATCGTCCTTGGGGGATACACTAAAGCTTCTGAGAGATTCTGAGTAAAATGACCAGTAGAAAACCCTAGGCCCCTTTGAATCAGAATCCATTGGTCACGTATTGAAGTATTTGACTGAGAGGATGAGTACTATCTCCACTTACATCTGCACAACTGGTTAGTCATAATAAACACACACACAAGATCACATGACCTAATCCTCAGAAGATCATGGCCAAAGGCCAGATGATCTTACAGAGAGAAAACTGAAAAAGGTAGGACAAATTCGGGGTATGACAACATCAAGCATATTTACTAACCCTAACTTTGTTTCAAGTTTACTCTTGTGTGAGTTCCATCTGAATTAGGGTTTTGCACCTTCGGAATCAAGAGGATTATTGCTTGATCAATCAATATTTTGGATTTGTCATCATCAAATCAAGTTTCCATACACTCAAGAGGCCTATATTCAACAAGAATTAAGTGCTAATTGATCTCATTGCAAAATCATTGAAGCCTAACTTCAGCTAACCCTAAATTAGGGTTTCATCAAGGAAAAGCCAATTGTGCCCTGATTTTGATCCAAGCATGATCCCAAGCCTTGAAACAAGATTCAACATGTTCATATAAATCCTTGGAGCCTAGTCATGATGTTTGAAAATTTCAAAGATACAAGTTCATTAAAGATCATGCAGTTGAGTTCATTTGATACAAATTTTATCTGACAAAGCCAACCCTTTGACTTTTAGGGTTTTTGGTCCAAATTGAAGCATTCAAGCCAAATTTCATCAAGAAATATTTGATTAATGGATTTGAGCATGAAGAATCAAGGTTTGGGAGGTTTCTTGCAAAAGGGGTAAAGTTAAGAAAGTGAATTTTTTCTAAGTGTGGAGAAAAACCCTAGTTTTAGTGCCAACTTTGAAAGATCATAACCTTCAATCCACACATCCATTTTTGGAGTTCCGAAGTCCAATTTATAGCTCTCATCATATACTAAAAAAGTGTCCAACTAACCCATGGGAAAAAAGAGACTTAGATTTTGAGATATGAAGCTTTAAAGTTTGGAAAATTTTCAAAACACTTGAAGAAATTTCAGGGCAGATTTTGGTCATCAAATTGTAACAATATTTGGAGCCAGTTTTCACCATGATACCTTGAGATTCAAGAAATTCATCAAACATGAAAGTTTTAAAGCATGTTTGGAGCTTTTCAAAAAGTACAAGAACTCCTCCATAGCATGTGTGAGCAAGGAGTTTCAAAGAGAGGAAGTTGAGGTCCAAAACTTGATTTTTAGGTCATGTCCATGGTGAGTCACTTTGCAAAACCACTTCAAATCCTCAAGATTTCATTTGGCAGACCTTGTTACTTGTTAATATGGTTTAAATCAGATAATTACACATACTTTTGGTGCATTATCCAAGTGGTTGATGCTTTGTTTCAAAGATCTTTCTATTTTTGGCATAAAGGCATGACTTCAGTTTTGATAAAGGTAACTTTATGCATAAAACTAGCTTCTTGAACCTCCAACTTGTTTTCTTTGCACTCAAGCACTTTCAAGGCCAGAAGCAATGCCTCTAAAGACTCTCAAACACCCTAGAGCCATTTGTTATTCTAGCCAGAACTTCTCCCAACCTTTTCCCTTAAATAGAGGACATCTCCGAGCTTCAAAACAACAAGAACCATACTTCAAAAACCTCAACATTCCTCCCTCAAACCAGTAACTTGCATTTGCTTCCTTTTGTGCCAAGGAAACTCAAATTGCACAAACATAGCCAATCTTCATTCCACATTTCAAACCGCTAATCCAATCATTCAAACACATCACAAACCATCCCTTGAAGGTGTCTGAACCTTCATCTTCCTCAGAAACCATTAAAATTAGAAAGTCAACCTTCAAAATCTCATTTTGTTGACTTTTTACATCTTTAAAGCCAAAACTCCATCCAAACCATTTTCAGTCATTCTAACACTTCAAACACACACCATAAGTCATCCTCAAACTGTTCTAAACTGGTTTTCCAATTGTAACTTCATTCACTTAAAGTTTCATTTTGGTCATTTTTCACATTTTGCAAGAAGGAAAGGATATTATGTTCCAAGTGTTTCCGTTTGGTTCCAAGCACTCAGAGAGGTCCTTGAAGGTATATTGGAGCTGTTCAAATCAATAAAGCACTTTTGTAAGCAATTCTCTTAAAGATTCCAAGTTTGCTCCAAGAGGTAAGTTCACTTGAACTTGAACTTTTCAAACCATGCTATGCTTTGATATACACTGATCATGGACATGTTTGGTATGCTGTTTGTGACATGTTTGAACCATTATTTGATGATATTCATGACTGAATAAGACTGTGCTATAGAATTTGCAAATTTGAGCCATTTTGGTGTTGCTATCGTATTTTTGAAATGGAAGCACTTTTAGCCAAAACCAGCGATACCATGGTAATCCTTGTTAAAAATAAAGCAAGTTTAGTGTTTACATCATTGAATTTCATGAAGTAATCAGTGAGATAGGGTTGTTCTTGCAAGTTGAGAAATTAAGGTTGATGATGGGGCAGCCATGGTCATGGCGCCCTTTTGGCCAGGTTTTAGGGCATGTTTAGGTTTATGTTTTAATTTGGGGAGGTGATACAATGGATGTATCACCACCCCAGTGGTTAAACCTGCGTGTGTATTGTAGCCTATGGAACTTGGGTTCGAATCCCCCTCGCCCCAATTCTTTTTATTTTCTGAGTTTTTCAAGCAGTTTTCACATATATATGTATACTTCCATGTTAATCTCAGTTGCGCGCATTGGTTGGATTGACATTTGTTTTAAGTTACAAGTCTAGTGGCGTGGGTTCAAATCCCATGAGGACCACTTCCTTATTTTTTAGCACTTTTTTCTTTCTCATTTTTCTTCAAGACTTTAAACCTTCATAACTTCTTCATCCCAATTGATTTTTGACCCATTCTTTTTGCCAAATTCTCATGAAATTGTCTAGTTTATGTTTGTGAAAATAAATTTCCAAAAATTATTATTTTTATTGAACTTATGTATGTCCAATGTATCTGACTTTTTAAGGTTTTCTTAAGGCTTTCTTTGTTTCTTTTGAATGATCCCTTGATTTTCCTTGTACCTATGGACTTGTATGAACCTTGTGTATCTTGTTTAAATTTTGTATGATGTTGTAACATTGTACCTCTTTGATTCATCTTGATTTCATGCTTGTTTAAGTGTTGTTTACATGTAAATGTGTGTTGAAATCTTCTCTTCTTCATGTCTTTGAAGCTTTGGTTGTTACCTTGCCTTCAACATGTAATCATTCTCCATGTTTATGTAAATATTGATGTATGCATGTGGTTTATGATTTTTATATCACGTTGAAAGGTTTCTTAAATTCTTTTGTACCTTAGAATGTAATCTTAGGATACATGTTTGTATGGGAGAACCTTGTGATGTTATCTCTTTCCTCAAAACCATGATTGAACCCCAATTTATATGTTGGTTACTTGTTTAAACATGTTCATCTCACATCCATGATATTTTCAAGTATTATTTCCACTTGAATTATGTCATACAATCTTGATTTGTATGTTCACATTTTATCCCTTGAATATTTATATCTTGATTTGATTTGATTCTAAACTTCTTTGAATGAATGCTTGGCGGTTACCTTGCTCTTTTTGACTTTGTCATGTCTTTGTATTGGATGTAGTTACATCTATTCTCATGTTTTGGTAGTTACTATTTGTTTTTCCATGTTACATTTGACTTCATGTTTGAATCTTATTTGAATATTATGCTTATGACCATCTTACCTCTTAAATTTCTTAAGTTTTCCCCAAGTGATGTAGCTTATTAGCTCTCATCCTAAGAGTTTCCCTTTTGTTCCTTAGTCCAAAGGAAAGTCTCTCTATTGACTTAATATCATAGATAACTCATCTTCTTAGCCCTCCATTGACCTTGTTAGAGTCATTAGATCCTTCAACTTAGCCTTAAGCTAGAAACTGTATCCCTTTGGCTTTGTTAATTCAAGACCTTAGCATACCTCATTAGAAAGTCCTATAACTTAGAGCTTAGGCCTATAGTTTATTAACTCTATGTGTGTACCATTGTTATGTGTAATAACCTTCCCCTTTTGACTTTTGTTAATGTCATCCCCCAATTTAGTATTTCAACTTAGACTTAGAGAGTTTGTTAACTCTATGTAAGTATCATTGTTATGAATACTTATTCTCCTTGGAACCTTGACCATAATCAAGAGTTCCTTCACCCTATTTAAGGGAACTACGGTTGCTATGGTTCCATCCTTATTAGGATACGTAGGCACGAGATGCGACATCTTGGCGATCATACTTTGTATATACCCATAGGTCTTTACCTTTAGCACCTTTTCCTTAACACTTTTCCCTTAGCAAGAAAATCTTAACAATAACACAAATACCAAACAAGAGGCTCCTATAGAGTACTACAGATGCTTAGGATGCTAACACCTTCCCTATGTATAACCAACCCCCAAACCCCACAATCTCTTAGCTTCGTTGTTACGTAGCGCACTTAGAGTTTTCTTCGATCTTTACCATTTCCTTTGGATAAATCAAAGTTCGGTGGTAAACTTCAATGATTTGTGATTCAAGTTAACTAATAACTTGATATCCGATTCTCACCTTAACAAGTATCATTTCTGAATTATTATTTGTTTGCGACAATAAGGCTATGTTTAAAGTATACTACGACAAATTCTAGATATACCATCTGTAAGTATTGATTGGTGGTTTCAAAGTAACTTCCTAAGCTCTGGTCGTGCCATCAGAGATCGAGTGGTCCCTGTTCAGCACCCCTCATAGTGTCAGGATGATTACTTAGAGTGGTACCTCACTGTATCACATTTATGCATCACCCCACCCAAGCTGATGATGGGCCTTCTGATGACCGTGTACCTGTTGATGACGCGTCACCGCCACCTCCTCCAGTTGATAACGCGAAAATGTATACTATAAATGCCATGTTTTTCAGCTGTTAATGTTTGGTTTCACCCCGATTTCAGATTATTCCGAGTTATTTGTCAAGCGGTTTTGCAGGTATATGAAGTTCACACTCAAAACGAGCAAGCCAGAGGAAACCAACAATCAAAGCCACAAAACAGAAGGAAAAAGACAAGAAATAGCAGAAAAGACAGTTCTTGTGAGTGTCAGACCGTCACAAGTCCCTCACGACCGTCACATCCTTCACGACAGTCACAGGTCCCTCACGCTCGTCATGCACCTCACGTTCGTCTCATTTCCCTCACGCTCGTCATGCAGCCAAAAACAAAATAACGTCCAAAATATCAACGTGCCCATGCAAGCTCAGAAAATATAGAAACGTTCTCCTATATTTTCTGACCCTCAACTCCAATTCCTCGAGACTTTTATGGGAGAACCTCAGCTATAAAAGGAGGAGTGCTAGACCAGAAAAAGGGAGCCGCATTCAAGAGAACGAAGTACTGCCAAAATTATTATTGAAGCCAAATTTACTTCCAGCATTATTTCCAGTTTCCTTTCCTTTTTTTTCCTTTGTTTACATTGCATTGTTTTTGTATTCCCTTCTTGAATATTCACTTCTCGCCAAGGTAGAATCCTGCCGACATTTGTGGAGGACTACTAAAGACCCGAGAACAGTATTATTTCAGGTTTTTATTAATTTAATTGTTATTTTGTTTGTGTTAAAAATGCATGTTTCCTTATTTCTCCGCCATTGTTTAATTATGCAAGCTTTAATTACCATGTCTAGCTAAACCACTTAATCAGTATGTAATAAATTAGTCAGATGAGATTTGATAATAACCGGTGCCTTTCCTTTTTACAAACTCTTTTCTGGCCGTAGTTTTTAATTAAAATATTCTAAATAAACCTTCGTCGCGAAAGCGAGAAATTATTTACAGTAGTTTTGCCACGACAGTGGGAAATTCATTAAGGCACGAACCGGTACGCGGAAGCGTGAGGTTCGAACCAGATAGTAAAAACTAGGCATTTATTTTAAACACAGTGAAAGCGCTTTAAAAGAAATCAGAACTTAGTCGTTTTCAAAAAGCAATTTAAACCCCGAATGGGATAACGAAAGCATACATTCCGCCTTAGAGTTACGACTAGCGTCAACAACCAACGTGAGAAAAAAGTATTTAAACGATTATTTTTATCCTGAAAAGCCATTTGCAAAAATTAAACTGCACCGGCGATGTGTTGAATCCCCGAAAACTAAAGTATTACATGCCGAGATCCCTTATTAATATTCTTAAACATTATAAATCTTCCTTTAATTTAGCCTTTACTTCTGCATTGAATTCCTTAAAACCTTATTCCAACCTAGCTAAACATAGTAACACCCGATAACACTAGATTGATTACGAGTCCCTGTGGGATCGATATTTTTATTACTACGTGATAGACTGTGCACTTGCAGTTAGTTCAGTTAGACTCAGAAAGTCACGATCAAGTTTTTGGCGCCGTTGTCGGGGAGTTGTTTAGTCAATAGTGTAGAACTCTGTTACGCAGTATAGACTAGGTTAACTATTTTATTTCCCTTTTACTCATTCGTCGATTGTATGCCAATTACTCGCTCTCAAAGCGAGAATTTACTACCAACAATCGTCGAACTTGTGCGCTTCCTACACTTAGGAAGACGATTCATAGAACATCAACGAAGACGTAATATTCCCGAACTTCTTACTCATACTCCTGAATCTGGTGAAGATTCAAAAATGGCTGAAGGACCTCAGAACAGACCTCTGAAGGATTACGCTACCGCATCTCAACTAGAGCCTCACAGTAGCCTTGCTGCCCCCGCTATCAATCAGAATGATTTCGAACTAAAACCATCACTACTGTCAGCTGTACAACAACATCAATTCTCCGGAAGTGCAACAGAAGATCCGAACGAACATTTAACGAAGTTTGTGCAGTATGCCGACACAGTGAAGGCTAATGGCGTAACTCCAGACGCAATAAGACTTCGTCTTTTTCCTTTCTCTATTAGAGATAGAGCTTGAGCTTGGTTACAATCCTTGCCATCCAACTCCGTTACGACGTGGGAACAGTTGAAGAACGTTTTCTTAGCGAGATACTTTCTGCCAAGCAAAACTGCTATGCTAAGAGCTCAAATTAACGGATTTTGACAGAAAGATGCCGAATCTCTCTACGAAGCATGGGAAAGATTCAAAGATATGATGAGAGCATGTACTCACCACGGTCTTGAAGACTGGGTGACTATTCATACCTTTTACAATGGGCTTCTATACAACACCAGACTAACGGTAGACGCCGCCGCGGGCGGTGCACTTATGGATAAGCCATATGACGAAGCCTATTAACTTATTGAGAACATGTCTCAGAACCATTGCCAATGGGGAGGTGAGAGAACTCTAGAAGAGAAACACGCAACAAAAGGTGGGATGTACGAGATTAGTAGTCTTGAAAAAGTCCACGCTAAAGTAGATGCCCTGACGTAAAAGATCGACAGTCTAACCGTAGCACCGCCAGTAACAGTAGCTGCTGTAACTCCAACCTGTGAGTTATGTGGAATCACAAGTCACGCTGCACCCGAATGTTCGTTACTGGAAGGAATCCCTACACACCAAGTGAACTATGCTCAAGGTAATCCTTACGTGAACACCTACAACCCAGGATGGAAAAACCATCCGAACTTTTCCTACAAAAGCGATAACGTATTGTATGCACCTAATCAAGCACCTGCTGTTCCACCAGGATATCAAAAACCCGCCTTAGATGCTCCAAATGCCCCTAGAAAATCAAATCTTGAATTGATGATGGAAAAATTCATAGCTACTCAAGTTCAGACCAACAAGGAATTCCTGAATCAAAATATACACACTAGCGAGCAAATTAAACAGCTAACCAACAAAGTAGACGCTTTAGCCACCCATAACAAAATGCTTGAAACACAAATATCACAAGTGGCTCGACAACAAGCCTCTGCAGCTGCACCCGCTGGCACATTTCCTGGACAGCCAGAACCCAATCCGAAATGTCATGCAAACATTGTCATATTAAGAAGTGGAAAAGAACTAGACGAACCGATCGATCCTAGGAGTTAAAACCCAACCAGGCATCAGAAACCTGATAAACAGGCATAAAAGGAGTCTAAAACCGAAGAGAAGGAATATAACGAGAAAGAGGCCGCCAAAAATGAAAAACCGTATGTGCCTCCACCACCGTATAAGCCACCGATTCCTTATCCTCAGAGATTTTTAAACTCCAAAACTACTGGGCAGTTTAAGAAATTTGTAGAACTTCTGAAGCAACTGAACATCACAATTCCTTTCACAGAAGCTATCACTCAGATGCCCTCATACGCAAAATTTCTCAAAGAAATCTTATCTAACAAGAGAAGGATCGAGGATAATGAAACAGTCACGCTTACTGCCGAGTGTAGCGCGATCATTCAAAACAACATGCCTCATAAACTAAAAGACCCAGGTAGCTTCTCCATACCTTGTGTCATTGAAAAGTTCGTCATAGACAAAGCTTTATGCGACTTAGGAGCCAGTATCAGTGTTATGCCCCTATCCATATGCAAAAAGCTAAATATGGGTGAATTAAGACCAACCAGAATGTCCGTCTAATTAGCTAACCGATCTGTCAAATATCCTGTCGGTATACTGGAAAACGTTCCAGTATGCATAGGGTAATTCTATATCCCAACCGACTTTATAATCATGGATATTAAGGAAGATTCAGTTACCCCGATTATCTTAGGAAGACCCTTCCTAGCCACAACCGGAGCTATCATAGACGTGAAGAAAGGTAGGCTAACATTCAAAGTGGGAGAAGAAAAGATAGAATTCATCCTCACCAAGTTCTTACAAGCATCAGCCATAGACGACACATGCTATTTAGTAGACGTCATTGACGAATGCATAAGAGAACTGGAGAAGGAAGAAACCACATATTCAGAAATAATGAAAATCCAAATCCCTGAAATTCATGAAGACGACAATTGGCGTGCGCCATACGAAGATGACAGTCTAAGCGAAAGCTTAGCACTGACTCCTAATCACATGCCAAGTCCGAAGAACCCAGCTTTAGAGCTTAAAGAATTACCTAAAAACCTCAGGTACGAATTCTTAGACACCAAAGTCAAAAGACCAGTGATAGTCAACGCCGACTTAGGACAGTTAGAAACCAAGAAACTATTAGAAGTCCTAAGGAAATACCCAACTGTGTTAGGCTATAGTATAACTGACCTTAAAGGTATAAGTCCTTCTATTTGTATGCATCGAATCATGCTAGAGGAAGACTGTAAAACCTCTAGAGAACATCAGAGAAGGATAAATCCTATCCTAAGCATTGTAGTCAAAGACGAAGTGAAGAAGTTACTAGATGCAGGAATCATATATCCGATCTCCGACAACCATGGGTTAGCCCAGTGCATGTCGTACCCAAGAAAGGAGGCGTCACTGTGGTAAAGAACTCGAAAGGTAAATCGATAACACAAAGAGTTGTGATCGGAAGCAGAATGTGTATCAACTACAGGAAGCTGAACAATGCCACTCGAAAAGATCATTTCCCTTTACCTTTCATAGATCAGATGTTGGAGAGACTGGCAAAGCATTCTTATTTCTGCTATCTAGACGGTTATTCAGGATTTTTCCAAATTCCTATTCACCCTGATGACCAAGAAAATACTATATTCACCTGTTCTTATGGCACTTTTGCATACCGACGAATGCCGTTTGGACTCTGCAATGCTCTCGCAACATTCCAGAAATGCATGATGGTAATCTTCGCAGATTTCATAGATGACATCATGGAAGTGTTTATGGATGACTTCTCTGTATGCGGACAAAGTTTTGAAGGGTGTTTGTTGAACTTAGAGATGGTACTCGAAAGATGTGCGAAAGTGAACCTTGTTCTCAATTGGAAAAAATGCCATTTCATGGTTGTCGCTACTCGAAAAATGCATCGTGCAACGACGGGGAGGCGAAAAAGATAGACAGAAGAGTCACCACCGAACTTTATTTATCCCATGAGGGGAAAGTAAAATATCGAGAAAACCTTAAGAAAGAACGGATAAGATGGTCTCGCAACCAATGAACGGGTTCGGAAGCCGGTTATGCAAGGGGAAGGTATTAACACCCCTCGCATCCATCATACTCGATGGGAACCATTTGTTTGTCGATGTGTGATTATATTTGCTAAAATATTATGCTATAAAAGAGTGTTCCTAGGGGTAAAGAGAAGGGTTTAGAAACAGGGAAAAATGAGATAACGGGGATGAAAGAAGAAAGAACAGACTCGGTAGGACTTCGCGGTCCTAGGCCTACGTATTCTTAATAGACATGAGAAAGTCAGAATCGACGTAGTACGGGGAGCTATAGATATGGGGGGAATGTGCTCGGTGTCGCTTTTGCGAAAATAAGGTGCCGGCAGAACAGAAGAGTCGCCACCTTTCGTTATTTATCCCTCAGAGCGGGAAAGGAAACGATCGGAAAAACCTGACGAAAATGAATAAGACAAGGTCATCGCAACCATTGTCTGGGTTCGGGAGTCGGTTACGCGAGGGGAAGGTATTAGCACCCCTCACGTCCGTCGTACTCGACGGGATCCACGCTTGTTGTGTGTACTGTACGAGTTGGTTTTATCTATCTACCTATCAAGGCTGGCTTAAAAAGAAAAGAAAATGACTCGGCAAAGCGTCGCACTTTATGCCTACGTATTCTCATCAGAGAATGAGAAATCAGAGTCAACGTAGTTCGACTTAACTACGGGTTAAGGGGAAGGTGGCTCGCCAATACGTCAGTATTGTGCCTACGTACTCTCAACAGGTATGAGAGATCAGAGCTTACGTAGTTCGGGATAATACGGATTAAGGGAATCCAGATTCATCTGTTTTATCGAGTAGGGTTAAACAGCAGTTCCAGCAATTAGGGACAAAGCCTGTTTGCGGTGGCGCTGAAGTTTAACGACACTCTTTTCTTCAGAAAAGTTTCCTTTGAATTATGGGCCCACGGGGCAAAAAGGTTTGAAGTTTGTTTTCTGTCTTTTACGGAAGAAGTGTCTTTTATTGTGTTTGCAATTTCAATCGCACTAAAGACTATGACCTGAGAGTGAATGCGTCGCATGTCACCCAAAGGGTGCCATACTAAACATCCAGACTGTTGAAAAGAAACTCTCTAACAATCCTTTCTCAGATAGCTTAAGGCTTGTAACGTACGAAAGAAATCATTCATGATTACTGTATTTTAAGCTGTTTTGAGATGAGAAGAGAACATGCTCAACTACGGGGAGACTATCAAGTCCTACTGTTGTCATGCCAAGGATTCATCCTATAGTTGAGGTTTGAAACAGGGAACTCCTAGAAGTTATCATGCATAGGTTTCAACCTAAAGTTCTATCATCACTTCCTTATCAAAGGAGATGAGAGTCCTAAGGGATCATATCAATGATAAACAGAAACAGATAAAGCATCAGCTTAAACATTAAACAGTAAACAACTGTAAAATGCATGCAATGCAAGTGAGGGAGGAAATGTGTGTGGGGCATCAACCTCCACAAGCTCATCTCAACCTCAAGCCAGATATGAATAACAACAATCATACAGGAGAAGTAACATGTTGTCAAGCAAAATAGAATAACAACTGCAATCATACAGAAGAAGTAACATGCTGTCAAGCAAACACAAACCACATGGGCAAGGGAGCTGGGCTCTACCGAATACCCGCAAGCAAAGCCATACAGTAAAAATACAAGCAGAGGGAGCAACTCAACCTCTAGTGCAATCATGCTCCTAGCTTACATCAGTCTAGATATGAACTTATTCTAATGCATCAAGCAAGTTAAATAAGTCACACCAATACAGAGAAGAAAACAGACAAGAAAAGAAAGCAGATCAACCCCTCTCTCAACTCCAAGCTTCAGCTCTTCTAACAGCAACCTAGTCTTCAGACTTCAACCACCCTTCAAGGCTATCAGCTCTTGACAAGTATCAACTTGCTTCTCCAGGCTTCAATCCATCAAACATAAGTGTCAACTTGTCCTCTCTTCTCCAAGCCTCAGCTTTCCAGTCAATTCCACCCTCAGGCTTCACTCTACAAGTATCAACTTGATTCCTTCAGGCTCTCCAAGTATCAATGTAAGTATCTGTTGCACCCCAAAATTTGACCAACTACTCATCGCAATTTGGCTCATGTTTCGACTCATTTCATTTCGCATTTGCATACCGCGTACATTGCATTTTTTCCAGTCAGGTTGACTTTATCGGGATTACAGCCCCCTGATCGCGCTTCAGGCGTTTCAGGCCAATACGAGGAAGTATTTTGAGAATCGGTGCTCGTCCTGGTGTTTTCAGCTCTTGCTGTTGTTTTTAAGGACATCTCGGTGTCCGAATTTTTACAGTTTATTTCGATATAGTTCGCTAATCGATTTAATCGGCTTTCTCAGTAGTTTTAGATTTCTTCCTTATTTTCTAGAATTTTTTAGGGATTTACTTCATTTTTCTAGGTATTAGATAGATTTTTAAATAGCTTTAATCATTTTAAATAGGTTTAAATCATTTTTTAGATTTTTAAATGGCTTTTAGATATTAATAGTTTTTTAATAGTTTAGGAATTTCTTTAATATTTTTTTAAATAGATTTTAGGTTTAAATCATATTTTAGATATTAAGTCATTTTTTAGATAATAGTTTAATAGAATATTCCTTTAATAGGTATTTTTTTAAGTAGAAATTAATGTAGTTTTTTCTATAACAATTAGTGGAATTATTAGAGTTTTTTTTTCTATTTTTATTAGTTAATAGTTTTTTAGAATTTAATTAGATGTTAATTCTTTAATAGAGTTTAATTAGATTTTAATCATATTTTTAGATTTAATTAGGATTAGATTAGTTTAATTTTCATTTAGCATTTAATTGTAGTTTTAATTTTCGTTTAAGTCTTAATTGTAGTTAATTGTAGTTTTAAGTTTTAATCAGGTATTAATCCGTTTTAATCCATCATTAGTGCAGATCCAATTCATGGGTCGTGTGCTATTTTTTTTGGAGGCCCAGTTTATCAGTCCAGGTGTCACCCCTATAAGAGGCCACGCGTGCGCCTCAGAAGCTCTCTCAGTCGCCACGTTTTCACACCACGTCCATCCACATTTCAATCCAGTTTTCTTCCATGTTTCGCTCAGAACCTCTCTCCACCTTCCACCTCGCCTGCCACGCGTCTCCCTCTGCATACACCATCACGCCACTTGTCTTCACCCTAGCCTCGCCGGATGCATGGCCGCCGGCCATGCAACCACCACCTCCAACTAACTCCAGCAACCACAACTAACTCCGGCCACCGTCAAAAACGCTAGAAACCGCACTTTGCCCAGAAGACCCTTCGATCTTCATCTTCCTCATCCACCTTGTTCATGCCTTCGCCGGAGATCTCACCGGAAACTTCATCCCTCCTTCATCTTCCCCAAAACTCCTCCACCAATCTCCAGTAATCGTCCTAAATCCTCACCGTTTCTTCAACCTTCATCAATGTTCTTGCAACTCCACCCAGAAACTCAACAACCTTCATCCAATTCGTCATGTTCTTCACCAAGATTTCACCAGATCCATACAACCTTCATCAAACTCCTTCAACGATCTTCCTATGTTCTTCAACCTATCTCCAGAAATTGAAGGATCCTCAACAACATTCTTGATTCCAGAAGAACTCGAAGTGTGTTGTTCATCCAAGAATCACCAAAATTCATCCGTTCCCAGCAACTTCATCAACATTCCAGATCTCATCAACAAAGTTCGTGATCTTCATCATCGCTCATCTCCAGAAACTTGAAGATCTTCATCGATCTTCATAGAACATGCAACGTCGTTCATCAGAGTGTTTCCAGAACGATCGTCTTCGAATGATTTTCCTCAGATATTCATCTAGCCGAGAGAGCTTCGCGAATCTCTCTAAACCCAAACGTCCTAGACCTTCATCATCCGCATGCAATTTCAATATCTTCTCGTTTTTCAGCGATCTTCTTTAGCCAGCTTCAAGATCCTCCATGTCTTTCAAGATTTCGTCACGAGTTCTTCGGTTGCTACCAGGTCTTCAATCTTCATCGCGACTGAACTTTGAATTTCACGGTTGCACAGTGGAGATGGTTGGGGGAGGTCGACGAAGGGAGATTGAAGGAGTGAAAGAGGGGAGTATTATGTGGTGAAGTTGTGCTTGGATCAGGGGTAGCAAGGTTGAGACGGAGAGGTTTGTGGGGTGACGGCGCCGCTAGGAGGGGAAGGAGGTTGTTAGGGTTTCAGTCAGCAGATGGATTGAGGAGAAATGAGGGAGACAGGGAAACCCTCTCCGTTGGGTTGAGTGGGCCTTGTGGCCCAAACTGTGTTGCTGGGTCCATACACCCAATGTTCAGACGCGCACCCCCTGTTTGGCTGGAGTTTTCGTTTTTTCCTTGTTGGTCATTGGGCTGAACATTAAGCCCAGGGAATTGCTGGCACACACCTACGCCCCTGCGCTGCACCCCCCTCCGTTTTTGTGTTGCTGTTTTTTTTCTTCTGAATGCACTATTGGGCTGGGCCCAGTTTTTTGTTCTGTGTTTCTGCCTCACACCCCCTGGCTGCAGTTTGCCCCCCTTGTATTTTTCTCTTATCTTTTTATTATTTTCTTTTTTCATTTGCTTAGTTTTTTTTAGGAAAATATATGTGATAAAAAATATGTAATAGAAAAAGAATATGCAATAGAAAATATAGAAATATTATAATAGTTTTTTAATATTTTCTTTTAGGGTATATTTTCTTTTTTTAGGATATAGTATCTCATAAAGTTTATTTTACATTTTTAGAAGTAGTTTTAAATGTCCATTTGTTAGGGGACTTTTTACGCTTTTAGAAGTAGATTTAAATGTCCACTTGTTAGGGGACTATTTTTCATTAGATTTTCCATGATAGATGGATAGGATTTTTTAGGAGTTTAATTTCCTGTACTCAATCATTGTAATTTCTTTCAGAATATTAATAAAATGAGATTTGTGTTGTGGTCTCCGTTCTACCCGTAGTTAGGCTGAACTACAGCTGCTCTGACTTTCTCTGATGAGAATATGTAGGCATAGAATGCGATATCCTAGCGAGCACACTAACAACTGACTTTTGTTCTCCTCGCTACTGTGCGATCGAGACTTTCCCGCTGACGATTGATGTTATCCTTTTCTCTTGCCCGAGTGCATTTGAGACCAGACCGTAGTTCTAGTTCCCGTAGGTTCCCATACCTCGAAACCCGATATACTACGTCCGTTCTACCGCAAACAGGTACGCCTAAGTCTCCAATGGTCGAGCAGCGTCCACCTAACTGCTAGAATGCGTATGCTAGTATCGTCAATCATTTCTCTCACCCCCGTGTGACCGAGAACACCCTGCCTAGCCGTAGTTAGCCTGAACTACGTCATGCTCTGATTTCTCTGAAGAGAATACGTAGGCCCAAGACGCGACATCTTGCCGAGCAAACTAACCCGTAGTTTCCCGAACTACATTGACTCTGATTTTCTCTAATGAGAATACGTAGGCATAGAGTGCGACGCTCTATCGAGTCAATTTCTTTCCGTTTAGATTTAGCAGCCGTAGATAGATTGTTTTTCACCTGTCCAAGTAAAACACAACAAGCGTGGATCCCGTCGAGTACGACGGACGTGAGGGGTGCTAATACCTTCCCCTTGCGTAACCGACTCCCGAATCCAGACAACGGTTGCGACGACCTTGTCTTACCCCTTTTTTCGTCAGGTTTTTCCGATCGTTTCCTTTCCCGCTCTGAGGGATAAATAACGAAAGGTGGCAACTCTTCTGTTGTGCCGACACCTTATTTTCGCGCAAGCGACAATATCAACTTATCCTTTATTCCTCAAGCCTCAGCTCTATACTCAATCTCAATTGAATCCTCTTCATAAGTGTCAACTTAGTCTTCAAGCTTCAGCTCTCTTTGCTTCACCAGTATCAACTTGGTCTTCTTCCTCTACAAGCTTTAGCTTCTCAGAGTAGTCTTCAATCACTTGGAAGTGTCAACTTCATCCTTCAATTCTTTTTCAAGCCTCAGCTCTTCATTCAATCTCTATTGGGTCTTCAAGTATCACCTTGATCTTCTTGCTCTTCAAGCTTCAGCTGCAATGGCAATACTCAAGGAATCATCCTCTTCCACACTCTTCAGTGAAGTCCTCATCTTCAAACTCAAGCCCAACATCTTTCAAGATACTCAAACCAGAAGATAATTGATTTAACAGGGTGAGAGGAAATGATAAACAGCTTACTGACAACCAAAGGAAGCCTGTAAGGGTTCATCATTATGGGAGACTGGTTCTCTCAAAGTTCTACTTCCCAGATAAAACCACTCATCCTTCCAAAGGAGGGATGTGAATATCTGAGAAGGACTTTTAGTCATTGGGAGGAATGGAAGCACAAGATGCTTTCCATGTTTGAGAAAGAAATCATTCTAACTACAAAGCTCTCCCTATGTCCTATCTCCTAATCTTCATCAGATACCTTCGGGCACAAACAATCCAAAGCTCCAAGCAACTTCAAGCAACTTCAAGCATCCTCACCTTGTATTCAACTTGTCTTCAACCTTAACCAAAGGCAAACCCAGCACAAACCCTAATCTAAGGGAGCTAGGGAAGTTAATCTAGTTGAATTAGTAAATTAGGATCACCTAAAACCTAGTACTAAAGTTAGTCCTAACTAAAATACTAGAATCAATTGTGAAATCCTACAAAAATTACTATGGGAACCTAAGTCAATCATGACTCTATCACATTAGTTTCAAAGATCAAATCATCAATTTGGACCTAGAATTAAATCCTACATTACAAGGTATCAACCTAAAACCCTAAAAAGGAAGCATCTAAATATCAATCTAGAAGGCATACCTATTTTCATCACAAAAATGTGAGAAAAATGCTATGGGATCATACATGTCTAACCTAATCACACACAAAAAATTAGGCCAAGAATCATCACCATGAGATCAAACAAAATTCTACAAAAATATGCATCAAACATAAACATTTTAATATCAATTAAAATACAAAATTCCAATTAAATCAGAAATTATATGAAATGAAAATATTTTTTCTCTAAAAAATAATAGACTCAATCATGAGTACTATGCAAAAATAATGGATTTGATTGGATTAATATTCTATTTATTATGAATTTTACAAAAACATGAATTAAATGGAAATTAAATGAAAATCAAATAAAAAAAACACCAAACACACGGTGTGGATAGCAGTCAGATTCAGTTCCAAACGCCTAAATTAATGAAACGCAGCGTTTCCTTCAGAAACTCTTCACAACTCAGAATTAAAACGTGGCCCTTGGATCTTCTCCCAGTCAATGGTCAATCCATCATCCAATGGTGAGAACTTCATCTTCTCCATTTCAAAGCTCTGAGCTTCGCGCCCATCTCCGGCCACCGCCGATGGAGCTCCGATCGTCCCCTTCAACCCTAGTTCTTCCTAGAGGCCTCCAATCCAAGAGGTCAAAACATGAAACACAATCCAAATCTCGCCACGAACTCAATCATACCATTAGTTTCTTCTGAAACCTCAAGAATCATCATCTCCCAATCTCAACCGAAAATGGTGATTCACTTAATTTGTCTCTAATTCAACAATTAACCATCTGAAATCCATCCTAGGCCATTCTACAACTAATCTAGCACCTTAATTCAACCTAATTCTACCTAAATCAAGCTATAGGAAGAAAGTTAAAAACCTGGAAATTCTTGAATAACAGATGCACCAAATCTTCACTTCAAGCTCTCAAATCTTCTGGACACGATCACTGAACCTCCTCCTTGCTTCTGTATGCAAAAGATTCAATGGAAAGTGCTTCAATCTTGAAACACGATGATGAGTTGCAGGTGCTGAAAATCACTTGTTCCCACACGATCTAGCCACCAATTCTTCTTGGAAATGATCTGGAATCAATCCTTGATACTCATGGAAGAAGAACCAATCAAGAAAATGGAAGGAAATGGAAGAATTTGATGAAACCGAATGCACTTGCAAACTATAAAAACTCAATCTCAAACTAAGCTCAATCCTTCAATGATCACCAACCTCTGCCATGGATTCATTCTACTCAATATATAGATGGAGTTTGGATGATCTAGAACCCTCTAGATCCTTCCAATGAGATTTTACACTTCTCATGTCATGAGATTTTGAATCACTTATCATGACATGTACAACCCTTGCAAACAGCTTGGCATTCATCCCATTCACTCTTAATTTCTCCCCTAGTGAGATATTAGAGGTGTTTAGCTTGCCAAGTTCCTTGTTCATGCCTTAATTTTGAGTTATGCATATGTTACTTAATATGCAAGCAAGTGTTTTTCAAAGCAAGTCCATGATTTAGACCTCAAATAAAAAATGTCGCTAAACCATTGTCTTTAAAATGTTTTCTAGAGTCAAAATGATATATTACATGCCATGGTTTGGATGTGTAGGTTGAAAATATCAATTTCCAACTTTGACTTATTTAACTTATTCCCTTATTTTAGGTCATTTTTGCAACTTTGAGCTACAAGCTTTCCAACATCTCATGACATCCTTACTAGCCTTAAAAAATCATTTTGAACAAGTTTTATGTTGAAGATTTTTCCATTTAAAGCTTGGAAATAGGAGTTATGGCTTTATGGTTGAAATGACCTGTAATCTCCAAATGACCAAAATACCCTTGACTTGTCAAAGCCATAACTTGAGTTCTACAAATCCTATCAAGGACTTCTAGTACTCTCTAGAAAGCTAAGAAGATAAGGAACAACATTCATGTTGACTAAAAGTTCATAATAACCATCCTTCTTGGGCAAAAGTTTGATGCAAGTGGGGTAACTTTCAAGGCCCCAAATTCACATACCTCAGATGACCTGTAACTTGTCAAAGTTATAACTTGAGTTCTACAAATCCTATAAAGGAATTCTATCACTCAAATTAAAGCTAAGATCAAGCTCTACAACATTCATGTTGGGGGTAAGATGAGATGACAATCACATCTTGAGCTAGACTGCCTTGAAGATAGGGGTCAAACTAGGGGATTTTACACTGTCAACCCTAGAAACCCTAGCTTAAAACTTCTCAAACTCTTCAATCATGATGAGTTGACCTTGGAATCATCCTTATAGCATCTCAATGCATCAATCCATGATCACATGGCTCTTGAATTAGGTCTCAACCTTGCTCAAATCATCAGTTGACCCAGGGTTGACCCAGTCAAACCCTAATTACACCACTCATGGCTAAGTCCTCTCAATCTTGCACAATGACCTGTCTAGGCTTCATGATGGCTTTCAAGACATCTCATAAGCTCTTTCAAGGCTTCAGGTCCACATTCTTGGCTTCAGAATCATCTGAGGAGCTCCCCACAACTCTCAAGTTAGGAGGCACACAACCTTGGTTTCAACCACTATCTCTGAGGATCTTTTCACTTCTCTGACAAGGATATCAACCCTTGAACACTTGAATAACCTTCTTAGCTAGCTTCAAACTCTTGTGTAGCCCTTTATTGGTAATCATACCTCTTGATCTCCTGCACACATGTCAATGGAATGCAAATGCTAATGCTAATGTGAATGGAATGAAACATAAGCTAAGTAAAGAAATGTTGGTCAAATTTTGGGGTGCAACAGCTGCCCCTATTCAAACGGCTTGAACCTGACTGGGTGAGAAGCGAATGGCTCTCAACCAATCAAGGTGCGAGACGGTTGAATACCGACAAACCCGGAAATTTGCCAACTGCGCAAGTACACGGTACTCTGATGAGAACAAATCTTCGAAAACTGAAATGGTAGCTGCACGACACTAGCTGGAGAAATTGGTCACACGGTAACCGGTAGTACATGGTCGATCATGCCGTCAGGCATCAGGATCCCTTGGGACCTATCAGATCAACAATCAAGTTAACCACACTATCGGGCATTCAAAGAAATCTTTGGGCGTCAGCCGGACTTCATCAGTAAGTCGGGAATGGCATTCTCGGTCCACCATGAACCAATTGGGGATATCTGAACTTCTGCCATCCGGCACTCCGCATCAGCCGAGAGAACTGCTTCGTCAATACGGTTGGACTTCAATCATCAAGTCTTCGAGGGAAGTTTTAACTTCGCTGTTCAGCAACCTGCTGGGGATGACGCATCTCCGCTGGGGATTTTGGAGAGCTATCAGGTAACTCTGCTTCGGGGATCCATAAATCATTCTGGGTGATTCAACTCTGTTGAGGACATCAAGAATCATCTTAGACAAATAACTCCGCGGGGACTTCAAGAATCATCCTGAACCGATAACTCTGCTGGAGATTTCAGGAATCATCCTGAGCAGATGCTCTGCCGGGGACTCTAAGCATCAACTTGAGCAAGCAACTCTGGAGACTGCATTGGGGATTTTAATAATCATCTTAAGCAAACGACTTCGCTGGGGAATTCAAGAATCATCTTGGGCAAACGACTTTGCTGGAGAATTCAAGAATCATCTTGGGCAAACGACTTTGCTGGGGAGTGTCGCTACTGCGAAAATCGGCGCCGGCTGAACAGAAGAGTCGCCACCGTGCGTTATTTATCCCTCAGAGCGGGAAAGGAAACGCTCGAAGTAAACCTCGCAAAGACGGGAAAAGGTATGGTCATCGCAACCAAAACCTGGATTCGGGAGTCGGTTACGCAAGGGGAAGGTATTAGCACCCCTCACGTCCATCGTACTCGATGGGATCCACGCTTGGTGTTTATAGGTAAAAGGGTGTATTATCTATCTACGCTAATGGCTGGTCTGAAAAGAAAATAAAAGGACAGGACTCGACAGAACATACGGTGTTCTGGGCCTACGTATTCCCTCATGCAATGGGAAAGTCAGAGTCAACGTAGTTCGACTTCCTACAACTAAACGGGGGAAGGGTTGCTCGCCAGGACATCGCGTCCTGTGCCTACGTACTTTCATCTGGTATGAAAGATCAGAGCAAACGTAGTTCGACTAACTACGGGTAAACAGGGGGCTCTCACACAGCAGTGAGAAAACAAACTGGTCTCTAAGGCTCGGGAACCCACAAATACGATCTGGTCTCAAATACGCTCAGGCAAGAGAAAGGGATAACAATTAGTCGTCAGCGGGAATGTCTCGATCGCACAGCCGCGAGAGAACAAAAGTTAGTCGTTAGTGTGCTCGCTAGGATATCGCATCCTATGCCTACATATCTTCGTCTGGTACGAAGAATCAGAGCAGCTGTAGTTCGGCTAACTACGGGTCAAGCTACTCAAAAGCTCCTACAGAAAGGAAAGGGAAACCCTAGAACTATAGCTGAGAAACAGGGGAATCTACCTACTGCTATCACACCTGGTTGACCATCCTAATGTCTATCATAACAACTCCGCAACGGAGAAGTCAGAGCTCCTAAGGGATCATGGCAACAGGACTAAACTGCAAACAAGAAACTGCAAAGTAAAGGAATACTGAAAATATGCATGAATGCAACAACTAAACAAACAAGGCGCGAAGGCCGCAAACCACAGAGGCAAGGGAGCTCAGCTCTACCGAATACCAACAAGCAAAGCCACGCAATAACAAACAAGCAGAAGGAGGACCACCTCAACTTCTCATGCACACAAAGTCTACTTCTAAGATGCACCTATTCAGAACTATCTAGATGAATACCTAAGTCTAATGCAACATAACATCATACAAGTCAAACAATCCAAAGAGAAGGCTATCTAACCTGACAAGCCTCTATCTACAAAACAAGAAGCTACTCCTGGGCAAGGCCCCTAACAAACCTGGAACACGCTCCTAATCTATCTCTAAACAAAACTCTATACAACACCCTAAGCAAAGATCTAAGCAAACTCTAATCCACACCTTAAGCAAGAGGAATCAATCCCAGTCTCCAAGCTTCAGAACAAGCTTACCAAAGAAAGGGAGCTAAGCAGACAAGCTCATAGTGCTTTCCTCAGGAAAGTACCAGGAGGTTACCACCCAGGAATCATACCCTATGCGGCTCGACAACTGTGATCAGTTTACATTCCTCCTCAGGAGAAACTAAACTCACATGAAGGCTCCGGCATCACTGGATATTTGAGAAAACCTATATGCACTAAGGGAACTAAGTGAGCAGGCTCATAGGACCTTCCTCAGGAAAGTACTAGGAGGCTGACACTTAGGAATTGTACCCTACGTGGCTCAACAACTGTGATCAGTTTACATTTCACCTCAGGAGAAATTAAACTCACAAGTTGGCTCCAACATCACTGGATACTTGAGAAATCCTAGACAAACTACTGGAACTAAGTGAATAGACCCATAGGACCTTCCTCAGGAAAGTACTAGGGGGCTTCCACTTAGGAATCGTATCCCATGTGGCTCAACAACATGTGATCAGTTTACATCCCTCCTCAGGAGGAATTAAACTCACAAGTCGGCTCCGACATCATTGGATACTTAAGAAAGAGGTGAGAATAAAGAATGAAAGGCATTCATAGTGCCTTCCTCAGGAAAGTACCATAAACTCCCTTCAAACTTCAAGATCTCAAACCTCACAAACAGACAACAAGCTTCTAGACTAAGCCTCAATCCACTGCATCCTTGCAAGCTCCAACAGGACTGCAACCAGCTCCTATCCTTAAGAAGAACCCACAGGCCAACAAACCACAAGAGACTATCTCTGAAGTTCAACCACAGTTGACCTTCAAAGTCAGAAGTCATCAAGACTTCCCCTATCTTCAGGCTCAGACAAATCATATCAGGACACCCTACAAAAATCTATCAAAAATCTATGGGGAGACCTACATGGCTCTAGGATAACCTACTGAAAAAATCAGGACAAAATTCAATACCAGATGAAAGAACTAAAATCAGCAACACAGACATATCCACAAACCAATCTATTCAACATCAATAACAATGAAAAAATGCAACTAAAATGAAAATGCACGATTAAGCTAAGGTTTCTGCACTATAAAATTCTACACTGAATTACGAGTCTACAGAAAAAAGAACGGAATTATTTGACTAAATCTACTATTTTTCATGAATTTTCTAATGATATGCATGCATTAAAAAATTAAAAGAAATCAATTAAATGGAAAATATACCAAAAAATAACAAAAAATAAAATGTCATTTTTATTTTTATTTAATTTTCTAGGAATTATGATGAAATGGTAGAAAAAAGAAGAATTGAAAAATCAATTATTTACATTTTATTGTGAATTATTTAATATGAAAATATAAAAGAAAAATAAAAGAAACAAAATGGGGGGTTCAAACAGCAAGGAATTCAGTTATTCATCATTGGGCCTATGCCCAGGGGTGGTGCAGATAGCATGAGGCGCAGGCCCAGCACTTACCAGAAACTCATCACACAACAAAAAAATAGATGCAAAACGCAGGGGGTGCAGACTAGCAGATTTCCCAGCTAATTTCCATTGGGCCTACGCCCAGGGGGGTGCGAAAAGCAATTTGGGCATAAGGCCCATATCCATCACTCTGATCTCACACGCCAGGGGGGGGGGGACGAGTAAACTGGGGTGTAGTGTTCAGCAAAATGCGCTTGGGCCTAAGCCCAAATCTGATCCTAAACCAAATACTCAGCTGAACAAAACCAAACCCTCTCCCAAACCCTAACACTGTTCACTCACCTCTAACCCTAGCACGCCGCTACCAACCTCTCAAACGCTCCCTCTGAACCTCCTTTCCTCGAACCTCAAACAAATTCTCACAACGATCTGAAACTGAACTCTAACCTACATCTAACCGAACCTCAACTCAACCCTATATTCAACTTAAATTCCAGTTCAAGCCAAGATTGAATCCATACGCTTCAACAATCAAAACAAGACGCAAACAAGGATCGAAGAAAAACGCACCTGGATGTGGAATACGAGCAAATTTTGAAGCTTCTGGAACTTTTAACGAGAAGATCTTGAGTCGTATTGAAGAGAACTCAAAATCTGGAGTTTTGCTGATGAACGCCTTTGAGGGATTCTGACAACGGATGAATCTCCTTGACGATTTGGAGAACTCTGAAGATCCTTGAGGAAAATCGCGCGAGAAGAACTAGGATCGGTTGATGAAGTTGAAGATCCTTGAATCTGGAAATTTTCAGTGAAGAACACGCACTTTATGGAATAACGATCTGAAGAACATTGAAGGGATCGTTGAAGAACTTTGAGTCTCTATGAAGATCTTCGCAAGGAGATGGATGAATCGTTGAAGATCTTGAAGCCTGGTGGATTTCTGGAAAAATATCTCAAATGCTGATGAAGATATGAGGATTCCGGCGAACTTACGTTTTCCGGCGAGATATTAGATGAAGGTAGAGGAGACGATCGGAGGAAGAAGATGAGTTTCTGGGGATTCTTGGATGTTTGCAGATTCCGGTGAGTGAGACGGTGGTCGGAGGTAGTTGACGGTGGCCGGATCTGGTTAGGCGCGGCGGTCACCGGATTTGCATGTAGTCCGGTGACGGTTCCCGGTGAGATGAGGCTGTGACAAGTGGCGCCAAGTGTCTCAGGGGGAAGACTGGGAAGGGGACGTGTGGCACGCATGCACACAGAGAGAGAGAGTGTGGGACAGCTGGGGCGAGACGTGGCGCGAGCTGGGGAAGTCTGAGTGGGAACGCGTGGGGCCTCTCCTCAAGCAACACGTGGCTGCCTCTATTTATACCCCTGGAATTCGCTGGAAGCTTCCAGAAGCTTCTGGTCTTCGCTGGACTTTCCTGGACCTGCTGAGTCATTTGAGAACTGGGCCTCAACAAAAGACACCTCCTGGGCCCACGAAAGTGAATAAAAAAAACTGTAAAAAAACTGAATAAAAAAACAATTAACTAAATCTGACTAATAACACTATTAAACCTAATTATCTACTTAAAACTAATCCTAAAACAGAATTAATACCTAATTAAACTAATGATTAATCCTAATAAAGTCTAAAAAATGATTAATGCTCTAATTAATTCTATATTATCCTAATTGAAAAATCTAAAAAAAGATTAAGATCTAATTAACTCTAAACTTCTACTAATTTTCTATTAAAATTCTAATATTATTTAATATCTATTAAAATCTATCATTAATAAAAGAAAAAACTATATTATTTTCTATATTATCTAAAAAACAATTAAACCTATTTAAAAAACCTATAAAATTCTAAACTATTATTATCTATTAGTAATAAAAGAAAAACTATATTCCCCTTTTCTTTATTATTCTAAAAACTATTTAAAATCTTATTTATTCTAAAAATCTATTTAAAAATTCTATAAAATCCTAAAAAGAGAATTAAACTATTAAAAAATACAAAAACCCTATTTAAACTCCAGAAAAGTCTGTAAAGCCTATTAAAAATTCACAAAAGTCTATTAAAATCCTAAAAATGCAGATGAATGCAAATGACCCCCCATAAAAGAGCGCACGAGACCAGATCGAATCGAACAGAGATCCCCGGGCATCAGAATATCCTCAAAATCACTGTGCAAGCTAAAAATCACCGAGGAGCGCACAATTTCCTGAAAATAAAACCCTGGTGATCTGGACTGGGTCTGCCATATCTGATAGACAAAAATCAAGCTGTAAACTCCGATATCCTCCGTTTGTGCACAAATATCACGCGTCTGATTTGCGAATATGAAATTAAACCACGAGTCAGATAGGAGAACCGGTTGGTCAAATTTTAGGGTGCAACAGCTGCCCCTATTCAAGCGACTTGGACCTGAAGGGTTTGAAGAGCGCTCAGCCTTCAAACATTCAGAGGTACGAGACGGTTGAATACAAATAAAACCCAAAAATTTGCCAACCGCGAGCATATATTGTAAACTGCTTGGGGAATAAAGTCCAGAAAACCGAGTCCAGTTATTGCGGCACCAAACTGATTAATCATCTGATAAAGAACTCCTGATTTGAATACCCGTCACTTGTGATACCCCATATAACAAACCCTGAGGGTTGCAACAAAACACGTGATTCTTTCACATTGCCTACCGACAGTCAGGAAGAGAAACATACTCACATCGTCCAAAGATGGACGGGAAGACACCATAATCTCCATATTCATATCGTCTAAGGATAGACGGGATGAAGTAATCTCCATACTCACATCGTCCAAGGATAGACGGGAAGACAACATTAATCTCCCAATCCACGTCGTCTAAGGATAGACGGAAAGACACCATAATCTCCATATTCACATCGTCTAAGGGTAGACGGCATCATCCTGATCGATGAACAAATCAATATTCACATCGTCTAAGGGTAGACGGCATCATCCCGATTGATGAAACAAATCAATATTCATATCGTCTAAGGGTAGACGGCATCATCCCGATTGATGAAACAAATCAATATTCATATCGTCTAAGGGTAGACGGCATCATCCTGATTGATGAAACAAATCAATATTCTCATCGTCTAAGGGTAGACGGGATCATCCTGATTGATGAACAAATCAACTCTCATCGTCTAAGGGTAGACGGCATCATCCTGATTGATGAAACAAATCAATATTCTCATCGTCTAAGGGTAGACGGCATCATCCTGATTGATGAAACAAATCAATATTCTCATCGTCTAAGGGTAGACGGGATCATCCTGATTGATGAACAAATCAACTCTCATCGTCTAAGGGTAGACGGGATCATCCTGATCGATGAAACAAATCAATATTCTCATCGTCTAAGGATAAACGGGAACAAAGCCTGATCGCATACTCACATCGTCTAAAGATAGACGGGAAGAAATAATCTCTGAATTCACATCGTCTACTGATAGACGGGATCATCCTGATTGATGAAACAAATCAATTGTCATCGTCTAAGGGTAGACGGCATCATCCTGATTGATGAAACAAATCAATATTCACATCGTCTAAGGATAGACGGGAAGAAATAATCTCCATACTCACATCGTCTAAGGGTAGACGGGAAGAAATAATCTCCGAATTCACATCGTCTAAGGATAGACGGAAGAAATCGTTAATCTCCATACTCACATCGTCTAAAGATAGACGGAAAGACACCATAATCTCCATACTCACATCGTCTACTGATAGACGGGAAGAAATAATCTCCGAATTCACATCGTCTAAAGGTAGACGGAAAGACACCATAACGCGATTCAACACCAACCCTTGGATTTCAGAATTCTTCTGTCTACGGAAATTGATGGAAAGATCAATATCCTTGAAGGGGCCACATCGTCAGTATGGACTGACGGGAAGAAAACCACCTTTTAAGGAATCATGTCGTCAATAAGAATCAACGATCACGCAAACTGAACATTCTTCGAAGAGCCTCGCCATCAATAAGGATTGACAGTCGGAAAAGTACCTCTTGAAACGTCATCTCATCCAATAAACAGAAAGAAAACCCCTATCCGAAATATCGTTTTGAAACCCCTCAACAACCAAAGATAGCCGGAGAAGACTCACTGGGGAAACGCTTCATCATACGTATGATCTGGCAATAAGAAACCCGCTGAACAGTAACTCGAAACTTCACATCGTCTACTGATAGACGGAAAGAAAAGCATATCCTGAGGGAAACCCCTTCTTGAAACCTTACTGCAAATCACCCAAAACTTCACATCGTCTACTGATAGACGGGAAGAAAAGCACGTTCAAACTCAAGACGTCTAATGATAGACGGAGAAGTCCCCTTATTGGAGGAACACATCGCCAATATGAATTGACGGGAAGAAAAGCTTGTCGACATCAGATGACTGCTTGATCAAAGCATAATCGTTGTATGATCTGAGATACAAATAATTTGCTGAACTGTCTGAATACTGTTGCTGGATAAATGCCCCTGAACTGATCACAGAGTAATTCACGCGCCATATGAGGCTGATAGAAAATCTGACTTATGCTTCGTATGCTTATGCATATGCTTTAATCTTTCTACAGCGTAATGCTCCATTCTAGATGAAAATGCTACGCATTTTGACGATGATATGCAAGTATGATGCAAATATGATGATGCATGCAATATGCTAATGCAGGCTCGAACTGCCGGAGAAGGCCGGGTACAGAACCATTTCAGCAAAATAAATGCTGAAGGCGAGGCCAACTCTGCTGGGGATAAACTGGATATCACTGAATTATCCCAGCAAAATAAATGCTGGGAGAGTGAAATCAACTCCGCTGGGAATATTAGGAACTTAACCGAACACCTCGACGAAGTAATACCCTGCCAGGGTATATAACTCCGCTGTGAAATAGTAGACGTGCTGAATATGATTAGACTCCTCTGGGGGATAGCTTATTCATACCAATGACAAATTGGTCTTTGCTGGCAAAATGGAGGGAGTCCTCCTGCACTCTGATGAAGCTCGGATCTGGAAATTGATGCGCCAACACGGATGGGCTTCACAGTAATCGCAGACATGGGTTTGAGCTCTTAAGCTATCTTGCTGGGTCAGGTACAACTGACGCTGGAAAATATCCTTCATGAATACACAGCCTTTTAATGAAGAGTCAAGGGATAGTGACACGACTTCCCGCAATCATCTCGCTCTCGAAAATCGACTGCATCTGCTCGAATAACTCCGAATGGCCCTGTAGGTACGGAGAACGACGATCCTTTCGCTTCTGATATGCCCCCAGCCTACAGGACATCTGTGGGGATAGTCCTTGAAAGGAAATCTGCAAATTTGAGCCTCGATAGTCTGATATAACATGCCTCAGCGTTCTGAGCTTCCAAGAGATACTTCACCTTGAATGCTTCTCGAGTAACTTCTGCGTGCTTAAGATGGTCTGCCCCTGACTGCGATGACCTTGCCCCGATTATCTGACTCAGAATAGTACCTCCTGACTACGCCGCATTCACCGAATCTCAACCTGATTGCCCCAGGATAACTGACTTCGAAAAGCTGACCTGACTGGGGATCACAATAAAAGCTTGCCTCTGCTCTCGGAACATTTGGGCGTTCTGCATTCTATCTTGACCATACTTTCCACTGTAGGAAGCTTTTCTGCTGTCAAGCGCTTACTCGCAAGTAAAACAAGTTGTTCTGCATAAAAGATGTATTAATGCAACACATATGACAGCTTTGACATCCAATCTGTTCACTGGGAAAAGGATAAACAGTTTATGGCATATAATGCACGAAACATTTATCAACAGTAGTATCAACATGGTAAGAGGAACCTTTTTAAGAGTCAGAATCGACGCGACCTTTACCGGAGTATGCTTTCGAAACGACCTGCTTCAATTAGGACTTTTGAAGGTTGTAATGTGGTCAGGTTCATGGTTTTGAAAGGAGAGGATAAAGGCTCAAAGTTTGCTTTAACCCACCCGTTCTCCTTGATGTTCTCCGATCCTATGTTTAGCTAATTCGACCTTAGCGCTCACCTCTCAGAGGATGAAAAAATAGGAATGATAGTTCGAGAAACTTTTGGACTTTGGAGTGACAGCCACTCACTTTTCATCTTTGACACTTGAGGTCACACGACTCGTATTTCCATCAAGGATTTTTCTTTTGATCCTTTTCATCTTTTTCTTTTCATATCCCTAACTTTTGCCTGGACTGACTCCTTTTGAGTTTCTTTTGATTTTTTTAAGTCCAGCGGGATGCCCTCATTTTTGCCTAAGTCATTTGTTTTGCAGTTTTCTTGACTTAGCGGGCTTTTGATTCTTTTTTCATTCTTCTTTTTTTCGAACAAGTCGTGTGACACTGGTTGTCTGACTCTTTGGGAAACAATGTGGCGATCACACTCTTGATTGAACCACTATGGTCTTTTAGGCACGACCTCTAGGGGTGTGATTGATTCTCGAACGGACACTCCTTTTGCAATTTGGACGCTTGGTCGAATTAGCTAACACCTACCCTGCCCCAGGTTAAGATTGAGGGTTCTTCATTTGCAAAAAGAAACTCCTACTACAAGGCTCAAAGGGGTTGACAAGGGATTATCTTCCTTATGTCTCCGGTGTTTTAGGGATTTGAAACAATGCCTGTACATCATCAACAGGTTTTATTTCAAAAGCATACGATATCGGTAGTTGCATGTCGGTCATTTTCGTCATCCTCCCCAAATTCTTCTTAACCAAACGTTGGACATTTGCAAAAACAGTTAGTGAACACGACTGGATTCAATCAAAACATGCATATTTATTTCATTATCATCAATTTGAATGAGAACGACAAGTTTTACAAACAAGATTACAAATTCAAACAGGAAAGCAACTACAAATGTAAAGAAATGACAAGCTAAAACAAAGAAAATATGCTAGCTTCCGAGAACCGGGCTTTCACATCTACCCTGCTGCTGAACCAGCTATCTTTATTAGAGGCAATTCGATGCTGTCCTGATCTGCTTTCAACGACCCAGCCAAATTATAGAGCCCTTCCTCCTTCATTCAGATGATTTGGGGACCTCTTGGCCCGAAGCTGATTGCTGCACTATCAAGCAGATCCTGCACTTTGTGCTTAAAAGCATGGCAACCTTCTATATCGTGACCCGGGGCTCCAGAATGAAACTCACAGTGCTTGCTTGCATCATAACCAAACGGGGGAGCTCCCGTTATTGGTGCCAGAGTTCTTTTCTCTACCAGATTCAATCCCAACAATGTCTGCAACAACTCGGCATATGTTGAGGGAGGCTTCTCAAACACTCTTCTCGGTTTACTACCCTGGAATCTTCGTTGAGCCTGCTGTGCCCCCTGCTGAGGCTGCTGCTGCTGGTATCGGGTTGACCCTTGAACACCCTTTGTATCAAATGCAACATCAGTTTCTTGACCTTCAATGTACTGATTAACGCTCTCCTTATGCTTAACCATTTTCTTTCTTAGATCTGCCCCAGGAATAGGCAACAGTTGTGGGCCTGGAGATTCTGACACCATGGAGTCCAGGATGCGCTTCTGACCCACTGCAGCTTTAGAAACGTCTGTCATCTTAGCATCGATCGAGACAGGAGCAATGTGCACTGCTACGCCGCCCGACGTGAATTCAATATCGTGCGAGTCAATCAGGTCTTGAACATTGTGCTTAAAAGCATGACAACCCTCGATGTCATGTCCGAATGCCCCAGAATGAAACTCACATTGCTTACTGGCATCGTACCCATGAGGAAACACTCTCGTTGGTGGTGCCAACGTTCTCTTCTCAACCAGATTAAACCTCGATAAGGTCTGCAAGAGCTCAGCATAGGTCATAGGTGGTGCCTCAAACATTCTCTTTGGTTTCCCTTCCTGGACCCTCCGTTGAGCCAGCTGCATCTTCTGTTGCTGCTGCTCAGGTTCCACCTGCACAGGTGGCGCGAGCTTCTTCATTGCGGCTTCAAATAGCTGATCGTCTTCTTTCCTAAGCACATTCTTGACTACCTCCATGATCAAGCTCATTTGGGTCTTCAGCTGACTGTTCTCCTCCTTGAGAATCTTCTGCTCTGAACGCATCTCTTGCATGTCTCTCATCATCTGCCCCAGCTGGCTTCGGACTTCAGTCAATTCAACCTGATTCTGTTCCATATCTCTGAAGGAGTTCCTGCAACAAACTGGATGATGAGGAAATAAGGCCCACGGTTCTGATATACCTGTTAAATCATAATGCAGCGCAGAAAGCAAACACATATTCATAACGAGACAAAGAGAAACTCAAGCTATAAGCACACAGATGAACATCTCCCACACATGTACAACCAACAAAATCAGCAGGTAAGCACAAATGAGTATGAATATAACGACCCCAGCCAACAATCCTGGTGGTGGTCGGCAGACACTAGTGCACAAAAGCTAAACGGATTAAGCAAAGAAGACAGATGCGACACCCGGCACAGAAACCTCTAGAAACTTCTCCCATATTCAATTGAACTCTCCGATTGACAATCTTCGGAGCACACACTTCCTGTGGAGTCCTCCATGACATTAACTGACGAACCCGCACAACTGGAGGATGGAAAATCATTAATCTGAACAAAACCCTGAGGAGTGATGCAAATACGGCTAGAGTCTAACAGATCTTGAACCTGGCTTCTAAGCACCTTACAATCATTGGTGGAATGCCCCTGTGCCCCAACATGGTACTCACAGCGGGCTCTGGCATCAAAACCTGGAGGATACGGTGGAATCACCGGCTTAGTCTCTTTCGGCACTATCAATCCACTTCTGACCAGATCTGGCAACAACTGACTGTACGACACTGGTAGTTGAGTAAACTGCCTTTCAGGCTTCCTTGGTCTTCGTGGGGCATGCTGACGCGATCGGCGATAGGATGATCGTTGACTTGAAGTGTCTGAAAACTGATCCTGAGATGCTAGAGATTCTGAGGTGGCATCATCTCCTTCCCACTCTTCTTGAGAACTGACAACTGACTCAATCTTATCAACTGGAACGTAAGGAACATCTCGAAACTTTCCACTCCTGAGTCTTCTCTCAACAATCTCTCCCTGCCTCATCAGGCCCACAAAGTTTGTGCAACTGAACAATTTGTCAAAATAATGGCCTTTCAGAGTACCCAAGAAGATGTCAACCAGTTCCCTTTCCGGAAGCGGTGGTTGAACACTAGCAGCCAATTCTTTCCATCTTCGCAAATACGCTCTGAACGATTCATTCTCCGCCTGAGATAATTCTTGCAGATCAACAAGACTAGGAGTCAAATCCAAGTTGTAATCGTACTGCTTCATGAAAGCTCTGGCTAAATCCACCCATGATCGAATCTGATTACTCTCCAATTGCACATACCACCTTAAGGATGCCCCAGTCAGGCTATACTGAAAGCAATGGATCATTAGCTGGTCATTTCGCACAAATGAAGTCATCCTTCGACAGAACATCATCAAATGCAGCTTTGGGCAGCTATCTCCCGTGTATTTTTCGAATTCCGGCACTTTGAACTTGTACGGCAACACCAGGTCAGGAACCAAACACATGGCCACAGCATCCAGGTTAACGGCATCTTTCGCTTCTAAGGCTTTCATTTGCTCTTCCAACACTCGGAGTCTTCTACCATCGTCAAGAGCTCTTGGATCTACTAACCCGGTCACTGGAATATCTCTCCGGTAATTCATCACAGGGAAAGCAACACATTGATTGTTAACAGGCGGATAATATTCATTTCGGGCAACGAACTGCTCATGTCGATCTCGGTTCTCATCCGTAGGCTGTACGACTTGGTCTGCAGTTAGATTGTTCGCTTGCGGGAAGCCTTCCATAGAATCATACTGATGGTTGGACGCCACAGTAAACCTTGCCAAGGTGTTAGGAGACTGGAAATTGCCTTCAGACATAGCTACCAATTACCTGTAACGGACTATGCTGCTTGATTCTGCTCAAATCTGCTTCAGCCCCTTGGTCGTCTTCACTCTTGCCTCAAACAATTCCCCGAGACTCACTTTCTGGTGAAAACAAAGGTTGGATAAGTGCTCTGACCTGCTAGAGAAATGCCATGCAGTATGATTTATGCAAACAGAAATACAAAAATGCTAACGTGCATGTGTGCATTGGAGATATTTTCCCTCCAATTCCAGTGTCAGTGGTAGCGAGACGAGATAAACCATAAAGACAATATTTGGAAAAACCTTCATATATTGATTAGAATAATAGTCTTGTCAAGAAGTTACATAACTATGCTCCATACGGCTGATATGACAAAGAGGATCCCAGCCAACATGCCTGGTGGTGATCTCAACATACGGAATACAAGAGAAAAATCAAGTACGGGTACGGTTGCGGAAGTCCTCGACCATCTTCTTTGTCTCTGCGTGATCTGGTTGATAAATCAAACCTTCTATCAGCCGATCCCTCTTCCTGACTGTCCCTTGGATGTCTTTGACAAAGTCTTCCCAAGCCTTATCATTGGCACCGCCCCCAGGTTTGGGTCTCTTGGCATCTGCTCTATGCTGGAAATCTTCCAAATTCTTCATGGCATCTGTCAACTTGCGCTCGGCCTCGTATCGGCGACAGGCTTCTTCTTCAAGCTCCTCAGTCTTCACTTTGACCTGTTCTTCTAACTGAGCAATCTGTGTCTTCAGCTCTTCTTCTCGCTCCTTGCGCTTGGTCATAGTGAGATCCCAGTGTTCTCTGAATTTGGCTAGCTTTGTGTAGGCCCTTTCCAGCTCTTACTTCTTGGTGGCTAACACACTACTAACTGAGTCGACATCTAACTCCAGACGCTTCTTGGTTTCAGTCAATTCCAATAGCGTAGTCTTCAGATGTTTCAGAGTTTCAGCCTGTTGCTTGGAAATATATCCTGTTTCAATCTTTTCATGCCGAAGCTGGGCATTCTCCTGCTCTAAAGCCTCTTTAGCCCTTGCTAGCTCTTCTTTCTCCGCCATCAGCTGCTTGTAGACCTGAATGTCCACAGTGGTAGGCTCCTCTACCGGAGGATGCAATGGCTGAACCGCTGGATACGGCATAAGGGACTTCACAGCTCGCTCACGAATCCATTCTATATATGGGCTAGGAACTCGAGTATCCCCTCTGTTACCTGAAAGCTTCCCTCTCTTGTGCAAGTTTTTCCAGGCTTTCTCAAGTTTGGTCAGCATTTCTTTCCCAATTGCCCCGGTGAGATACAGAGATTCCTGTATCTCCTCGGGCTTTGGCGCTCCTTGAGGTACGTACCCAAATTGCTTGATCAATAAGGAAGGGTTATAGTTGACACAACCTTTCCTTCCTATTAACGGAACATTCGGGAATCCTTCACCTTTGAGTATGACTTCAGCTCCAAATACCTCTTTATTGACCCATACCACGTTCTCAGCAGTCAATCCCATTAAGCGCTCGGGCCATCCTAGAGAATTGATAGAGGTGACAAAAGGGCCTGACTTAGGCACATGACTGGTGAACCACCTGCATAGGAGAGGTACACAGCAAGACACATTCCTTCCTCGTCGCTTTTCATTCTGGTAGTGAGTTGAATGGTGGATATCTCCCAGCAAAGTAGGAACTGGGTTCTTCGCAGCCAAAATATAGAAGGCATCAGAATCAACAAAATCAGGAATGTTCGGGAACAACACGATGCCATACACACATACAGCAAGGATGACGTCAAAAACATCCCAGCTACCCTTCTGGGCATACTCTCGAGCCTTCTCCACTAAGACATCCAACGGAAATCCCCATACGTCTCCTCTTCTGATCATCTTCCCAGACAGCTCAGACTCTTTCAAGCACAGGATGGTAGAAAGCTCAGCCAGCTTAGGCTCAGCGTCCGTACGATAAAAAGGCATCTGCTCACGGATAGGTATATCCAGAAGTGCAGAGTACTCCTCCAGGGTAGGAGCCAAGACGAAGTCGGGAAATACAAAACACCTGAGCTCCGCGTCGTAAAACTGTAACAGAGTATAGATGCCGCTGGTCTCGTAGGCAGATGGCTGATAAACGTAGGTCAGAATCCTCCCATATCTCTTTCTGAAGTCACCCATTCCCTTCTTCTTAGCAATAGCAATCAACTCTAACAATAGACTGATATTCGGCGACGGAAACTTATAGGGCAATACTCTCTTCAGGTTTTCCATGTCTTGCTAGGAACAAACACCAGAACTGGAAGGGAAAATACGTACCTGCAATACACACACGTTAGTTGAATGCAGATGGTAATGCAATGATGCAATATGATAAATAATGCAATCTGCGAACATAGGGGCTATGCTGTAGCCTGAAGAGGAATATCTCTGTGATCAAGAACAGAAGACCAACACGGTCACCAGAATCTCATGCCACTAACTACCATCTGATACTCAAAATATCAATCCCCTGGTAAGAAAACCATCTGAACCTCTGTATCTGACGAGAATACCTTCTGATAATAGCCTCAACCTCAGATAAGAAACCCATCTGACCCAGACAACACACCTGGAGATGAATCGAGAACTACATCTGACAAAGGTACTGAATCATGGTTTCTGAGGGCCAGTTTTCCTGCAATAACCCAGTCCCTCTCACAGGTAGGATAGACCTAATCCACGGACAAAGGTACGGCATCCTATGCGGTCATCAGCGTCACAGACTTTCATGAGTGACGATACGATTCCCAGAAGGAGTGGCATCATCAAATCATGAAGAGGCCTCACTTAGCTGACTTCCAAATGATCGGTCCCCAGAGTCGACAATCCTCACGTCTGGACTCCCCTCAGATCCTCAGGACCGGAAAGGAGCACCTCTGCAAGAATCTCGTCTGAGCGCAGATTTTCGTAGGGAACTGTGCCTGCTCAGCAGACAGGTTCGTCTACTACTTCTCCGCAACTATATCTAGGTGTGTACTCAAGCCCAGGTCCGGCTTTTCACTCACAGTAACCTCCTTTTGCCCACAGCAATAATCATAATAATATAATGCTGGAAAATAAATGCGGAAAGGTAAAGGTACAGAAAAGTAAAGTGCAGAAAAGTAAAACACAATATGCACAACACCCATCAAATAAACACCCAAGCGCTAGGATTGACTCGCGTAGGGGATGGGAAACGGTCCCAGCATAAGGGATGGGAAAAGTCCCTAGATGCTATAAGTCCCCAGCAGAGTCGCCAGCTGTCGCTACTGCGAAAATCGGCGCCGGCTTGACAGGAGAGTCGCCACCGTGCGTTATTTATCCCTCAGAGCGGGAAATGAAACGCTCGAAGTAAACCTCGCAAAGACGGGAAAAGGTATGGTCATCGCAACCAAAACCTGGATTCGGGAGTCGGTTACGCAAGGGGAAGGTATTAGCACCCCTCACGTCCATCGTACTCGATGGGATCCACGCTTGGTGTTTATAGGTAAAAGGGTGTATTATCTATCTACGCTAATGGCTGGTCTGAAAAGAAAATAAAAGGACAGGACTCGACAGAACATACGGTGTTCTGGGCCTACGTATTCCCTCATGCAATGGGAAAGTCAGAGTCAACGTAGTTCGACTTCCTACAACTAAACGGGGGAAGGGTTGCTCGCCAGGACATCGAGTCCTGTGCCTACGTACTTTCATCTGGTATGAAAGATCAGAGCAAACGTAGTTCGACTAACTACGGGTAAACAGGGGGCTCTCACACAGCAGTGAGAAAACAAACTGGTCTCTAAGGCTCGGGAACCCACAAATACGATCTGGTCTCAAATACGCTCAGGCAAGAGAAAGGGATAACAATTAGTCGTCAGCGGGAATGTCTCGATCGCACAGCCGCGAGAGAACAAAAGTTAGTCGTTAGTGTGCTCGCTAGGATATCGCATCCTATGCCTACATATCTTCGTCTGGTACGAAGAATCAGAGCAGCTGTAGTTCGGCTAACTACGGGTCAAGCTACTCAAAAGCTCCTACAGAAAGGAAAGGGAAACCCTAGAACTATAGCTGAGAAACAGGGGAATCTACCTACTGCTATCACACCTGGTTGACCATCCTAATGTCTATCATAACAACTCCGCAGTGGAGAAGTCAGAGCTCCTAAGGGATCATGGCAACAGGACTAAACTGCAAACAAGAAACTGCAAAGTAAAGGAATACTGAAAATATGCATGAATGCAACAACTAAACAAACAAGGCGCGAAGGCCGCAAACCACAGAGGCAAGGGAGCTCAGCTCTACCGAATACCAACAAGCAAAGCCACGCAATAACAAACAAGCAGAAGGAGGACCACCTCAACTTCTCATGCACACAAAGTCTACTTCTAAGATGCACCTATTCAGAACTATCTAGATGAATACCTAAGTCTAATGCAACATAACATCATACAAGTCAAACAATCCAAAGAGAAGGCTAGCTAACCTGACAAGCCTCTATCTACAAAACAAGAAGCTACTCCTGGGCAAGGCCCCTAACAAACCTGGAACACGCTCCTAATCTATCTCTAAACAAAACTCTATACAACACCCTAAGCAAAGATCTAAGCAAACTCTAATCCACACCTTAAGCAAGAGGAATCAATCCCAGTCTCCAAGCTTCAGAACAAGCTTACCAAAGAAAGGGAGCTAAGCAGACAAGCTCATAGTGCTTTCCTCAGGAAAGTACCAGGAGGTTACCACCCAGGAATCATACCCTATGCGGCTCGACAACTGTGATCAGTTTACATTCCTCCTCAGGAGAAACTAAACTCACATGAAGGCTCCGACATCACTGGATATTTGAGAAAACCTATATGCACTAAGGGAACTAAGTGAGCAGGCTCATAGGACCTTCCTCAGGAAAGTACTAGGAGGCTGACACTTAGGAATTGTACCCTACGTGGCTCAACAACTGTGATCAGTTTACATTTCACCTCAGGAGAAATTAAACTCACAAGTTGGCTCCAACATCACTGGATACTTGAGAAATCCTAGACAAACTACTGGAACTAAGTGAATAGACCCATAGGACCTTCCTCAGGAAAGTACTAGGGGGCTTCCACTTAGGAATCGTATCCCATGTGGCTCAACAACATGTGATCAGTTTACATCCCTCCTCAGGAGGAATTAAACTCACAAGTCGGCTCCGACATCATTGGATACTTAAGAAAGAGGTGAGAAGAAAGAATGAAAGGCATTCATAGTGCCTTCCTCAGGAAAGTACCATAAACTCCCTTCAAACTTCAAGATCTCAAACCTCACAAACAGACAACAAGCTTCTAGACTAAGCCTCAATCCACTGCATCCTTGCAAGCTCCAACAGGACTGCAACCAGCTCCTATCCTTAAGAAGAACCCACAGGCCAACAAACCACAAGAGACTATCTCTGAAGTTCAACCACAGTTGACCTTCAAAGTCAGAAGTCATCAAGACTTCCCCTATCTTCAGGCTCAGACAAATCATATCAGGACACCCTACAAAAATCTATCAAAAATCTATTGGGAGACCTACATGGCTCTAGGATAACCTACTGAAAAAATCAGGACAAAATTCAATACCAGATGAAAGAACTAAAATCAACAACACAGACATATCCACAAACCAATCTATTCAACATCAATAACAATGAAAAAATGCAACTAAAATGAAAATGCACGATTAAGCTAAGGTTTCTGCACTATAAAATTCTACACTGAATTACGAGTCTACAGAAAAAAGAACGGAATTATTTGACTAAATCTACTATTTTTCATGAATTTTCTAATGATATGCATGCATTAAAAAATTAAAAGAAATCAATTAAATGGAAAATATACCAAAAAATAACAAAAAATAAAATGTCATTTTTATTTTTATTTAATTTTCTAGGAATTATGATGAAATGGTAGAAAAAAGAAGAATTGAAAAATCAATTATTTACATTTTATTGTGAATTATTTAATATGAAAATATAAAAGAAAAATAAAAGAAACAAAATGGGGGGTTCAAACAGCAAGGAATTCAGTTATTCATCATTGGGCCTATGCCCAGGGGTGGTGCAGATAGCATGAGGCGCAGGCCCAGCACTTACCAGAAACTCATCACACAACAAAAAAATAGATGCAAAACGCAGGGGGTGCAGACTAGCAGATTTCCCAGCTAATTTCCATTGGGCCTACGCCCAGGGGGGTGCGAAAAGCAATTTGGGCATAAGGCCCATATCCATCACTCTGATCTCACACGCCAGGGGGGGGGACGAGTAAACTGGGGTGTAGTGTTCAGCAAAATGCGCTTGGGCCTAAGCCCAAATCTGATCCTAAACCAAATACTCAGCTGAACAAAACCAAACCCTCTCCCAAACCCTAACACTGTTCACTCACCTCTAACCCTAGCACGCCGCTACCAACCTCTCAAACGCTCCCTCTGAACCTCCTTTCCTCGAACCTCAAACAAATTCTCACAACGATCTGAAACTGAACTCTAACCTACATCTAACCGAACCTCAACTCAACCCTATATTCAACTTAAATTCCAGTTCAAGCCAAGATTGAATCCATACGCTTCAACAATCAAAACAAGACGCAAACAAGGATCGAAGAACAACGCACCTGGATGTGGAATACGAGCAAATTTTGAAGCTTCTGGAACTTTTAACGAGAAGATCTTGAGTCGTATTGAAGAGAACTCAAAATCTGGAGTTTTGCTGATGAACGCCTTTGAGGGATTCTGACAACGGATGAATCTCCTTGACGATTTGGAGAACTCTGAAGATCCTTGAGGAAAATCGCGCAAGAAGAACTAGGATCGGTTGATGAAGTTGAAGATCCTTGAATCTGGAAATTTTCAGTGAAGAACACGCACTTTATGGAATAACGATCTGAAGAACATTGAAGGGATCGTTGAAGAACTTTGAGTCTCTATGAAGATCTTCGCAAGGAGATGGATGAATCGTTGAAGATCTTGAAGCCTGGTGGATTTCTGGAAAAATATCTCAAATGCTGATGAAGATATGAGAATTCCGGCGAACTTACGTTTTCCGGCGAGATATTAGATGAAGGTAGAGGAGACGATCGGAGGAAGAAGATGAGTTTCTGGGGATTCTTGGATGTTTGCAGATTCCGGTGAGTGAGACGGTGGTCGGAGGTAGTTGACGGTGGCCGGATCTGGTTAGGCGCGGCGGTCACCGGATTTGCATGTAGTCCGGTGACGGTTCCCGGTGAGATGAGGCTGTGACAAGTGGCGCCAAGTGTCTCAGGGGGAAGACTGGGAAGGGGACGTGTGGCACGCATGCACAGAGAGAGAGAGAGTGTGGGACAGCTGGGGCGAGACGTGGCGCGAGCTGGGGAAGTCTGAGTGGGAACGCGTGGGGCCTCTCCTCAAGCAACACGTGGCTGCCTCTATTTATACCCCTGGAATTCGCTGGAAGCTTCCAGAAGCTTCTGGTCTTCGCTGGACTTTCCTGGACCTGCTGAGTCATTTGAGAACTGGGCCTCAACAAAAGACACCTCCTGGGCCCACGAAAGTGAATAAAAAAAACTGTAAAAAAACTGAATAAAAAAACAATTAACTAAATCTGACTAATAACACTATTAAACCTAATTATCTACTTAAAACTAATCCTAAAACAGAATTAATACCTAATTAAACTAATGATTAATCCTAATAAAGTCTAAAAAATGATTAATGCTCTAATTAATTCTATATTATCCTAATTGAAAAATCTAAAAAAAGATTAAGATCTAATTAACTCTAAACTTCTACTAATTTTCTATTAAAATTCTAATATTATTTAATATCTATTAAAATCTATCATTAATAAAAGAAAAAACTATATTATTTTCTATATTATCTAAAAAACAATTAAACCTATTTAAAAAACCTATAAAATTCTAAACTATTATTATCTATTAGTAATAAAAGAAAAACTATATTCCCCTTTTCTTTATTATTCTAAAAACTATTTAAAATCTTATTTATTCTAAAAATCTATTTAAAAATTCTATAAAATCCTAAAAAGAGAATTAAACTATTAAAAAATACAAAAACCCTATTTAAACTCCAGAAAAGTCTGTAAAGCCTATTAAAAATTCACAAAAGTCTATTAAAATCCTAAAAATGCAGATGAATGCAAATGACCCCCCATAAAAGAGCGCACGAGACCAGATCGAATCGAACAGAGATCCCCGGGCATCAGAATATCCTCAAAATCACTGTGCAAGCTAAAAATCACCGAGGAGCGCACAATTTCCTGAAAATAAAACCCTGGTGATCTGGACTGGGTCTGCCATATCTGATAGACAAAAATCAAGCTGTAAACTCCGATATCCTCCGTTTGTGCACAAATATCACGCGTCTGATTTGCGAATATGAAATTAAACCACGAGTCAGATAGGAGAACCGGTTGGTCAAATTTTAGGGTGCAACAGGGAGAATTCAAGAATCATCTTGATCAAACGCCTCTGCGGAGGAACACCTGCAAAACAAGAACGGTAACAACCTAGCTCATGTCTAGTATGCATATGATCGACAATGGCGCAATGCTGCGCATTTAGGGTAAATGCTATGCAATCATGCAAAATTCTATGGTCGCGTCAGCAAAATAAATGCCGAAGGGAGAGTCCTCCTGTCAAGGAGGAAGAACCACTCTGGTGGAGAAAAGGTCACGCCGATCTCGATCGGACTCTGTGTGGGGAAGTGAACTTCAGTTGACTGCTGCAGGGGAACGAAGCTCTACGAGAACCTGGACCTACTAAGGAGAGGGATGTCAATCGCAGAAATAAACTGCACGAACTTCACGGCTAAACCCTCCTGGAGATAACGACTTCGGCGGGGAAATACGGCATCAGCTATTCAACATTCTACTGGGGAAAACCAATCATGGCCCCAACTGCTTCCAAGGACTCGGCTCTCTTGGGGATCTGCAAACTCGGCTGGGGAAGAAGAAATCATCCTGCTTCGGGGGAGAGTACGACTCTGTGGGGGAATCTCAATTCCGTTGGAGACTTCAGTCTGGAACTATCAATTGCTGCACACTTCAGTGAAAGACTCAGCTGGGGAGACGACATTCCTTTAGGATGTACTTGACTGGGGAGAGAATCTTCTCTGCCTGGGGGGACATATGTCAATGCTCACGATCTCACGTTCAGACTCTGCGGGGAGAGGCTTCTGAACTTTGCTGGAGAGGGAGGAATCATCCTGCTCGGGGATGCATACGGCGTACTGTCTGGTACATGCTACACCTGCAACAACACAAACAAACAGACAAGATACCCTTCTCAAAGGGACCTATCAAGGTTATCATCTTGTGACAATGTTCAAGTAATTCATTGTTTCAACAATCAGTGTCCTAGGCCAGTAAGTTTATGTATGCGCATTTTGTCAAAAACATCGACGTTCTTTTTCGCAAACAAAACAGATAAATGCTAAACAGACAAACAGAATTGCTGAATAGTATACATTTTATTGATAACGAACCCCTGAATGGGTAAAAATGTTTTACAACAGATGCAAGCTCCTGGAATGAGGAAGCCGCGCAAAAATAAAACATAAATATACATCAGTATATACACAAATGTCGGCAACGAGGCGTAGACGAACACCATGAGTTGATCCCTCTATGACCCGCTCGACTTTGATACTTCTCCGACGCTTCAGCTTCAGAAGAGATTGATTCAGATAAACGGCCCTCAGGTCTCCCAAACCACTAAACAATGAAAGTCCACACGCGGAACGCAGTCATTTGCTTTTTTCAAATCCCTAACTTTTGCGCGAACCGCCCTTTGCGGGTTTTCAGTTCACCGGGATACCCTTTTTTTGCCAAAGTCGCCCTTCCAGGTTTTCGACTTTGCGGGTGTAGATTTTTTCAACTTATATCCCTAATTTTTGCCCGAACCTTTTTCTTTTTTATGGTTCGCCGGGATGCCCCATTTTTTCCTGGACTCTCTTTTTACTGTCCAGCGGGTCGCTTTCAAGCAATGTATTTTTTAACTGCGTCCGCGTTCACCGGGGATGCAAAATCTTCACCATCCATCGTGGATAACAACAAAGCTCCTCCCGAGAAGACCTTGCTGACGACGTACGGACCTTCGTAATTGGGAGTCCACTTGCCCCGGTGATCGGAGTATGGAGGAAGAATCTTCTTCAGGACGAGATCGCTCGTCTGAAAGCTTCTAGGACGCACCTTCTTATCATAGGCTTTCTTCATTCGGCTTTGGTACAGACGACCATGCGCAATCGACGCTAACCTCTTCTCGTCCATCAGGCTGAGTTGGTTCAATCGGTTCTTAATCCATTCTGCCTCGTCGAGTTTCACATCAACCAAAACTCGCAAAGAAGGGATCTCCACTTCTAACGGTAGGACAACTTCCATACCGTACACCAAGGAGAAAGGAGTTGCCCCAGTCGACGTACGTACCGTTGTACGATAATCATGCAGTGCGAATGGCAGCATCTCATGCCAATCTTTGTAGGTCACAACCATCTTCTGAACAATCTTCTTGATGTTCTTATTGGCCGCTTCAACGGCGCCATTCATCTTCGGCCGGTAAGGAGATGAGTTATGGTGTTCAATCTTGAAACTCTGGCACATCTCCTTCATCATCTTGTTATTCAAATTCGAACCATTATCGGTAATGATCCGCTCGGGAATTCCGTAACGACAGATAATATCCCTCTTTATGAATTTAGCCACCACCTGCTTGGTCACATTAGCATATGAGGCTGCCTCCACCCACTTGGTGAAGTAGTCGATAGCTACTAGAATGAAGCGATGACCATTGGATGCAGTGGGCTCGATCTTGCCTATCATGTCGATGCCCCACATGGAGAACGGCCACGGGGAGGACATGACATTTAACGGGCACGGCGGTACATGAACTTTATCAGCATAAATTTGGCATTTATGACATCTCTTCGCGAATTTAAAGCAATCAGACTCCATCGTCATCCAGTAGTATCCTGCTCTCAGGATCTTTCTTGTCATAGCATGCCCGCCGGCGTGTGTACCAAATGTGCCTTCATGGACTTCTTCCATGAGCATACTTGCCTCTTTCTCATCTACACATCTGAGTAGCACGAGATCGTGGTTTCTTTTATACAAAACTCCATCGGGATTGAGATAGAAATTTCCAGACATCCTCCTCAGAGTCTTCTTATCCTGGGTCGACGCTCCCGCAGGATACTCCTTAGTCATAAGGAAGGTCTGGATGTCGTGGAACCATGGCTTGCCGTCGGCGGCTTCCTCGATCGCAAAGACGAATGCAGGTCTATCAAGACGAGAAAGGACAATTCTTGGAGCTTCATTCCAAAAATTGACTTTATACATCGAAGCCAACGTGGCTAAGGCATCAACCATCTGATTCTCGGCTCTGGGCACATGATGGAGTTCCACTCGATCAAAGAGCGGAAGCAGCCTTCTGGCATAGTTCATGTACGACACCAAATTTGATTGACGAGTCTCCCACTCCCCTTTAATCTGGTTAATCACAAGCGTCGAGTCACCATATACGTCTAGGTTCTTGATTCTCAAATCAATTGCTTCTTCTAGACCCATGATGCATGCTTCGTACTCCGCTTTGTTATTGGTGACCGGAAATGTCAGTCTCGCAGTGAACGGGATGTGGGATCCATGGGGAGTCGTGATGATCACCCCAATCTGGACCCTCGTCGGGCAACGGTTTATCGCAATCCTTCGCTTTGAGAAACATGATATCCTCATCAGGGAATTCAAATTTCATCGGCTGGTAATCCTCGATCGGCTGTTCGGCAAGGTAATCAGACAATACGCTGCCCTTGATGGCCTTCTAGGAAACGTAATGAATGTCATATTCCGTCAACACCATTTGCCATCTGGCAATCCTGGCCGAAAGAGCTTGCTTCTCGAAGACGTACTTGATCGGATCCATCTTCGAAATTAGCATGGTGGTGTGATTGAGCATGTACTGTCGTAAACGTTTGGCAGCCCAGACTAGTGCACAACACGTCTTCTCCAGCATCGAGTAGCGAGATTCACAGTCTGTGAACTTTTTACTCAAGTAGTAAATGGCATGCTCCTTTCTGCCCGTCTCGTCGTGCTGACCGAGAACACACCCCATACTATTCTCAAGAACTGTCAAGTACATGATTAGTGGCCGTCCAGCCACTGGGGGTATCAAGATTAGAGGTTCCTGCAGACACTGCTTTATCTTATCGAATGCCTTCTGGCAATCCTCATTCCAGGTAATCGCCTGATCTTTCTTTAAAAGCTTGAACATCGGTTCACACGTGGCCGTGAGCTGAGAGATAAACCTTGCAATGTAGTTTATTCTGCCCAAGAAACCACGAACTTCTTTTTCTGTTTTCGGCACTGGCAGTTCTTGTATCGCTTTAATCTTCGCAAGATCAACCTCGATGCCTCTTTCACTCACGATAAACCCCAGTAACTTTCCGGACCGTACTCCGAAAGTACACTTGTTAGGATTCAGCCTCAACCTGAACTTCCTAAGCCTCTCAAAAAGCTTCAGCAAATTGACCAGATGTCCCTCCTCTGTTTGGGACTTCGCAATCATGTCATCAACATAGACTTCAATCTCATAATGAATCATGTCATGAAACAAAGTAACCATTGCTCGTTGGTAAGTGGCCCCTGCGTTCTTCAGACCGAAAGGCATTACCTTGTGGCAAAATGTTCCCCAAGGCGTAATAAACGTAGTTTTCTCCATGTCCTCCGGCGCCATCTTGATCTGATTGTAACCGGAGAAGCCATCCATGAACGAAAATACAGAGAACTGCGCTGTATTGTCGACCAACACATCAATATGAGGCAGCGGGAAATCATCTTTAGGGCTCGCCCTATTCAAATCCCGATAATCGACGCACATTCGTACCTTACCGTCCTTCTTCGGTACAGGCACTATGTTGGCGACCCACGGAGGGTAAGTAGTGATCGCTAAGAAGCCAGCATTGAGCTGTTTCTGCACTTATTCTTTGATCTTAACAGCCATATCTGGTCGGGTCCTCCTAAGCTTCTGCTTAACGGGAGGACAATCTTCTCGCAGCGGCAAGTGGTGGACCACGATGTCAGTATCAAGTCCGGGCATATCTTCGCATGACCAAGCAAAGACGTCACTATACTCTCTCAGCATCTCGACCAATCTCTGCTTGACATCACTCTGCAGTGCAGCCCCTATCCTGACGTTCCTGACGAGTTCTTCAGAACCCAGATTCACAATCTCGATCTCCTCCTCATGAGGCAGAATAACTTTCTCTTCTTGTTTCAACAAGCGGGCCAACTCTTCAGGAAGGTCTTCGTCTTCATCAATCTCTTCTTCGGCTTGATAGATCGGGCAATCGAAGTCGAAGTGAGTCGTAGAAGGTCCAGAGTCGATGTCATCTGTTATGTGGATCCTGCAATAACAAGGGTTAAGTTTAAAACAAGGATGTGCAGGTTAGCACAAACCCTATTGCCATTTTATTGTTTTTCAAAACAAATATAAAGCAGGAATAACAGAGATCACAATATTTGAATATGAAGAAAACGCCTTTGATTTATTGAAAAAATGCATGTACATAATCCAACAAGGCCCTGACAATAAAACCACTATGTCCCGGGTAGGACATAGGGTTGTACAATGATCGGAAAAAAGTAAATCATTACTCTTCGCTTGTCATCTGGATGATATCCTTGACGGACCAGTTGGTAAGGCCCTCGCCTGGCTTGCTTGGCTGGATCCAAGAGTCGAGGTCACAGTCACTATCCCCGCTGTCTTCAGACACCGCGTTGATGCCTTCAAAAATCACTCCGCCACTGGTAAACTGGATCAGCCCTTTACCTCGCGACGCACTGCTAGAAGAAGAAGCTTCAGCTCCAGGAGAATATCCCAACTGTTGCACCCCAAAATTTGCCCAACCTTTTCTAACCTAGGTTTATGTTTCAATTGCATAGTCATTTGCATAGGCATCATGTACATAGTGTATTCATCTGCATTGCATAGCATAAGCAAGCTATCTTAATCAGGGGATCAAGTGCTATTCTTATCTCAAGAGGCATGTTCAAGGGTTTCATTCATATTCAAGACTATTCAGGTCATCAGGGAAGAATTTGAGCTTTGAAGAGTTGACAGGTTGATCAGTGAGTTCTCTCCTATTGAGGTTGTTTGGGGATCATCAGAGGGTGTATGAGCTATTGAGCCAAGAGCATGAGGTGTGTATGGATGTTATGAAGAGCCTAGATGATTATTTTTGAGGAGTAACCAAGTCATGGGAATGATTGCAAGAGCCTCAGTTGAAGTCAGTCAACTAGGGTTTTACACTAGGTCAAACCTAGGTCAAAGGCTTGTTTTGAAAGGTATCAAGGATCATTTGAAGAATGTGGGATTCATTATTTGCTATATGAATATGGATATGGTGTTGTGCTAAAGAAAAATCAACATGAGTCAAGGAGAAATGGAGTTGCCAAATTAGGGTTTCAGTGTAAAATCCCCTGATTTAGGTCAAACTTCAAAGCAGTGTAACTCAAGATGCAAGCTTCATATGAATTTCTGGTCCACATGAAACTTGTAGAGTATCTTCATAGCTTTAAGTTTAGTGGTGGAAGTCATCAAGATGATTTATAGAACTCAAGTTATAGCTCTTGCAAGTTACAGGTCATCTGAGGGCACTGAAATTTGTCTGTGAAAGTTGTCTGTCTTCCAAGCAACTTTTAACCTTCAAGGAGATTTAAAATGGATTTCTGGCCAACATGAGAGTTGTTCCTTATTGTCTTAGCTTTCTAGGAAGGTATGGTATGCCTTCATATGATTTGTGGAACTCTACTTATGTCCTTGGCAAGCAAAGGGTATTTTGGTCATTTGAGAATTACAGGTCATTCTTAGCCTATGCCTAAAACTCATACAAGGAAGCTTCAAATGAAAAACTTCACAACATCAAAGTTGCTCAAAATGTCATTTTAAGTCTATAAAAGAGGTCATGGAAGTTTGGAAATGCATAGAACAAGACCTGACCAAAGTTGGTGAAAAATGACTTAAAAAAGGCATATAACTTGAAAAAGTTCAAGTTGGAAAATGGTTTGAGAGATCTACAAATCCAAAATGGGTCATCCAATATACCAAATTGATTCCAAACAATATTTTAAAGATATTGGTTCATCCACTTTTTTGAGTTAGGGCTTAAGTTTTGGACTTGCTTTGTATTCTTGTTACTTGCATAATAAGGCAAGTATGGAAAACTTGGCACAAGGTAAATTTCAAGGCAAGGAGCTTACATATCTTTTCCAATAACTCATATGAGGAGATTTTAAAGTGTAATTGAAGGGTTGTAAGGACAATTGAGGCATGAGATGAGATATTTCAAAGTGTCATTACATGAGAATTTCCACATTCTTCCACCACATTCTAAAATCCTCTAAGATCAATCCAGAAACTTCTAGATCTGTCCATCATCCTCTATATATTGAATTGAGTCCATTAGTGGAAGAGGTTGGTGAAAAGAGAGTGAGGAGAGATAGAATTCCATTGTTGCTTCCATTGTAAGAAAGTGAGAGAATTATCATAATACACCATTTCTGTTCGAAGCTTTTGTTCATCTTCCATCTGTGGTGAGTTGTGAGTGTGAAATATCATCCTCCAAGGTCCATCCATGGCTGTTTAAGGAGCTGTTTCTCAAAACTCAAGATTGTGCATCAAAGTTGCAGCCAAGGATACAAGCTTTTCCCTCCAGTTTCTTTGCAAACAGAAAGATCCTCATCAAGCAAGGATCATCCTCGAAGGATTACAAGCATTGGATTGGACTGTAACCACCTCTGCCATAGCTACCTAGCAGGTTGGTAATTTCTCTTCTATCTCCCTAATTAGGTGTTGTTAGATTAGATTATTAGTGTAAGATTGTTAGGTTAGGTTAGATGACCATTTTCAGAGAGATTGATAAGGTTTCATGGAGTTTGGTAACATGGTGATGAATCTTTCAAGATCAAGAACTCATGGATTAGGGCAAGATAATATTAGCTTTTTAGCTTAGAGTGATCAGCATAATCCCTAGATCATTCTAGTATAGTTTGAGCAAATTTCATAACCATGCATATCATGTGCAGTCCAGTGGTACCCTAAACTTATAGCTATCGGGTTCGGCTACTGAGGAGGTTTTAGAAAAATCTAGGGCTAGGGTTTTATAGAGGGTGAGGAGTAGACCATTTTTGGTCTTTGGATGAGGGGTTTTCATTGAGAGATGAAGGAGTACGCATTGGTTGAATATGGCTGCATGAAAGAAAGAATTCTGAAACCCTAGGTGTTGATTGGAGAAGATGACTGATGACCATTGGATTAGTTCGTTTCAATTGACTTGTTAGGTTGATCTCACGGCTAAGATTTAAACTCAAATTTGGAGGGAGTATTAGAAGCAGCTAAACACTGCGTTTTCATTAAACAATGCGTGGGCTGGATCCAATTTATTCTAACCCCACCCCCCTTTTTGAGAAGCCCAACAAAATACACTCAAAAATCTCGCTATTTGCACCGTGTCTGTTTTATTTTTCCTTTATTTTCTTAATTCAATTCTGATCATAATGGGCTTAACGCCACTTACTCTTGGCACCCCACTTCCCTGGCCCATCAATATATGAACTGGGCGAAGTTGCTTGTGACACCCCCCCTCCCCATTTAATTCATTTTTTTGATTTTCATTTTCTTTAATTTTCTTTGATCTTATAAAATCATGAAAAATTGGAAAATTGATGTTTTTAATTGCTTCTTTTTTCTATAGGTCAATAATTCTGTTAAGAAAAATATCCAATAATAAAAATAGCATTTTATTTTGTTTTAGTATTTTTTGTGTATTTTTCTTGTAAATAGCTTTTTAATGAGTTTAGTTTAGTACTTATTTTTGTTGATTTTAGTTCTAATAGTTCCCTTTAGATTTAGGACCCATTCTTTTTAGGGTGATAACTTTAGGACTTTAACTTGTATATAGGATTTAATTTGTAATTTTAGGATCAATTTTTAGATGACTTGATTAGGTGAGATTAGAGTGGTTAAAATTAGGGTTTTAAGTGAACATAGGTGAGATAGATCATTTCTTTTAGGAATTTTGATTTGATTTTGGGGTATGGGACTATAGGGGTTATGGGTAGATAATAGATCCCTTAGAAAATATTAGGCTTCCCTTACTGCTATTAGTATATTGCTTGTATTCGATTAATTGTGTGGTGTACCCTCTTTAGGGTTATTATTTTGTCTGTGTGGGGTATTGGGTTTGTTTGGGGCTTGGGTGTGAGCTGAAGACTGTGTTGATGAAGCCCATTGAAGATTAAGGAATGAAGACCAACTTCCAGAGTTGATGAGGAGTATCCCTTGCTGACAGCTGTTGAAGGTTCTAGGATATAGGATTTAGGCAGAGCTCTAGAGTAGAAAACTTGGTTCACAAACATGGAAGGTCTTGTTTGCCTCCATCCTTTCTCTATGATTCAAAGTCTCTTTTAAATATCCACCTCCTTCCTTTGGAAGGATTAGTGAATGTATTTGAAAGATAGAACTTTTGAGAGAAAATTGTCTGTATAATGTTAACAGTTAATGAGCCACCCTTGGTAGGCAATTGACTGTTTAGCATCCATTTCATCTTGTTGACTGATGTTCATCTTGGAGATTGAGACTTGAAGAAAAGCCACTGGGAGATTAAAGACAAAGACTTTGCTTGAAGACTGATGCTGATGAAGATTGCTTTGCTGTTAGTTTTAGCTGTTTTAATTCATGATGTATTGTATGAATTTCCCTGACTGTATTGTTTGCTGTTTAACTTGTTAGGTTGAAAGTGAATTCTGTTCACTTTTGCCTATTGTTTTCTAGGTTCGAGGTTGAGTGGGACTCCCTTGCCTCGCTTGTATTGTTGCATCCATTTTACTGCTTTATTGTATATATCTGCTGTTTCTGTTTTCGTTTATCCCGTAGGATCTCTGTTTCTCTCTGCGCAAGAGAGGAGCATGATAGACATTAGGTCTTAACCCATGCATGATAACATTAGGGTAGATTTTATTCCCTTTTCCAACCCTAGGGTTTGTAGAGTGTCATCTCTTCTTTCTTCAAAACAGCCGAAAAACATTAATAAAGGTTATAACAGAAATTAATTCATTTCTTCCGTCAAAAGATTTGAACAAACATCAACCTTTTTGCAATAAGAAAACCCTTGTTTAAGGTGAGATTTTTCATAAAAGACATTTGAACAGCTTGTGTCGTGCGTAGCCCAAACTACGTTTGCTCTGATCTTCCATGAAGTGTGGAAGTACGTAGGCATAGGATGCGATATCCTAGCGAGCAACCTTCCCCTCCTCCCCCGTAGTTAGGCGAACTACGTTGACTCTGATTTCTCGTTCCAGACGGGAATACGTAGGCATAAAGTGCGATGCTTTACCGAGTCATCTTTTCTTTTCTTTTCAGACCTCATCCTTTAGTTTAGATAGGAATGTAATCCGTACAAACCAAGCAAGCGTGGATCCCATCGAGTACGATGGACGTGAGGGGTGCTAATACCTTCCCCTTGCGTAACCGACTCCCGAACCCAGGTTTTGGTTGCGATGACCATACCTTTTCCCGTTTTTTGCGAGGTTTACTTCGAGCGTTTCCTTTCCCTCCTTTGGGATAAATAACGCATGGTGGCGACTCTTCTGTATTGCCGGCGCCGATTTTCGCAGTAGCGACACCAACCCAAACTTATCTTGCTTGTTAGGTATCTCCAAAATTCGCCCCCAGCCTGGGGCAGATCCGGCTTGGACAACGGCCCGAGCTTCCTTGAATGAGGAGAGAGTCATCTCTGGCTTTTCAGTGACTGCAGGCGCTACGTCCTTCACTTTAACAGCTTCGAACGCTTGGCATAGAGTTTCGTGGATTTCCCCATCCATCTCAACATACTTGAAGGACGACAAATGGCTCACCATTATGTCTTCCTCGCTGCAAACGGTCACTATGCTACCCCCGACAGCATACTTGAGTTTCTGGTGCAACGTGGAGGTCACGGCACCAGCAGCATGGATCCACGGCCGTCCCAAGAGACAGCTGTAGGCAGGCATGATGTCCATAATATAAAAGACCGCATCGAATGTTTCCGGTCCGACTTGGATTGGCAGGGTCACCTCCCCGAAAACATGGCGTTTAGTTCCATCAAACGCCTTCACAACCAGATCACTGGGTGTGCAAATCACTCCACGAGTATCCAACTTCATCAACGCCTTCTTCGGAAGAACATTAAGCAACGAACCCGTGTCCACCAACACGTGCGACATAATTGTGCCCCTGCACTCTATCGAGATGTGCAGAGCGCTATTATGGTTCCTCCCTTTCGGCGTCAGCTCTAGGTCAGTGAACCCTAACCCATTTCCAGCATTCACGTGGGCTACGACCTCTTCCAACTGGTTTACTGATATTTCCTGCGGTACGTATGCGGCGTTCAACACCTTCAGCAGCGCGTTGCGGTGTGCTTCAGAACACAGCAACAGATTCAGGATGGAAATTTTCGAGGGTGTCTGATGGAGATGATCCACAATCTTGTAGTCACTCTTTTTAATCAACCGCATAAACTCCTCGGCATCTTTAACAAGTAAGTCTTTTTCTTCCCCACGCGGGATTTCTTCAACGACTTTACTTTTACCTTTATCAGTTGCGTCGGCTCTGACCGCTTTATCCGCCACGACCTCCGGTGGTGCAAACACTCTTCCGCTGCGAGTAATACCACTGATTCCCGCAAGGTTCTCCACAGATGACCCAAACAGTTCTAGCTCCAACTTCTGTCCGTTGTAGTAGACCGCAGCCCCATAATGCCACAGGACAACATTAGTGCTTTCGAAGGGTATCGACCCAGCTTTGGTGATAGTAATTGTGGGCGGTCTGGGTGCAGAAATAGTTATCGTCTGGCGAGGGATGATGATGGTGGCGACCTCATTATCTTGCTTCAGCACTACCTCTCCCGATCCACTTTCAGCCCTCCGGCTAAACTGTAAAATCCCTTCAGTCATCAGACTTTGAATGCCCTCTATCAGCTGTTCACATCCATCAGGACTTGTCGCACAACCCATACACAGCTCTCCGCAACCTGGAAAGAAACCTCTTTTCATCAACTTAGCTTTAACGAAGCTAAGCGGCGTCTTCAGATCTCTGACGTCAGTCAACAGATCCGAACTCTCGTCTTCGATAATGGCGTTCACTCCACCTCCCCTATGATTCAGCATAGGGTTTTTCGTGACATTTGGCACATTATCGGAGAAGTTGATGATCTTAGCGTCCACCATGTCCTGCACCTTGTGCTTGAAGGCTTTGCAATTCTCTATTGTGTGGCCTGGTGCCCCTGAGTGAAACTCACAAGTTGCATTCGCGTCGTAACCTGGCGGAGGTGCCCCTGTCAAGGGAGCCAGCGTTCTCTTCTGGATCAACTGTAGCTGAAGCAAAGTCTGCAGTAGATGCGCGTACGACATGGGCGGTGTCTCGAGGTGACGGCTCGACAAAGGTGCCAGATTCTGATACCTTATGTACCCTTATTGATTCGGCTGCTGCTGCTGCTGTGGTTGTTGAACTGCCGAGATAGTTATGTTGGCCACCTGCTGGTGAGGGCCTTTACCCTTCCTTCGAGCGTTGGTCACAGCGCTCGCTTCTCCTTCCCGTCTTTTGCCATTATAAGGTTTCTTTCCGCCTCCTCCAGCTGAGGATGACTCACCTTGAATTTTCCCGAGCTTGATCCCATTTTCGATGTGCTCACCCGTGATAATGAGATCTGAGAAGGTTCCAGACATACCGCTAACCAACTTCTCATAGTAAACCCCTGGGAGGGTGGCTACGAACATCTGCACAAGCTCACGCTCAACCATCGGCGGCTGAACCCTGGCTGCCAATTCACGCCATCGCTGGGCGTATTCCTTGAAACCTTCGTTGCTCATTTGCGACAGATTCTGCAATTGGACTCGGTTCGGGGCCAAGTCGCTGTTGTATTGGTAGTGGTGCACAAATGCTTCAGCAAGGTCCTTCCACGTGCGCACACTAGTAGGCTCCAGACTCATGTACCACTCGAGGGATGGCCCGGAAAGACTGTCCTGAAAGAAGTGCATCAGCAACTTCTCGTCCTCAGAATGAGCGGACATTTTTCTGTAATATGATCTCAGGTGAACGCGAGGGCAAGTGGTGCCCTTATACTTTTCAAAGTCAGGTACCTTGACCTTGGGAGGCACCTTGAAATCAACAATCAGTCCCAACTTAGACATATCAACGCCCAGGGTGTTCTGATTCTCGATATTTCTCATCTTATCCTCGAGTGCTTTGAACCTTAGACGTGCTTCAGCATTCAGCTCTCCTTCAGCACCTCTCTGAGAGAACACATCGTCCTGACGATCTTCTAACCACGGCTGAGGCCTAAACAGATTCCCAACACCTGCATTGCCGTTGCCCAGCCCAACATTAGCTTCCAGACTCCCATTACCGACGCCCGTCGTATTGCCATTGAGCCCCATATTAGCTATCACATTGCCGTTGGCACTGCCATTTCCCCCGGTCACGGGGACGCCATTCTGCGGAGTTTCAACTGGTGGAGGAGTAGGCACGGTCCCACCATGGAGCACGCCATTGCTATCGACCCTTGAAATCAGAGGCTGAACCAAGGTTCTGAGCTGATCCTGGCCATTGGCGACCGCTTGCATGAGCTCCATGAAGCGATCCATTCTTTCGCGGAGTTCCTGAACATTAGTTTGCACCTGCTCCATGATTCTGGTTTGATTGGCTCTGGTCGGATAGCGGTGAATAGGTCTCTGATCAATCCTGGAACAACCTGAAACAACCTGGAAACACGAAAGGGTTAGGAAAAAAACGACAAAGTGCTCGTTATGCAAATGCTTCATGCAAAATGCAAACGTGTGTCTGTGCGTTAGGGAGATTTCCCCCGATCCTAGTGCCTGAGTGCCAATGCTGATAATAAGAAGAAGTCCGAGTCCAATCATGGAAATAACAATCTCGTATATAAAGAAAGCCCATCAAGGCAGTACACAACATCAGTGAGTACAAGCAGAACCACTAGCATGACCTCGACCAACAAGCCTGGTGATGGTCAGCATGCAACAATGATCAAACAAAAGGAATACAAACAGTCAAGCACGGCCACGGGCGCGATACTCTTCCAACAACTCCTTCGTTTCTGGATGATCCGGCCGAGTGAGCATCCCTTCGACGAGTAATTCCCTCTGCACAATGGTGTACTGGAGACCTTCGACCAAATCTTCCCATGCTCCTTCGCCGAAACAATCTTCTAATTTCCGTTTCTTGGATTCAAACGTCAGTTTGCGCTCCTTTAGGTTAGCGAGAGCTCTGTTGAGCTGGCCTTCGGCGGCATATCTGCGCGCGGTTTCTTCATCAAACCTCTTCTCACTGGCCTTCACCTGGGCTTCCAGCTTAGATATCTGTTGCATCAGCTTGTCCTCCCGCTCTTTCCTGGTGGCTAGGGAGGCCTTCCAGTGCTGGTTGAACTTGGATATCCTCCGATACGCTTCGTCCAAGTGCTGCTTCTTCGTAGCCAGTACGTCGTTGACAACCTTGAAGTCTTGACCCATGCGCTCACGCTCGGCTATCTGCTTAGTCAGATCTGTCCCCAACTGGTTCACCAGCTCTGTCTGTCTCTTGAAGGAATGAACGACTTCGTTTCTCTCGCTTCGGAGCTGAGCCAATTCTTTCTCCAGTTCTTCATTTGCCCTCTTCAACTCATCTCGCTCAGCTAACACCTGATTATGCTGCTGAATGGGCACGGTAGTAGGCTCTTCAATCATTGGAGGGCTTTCTGGCTTGGCAGGAGGAAACGGCATCCCTATAGCATCTGCTCTGGCTCTGATCCAAGTCACATACGGAGGGTAGGCCTGATTATTACTTCTCCCCAGCAATGGTTTTCCCCTCTTACTGATACCATTCCAAGCGCGCCGAAGCTTGGATAACACATCCCTTTCTAGAAGACCAGTGAGGTACAGAGATTCCTGCACCTCTTCATCCTTCGGCGGAGCTCTCAAAGCGTAAGCAAACTGTCGGACCAGTAAAGACGGATTATAGTTGATACAACCCTTCCTGCCTATCAAAGGCACGTTCGGAAACCCGCTGCAGCTGAAGATAATCTCGGTACCCAACCTATCTCTGTCAAACCAGTCAATATCCTCTGCAGATAGGCTCATCAAACGCTCGGACCACTCAGCTGTGGCTGCAGACGAAACAAAGGGACCCCTCTTGGGCAGATGACTATCAAGCCATTTATAAAGCAAGGGTACACAGCATGAGACATTCTTGCCCCTCTTGTTCTCGTTTTTGTAGTGGATAGAATGGTAGACATCTCGTATCAAGGTAGGGACTGGATTCCCTGAAGCAAAGATGCGAAAGGCGTCGAAGTCTACAAAGTCGGGCATATTGGGGAACAGAACGATGCCATATATGCACAGAGCGAGAATGGCGTTGAACACGACCCAACATCCGTCTTTGGCGCACTGCTGAGCCTTTCCCACTAAGAACTGCACGGAGAACCCGAGAACCTTGTTCCAACTAGACAATACCAACTCGGAGGCATCCAGATGAAGTGAAGGAGCTAGATTAGCCAGATCAGGCTCAGCATCCATATGAACAAAAGGCATCTGCCTCTTGATAGGCACACCTAACAAATCAGCATATTCTTCTAGTGTGGGCGCGAGAACAAAATCCTGGAAAGTAAAGCATCTCAACGGAGGATCATAGAACTACAGCAGAGCATGCAACCCATTCAACTCGAACGCAGAAGGTTTACGAACCAAACTGAGCAATTTGCCGTAAGATTTTCTGACTCATCTCTCACAGAATCGTCTGCTAAAGCAATCAAACCAGTCAGCTGAACCACATCAGGGGCAGGGAGCTTGTAAGCGACGGTCTTCCTTAGAGAACCCATGACAATACAATAGGAGGCAAGAAATCCTGGATCGGGGAAAACGGTACCTGCAACACAGACACACGTTAATGAAATGCAAATGAGTATGCAAAGTGATGTAAAATGCAATCATGCAGCAGGAGATCAAGGCAACTGTGCTGTGGAGATTCTGTATCAACAAAACCATGACGCTGCTCTGTCAAGAACAACCACTATCACTGATAAGAAGAAAACCCTGGTATCGGACCACAAATCTGCTCTGTCAAGAACACACATCTGATAATAAGGACCTCTGATACAGGACCAAAAATCTGCTTTGTCAAGAACAACCATCTGATAATAAGGACCTCTGATACAGGACCAAAAATCTGCTATGTCAAGAACAACCATCTGATGATGAGATCCTCAGACCCCAGTCATAAACCTGCTCTGTCAAGAACAAATACTCATATGAATATAAGGTCCTCCGATACAGGACCAAAAATCTGCTCTGTCAAGAACAAACATACATCTGCTGACGAGATCCTCAGATCCAATCATAAACCTGCTCTATCAAGAACAAACATACATCTGCTGATGAGATCCTCAGATCCAATCATAAACCTGCTCTGTCAAGAACAATCATATGTCTGATGATGCGAACCTCTGGTACCAACAAAACTGATTCACTGTCAAGAAAACCAGGTGGTCTGAAGGTCAAAGTTTCCTGCAATAAACTCAACCCTGCTCATAGGTATGGACCTAAACTGACTCAAGTTCGACATCCTATGCGTTCATCAGCGTCACAAACATTCAAGAGGAGTGATACGATACCCAGAAGGTGTGGCATCACCAGCTCATGAAGCGGCCTCACTCGGCTGAATCACAAATGATCGGTCCCCAGAGTCGACAATCCTCCAAACCAACAACGCCCTCAACCCAAAGGGTTGAAAAAGAAGCCAACCGGGAGAACCTCGTCTGAGCTTGGATTTCATGAGACACTAGTGCCTGCCAAGCAAGCACGCGCCCACTAATTTCCACAACTAATGCTATGTCCACTCAAGCCTGGGTCTGGCTTTTCACTCATCAGAATGCCCCTCCCACAACAGCACAGATAATCATATCATACTGAAAATAAAGTGCGGGAAATAAAAATGCGATAAATAAACACAACCCAACAAGTAATCATACAAGTGCTAGGATTGACTCTCGCAGGGACGTCGGATCCCCAAACTGACTCGCATACGGGACGTTGGATCCCAGGAAACTATCAAGTCCCCAGCAGAGTCGCCAGCTGTCGCTTTCGCGAAAATAAGGTGTCGGCAGAACAGAAGAGTCGCCACCTTTCGTTATTTATCCCTCAAAGCGGGAAAGGAAACGATCGGAAAAACCTGACGAAAAGGAATAAGACAAGGTCATCGCAACCATTGTCTGGGTTCGGGAGTCGATTACGCGAGGGGAAGGTATTAGCACCCCTCACGTCCGTCGTACTCGACGGGATCCGCGCTTGTTGTGTTTATTGTACGAGTTGGTTTTATCTATCTACCTATCAAGGCTGGCTTAAAAAGAAAAGAAAATGACTCGGCAAAGCGTCGCACTTTATGCCTACGTATTCTCATCAGAGAATGAGAAATCAGAGTCAACGTAGTTCGACTTAACTACGGGTTAAGGGGAAGGTGGCTCGCCAATACGTCAGTATTGTGCCTACGTACTCTCAACAGGTATGAGAGATCAGAGCTTACGTAGTTCGGGATAATACAGATTAAGGGAATTCAGATTCATCTGTTTTATCGAGTAGGGTTAAACAGCAGTTCCAGCAGTTAGGGACAAAGCCTGTTTGCGGTGGCGCTGAAGTTTAACGACACTCTTTTCTTCAGAAAAGTTTCCTTTAAATTATGGGCCCACGGGGCAAAAAGGTTTGAAGTTTGTTTTCTGTCTTTTACGGAAGAAGTGTCTTTTATTGTGTTTGCAATTTCAATCGCACTAAAGACTATGACCTGAGAGTGAATGCGTCGCATGTCACCCAAAGGGTGCCATACTAAACATCCAGACTGTTGAAAAGAAACTCTCCAACAATCCTTTCTCAGATAGCTTAAGGCTTGTAACGTACGAAAGAAATCATTCATGATTACTGTATTTTAAGCTGTTTTGAGATGAGAAGAGAACATGCTCAACTACGGGGAGACTATCAAGTCCTACTGTTGTCATGCCAAGGATTCATCCTATAGTTGAGGTTTGAAACAGGGAACTCCTAGAAGTTATCATGCATAGGTTTCAACCTAAAGTTCTATCATCACTTCCTTATCAAAGGAGATGAGAGTCCTAAGGGATCATATCAATGATAAACAGAAACAGATAAAGCATCAGCTTAAACATTAAACAGTAAACAACTGTAAAATGCATGCAATGCAAGTGAGGGAGGAAATGTGTGTGGGGCATCAACCTCCACAAGCTCATCTCAACCTCAAGCCAGATATGAATAACAGCAATCATATAGGAGAAGTAACATGCTGTCAAGCAAAATAGAATAACAACTGCAATCATACAGAAGAAGTAACATGCTGTCAAGCAAACACAAACCACATGGGCAAGGGAGCTGGGCTCTACCGATACCCGCAAGCAAAGCCATACAATAAAAATACAAGCAGAGGGAGCAACTCAACCTCTAGTGCAATCATGCTCCTAGCTTACATCAGTCTAGATATGAACTTATTCTAATGCATCAAGCAAGTCAAACAAGTCACACCAATACAAAGAAGAAAACAGACAAGAAAAGAAAGCAGATCAACCCCTCTCTCAACTCCAAGCTTCAGCTCTTCTGACAGCAACCTAGTCTTCAGACTTCAACCACCCTTCAAGGCTATTAGCTCCTGACAAGTATCAACTTGCTTCTCCAGGCTTCAATCCATCAAACATAAGTGTCAACTTGTCCTCTCTTCTCCAAGCCTCAACTTTCCAGTCAATTCCACCCTCAGGCTTCACTCTACAAGTATCAACTTGATTCCTTCAGGCTCTCCAAGTATCAATGTAAGTATCAACTTATCCTTTATTCCTCAAGCCTCAGCTCTATACTCAATCTCAATTGAATCCTCTTCATAAGTGTCAACTTAGTCTTCAAGCTTCAGCTCTCTTTGCTTCACCAGTATCAACTTGGTCTTCTTCCTCTACAAGCTTCAGCTTCTCAGAGTAGTCTTCAATCACTTGGAAGTGTCAACTTCATCCTTCAATTCTTTTTCAAGCCTCAGCTCTTCATTCAATCTCTATTGGGTCTTCAAGTATTAACTTGATCTTCTTGCTCTTCAAGCTTCAGCTGCAATGGCAATACTCAAGGAATCATCCTCTTCCACACTCTTCAGTGAAGTCCTCATCTTCAAACTCAAGCCCAACATCTTTCAAGATACTCAAACCAGAAGATAATTGATTTAACAGGGTGAGGGGAAATGATAAACAGCTTACTGACAACCAAAGGAAGCCTGTAAGGGTTCATCATTATGGGATACTGGTTCCCTCAAAGTTCTACTTCCCAGATAAAACCACTCATTCTTCCAAAGGAGGGATGTGAATATCTGAGAAGGACTTTTAGTCATTGGGAGGAATGGAAGCACAAGATGCTTTCCATGTTTGAGAAAGAAATCATTCTAACTACAAGGCTCTCCCTATGTCCTATCTCCTAATCTTCATCAGATACCTTCAGGCACAAACAATCCAAAGCTCCAAGCAACTTCAAGCAACTTCAAGCATCCTCACCTTGTCTTCAACTTGTGTTCAACCTTAACCAAAGGCAAACCCAACACAAACCCTAATCTAAGGGAGCTAGGGAAGTTAATCTAGTTGAATTAGTAAATTAGGATCACCTAAAACCTAGTACTAAAGTTAGTCCTAACTAAAATACTATAATCAATTGTAAAATCCTACAAAAATTACTATAGGAACCTAGGTCAATCATGACTCTATCACATTAGTTTCAAAGATCAAATCATCAATTTGGACCTAGAATTAAATCCTACATTACAAGGTATCAACCTAAAACCCTAAAAAGGAAGCATCTAAATATCAACCTAGAAGGCATACCTATTTTCATCACAAAAATGTGAGAAAAATGCTATGGGGTCATACATGTCTAACCTAATCACACACAAAAAATTAGGCCAAGAATCATCACCATGAGATCAAACAAAATTCTACAAAAATATGCATCAAACATAAACATTTTAATATCAATTAAAATACAAAATTCCAATTAAATCATAAATTATATTAAATGAAAATATTTTTTCTCTAAAAAATAATAGACTCAATCATGAGTACTATGCAAAAAGAATGGATTTGATTGGATTAATATTCAATTTATTATGAATTTTACAAAAACATGAATTAAATGGAAATTAAATGAAAATCAAATAAAAAAAAACCAAACACACGGTGTGGATAGCAGTCAGATTCAGTTCAAAACATGGGTTGGGCTTGCTGGGGGGTGTGGATAACACTTATTTCACTAAGCCCAAATGCCTGAATTAATGAAACGAAGCGTTTCCTTCAGAAACCCTTCACAACTCAGAATTAAAACGTGGCCCTTGGATCTTCTCCCAGTCAATGGTCAATCCATCATCCAATGGTGAGAACTTCATCATCTCCATTTCAAAGCTCTGAGCTTCGCGCCCAGCTCCGGCCACCGTCGATGGAGCTCCGATCGTCCCCTTCAACCCTAGTTCTTCCTAGAGGCCTCCAATCCAAGAGGTCAAAACATGAAACACACTCCAAATCTCGCCACGAACTCAATCATACCATTAGTTTCTTCTGAAACCTCAAGAATCATCATCTCCCAATCTCAACCGAAAATGGTGATTCACTTAATTTGTCTCTAATTCAACAATTAACCATCTGAAATCCATCCTAGGCCATTTTACAACTAATCTAGCACCTTAATTCAACCTAATTCTACCTAAATCAAGCTATAGGAAGAAAGTTACAAACCTGGAAATTCTTGAATAACAGATGCACCAAATCTTCACTTCAAGCTCTCAAATCTTCTGGACACGATCACTGAACCTCCTCCTTGCTTCTGTATGCAAAAGATTCAATGGAAAGTGCTTCAATCTTGAAACACGATGATGAGTTGCAGGTGCTGAAAATCACTTGTTCCCACACGATCTAGCCACCAATTCTTCTTGGAAATGATCTGGAATCAATCCTTGATACTCATGGAAGAAGAACCAATCAAGAAAATGGAAGGAAATGGAAGAATTTGATGAAACCGAATGCACTTGCAAACTATGAAAACTCAATCTCAAACTAAGCTCAATCCTTCAATTATCACCAACCTCTGCCATGGATTCATTCTACTCAATATATAGATGGAGTTTGGATGATCTAGAACCCTCTAGATCCTTCCAATGAGATTTTACACTTCTCATGTCATGAGATTTTGAATCACTTATCATGACATGTACAACCCTTGAAAACAGCTTGGCATTAATCCCATTCACTCTTAATTTCTCCCCTAGTGAGATATTAGAGGTGTTTAGCTTGCCAAGTTCCTTGTTCATGCCTTAATTTCGAGTTATGCATATGTTACTTAATATGCAAGCAAGTGTTTTTCAAAGCAAGTCCATGATTTAGACCTCAAATCAAAAATGTGGCTAAACCATTGTCTTTAAAATGTTTTCTAGAGTCAAAATGATATATTACATGCCATGGTTTGGATGTGTAGGTTGAAAATATCAATTTCCAACTTTGACTTATTTAACTTATTCCCTTATTTTAGGTCATTTTTGCAACTTTGAGCTACAAGCATTTCCAACATCTCATGACATCCTTACTAACCTTAAAAAATCATTTTGAACAAGTTTTATGTTGAAGATTTTTCCATTTGAAGCTTGGAAATAGGAGTTATGGCTTTATGGTTGAAATGACCTGTAATCTCCAAATGACCAAAATACCCTTGACTTGTCAAAGCCATAACTTGAGTTCTACAAATCCTATCAAGGACTTCTAGTACTCTCTAGAAAGCTAAGAAGATAAGGAACAACATTCATGTTGACAAAAAGTTCATAGGAATCATACTTCTTGGGAAAAAGTTTGATGCAAGTGGGGTAACTTTCAAGGCCCCAGATTCACATACCTCAGATGACCTGTAACTTGTCAAAGTCATAACTTGAGTTCTACAAATCCTATCAAGGACTTCTAGCACTAAAATTAAAGCTAAGATCAAGCTATACAACATTCATGTTGGGGGTAAGATGATATTACAATCACATCTTGAGCTAAACTGCCTTGAAAATAGGGGTCAAACTAGGGGATTTTACACTGTCAACCCTTAGAAACCCTAGCTTGAAACTTCTCAAACTCTTCAATCATGATGAGTTTACCTTGGAATCATCCTTATAGCATCTCAATGCATCAATCCATGATCACATGGCTCTTGAATTAGGTCTCAACCTTGCTCAAATCATCAGTTGACCCAGGGTTGACCCAGTCAAACCCTAATTACACCACTCATGGCTAAGTCCTCTCAATCTTGCACAATGACCTGTCTAGGCTTCATGATGGCTTTCAAGACATCTCATAAGCTCTCTTAAGGCTTCAGGTCCACATTCTTGGCTTCAGAATCATCTGAGGAGCTCCCCACAACTCTCAAGTTAGGAGGCACACAACCTTGGTTTCAACCACTATCTCTGAGGATCTTTTCACTTCTCTGACAAGGATATCAACCCTTGAACACTTGAATAACCTTCTTAGCTAGCTTAAAACTCTTGTGTAGCCCTTGATTGGTAATCATACCTCTTGATCTCCTGCACACATGTCAATGGAATGCAAATGCTAATGCTAATGTGAATGGAATGAAACATAAGCTAAGTAAAGAAATGTTGGTCAAATTTTGGGGTGCAACACTCGGCAAGGATTGTGGCCCTTGTGCCTACGTATCTTTACTCAAAAGAAGTAAAGAATCAGAGCAGCCGTAGTTCGGCCTACAATTTGCGGATGAGTTTTGGTAGACGCTGCAATCGTGCGCAATCTAGCAGTTTAGATGTTTTGCTGCTCGCATGTGTGGAGAATTATGCGTTACCTGTTTGTGGTAGAACGGATGTAACATATAGTTTTTGAAATATTGGTTTTCGCCATGCGAGGCGAGAAGTGATGTTTGATTGGTGGGATTGTTTTTATGGGCGAGATAAGTCCTCGGATAGTAACCCCTTGCGGGTAGTACCCAATTCTTTATCTCAAAGTTTTTGTTATGAAATGGCGTGGCGAGCGTAGCGTCTTCGTATTAAAAGACGAGTATTAAGACCACACACACTATAATGAGTATCCTGACACTCGAAGAGGAAGAAGTCTACACTCAATCCTCTCTCTTTAGTTCAACACAAAGAGAACTTCATTCTCTTATTAAAGTGTTTTTGGTTTTGAATGGTAAGTGCTTTGTGACAGAGAACTCTACGGTAAACGTCAGCACTCGGGATAGGAGAAGGTCTACGCCTAACCACTCCACGGCCATTCAAGTTTTTGTTAAGAAAAGAGTTTGAAAAAGCACTCGGTACGGGACCGAGGTTTTAGGTGAGAAAGGTTGCGAAAGGAAGTTGTGGGAAGAGGTGTGGAAAGAGATAGGTGATGGATAAAGTTGCGTCTTCGTATCGAAAGACGAGTATTGAGACCACCTACACTATAGTGAATATCCTGATACTCGGAGAGGAAGAAGTCTACACTCAATCCTCTCTCTTTAGTTCGATACAAAGAGAAATCGATTTATTTATGAAAAGCACACTCGATACGAGGCCGAGATTTGAAAATGTACTCGGTACGGAGCCGATGTTTTAAAATGTACTCGGTACGGGGCCGAGGTTTGAAAATGTACTCGGTACGAGGCCGAGGTTTGAAAATGTACTTGGTACGGTGCCAAGGTTTTAAAATGTACATGGTACGGGGCCGAAGTTTTAAAATGTACTCGGTACAGGGCCGAGGTTTAAAAATTTACTCGGTACGGGGCCGAGGTTTTTAGGAGAGGAAGGTGGAAGCGTCTTCGTATTGAAAGACAAGTATTGAAACCACCCACACTATAGTGAGCATCTCGACACTCGAAGAGGAAGAAGTCTACACTTAATCCTCTCTTTTTAATTCAATACAAAGATAATTTATTTCTTTATTGAAGAGATTTGAAAATGGACTCGGTACGGGACCGGGGTTTTGGGAAGAAAATGGTTTGAAAATGCACTCGGTGTGACCGAGGTTTTATGAGAAAAGGTTCGAAAAGAAGTTGTGGAGAAGAGGATTTGAAAGAGAGAGGTGGTGAAGAAAGTCGCGTCTTCGTATTGAAAGACGAGTATCGAAACCACCCACACTACAGTGAGCATCTCGACACTCGAAGAGGAAGAAGTCTACACTAAATCCTCTCTCTTTAGTTTAATACAAAGATAATTAATTTCTTATTAAAGAGTTTTGAAAATGCACTCGGTACAGGACCGAGGTTTTTAGGAGAAAAATGGATTGACAACGTAGTTGTCTTCGTATTGAAAGACGAGTATCGAGACCACCCACACTACAGTGAATATCCCAATACTCGGAGAGGAAGAAGTCTACACTCAATCCTCTCTCTTTAATTCAATACAAAGGTAAATCATTGTTTTATTGGAAGTGTTTTGAAAATGCACTCGGTACGGGGCCGAGGTTTTAGGAGAAAAAGGATTGAAAACTAACAAGCGTCTTCGTATTGAAAGACGAGTATCAAGACCACCCACACTATAGTGAATATCCCAATACTCGGAGAGGAAGAAGTCTACACTCAATCCTCTCTCTTTAATTCAATACAAAGATAAATCATTGTTTTATTGGAAGTGTTTTAAAAATGCACTCGGTACGGGGCCGAGGTTTTTTAGGAGAAAAGGATTGAAAATGAACAAGCGTCTTTGTATTGAAAGACGAGTATCAAGACCGCACACATTACAGTGAGTATCCTGACACTCGGAGAGGAAGAAGTCTATACTTAATCCTCTCTTTTTAATTCAATACAAAGATAAATTGTTCCTTTATTAAATAGTTTTAAAATGGGTTTAAAAAGGCCCAAATAACAAAAAAGAAATAAAGTGAGAGTTAAAATAAAGGAAAATAAAAATGGAAAATAAATTAGCATATTAAAATATGAAAAATATGATTTTTGGTATTTTATGATTTCTATAGCTATTTTTTGAATTAATAAAATAAAACAAAAACTAAAATAAATAAAAAAAGAACAAAACCTTGGGGTTGCAAGCATGAGAGAAAACCATTCCAGCCATTTATATGCTTGTGAAAGGTATGAAAAAAGAATGGAAAAATATTAAAACATGAGAAAAATGAAAATAAATAAAAAAAGCGCCCCCACTAGGGGTCGAACTTAGGACAAAGGCATGGCAAGGCAAGTTACTAACCACTGGGGTGGCGATACATCCATTGTATAACGCCATCCCATTAATACATAAGCCAAAGTAAGCGCATGATTCCTGGGCAAGAACAAGGCAAGCCAAGGCAAAATTCATGGAATACGCTTTGATCACAACTCTCTCAATTCACAACCAAATTCAGTGAAATTTTAGTCTATCACACTTGAAATTTCACAAGGATCACAATGGTGCTGTTAGTTTTTTTTTAAAAGATACACACAAATTAAAACACGAATGGAAATACAAGTGAGGCTTTTGAAATGCATTCTCCATGTCAAAGTTCAAAACAGAGGCAAACAAATGCAGGTGAGGGTTTGAGCAAAATTTAAATGTGATATGTGATGAGTTCCAACAGGAAGTGTCAATCAAAAGACATTTGATCAAAATATAGGTATGTGAGTTGCAATGAACATAAGTTGAAAAAAAATGATAAAGACATTGAGCCAAACAAAGATCAATCCATCAAAGCTTCACACACAAAACTGAATCTGAATTCTAAACAACATCTTGACCAACTGTCAATTGGAAGGTTTGAAAATCATTTTTGTTAAGTCAATGCCATGATCTATGAAAGCAACTCAAAGTGGAAACTGACATAAAACTTGCTATTGTCTTGAAGATCCAAACACAAAACTGATGTGTTCAAGAAGAGGTGACAGACCTCAACAGAATCATAGATAGTGTGAACAAGCCAAAATGATTCAAATAGTAGTAAACATGCTTAAATGATCTATGCAACAAACTAAATGTGTCATGTTTCAACAACATACACCAAGGATTTCAGCAACAATGCTACAAGCAACACAAGGTATATTGATCTAACAGCAGCCTAAGAAAAAGCTTGTATGCCTAGGTAAATGATTAATAGTCTTTCTCACCAACCCAAATCAATACAGTCTCATTTTGTCTTTTAAAACGGAAACAGAAGCAGAATTTACAATGCCAAACACCAACTCAAAGCATTGCCTCAACGATAGCTACAAACTCAAATTAGCAAATACAAACAACAGACCTAGCATAGAATACCAGATTCTGGCAGCAACACATGTAAGCCACCATGACAATGTCAATTACACAAGAAAACATTATTCACATGATGCCACAACAAATAGAACAAACATGCTTCAAAACAACAGTTCAGACATGAACAGAAGCAGATCTGATGGATTTCAAACATGAAAACTAAAGGCAGATAACAAGTTGATGAATCTAACAACAAACAACATAAACCAATCTAATGAACCACTCAAACATCATAAGCTAAAACAAACCAACACAATTCCAATAGGAGGACCATGATTTCAAAACATTGCCAGGTCCTACATGTCCCCACAAGTAGCTTATTATCCATTTAAGAAAAGGGACAGAGGATATACCCAAACAAAAGTCATGTTATGCAAATAGTCTTGACAGTAACAAAACCAACTTGACATCACAATGTCCAATCCTAAATCTCACCATATGTTTCAACATCATAGATCAACATTATTTGCAAAAAAGGCATAACATACACACATTGCCATAATGACAATCATCAAGTTTACAACAAATACAAACTCAAACTAATATGAAAAACAGTTTGGACAACACATGATCAAGAACTCAAAGTCATCCCATCAATTCTCAATGCTCCATATATTCCAACAGCCTATATCAATGCCTTTACAAAGATAACAAAATTGCCCTAATGAGAGTCCTCCAACTGAATATCCAACTCTAATTCAAACCACACCAAACAGAAACAGCTTGCAAACTCATCATGGCAATGTTACACATCTAACAACAAAGCCAAATATCAATGACCAAATACACTACATGTTTTAACAACAACTTAACATTAATAAACTTAAAAGCCTGCTCAACATAGAAACATGATTAAGAAAGTTTTGTTGAAAACAGAAACAACAACCAGGTTTTCCATCACAATACAAACATTGATTCAACACAAGTAAGTACTTGAACCACCCCAACTCAACTATAGTTTCAAAAAAAACACAGTGGTAAATTCTAACATGAACAGTCACAAAACAAGACAACATGCATGTATCCCAACAGTTGGCACAAAACAAAAGGTGTAAGCATGACTATGTGATCATCACTAATTCAAAGTGAATCCTTTCAACCTAGTGATTGATAGCAGCCTTATGACAGTTAGCATAAACCAAACACAAAACAATAGTTCAAATCACACAGAGGCAAACTTGGCAAATAATGTTAAACCTCAACCAAACAAACTAAATGTAGACTCATGGAAATAAGCTTTGCAAAAAAAAAAATCAAACAACAAGGTTGCACATTCAAAACCAGCAAGCTTAACAAGTCCCATTAATGCTTCAACTGAACTTTGACCAACAATATGGTAGCAAACACACACCTCATGGTAGAAAACAATTTGTTGACAGCATAGTTGCATAAACATATTCACCAAAAATCAAACAAAACATGATGCATCATGATGAAGAAGTTAAAAGAAAAACTACATACCTCTTGTGGTCGAGCTGTAAAATTCAAGAATACCTTCCCCTTTAACAAGCTTGTGAGTTCCTTCTATTTTGAAGCAAAAGGTGGTCTTTGATGACAGTTTTAGCAAATGATGATACAACTGCTTTTTAATGACTTGGACAGTTGGTATAACACAAATGAAAGGAGTTCAAAGTGTCAAAGTGTTTAAAACTGGCCTAGGCAGTGTGTTTTGCTGTTTTATGCTGGAAACTCAATGTTCATGGTGTGAGAAGTTGACTTTTTGAGTTAAGGTTTTTTTGACTGGTTTAATGGTTGGAATACCTCCTCATTATGATTTTGAGGTTGTATGGATGGTTTTTATGGTGATTGGGTGATTGGAAAGGAGGCTGGTATCCAACTTGCACAAGACAGTTTTTTTGTGTTTTGAAAGGTTTGAGATGGTTCAAAGAAAATGAGAGGCTTCTGGTTTTTCTATGCAGAAGTGGCTAGGGTTTTGTGTGGACTGATACCTAGCTTAAATATGGAATCAAATCAGGCTTGGAGGAGTTTCACCATGGTAAAGATTGAATGGCCAGATTTGTATTCCATGGTTATTTTTTGAATCAATGGTTGATCTTCAAGATCCATCAGCCAGCTGCATTCTCTTATCTTATTGTAGGTTACTTGTGGGTGAAGAGAGCAGCATAGTGTGGCTGTAAGGATCAGAACAAAGGGCAGCTACTTTATCTTTTACTTGTTTTGGCTAAGGATTCAAAAATGGGGCAAAATGGTACAATGGATGTTGGTTCATTTTGGGAAATGTTTGGTGGACTCTAAAGCATCATCCCATGCGCATGGAAATGGGACATGAGCATATTTTATGATAAAAAACATCAGCAAGCAAAAATGCCACATGTTTCACTCCTTGAAAAAAAGTTCAAAACATCAACTGTGAGCAATGATATCTTGATGCACAAAGATCAATTTGCCCTAAACTTGAGCTCTAAGTAAAGAGGGCATGGCAAGGAATAATTTTCATGTTGAAGTCATATTAATTTGAGGATTGGAGGACCATGAAAAATGATGTTGAAAACCATGTCATGCAAGCTGTCCATAAATATCTTAGAAAAAAAATTCTAAGTTATGGATTTGGCTTATTTTTCCTCAACTTTGCACATCTATAACTTGAGCTTCACAAATCATATTGAGGACTTCTTGGACTTTTTGGAAATATTGTAACATTCTCTAAAACTCTCATTTAGGATAAAGTTCCATTGGACATTAAGAAAGTGTTGGAAATTGGCTTGCAAAGTGGTGCAAAAATCTGTCCAAACTTAACAGTTTTGAAATCATTGAAATCCCCAACTTTGATTGATCATAACTTGAGCTCCAAGTTTCATATGATTATGAATTGGTACTCAAAATAAAGCTTGAAATACAAGGAACAACTTTGATGTTTGATTGAAGTTCATTTGAAACCTTGATCATGAAGAAAAATGGCCTTGAAGATGGCTGCTTCAACCATAAAACCTTCCATAAATGGAAAGTTTCTAAAACCCTAATTCCCCAAAATGGAAACTTTCAACAACTCTTGATTTTTTATGGTTCCCTTGACGTTTCTTGATCTAATTCCATCCATTGGTCATATTGAACTTGAGGAACATGATTTTGACCTTAAAAAGTCAGGAGTTGACTTTTTTTAATGCACAATTGACTTTTCCCCAAATCTCCTAATTTTCAATTGACTGATCAATTGAAGCCCTTATGATTAAATTTGATGGTCAATCTCCCATCCCTAAACACCTTAGGACATATGGAAGACCATGGAAACAAGTTTTGCTTCAAGAAGCAAAATTATCCTGATTAAAAATGAAACCCTAATCTCACCTTTTTTGCCTAGGCATTGCTTAGATGAACTGAGTGACCACTCCAATTCCACAATATCCTCTGAGGTACTCAACAAGCTTCTTCCTCATGCCCACACCAATGATAAAAACTCATGAACCCCCTGACTACCATCTTATGGTTCTTTGATAACTTTATGATAATAACACCCACTTGATGGCTTGTACCAATGCCTTTGCTTGAGCTTGAAGCCAACAAAGATCCTCCTCTTGGATGGCACACACACAAGCCAGAGATTAAAAAAAAAGGTGGGCAAATTTAGAGTATGACAGATCCCCCTATCTAATTAGCTTGAACCTAGTAAGACGAAATGCTATGGCATTCATTCTTTCGAGGTAGAAGATTATAATATATAGAAGACCCTAAATTTGTCCAAAAAGTAGGAAAATGCTTGGGAAATGGAAAGTTCAATACATTGCAAAAGTGGTTCTTACCAAAAGATGACAACACTCATACACACTATCCTGTCATTAAAAGGATGTAAGAGATCCATTACCAAAATGATAATAGAGAACACAAGGCTAGTCATGATACCAAAAGGATGTCGGACCCATCACCAAAAGGATGATGGAGCGGAACAAGCAAACCTAACACCAAAAGGATGTAAGGAGTCAATTACCAAAAGGATAATGGAAAACACACTAGTCATGACACCAAAAGGATGCCAGACCCATCACCAAAAGGATGATGGAGCGGAACAACATCAACCCTAACACCAAAAGGATGTAGAGGATCCATTACCAAAATGATAATGGAAAACACGCTAGTCATGACACCAAAAGAATGCCAGACCCATCACCAAAAGGATGATGGAGCGGAACAAGGCAAACCCGACACCAAAAGGATGTAAGGAGTCCATTACCAAAAGGATAATGGAAAACACGCTAGTCATGACACCAAAAGGATGCCAGACCCATCACCAAAAGGATGATGGAGCAGAACAACATCAACCCTAACACCAAAAGATTGTAGGGGATCCATTACTAAAAAGATAATGGAAAACACGCTAGTCATGACACTAAAAGGATGCTTGACCCATAACCAAAAGGATGATGGAGCGGAACAACAAACCTAACACCAAAAGGATGTAAGGAGTAAATTACCAAAAGGATAATGGAAAACACGCTAGTCATGACATCAAAAGGGTGCCAAACCCATCACCAAAAGGATGATGGAGCGGAATAACATCAACCCTAACACCAAAAAGATGTAGGGGATCCATTACCAAAAGGATAATGGAAAACACGTTAGTCATGACACCAAAAGGATGCTAGACCCATCACCAAAAGGATGATGGAGCGGAACAAGGAAAACCTGACACCAAAAGGATGTAAGGAGTCCATTACCAAAAGGGTAATGGAAAACACGCTAGTCATAACACCAAAAAGATGCCAGACCCATCACTAAAAGGATGATGAAGCGAAACAACATCAACCCTAACACGAAAAAGATGTAGGGGATCCATTACCAAAAGGATAATGGAAAACACGCTAGTCTTGACACCAAAAGAATGCCAGACCCATCACCAAAAGGATGATGGAGTGGAACAACAGACCTAACATCAAAAGGATGTAAGTTGTCCATTACCAAAAGGATAATGGAAAACACGCTAGTCATGACACCAAAAGGATGCCAGACCCATCACCAAAAGGATGATGGAGCAGAACAACATCAACCCTAACACCAAAAGGATGTAAGGGATCCATTACCAAAAGGATAATGGAAAACACGCTAGTCATGACACCAAAAGGATGCCATACCCATAACCAAAAGGATGATGGAGTGGGACAATATCAACCCTAACACCAAAAGGATGTAGGGGATCCATTACCAAAAGGATAATGGAAAACACGCTAGTCATGACACCAAAAGGATGCCAGACCCATCACCAAAAGGATGATGGAGCGAAACAACATCAACCCTAACACCAAAAGGATGTAGGGGATCCGTTATCAAAAGGATAATGGAAAACACGCTAGTCATGACACTAAAAGGATGCCAGACCCATCACTAAAAGGATGATGAAGCAGAACAACTTCAACCCTAACACCAAAAGGATGTAGGGGATCCATTACCAAAAGGATAATGGAAAACACGCTAGTCATGACACCAAAAGGATGCCAGACCCATCACCGAAAGGATGATGGAGCGAAACAAAATCAACCCTAACACCAAAAGGATGTAGGGAATCCATTACCAAAAGGATAATGGAAAATATCCTAATCATGACATCAAAAGGATATCAGACCCATCGGCAAAAGGATGATGGAGCAAAGTAAGATCAACCCTAGCACCAAAAGGATGTAGGGAATCCATTACCAAAAGGATAATGGAAAATACGCTAATCATGACATCAAAAGGATATCAGACCCATCGCCAAAAGGATGATGGAGCGAAGTAAGATCAACCCTAACACCAAAAGGTTGTAGGGAATCCATTACCAAAAGGATAATGGAAAATACGCTAATCATGACATCAAAAAGATATCAGACCCATCGCCAAAAGGATGATGGAGCGAAGTAAGATCGACCCTAACACCAAAAGGATGTAGGGAATCCATTACCAAAAGGATAATGGAAAATACGCTAATCATGACATCAAAAGGATATCAGACCCATCGCCAAAAGGATGATGGAGCGAAGTAAGATCAACCCTAGCACCAAAAGGATATAGGGAATCCATTACCAAAAGGATAATGGAAAATACGCTAATCATGACATCAAAAGGACATCAGACCCATTGCCAAAAGGATGATGGAGTGAAGTAAGATCAACCCTAACACCAAAAGGATGTAGGGAATCCATTACCAAAAGGATAATGGAAAATACGCTAATCATGACATTAAAAGGATATCAGACCCATCGCCAAAAGGATGATGGAGCAAAGTAAGATCAACCCTAGCACCAAAAGGATGTAGGGAATCCATTACCAAAAGGATAATGGAAAATACGCTAATCATGACATCAAAAGGATATCATACCCATCGCCAAAAGGATGATGAAGCGAAACGATATAAGCTATTACCATAAAGAGGGATGATAATAACTCCCATGAAAAACGCTCGTGGCCCTGAATGATGTGCCCCTTATCAGGCTGAATTTGCTTTTGATAGACACACGCTTTTTGCAGACAATGCCCCTGACCGGGCTGATGATCATTTTGAAACTCTGGAATTTTTCCAACAAAAGGTTTCACAACTTCGTGGGGAACACCCATGGTCTTGCGGAAAATACCCCTACCTGGGCGGATTAAGATCTTGGAAATCTTCGAGATTTGACCTTGGACCGTGATCTCGCATATGCGAATGCTTAATGATGAAGATGTTCCACAATGAATGGAAATGCAAACGCAGATGCTAAAACGAAGAGACGCAAGAGCTGGAGGGGAGGGGGGCATGATGTGATATGCATATGATGCAAGATGTTTTTGATGTCGAATGTGATGCGTATGATGCATATGATTGCGGATGGGTGATTGGATATGCAAGTGATGACGTGGCGGATTTTTAGTAGTTTCCAATGAGGATTGGACTTCAAGTGGGAAGGTGAAAGTACGACTCCCCGACACTCGTCTTGAACTCAACAATTGCTGACGAAAATGGACTTGTTTGAGTAACTTGCCCCAGTATAGTTCGAACTTGCCCCAATTTGATTCTTGGGAAAGTTCGTCTTGAAAAGGCAGTATCTTGCCATGAGACGACCTCGAAATTACTTGCCCCAGAGTTTGTACCACGAAAGGATTCATCATTTGCTTCAATATACTCTTGGAGTAGCTCGCCCTTAAGTAAGCGTTGAAGCGATATAACTTATCCTGAATGAAAATTTGAGGGATCTATCCTCAAGCCAAAGAAACTCTGGGTGGCCTGCCCCTGATCGGTACCATGAAAGGGTTCATCATTGTTTAAACGATTCTCATGGTAGTCGACTTCAACATACTCTTGGAGTTGCCTGCCCTTGAAAGAGCGTGGAAGCGACTTAACTTGTCTTGAATGAACATTGGAGGGATCTGGCCTTAGCTCAAAGAAACTTTGGGCAGCCTGTTCCTGATCGATATTCTCGAGATGATTCGCTTATGATTGTCCGACTCTTGAATGATTTGCCCCATAATCAACCGTTGTTTGGGGATTTGCCTCAGACTGACTGATTCCAAATTCGCGAGATGGCAATGCCCCAGATCCATAAGGCTCCATGGTATATTCGATTTTGGTCCAGACTGCTGAATAATCCAGTCCTCTTTGATTTCTCTTTGAAGGAATTTCCTCGGTGCCAACTACTGACTTGTAAATAAAATTGTTTGTTCATGAATGGTAATTTTAATGAGAAGTTTATGCAATTTTTGAAAGAATTTTCATTTATTATGTGTCGTGATAGTGAGACAAATGGATTGTTAGTCCAAACTTCGTGCTAACTTGATTGGTGTAAAAGATATAGCAAGGATATTGACACCAACGCTGATGATTAGCAAATATATTAGGAGTCAGTTTATGCAACCTTACAATAATATGTTTTCAGAATAAAACTCGCCTCAATTATGTCTTTCGAGGGCTGTAACGTGGTCTGGTTCACGGTTATAAAAACAAAGGATATAAGGCTCAAAATTGATTTGTACCCACCCCTTCTTCTTGATGATCTCCAAACCTACATTCAGTTAATTTTGCACCTATTTGAAGGTGTAAGCTTGATAGTTCAAGGTTTGCTCAAAATGGAAGTCACCTTATTTTGATGGATGTCAGTAGCCCCTTGATTTGGATGGCCACTGAATCTTATTTTGGTTTTGTTGAGGGTTTGAGGACCTCTTTTGCTTTTGTTTTTGATCCCTAACTTTTGCAAGGACTGATTTTGCTTGTCAGATCCATCGGGATTGCCTTGATTTTTGCCTAAATCCCCTTTGAGGTGCTTCACTTAGCAGGCTTTTGATTTTTTTTTATTTTGTTGGGGGATAATGACTGCCATGTCACGGGTCTTTGATGAACAACCATCTTTTGGATTTTGCTTTGTTGATTCGAATGCGGGATTGGATTAACTGAACAACTACCTTGCCCCAGGTTAAATGTAAGGGTTTGAATATCCGAAGGAAACTCATACTTCTAGGATCAAAGTGGTTGACTAGGGATTAAATCCTTATATCTCCGGTGTTTAGGGGATTTGAAACAATGCTTGTACATCATCGTCAAGATTTTATCCGAAAGCATACGATTTGCAATTATGGGTATTTCGTTTTTGTCATCCTCCCTCTAATCTTTGCTAAACAACAGTCATGAAGTGGAGTGGATAAAAAGTGTATGTGTCTGTGTTTGTGATAAGTGGAAATAATGAGTGAATACGACGTGACCGATTCGGAAAATGCATAATCATTTCATTAATATCACCATTCAAAACAACAATATTTAAACACAAGTAGCAATTAACAAGAAGTAAACTACAAATGCAAATGATAAAAAGTGCCCAAGGACTGCCAATGTTGAGGATGTCTGCCTGTCTGGACCACTGGCTTTGGGAGATGACCCTTGAAATCTTCGAGCTTTAGATAGCTGAGAGGTTGATATGGACGACCAAACCTCCCTCTGGAAATGATATGTACCCTTTGTCAATCAATTGTTGCACTTTGGCCTGGAAGGCTTTGCATTCTTCAGTCGAGTGCCCCTTGGATCCTCCATGATATCCACACTGAACATGGGGATTGTACCCGGGAGGGTAAGGCTCTGGCAATGGCTTGAGAGTCTTGGGCTCCACAAAAGAATTTTGAATTAGATGCGGCAGAAGCTGGCTCTGCGACATATGGACTGGATGAAGAGGAACATTCCTTCTTTCCAAGTTGTTGCTGGGTCTATTCTGATTTTGGCACTGATGGTTTTGTTGCAGAGGAACATAAGGTTGTTGGTACTGATTAGGGCATTCCTCACGTGCAGGCCCTTTTATCCTTAGATTTGGCCCAGGAACAAGCAATAGCTGTGGGCATGAAGATTCTGAAACCAAAGATTGTAAGATACGCTCCTGACCTGACGCAGCTTCAAGGGAGAAAACAGGGATATCCATTTCTTTTACAGCAACTGGAATAAGCCCACCTGACACTTTCATACGCTTGGCGTGAACTCGAATGCTTTTGAATCGATTAAGTCTTGAACTTTGTGTTTAAAAGTTTTGCATTCTTCCACATTATGGCCCAGTGCCCTAGAATGGAAATCACAGTGGGCACTTGCATCATAGCCTGGTGGTGGCTTACCAACACACGGAGCCAGAGTACGAAGTTCAACCAATCGAAGTTGAAGCACGAGCTGCAACAACTGAGTATAAGTCATAGGGATCCAGTCGAAGCTTCTGTTGGGCCGCTTCGGCCTCTGCGCATACCTACTAACCTTAGGATTGTCTTGGGAAACAGAAGGTAGCTGCTGACGGGGAAATCTTGGAACCTCAGGTTGGGCAAAAGATTTACGAGGCGTATCATGCTCTCGCAGATATTCCACGGGTACGGGTTGAACGATCATTTCTGCTGTGACCTCAGGCCTAAGATTTCCGTCCTTTCTTAGAACATTTTTCATGACTTCTATAATCTGGCCCATCTGAGTTTTCAGTTGATGGACTTCTTCCTTGAGCATTTTCTGATCCTGACGCAAAGCTTGCATAGCCACCATGAATTGTTCCATCTGGGTTCAGACTTCCTTCAACTCTGCTTGAATCTGCTCTATAGACCGCTTCTGCTCTATAGCTACCTCGACTTGCATTGTCTGACTTTACCTTTCAAGGTGTCTATGTTCCTCTTGCTTCAAATGCTTCACAGCTCTTACAAGTTCAATGGGAGTATCGGGAAATCAACTGTGGGTTATGAACAGAGGATGGGTAAGCTGTTGGTATCTAGTTAGGGAAGAAAATGCAAAAATGATGTAGAGATGCTTTATGCAAATGCAATGCAATGAGTGCACACGAGAATAGATCCACATCAAGGATTAAAGTCACAGATCCTGCAAGACAACAACGAAAAATATCTCTCACCTCGGGTGGGTAATCTATTGGTTTATAAGAGGGTATCCCAAAGGGTTTAAAACAAAGTCTCATGCACTAACCCTCAAAAGTTTTCCATTAGAACGACTACTTGTAAGACGGTAATCCTTTCAAAGGATGAACACAAAGTTATGTTTTAGGAACCTTCAGAATAAGGTTCTACAAAAGGTCCTCAGAGTCAAGGACTCCCAAGTTGGAAATAAAGACGCCATTACGACTACACGTAAGACATAATCATCCCAAAGGGGTCTCATCTGAGCGGTGGAATTCGATCCAACTCAACAAGTCCTAAGTCTCGCAAATCAGAAAGAAACCACCTCCTAATCTTAGTGTATACTATAAAGCTTGGGTAGAAAGCTTTTATCCTCACAAACCAACCCAATAAACCCAACCGGTTAGAGAATAAAGCATAAACAATAAAAGCAAACAAAAACACAAACACGAAAAACAAACTAGGCTTGGCTTGCTAGGAATCCCCAGCAGAGTCGCCAGCTGTTGTTACTCGAAAAATGCATCGTGCAACGACGGGGAGGCGAAAAAGATAGACAGAAGAGTCACCACCGAACTTTATTTATCCCATGAGGGGAAAGGAAAATATCTAGAAAACCTTAAGAAAAAACGGATAAGATGGTCTCGTAACCAATGAACGGGTTCGGAAGCCGGTTATACGAGGGGAAGGTATTAGCACCCCTCGCATCCATCGTACTCGATGGGAACCATTTGTTTGTCGATGTGTGATTATATTTGCTAAAATATTATGCTATAAAAGAGTGTTCCTAGGGGTAAAGAGAAGGGTTTAGAAATAGGGAAAAAGGAGATAACGAGGATGAAAGGAGAAAGAACAGACTCGGTAGGACTTTGCGGTCCTAGGCCTACGTATTCTTAATAGACATGAGAAAGTCAGAGTCGACATAGTTCGGGGAACTACATATATGGAGGGAATATGCTCGGCAAGGATTGTGGCCCTTGTGCCTATGTATCTTTACTCAAAAGAAGTAAAGAATCAGAGCAGCCGTAGTTCGGCCTATGGTTTGAGGATGAGTTTTGGTAGACACTGCTATCGTGCACATTCTAGCAGTTTAGGTGTTTTGTTGCTCGCAAGTGAGGAGACTTATGCGTTACCTGTTTGCGGTAGAACGGATGTAACATATCCTTTTTGAAAGATTGGTTTTTGCCATGCGAGGCGAGAATTCACGTTTGATTGGTGGGATTGTTTTTAGGGGCGAGATAAGTCCTCAGATAGTAACCCCTTGCGGGTAGTACCCAATTCTTTATCTCAAAGTTTTTGTTATGAAATGGCGTGGCGAACGTAGCGTCTTCGTATTGAAAGACGAGTATCAAGACCACACACACTACAGTGAGTATCCTGACACTCAGAAAGGAAGAAGTCAACACTCAATCCTCTCTCTTTAGTTCAACACAAAGATAACTTCATTCTCTTATTAAAGTGTTTTTGGTTTTGAATGCTAAGTGCTTTGCGATAGAGAACTCTACGATAAACGTCAGCATTCGGGATAGGAGAAGGCCTACGTCTAACCACTCCACGACCATTCAAGTTTTTGCTAAGAAAAGAGTTTGAAAAAGCACTTGGTACGGGACCGAGGTTTTAGGTGAGAAAGGTTGTGAAAGGAAGTTGTGGGAAGAGATGTGGAAAGAGATAGGTGATGAATAAAGTTGCGTCTTCGTATCGAAAGATGAGTATCGAGACCACCTACACTACAGTGAATATCCTGATACTCGGAGAGGAAGAAGTCTACACTCAATCCTCTCTCTTTAGTTCGATACAAAGAGAAATCGATTTATTTATGAAAAGCACACTCGATACGGGACCGAGATTTGAAAATGTACTCGGTACAGGGCCGAGGTTTTAAAATGTACTCGGTACGGGGCCGAGGTTTGAAAATGTACTCGGTACGGGGCCGAGGTTTGAAAATGTACTCGGTACGAGGCCGAGGTTTGAGAATGTACTTGGTACGGGGCGGAGGTTTGAGAATGTACTCGGTACGGGGCCGAGTTTTGAAAATGTACTCGGTACGGGGCCGAGGTTTTTAGGAGAGGAAGGTGGAAGTATCTTCATATTGAAAGACGAGTATCGAAACTACCCACACTACAGTGAGCATCTCGACACTCGAAGAGGAAGAAGTCTACACTTAATCCTCTCTTTTTAATTTGATACAAAGATAATTTATTTCTTTATTGAAGAGATTTGAAAATGGACTCGGTACGGGACCGAGGTTTGGGAAGAAAATGGTTTGAAAATGCACTCGGTGTGACCTAGGTTTTATGAGAAAAGGTTCGATAAGAAGTTGTGGAGAAGAGGGTTTGAAAGAGAGAGGTGGTGAAGAAAGTCGCGTCTTTGTATTGAAAGACGAGTATCGAAACCACCCACACTACAGTGAGCATCTCGACACTCGAAGAGGAAGAAGTCTACATTAAATCCTCTGTCTTTAGTTCAATACAAAGATAATTAATTTCTTATTAAAGAGTTTTGAAAATGCACTCGGTACGGGACCGAGGTTTTTAGGAGAAAAATGGATTGACAATGTAGTCGTCTTCGTATTGAAAGACGAGTATCGAGACCACCCACACTACAATGAATATTCAAATACTCAGAGAGGAAGAAGTCTACACTCAATCCTCTCTCTTTAATTCAATACAAAGGTAAATCATTATTTTATTGGAATTCTTTTGAAAATACACTCGGTACGGGGCCGAGGTTTTAGGAGAAAAAGGGATTGAAAATGAACAAGCGTCTTCGTATTGAAAGACGAGTATCGAGACCACCCACACTACAGTGAATATCCTAATACTCGGAGAGGAAGAAGTCTACACTCAATCCTCTCTCTTTAATTCAATACAAAGGTAAATCATTGTTTTATTGGAAGTGTTTTGAAAATGCACTCGGTACGGGGCTGAGGTTTTTTAGGAGAAAAGGGATTGAAAACGAACAAGCATCTTCGTATTGAAAGACGAGTATCAAGACCACACACACTACAGTGAGTATCCTGACACTCGGAGAGGAAGAAGTCTACACTTAATCCTCTCTTTTTAATTCAATACAAAGATAAATTGTTCCTTTATTAAATAGTTTTAAAATGGGTTAAAAAAGGTCCAAATAACAAAAAAGAAATAAAGTGAGAGTTAAAATAAAGGAAAAGAAAAATGGAAAATAAATTAGCACATTAAAATATGAAAAATATGATTTTTGGTATTTTATGATTTCTATAGCTATTTTTTGAATTAATAAAATAAAACAAAAACTAAAATAAATAAAAAAAGAACAAGGTATTAAAGAAAAGTCTCCCCTAGGCTTTAACCCAAGACCTTGGGGTTGCAAGCATGAGAGAAAACCATTCCAACCATTTATATGCGTGTGAAAGGTATGAGAAAAGAATGAAAAAATATTAAAACATGAGAAAAATGAAAATAAATAAAAAAACGCCCCCACTAGGGGTCGAACTTAGGACAAAGGCATGGCAAGGCAAGTTACTAACCACTGGGGTGGCGATACATCCATTGTATAACGCCATCCCATTAATACATAAGCCAAAGTAAGCGCATGATTCCTGGGCAAGAACAAGGCAAGCCAAGGCAAAATTCATGGAATACGCTTTGATCACAACTCTCTCAATTCTCAACCAAATTCAGTGAAATTTTAATCTATCACACTTGAAATTTCACAAGGATCACAATGGTGCTGTTAGTTTTTTTTAAAAGATACACACAAATTAAAACACGAATGGAAATACAAGTGAGGCTTTTGAAATGCATTCTCCATGTCAAAGTTCAAAACAGAGGCAAACAAATGCAGGTGAGGGTTTGAGCAAATTTTAAATGTGATATGTGATGAGTTCCAACAGGAAGTGTCAATCAAAAGACATTTGATCAAAATATAGGTATGTGAGTTGCAATGAACATAAGTTGAAACAAAATGATAAATACATTGAGCCAAACAAAGATCAATCCATCAAAGCTTCACACACAAAACTGAATCTAAAATCTAAACAACATCTTGACCAACTTTCAATTGGAAGGTTTGAAAATAATTTCTGTTAAGTCAATGCCATGATCTATGAAAGCAACTCAAAGTGGAAACTGACATAAAACTTGCTATTGTCTTGAAGATCCAAACACAAAACTGATGTGTTCAAAAAGAGCTGACAAACCTCAACAGAATCATAGATAGTGTGAACAAGCCAAAATGATTCAAATAGTAGTAAACATGCTCAAATGATCTATACAGCAAACTAAATGTGTCAGGTTTCAACAACATACACCAAGGATTTCAGCAACAATGCTACAAGCAACACAAGGTATATTGATCTAACAGCAGCCTAAGAAAAAGCTTGTATGCCTAGGTAAATGATTAATAGTCTTTCTCACCAACCCAAATCAATACAGTCTCATTTTGTCTTTTAAAACAGAAACATAAGCAGAATTTACAATGCCAAACACCAACTCAAAGCATTGCCTCAACGATAGCTACAAACTCAAATTAGCAAATACAAACAACAGACCTAGCATAGAATACTAGATTCTGGCAGCAACACATGTAAGCTACCATGACAATGTCAATTACACAAGAAAACATTATTCACATGATGCCACAGCAAATAGAACAAACACGCTTCAAAACAACAGTTCAGACATGAACAGAAGCAGATCTGATGGATTTCAAACATGAAAACTGAAGGCAGATAACAAGTTGATGAATCTAACAACAAACAACATAAACCAGTCTAATGAACCACTCAAACATCATAAGCTAAAACAAACCAACACAGTTCCAACAGGAGGAACATGATTTCAAAACATTGCCAGGTCCTACATGTCCTCACAACTAGCTTATTATCCATTTAAGAAAAAGGACAGAGGATATACCCAAACAAAAGTCATGTTATGCAAATAGTCTTGACAGTAACAAAACCAACTTGACATCACAATGTCCAATCCTAAATCTCACCATATGTTTCAACATCATAGATCAACATTCTTTGCAAAAAAGGCATAACATACACACATTGCCATAATGATAGCCATCAAGTTTACAACAAATACAAACTCAAACTTAGTATGAAAAACAGTTTGGACAACACATGATCAAGAACTCAAAGTCATCCCATCAATTCTCAATGCTTCATATGTTCCAACAGCCTATATTAATGCCTTTACAAAGACAACAACATTGCCCTAATGACAGTCCTCCAACTGAATATCCAACTCTAATTCAAACCACACAAAACAGAAATAGCTTGCAAACTCATCATGGAAATGTTACACATCTAACAACAAAGCCAAATATCAATGATCAAATACACTACATGTTTTAACAGCAACTTAACATCAACGAACTTAAAAGCCTGCTCAACATAGAAACATGATTAAGAAGGTTTTGTTGAAAACAGAAACAACAACCAGGTTTGCGATCACAATACAAACATTTATTCAACACAAGTAAGTACTTGAACCACCCCAACTCAACTATAGTTTCAAAAAAAAACACAGTGGTGAATTCTAACATGAACAGTCACAAAGCAAGACAACATGCATGTATCCCAACAGTTGGCACAAAACAAAATGTGTAAGAATGACTATGTGATCATCACTAATTCAAAGTGAATCATTTCAACCTAGTGATTGATAGCAGCCTTATGACAGTTAGCATAAACCAAACACAAAACAATAGTTCAAATCACACAGAGGCAAACTTGGCAGATAATGTTAAGCCTCAACCAAACAAACTCAATGTATACTCATGGAAATAAGCTTTGCAAAAAAAAATCAAACAACAAGGTTGCACATTCAAAACCAGCAAGCTTAACAAGTCCCATTAATGCTTCAACTGAACTTTAACCAACAATATGGTAGCAAACACACACCTCATGGTAACAATCATCATGGTAGAAAACAGTTTGTTGACAGCATAGTTGCATAAACATATTCACCAAAAATAAAACAAAACATGATGCATCATGATGAAGAATTTAAAATAAAAACTACATACCTCTTGTAGTCCAGCTGTAAAATTCAAGAATACCTTCCCCTTTAGCAAGCTTGTGAGTTCCTTCTATTTTGAAGCAAAAGGTGGTCTTTGATGATAGTTTTAGCAAATGATGATACAACTGCTTTTTAATGACTTGGACAGTTGGTATAACACAAATGGAAGGAGTTCAAAGTGTCAAAGTGTTTAAAACTGGCCTAGGCAGTGTGTTTTGCTGTTTTATGTTGGAAAGTCAATGTTTATGGTGTGAGAAGTTGACTTTTTAAGTTAAGGTGTTTTTGACTGGTTTAATGGTTGGAATACCTCCTCATTATGATTTTGAGGTTGTATGGATGGTTTTTATGGTGATTGGAAAGGAGGCTGGTATCCAACTTGCACAAGATAATTTTTTTTTGTGTTTTGAAAGGTTTGAGATGGTTCAAAGAAAATGAGAGGCTTATGGTTTTTCTATGTAGAAGTGGCTAGGGTTTTGTGTGGACTGATATCTAGCTTAAATATGGAATCAAATCAGGTTTGGAGGAGTTTCACCATGGTAAAGATTGAATGGCCAGATTTGCATTCCATGGTTATTTTTTGAATCAATGGTTGATCTTCAAGATCCATCAGCCAACTGCATTCTCTTGTCTTATTGTAGGTTACTTGTGGGTGAAGAGAGCAGCATAGTGTGGTTGCAAGGATCAGAACAAAGGGCAGCTACTTTATCTTTTACTTGTTTTGGCTAAGTGTCATACCCTAAATTTGTCCTACCCTTTTTGTAAATATTTTCGCATTATTGTCTCATGCCGTTTAGACACGTGTCCACCTGAAATTGGGAGTTTTCCAAATTTTATCCAATAAAAGTGTGACATGTGGCCTGAGGGGCATTTTGGTCAATTTTGCTTCCATTTTCATTTTCCTATTTTTCTTGCAAATATTACCCTTTTGTTCTTTTTATTTTATTTTGTCATTTTATTTATTATAATTAGGTATAGATTTGATTTATTTGAATAGTTTTTATTTTTTATAGATACATACTCTTTTTTTTTTTATTATTATTAGAGTTAATATTAGAATTAATTTTCTTTTGTTTAATACTTATATTAATTAGAGTAGAATGTTATTTGTTTTTTAAAAAATATAGTTCATTGAGTTTCTTAATTTTTCAAATTAAACTTCTTTTATATACAGTTGTTAAAGTTTTTTTTATTTATTATTATGTAGATTAATAGTAGTAATTATCTTTTCTCTTTATTATTTATTTATTTAGATTTAGATTAATATTTATTAAGATTTTAGATTTAATTAGAATATTTAAAGTTTAGTTTTATTTATTTATTTATTATCTTATCATTAGTATTAATTATCTTTTTATTTTATTTTATTTATTTATTCAGATTTTAATTTAGTTTAATTAGGTTTTAATTTCATTAGTTAGTTAAATATTAATTAGGTTTTCTTTTTAAGTATTAACCTAATGGTTATATTGGTTTAATTCATTTTCATTTATAATTCTTTTTTAATTAAACAGATTTCAATGAGAGTCTCTTTCTGGTCCATTGGTCATTTATGCAGGCCCATTAGGTCAGATTTTGTGCCTTTGTCAGGCTATAAAGCTAGATTGTTCCTGCATTAATGGGAGGACATGTTTTCCTAGGGCTAAAACCCTACTGCCGCCACCTCAAGCCCTGATTCTAGCCCTAACCCTAAACCTAACCCTAACCCTAACAGCGCCACCTCACCATCCCATGCAAACACTATTTCGCTTCACTGTCAGAATCACATGGATCAAAACATTCGCCGGAAACCTCATAGACTGACTGAAAAATTCATACGGAATCCGCCTATGCTCACAGCTTCATCAAGTTTTTCCAGAACTTCATCATTCTCTCACCCGTGTTCATTAAAACTCATACATGTTCATATGATTTTCCAGGCCGTTCTTCGTGTTCATCCACTTTTCGCAGGAACCTTCAAACGTTCATCCAACTCCATCGTGTTCTTCGTCATCCTTTTCCAGAATTGCTTGAACATTCATCGATCTTCATCATCTTAAACTCACCACCTTCAAACAAATTTCCAGAAACATTCATACATTCATACCAACCTCATAAACAATCCTTCAAACTTCTTTCCGAATCCAGATCTAAATCAAACTCCAACTTCATCATAAAACGCAACAGATTTTTCCAACAGCCTTTTCATTTTCTTCAGATCTACAACCGATCTTTCACTACCAAACTTCTCCATGCATCAACGTTCATGGATCTAAAACTTTAACCTCAGAACTTTAACTACCTTCAACAAATCAACTTCCATCATCGTGAACTCCCAACGAAGTTTATCCAACTTCCCGATCTAAAACTCAAATTGATTTACCATTGATCAACTTCCACTCCAGATTCGAACCACCACGCACCAACAGCTTTCCGTCTTCACCGATCTACAACTTCTGTCTTTAGATTTTACGAACAAACATGCAAACCTCCGTTCCATCGATTTCTCGTGAAGCTTACACAGAAGAACAACTTTGGGTGTTTGGATTTCACTGTTTTAATCCAGTTTTATTTTTGCAGGTAATGATGGTGAAGAAGACGAAATTGATTTAAGAAGAAAGAAAAGTTTGGTTTTTGTTGAGGGAAAAATCATGGAAGAAGAAAAGGAAAGATGGAGGTGACGAAATTGAGTTGATGTTTGGATGTTGGTGGAGGCGGACAAGGAATTGGAGAGTAAGGAGGGGGACGACGGCCAAAAGAGAATTAGGGTTTCTGTTTGGCAAGTGAGGAGGACAATGATTCACATACTTAGGTTAATGGGCCTTTGGCCCATCCATTTCATTTGAATCCTACACCCCACGCATTTGTGATACCCCCGTTGGCTTGCGTTTGGTTTATGTTAGAGTTGGGCCCAAAGCCCAACCGGATTCCCCATACCCCCATTTAGTCATGCACACCCTTCTGTTTTATTATTTTTGCAATTTATTTTACACATATGTTATATATTATGATATAATATATATATTTAATATTTTTTTTTCAAACTCATTTTCAAAATGGTTTTTTGTCTAGTCTTTATCTAAGTTTATTTATATGACCAAAATATTTTCTTTGCAAACTCATTTTTCAAAAATAATATCTTTCTAATCTTTTATTCAGATTTATTTTTTTAACTACTAAAATAATTTCTTAAATTAAATCATGAGAAACTAAATTCTTGAAGTCTAGCACTTCTTGAATTTTTGGACAATCATTATTGAGGTGTACACCTTAAATAGTGTATTATTCGACTTCTCATTTTTAAAAAAAATACCCTATTTCTAGCAAAGAAATATCATAAGAATCTAGCATTCCGTGTGATATTTCCTTTGTTTATCCAAACATTTTCAAATAAATGGTGTTATCGAGATCTAGCATCTTGATAATACTCCGATTATTTGGTGGTGAGGCCGACGTCTTATTTATCAAAATAATTATCACTTCTCTTAAATTATTTTTCAAATTCTATTTCGTATTCTTCTCACATATTTACAAATCATCTTCATACCCCATTTCATTCAAATTATTTTCTCAACATTTTTCTCAATTCAAACTCCGAAAGAAGGAGGTTGTTGAAATCTAGCATTCCTTGAACTTTCGAGTGAATAGTTCTCGAGGCACGTTCTTGAGTTATTATTCACTCAATCTTTCGACTTTTTTTCAAAATACCTTTTTCGATTCAAACCTCGAAAGAAGGAGGTTCTTGGGATCTAGCATTCCTTTAATCTTCGAGTGAATAATTCTCGAGGCACGCTCTTGAGTTGTTATTCACTCAACTTTTCGACTTTTTCAAGTTCAAACATCTTCCAATGTTCTCCTAAGTCGAATGCTCGTACGCATTCGCAACCATCGACATTTCGCACACACTTCACAACTCATCGTGATTTCGATATTAGGGGCACCCTTAGGGACTAATATCGTTTCTCACAATCTAACCCTTGACACGTCGTCAAGTCGGTTCCATTTTCAAACAAATCCTCGACACGTCGTCGAGCTACTTCAAAACAACTTCCTCTTTGCCTCACATTCCATTTTCGATTCAATCTTTTCACAATTTTTTTTTTAAACTTACGAAAGAGGAATATTCCTAGAATCTAGCATTCTTTGAATATTCGAATGAGTAACTCTCGAGGCACGCCCTTGAGTTGTTATTAGTTCATTCTTTCAATTTCAGAACATCCAACTCTTTATCTTCAACTTATTCAGTCAATTCCCGAAAGAACTGAGTTCTTGGAATCTCGCATTCCTTGAATTCTTGAGTGACAAGCTCTTGAGGCGCGCTCTTGGGTTGCTTGTCAGTCACTCTTTCGCCTCTTTCTCAAACCTCCAACCCATTCAACCTCATTTTTTCGTGGTTGTTACCACGAACTACGACTACTCTGATTCTTCATTCACTCTTGAATGTAAGATACGTAGGCACAAGATTGCGATGATCTTGGCGAGCACACTTCTATCTTCCTCCATTATTCCATCCACACATTCCCAACCTTTCCCGTAGTCGAACTACGACGCTCGGATTTCTCATTCTCGTCCGAATGAGCATACGTAGGCACAAGGGCCCCAATCCTTGGAGAGCACCCTATCCTCTAACCACCCATCTCTCCTTTGCGTCTTTAACCTTTTACTCTACCAATTCGCCTTAGCAACAAGAAGAAAAACAAATAAACCTAAACAACACTCCCCATATTTACCTTAAGAGGTTCCCGTTGAGTACAACGGACGTGAGGGGTGCTAATACCTTCCCCTCGCGTAACTGACTCCCGAACCCGGAACATGGTTGCGACAGCCCTGTTCCTATCCTTTCGCTTTAAGAGGTTTTCTCGATATTTTCCTCTCCTGTTTATTCGGGAAAATAAAGTTCGGTGGCGACTCTGTCGAACCGCATTTCCGCGCCTTTCGCGCGAGGGTCGCGTTCTCCGAAATGTCTCCGTGATTTTTTCGAGGTGCGACAGGTGGCGACTCTACTGGGGACGGTTTGATCCATGCAAAGAGAGAGTCGAGCCTATCTTTTGGTTTGTGAGGAGTGTTTTTTTCTTGTTTTTTTTCATGTTTATGTATTTGTTCTCTTGTGGATTTTATTTGTGCTTGTTATCTTGGTTGCCTGTTGGTTCTTAGGATGACATCATGAGTAAAGCTCTACACCCGAGCTTTGGTAAAAGCAGAGAGAACACATAGTTTAGAATTGGTAGTCGAGTAGTGTTAGTCTCCGAGGACTCGCTCCTTGTGGGCCTAGCATGAAAGCTCCTCCAGAGGAGACCTATTCGTAGATCTTGTTGTAACACAGCTAGCCTGTTGCACGACTTGATTAATGAAGGGTCCGTGATTCTGGGAACCTTTTGTTAGCACCAGTTCCGATATTGGTGGTCGTGTAGTGTTAGTCTCCAAGGACTCGCTCCTTGTGCGCCTAGCATGAGGACCCCGCTCAGGAGAGACCTTATCATCATTATCGTCGTAATACAGCCAGCCTGTTGCGTGACGCTAATACGACTAGTGTCCGTGATCCTGGGAACCAAACGTAGAAACCATCCCGTAAATGGGTTTATGGGTAGAATGTTTAGATCTTCCCGTATAAGTTGTACCTGCCAGTTTTTTTTGATCGGAAATTGTGGTTGTGTATCTGTTACAGTTATCAACTCCAAAATTGTTTGATTGTGATCCTGTGATCCTGGATCTTGTATCTTGCATTGCATCTTGCATATCATTTGCATTGCATTTCATATGTTGTGCATTTTGCATTTCCAGTCCTTCAACAGAATCTTATGTCTTCGTTCCTTCCCCTACAGTAAATCAAGCTGATTCCTCGACACCAGTACGCAACTAGAGCCAATACAAAACGAATGATGGAGCAGATTCAGCAGGAGCAAGCTGCCTTCAGGGAAGAGTTGGATTCTATGAAAGGAAAGATCGACCAGATCCTCGAAGCCATCCTCGCGGCCAGAAGAGAGGAAGAACAGCGTGAAGCCACTGCTGTTGTCAACAACAATGGTCAAGGACAAGGGTCTACTGCCATCCCTTTGGTTCCAATTCCGAATCCTCATGGGATGCCGTTGAACTTCAATAACGCAGCCGAAGGAAACACTTCTCAGCCAATCCCAGTGCCTGGAGTTACTGTTGGAGCTATCCCGCAGGCTCAGCCTACTGCCGTGCAGATCCCAGCTCCCCATACCGAAGATACTCTGATGGATCATTTTGATGACGTTCAGAACTATCATGCTGTTATCCCCATTTCCAGTCCTGTCGCTGCTCAGGATTCAGAAGCCATAAAGATGTGCCGAGATCTAGCCGAGAAACTCCGAGCCATGGAGGGACACAGTTCAAATTCTTTCAGTGCTTTGGAATTATGCTTGGTGCCTGATGTTGTCATTCCTCCCAAGTTCAAAGTGCCAGAATTTTCGAAGTACAAAGGTCTCAGTTGTCCAAACATTCATCTGAAGATGCATTGTCGCAAGATGGCTGCCTATGCCAGAGACGAAAAGCTCATGATTCATTGCTTCTAAGACAGTTTGTCTGGGGCATCACTCGAATGGTATATGCAACTGGAACGTAATAGTGTGCGCACTTGGGCCGAGCTAGCCGATGCATTTGTCAAGCAGTATAAGTACAACACCGATCTTGCTCCGAATCGTACTCAACTTCAAAGTATGACTCAGAAGGACAACAAATCCTTTAAGGAGTACGCGCAACGATGGAGAGAGCTAGCCGCAAGGGTGCATCCACCTCTGGTTGACCGTGAACTAATTGACATCTTCATGGGTACTTTACAAGGCCAATACTACGAAAAGCTGATCGATAGTGTCTCCGCTGGATTTTCTGACTTGGTAATCGTTGGTGAGAGAATTGAAGAAGGGCTGAAGAGTGGAAAGATCCCAGGAGGTTCTAACAACCAAGCCAATGCCAAGAAGCCTTTCAACGGATACAAGAAGAAAGAGGGCGAAACAAATGCCATCTCTTTGCAGAAAGGGCAAGCTCCTCAACAAGCTTCCGCTCCTATGCCTTATCAGATGCCCTACTATCAGTATCCATATGTTGCTGCTGCGCAATATGCTCCAATGCCTTATCAGCCAGCTGTTCAAGCAGTGCAAGCTCAAATGCCAGAGCAACAGGCTCCTCAGCAACAAGCCTACAACCAGCAAGGATATCAGTATCCTCCTCAGCAACAGCAGATGCAAGCTGCTCAGCAACGACAAGGTACTCGCCCACAGCGTCAGCAGAGAACATGGAGGCCAGATAGAGTCTTTGATCGTCTACCAATGACATATGCTAAAATATTTGCTCAGTTGATGGAGAAGAAAGCTGTTGTTCCGAGAGATTTGGCTCCTCCAAGTGTCATTCCTGCCGATTACGATGCAAATGCTCATTGTGAGTTTCATAAGGGCGCTCCAGGTCATACCATTGAGGACTGCAGAGCTTTCAAGCACATAATTCAAGACATGATCGACAGGGATGCTATCAACTTCAATGGGAAGTCTCCAAACGTCATCAACAATACAATGCCACCAACCAGCTAGTGCCAGCAGCAAATCAGATCAAATTCAGTCAAGTCAAAGTTCATTTCCCCAAAGAAGGTCGTCATGTCGCCATTTCATATTACACATTTCTTATATTTGTCTTTGTTTGTTTAAGTATTGTATGCTTTGAACTATTGCTATTCGTATTTGGTTTTTTCATTAATGTATTGTTTATGCATGTTTTGAATTAGTTATGTCGTATTCACTCATTTTCACTTATCACCGACACATTTATTCACTTCACTCTATCCACTATTGTTTAGCATGATTTGAGGGAGAATGATGAAAATGAGATACCCATAATTGCAAACTATATGCTTTCAGACCGAATCTCGTCAATGATGTACAGGCATTGCTTCAATTCCCCTAAACACCGGAGATATAAGGAGTTAATCCCTAGTAGACCACTTCGAGCCTAGAAGTAGTAGTTTCCTTCGGATATTCAAACCTTTACGCTCAACCTGGGGCAGGGTAGTGTTCAGTTAATCCAACTTCGCACTCGAATCAACAAAGCAGAATCCAGAAGACGGTTGTTCATCAATGACCCATGCTATGGCAGTCACAATCCTCCAACAAAATCCAAAAAAAAAAAAAAAAAATCCTGCTAAGTCAAACACCTCAGAGGGGACTTAGGCAAAATCAAGGCAATCCCGATGGATCTGACAAGCAAAATCAATCCATGCAAAGTTAGGGATAAAAAACAAAGACAAAAGAGGACCCCGAAATCCTCAACAAAAACAAAATAAGATTCAGTGGCCACCCAAATCAAAGGGGCACTGACATCCATCAAAACAAGGTGACTGCCACGTCGAGCAAACCTTGAACCTTCAAGCTTACACTGTCAAGACAAGTGCAGAATTAACTGAACGTAGGACTGAAGATCATTAAGAAGAAGGGGTGGGTACAAATCATACTTTGAGCCCAATATCTTTTGTTTCATAACCGTGAACCAGACCACGTTATAACCCTCGAAATACCTAATTGAGGCGAGGTTTATTCTGAAAGCGTACTATTGCAAGGTTGCGTAACCTGACTCCTCACATGCTTGTTAATCATCAGTCAAAATTAGCACTACGTTTGGGCTAATTGTCCATTTGTCTCACTACCACGACACTCTGATCAATAAATGACACACTTTTTCAAAACTTACATTGAACTGTGCATTAATATTACCATTTATGAATGTACAATTTTAATTGCAAATCAGTGCTAGGTATTCAAGGACATCTCAACGAGGGGCAACCGAGGAGGAACTTGACTTTCAGTGGCGTACACGAAGCAAGAGTACTTCAAACCCCATAGGATGGGGCAGGTCATTCAACAGCTCGAGCAGGGGCAAGCCATCAGAGTTCGGTTTCAACTTCAAAACGGGTTAATCTGAGGCAGAGCATTATCATATTCAGACTAGGGAAAGTCCAGATTATCCTAATCATCAAGCAGAGCTGCAACCTTATCTGAAGTAAATTCACAGTCACCCAAATATCCCAGACTTGGGGCATCAAGGACATCTTCTGCTCCAATCATGACATCTTCAGCAAACGGCGTGTCGAGGAAGTCAATCCCTCCCACCACCCGAAGTCCAATTCGCATTGGCAACTACCCAAAATCCACCACGCTGGCGTCTCCCTGCATTTCCAAATCACCCGTCTGCATCATATGCATCATACACATTGCATTCATCATCATAAGCATTTTGCATCATTTTGCATACCCAATCGTATCATACTTCTCCAGCTCTTGCATCTCCGCTCGTCAGCATTTGCATTTGCACTTCCATTCGTTAAGGAGCATCATTTTACATCCAGCATTAGCATATGCACGTCAAGGTCCAGGATCAATTTCGAAGATTTCCAAGACCATCATCAGCCCAGTCAGGGGCATTTTTGCAAGACTGTGGGTTTCTCCCACAAACTTCAAGAACTTCAAAGCAATCATCAGCCCAGTCAGGGGCATTTTCGCCAGACTGTGGGTTTCTCCCACAAACTTCAAGAACTTCAAAGCAATCATCAGCCCAGTCAGGGGCATTTTTGCAAGACTGTGGGTTTCTCCCACGAAATTCAGAGATATTCAAAGCAAGATTCAGCTCAGACAGGGGCGTCTTCAGTAAAACCATGATCGTTCCTCATGAAGTTGTTCAGCCTTTTGTTGAGCAAGACAAGACATCAAGACAAACTCAGCCCAGTCAGGGGCATTCTCTTCAGAGTTCATGGGCGTAACCATGAAATCATTTCAACAAAATTAGGATCTCCAAGCAAGACGGTGGGCGTACCCCGTTGATTCATTACAATCCAATCTTTATCTTGGGTGTTCTCCATTAAATTGTATCCAGCAAGCGTGACCGTTGTCAATTGCCTTACTATCATCCTTTTGATGATAGTCGAACTTCGTTAGTTCAACCGAGCCTGCATCCTTTTGGTGTTGGTAACCTTCAATTTGTGTTTGTCCTATCATCCTTTTGGTGGTAGTGGCCGGTGTGTGTTTCGCTCCGTCATCCTTTTGGTGGGGGGTCTGTCATAGTCATTAATGATAGATTGTGCGATACTGTTCGTGTTTCGCTCTGTCATCCTTTTGGTGGGGGGTCTATCATAGTCATTAATGATAGATTGCGCGATATTTGTTTGTTTTTTGCTCTGTCATCCTTTTGGTGGGGGGTCTATCATAAGTCATTAATGATAGATTGTGCGATAGTTTGTTTGTGTTTGGCTCCGTCATCCTTTTGGTGGGGGGTCTATCATAGTCATTAATGATAGATTGTGCGATAGTTTGTGTGTATTTCGCTCCGTTATCCTTTTGGTGGGGGGGTCTATCATAATCATTAATGATAGATTGTGCGATATTTGTTTGTGTTTCGCTCCGTCATCCTTTTGGTGGGGGGTCTATCATAATCATTAATGATAGATTGTGCGATAGTTTGTGTGAGTTTCGCTCCGTCATCCTTTTGGTGGGGGGTCTATTGCTTGGATTGGTGATAAATTGTGCGATGTTTGTTTGTGTTTTGCTCCGTCATCCTTTTGGTGGGGGGTCTGTCACTTGGATTGGTGATAGATTGTGCGATGTTGTTTGTGTGAGTTTCGCTCCGTCATCCTTTTGGTGGGGGGTCTGCCATCTGGATTGGTGTCAGATTGTGCGATAATGTTTAGTGTGAGTTTCGCTCCGTCATCCTTTTGGTGGGGGGTCTGTCATAGTCATTAATGATAGATTGTGCGATATTGTTTTGTTTGTGTTTCGCTCCGTCATCCTTTTGGTGGGGGGTCTGTCATAGTCATTAATGTCAAATTGTGCGATAATGTTTGGTGTGAGTTTCGCTCCATCATCCTTTTGGTGGGGGGTCTGTCATAGTCATTAATGTCAGATTGTGCGAGTGTTTCGCTCTATCATCCTTTTGGTGGTGGTAGTCGTGTGTGTTTCATCCCATCAACCTTTTGGTGATGACGAATTTTTCGCCAGTATTCATAGTTTACTCAGAGGTTTACATTTGCCAGCATTTTTAATTCTCAAGCATCTCTTTTTCTTTCGGACAAATTCAGGGTCTTCTTTATATCTAATCGGCTTCTACCTCAGGAAAACGAACGCTGTAGCAGTTCATTTCCCTAGTTTTAAGCCAATTAGATAGGGGCATCTGTCATACCCTAAATTTGTCCTACCCTTTTTGTAAATATTTTCGCATTATTGTCTCATGCCGTTTAGACACGTGTCCACCTGAAATTGGGCGTTTTCCAAATTTTATCCAATAAAAGTGTGACATGTGGCCTGAGGGGCATTTTGGTCAATTTTGCTTCCATTTTCATTTTTCTATTTTTCTTGCAAATATTACCCTTTTGTTCTTTTTATTTTATTTTGTCATTTTATTTATTATAATTAGGTATAGATTTTATTTATTTGAATAGTTTTTATTTTTTATAGATAGATACTCTTTTTTTTATTATTATTAGAGTTAATATTAGAATTAATTTGCTTTTGTTTAATACTTATATTAATTAGAGTAGAATGTTATTTGTTTTTTAAAAAATATAGTTCATTGAGTTTTTTAATTTTTCAAATTAAACTTCTTTTATATACAGTTGTTAAAGTTTTTTTATTTATTATTATGTAGATTAATAGTAGTAATTATCTTTTCTCTTTATTATTTATTTATTTAGATTTAGATTAATATTTATTAAGATTTTAGATTTAATTAGAATATTTAAAGTTTAGTTTTATTTATTTATTTATTTATTATCTTATCATTAGTATTAATTATCTTCTTTTTTATTTTATTTATTTATTCAAATTTTAATTTAGTTTAATTAGGTTTTAATTTCATTAGTTAGTTAAATATTAATTAGGTCTTCTTTTTAAGTATTAACGTAATGGTTATATTGGTTTAATTCATTTTCATTTATAATTCTTTTTTAATTAAACAGATTTCAATGAGAGTCTCTTTCTGGTCCATTGGTCATTTATGCAGGCCCATTAGGCCAGATTTTGTGCCTTTGTCAGGCTATAAAGCTAGATTGTTCCTGCATTAATGGGAGGACACGTTTTCCTAGGGCTGAAACCCTACAGCCGCCACCTCAAGCCCTGATTCTAGCCCTAACCCTAAACCTAACCCTAACCATAACGGCGCCACCTCACCATCCCATGCAAACACTATTTCGCTTCACCGTCAGAATCACATGGATCAAAACATTCGCCGGAAACTGTCGCTACTGCGAAAATCGGCGCCGGCTTGACAGGAGATTCGCCACCGTGCGTTATTCATCCCAAAGGAGGGAAAGGAAACGCTCGAAGTAAACCTCGCAAAGACGGGAAAAGGTATGGTCATCGCAACCAAAACCTGGATTCGGGAGTCGGTTACGCAAGGGGAAGGTATTAGCACCCCTCACGTCCGTCGTACTCGACGGGATCCACGCTTGGTGTTTATAAGGAAAAGGGTGTGTTTATCTATCTACGCTAATGGTCAGTCTGAAAAGAAAGGAAAAGGACAGGACTCGACAGAACATACGGTGTTCTGGGCCTACGTACTCCCTCGTGCAATGGGAAAGTCAGAGTCAACGTAGTTCGACTACCTACGACTATACGGGGGAAAGGTTGCTCGCCAGGACATCGCATCCTGTGCCTACGTACTTCCACACGGCATGGAAGATCAGAGCAAACGTAGTTCGACTAACTACGGCTAACCCGGGGGTTCTCACACAGCCGTGAGAAGATAAACTGGTTCTAAAGGTTTGGGAACCTACAACTACGATCTGGTCTCAAATGCACTCGGGCAAGAGAAAAGGGATAACAATCAGTCGTCAGCGGGAAAGTCTCGATCGCACAGCCGCGAGAGAACAAAGGTTAGTTGTTAGTGTGCTCGCTAGGATATCGCATCCTATGCCTACATATCCTCGTCTGACACAAGGAATCAGAGCAGCTGTAGTTCGGCTAACTACGACACAAGCTACTCAAAAGCTCCTACTGAAAGGAAAGGGAAAAGACACCCTAAAACTATAGCTGAAAAAGGGGAATCTACCTACTATTATCATGCCTGGTTGACCATCCTAATGTCTATCATAACTCCTCCGCAGCGGAGAAGTTAGAGCTCCTAAGGGATCATGGCAACAGGACTAAACAGCAAACAACTGCAAATTAAAGAAATACTGGAAATATGCATGAATGCAACAACCAAACAAACAAGGCGCAAAGGCCACAAACCACAGAGGTAAGGGAGCTCATCTCTACCAAATACCAGTGAGCAAAGCCACTCAATAACAAACAAGCAGAAGGAGGACCACCTCAACTTCTCATGCACACAAAGCCTACTTCTAAGATGCACCTACCTCAGAAATATCTAGATGAACCCCTAAGTCTAATGCAGCACAACACCACACAAGTCAAACAACATAAAGAGAAGGCAAACCAGCCTGACAAGCCCCAATCTAAAACTCAAACAAAAACCCTGAGCAATACCCCTAAACAAACCCTAATCAAACCTCTAAGCAACACCCTAATCAAAGCAAACATCTAAGCAAAGCCCTAACACAAGAGAAATCAATCCCAGTCTTCAAGCTTCAAAACAAGCTTACCGAAGAAAGGGAGCTAAGCAGACAAACTCATAGTGCCTTCCTCAGGAAAGTACCAGGAGGTTACCACTCAGGAGTCATATCCTATGCGGCTCGACAACTGTGAACGGTTTACATTCCTCCTCGGGAGAAACTAAACTCACACGAAGGCTCCAGCATCATTGGATATTTGAGAAAGCCTATAAGAACTAGGGGAACTAAGTGAGCAGACCCATAGGACCTTCCTCAGGAAAGTACTAGGAGGCTTCCACTTAGGAATCGTATCCTATGTGGCTCAACAACTGTGATCAGTTTACATTCCTCCTCAGGAGAAATTAAACTCACATGAAGGCTCCAACATCATTGGATACTTAAGAAATCCTAGATGAACTAGAGGAACTAAGTGAGCAGACCCATAGGACTTTCCTCGGGAAAGTACTAGGAGGCTTCCACTTAGGAATCGTATCCCATGTGGCTCAACAACTGTGATCAGTTTACATTCCTCCTCAGGAGAAACTAAACTCACATGAAGGCTCCAACATCATTGGATACTTACGAAAGAGGCGAGAAGAAAGAATGAAAGTCATTCATAGTGCCTTCCTTAGGAAAGTACCATAAATTTCCCTCAAACTTCAGGATCTCAAACCTCACAAACAGAGAGCAAGCTCTTAGACTAGGTCTTCAATCCATGCATCATTGCAAGCACCATCATGATTCCAAACAGCCTCCATCTTCAAGAAGAAACCACAGATCCTCAAACCACAAGAAACTATCTCTGAAGTTCAACCACAGTTGAACTTCAAAGTCAGAAGCCATCAGGATTTCTCCTATCCTCAAGCTCAGACAAAAAATAACAGAACACCCTACAAAAATCTATCAAAAATCTAATGGAAACCTACATGGCTCTATGATCCCAAGATCAAATCTCAAATCCTAAGTCAACTTCTAAGGCTACTAAACAATCCCTAACATATGAATGGTCAAGGGTTACCGACAAGTTGTGAGGTCTCTATTCTCTAACCCTAAAACAATATCAATCAACCTCTAAAAAATCTATGAAAAATCTATGGGGAACATGCATTAGTCTAGTACAACATACTAAAAAATCAGAACAAAATTCATTACCAGATGAAAGAACTAAAATCAACAAGGCAGACGTGCCACAAACCAATTATTCAATATCAATAACAATGCAAAAAAATGCAATTAAAATGAAAATGCATGATTAAGCTAATGTTTTTGTACTATAAAATTCTACATTGGATTACGAGTCTACAGAAAAAAGAATGGAATTATTTGATCGAATCTACTATTTTTTATGAATTTTCTAATAATATTCATGAACTAAAAGATATTAAAAAGGTCATTTAAATGGAAAATATACTAAAAATAGCAAACAAAAATAAAATGGCATTTTTATTTTTATATAATTTTTTGGACATTTATATTGACCTATAGCAAAAAAGAAGAATTAAAAACATTGATTTTTCTATTTTGTATGATTTTTACAAGATGCAAGAAAATATTAAAAGAAATTAAAATTCAAACTTGGAATAAATGGGGAGGGGGTATCAATAGCAACTGCGCCCAGTGTTATTCTAAGGTGGGCCAGAGAGGGGTGGTGCGCCTAGCAAATGGCGCAGGCCCACATGAATCAGAAATTCAGCTGAAAGTGAAAAGAGAAAAAAAACGTGCGTGGGGGTGCAAGCAGAAACGAAATACCATTCAATCCCCTTTGGGCCTGCGCCTAGGGGGTGCGTATAGCACTCAGGGCCAAGGCCCAAACCACAATCCACTCTGTCCTCACACGAAGGGGGGGGGGGGATGAGCAAAACAGGGGTCAGCCTCAGCAAAACGGATCTTGGGCCCAAATGCCATCCAAACCCTAGCCCTAATCAGAACCCTAACAAAACCTAATTCCCCTTCCCTAAATCTGATCACTGTTCATCTAAGGCAAACCCTAGCCGCTCTCTCATCCTCCTCCTCTCTGCAATTCCTCTACCAAACCCTCATCAATTCTCAAACAAGACCCTATTCTCCAGTCCAACACTAATTAACCCTACCATAAACTCTAAACAGAACAAAAATGACATCAACTCTTCTAATACGAGCCCTAAATAAGCGAAAGCACAGCGATGGAGGCGAGAAGGAAGACTAACCTGGAGACGATGATGTTTCCGGAACTTTCTCGAAGGTTTGCTTGAGGATCAATTTTTCTGGGACAAACCGAAGAAGATGAGGATCTGTGAAGCACGTGGATGATTTGGGGGGATGTTCTTGAGACGTCGTTTGAGAAAATCTTGACGATTCTGGGAGTATCGCGAAAGATTTGAGGAATGTTCCTGAAAGATTTGATGGTTCGCTGGGAGAATTGAAGGAGACGAACGCGGATGTTCTTGATCGTTAAAGATCAAGCGGGTTTCTGGAGATCATTGTTGGGGATCTTGAAGGAAATGAAGAACAACGGATGAATTTCTGGAAAATCCAGATGAACACGATGAAGGCTTAAGTGATTTTCTGGGCTTCTTTGAAGAGCGATGAAGGTGCGAGGATTTCCTGGGAACTAGTTCTTGAAGAACGAAGGAGATGTGAATGTTCTGGAAAAGTGTTTGAAGTTCCCGGCGAAGTGGTTGAGTTCTCCGGCGAGTGGTGATGAAGGTGGATGGAGGAGGAATAGGGAGATCGGAGGAGAAAAGAGGGATTTCTGGTAAATTTCCAGATTCCGGCGGTGGTTGCGATGGCCGGAAGGCGTTAGGGGTGGCCGGAAGGAGTTTGCATGCCGACCGGTGGAGTTTCCGGCGAAGCTCAGGTGCTGCCAAGTGGCGGTGAGAGAGAATCGGTGGAGGGCATGCAGGGTGCCACGTGGGAGTGTGGAGAAGTAGTGGGGCGCGTGTCAGGTTCTAGGGGAGTTCTGAGTGGTGTGGTGGTGGGACCTGGTGCAAACGTGTGGCGCGACTATATATGGACACTTGGCACCTGCAAAATTCTGGACAAAAATGGATCAAAAAAACTGATAATGGGCCTCCCAAAGCCCCTTATGGGCCCACACGGAAATGATCAAAAAAAAGACTTAAAAACTGAATAAAAAAAACTAAATCTGATTAAGTCTAATTAAAACCAATTAAGACCTAATTAACTAATTAACCTGACTAATCCGAAAATTAAACTATCTTAATCCTAATTAGACCTAAAAATGATTAAAATCCTAATTAACCTGATTAAACCTAAAAATGATTAAAAATCTGATTAAATCTATATTAACTAACATTAATAAAACTCTACTAATCTCTTATTTAAAAACTATTGAAAACCCATTAAAATTCTATTTAATTTCTATTAAAATTCTATAAAATGCCTATTAAAATTCTACACTATTATTTAAAACTATTAAAATCTATTATTAATAAAAGAAAAAACTACATTCTTTCTATATTATCTACAAACAATTAAAAACAATTTTAAAATCTATTATATTCTAAAAATGATAAAAAACTATTAAATCTATTTAAAAATTCTATAAAATTCTAAAAGAAAGATTTAAACTATTTAAAAATGTAAAAAAATCTATTTAAATCCTAAAAAATCTCTAAAGCCTATTTAAAAGCTACAGAAGGCTATTAAATCCTAAAAAATGCAGACAAATGCAAATGACTAATATAAAAGATAGCTCGAGACTAGATCGAATCGAACAGTAAACCCCTGGTATCAGAATATCCCGAAAATCACCATGCAAGCTGAAAATCATTGAGGAGCGCACAATTTCCCGAAAAATAAAACCCTGATGATCTGGACTGGATCTGCCATATCTAGTAACTGAAAACCCAAATTGCAACTCTGATATCCTCTGTCTGTGCATAAATATCATGCGTCTGATTTGCGAATATGAATTTAAACCACGAGTCAGATAGGAGAATCGGTTGGTCAAATTTTAGGGTGCAACAGCTGCCCCTATTCAAGCGACTTGGACCTGAAGGGTTTGAAGAGCGCTCAGCCTTCAAACATTCAGAGGTACGAGACGGTTGAATACAAATAAAACCCGAAAATTTGCCAACCGCGAGAATATACTGCAAAATTGCTTGGGGAATAAAGTCCAGAACAGAGTCTAGTCATTACGGCAACAAACTGATCAATCATCTGATAAAGCACTCCTGACTTGAATGCCAATTACCTGTGATACCCCATATAACAAAACCCGGGGGTTGCAACAAAACACCTGATCTTCTCATATCGCCTACTGATAGACAGGAATAGAAATATACTCACATCGTCTAAAGATAGACGGCAAGACACCCTTGATTCATTCAACACCATCCCGAAGGAAAAAACCAATACTCGCATCGTCTAATGATAGACGGGAAGACTCCCTGTTTCAAGGAAAACTTCAATACTCACGTCGTCTAAGGATAAACGGGAAGACACCCTGATTGATGAAACAAATCAATACTCACATCGTCTGAAGATAGACGGGAAGATATCCTGATTGAATACTCACATCGTCTAAGGATAGGGAAGATATCCTGATCGATACTCACATCGTCTAAGGATAGACGGGAAGAAAGCCAAATCGAATACTCACATCGTCTAAGGGTAGACAGAAAGACACCATTAATCTCCATACTCACATCGTCTAGGGATAGACGGAAAGACACCATTAATCTCCATACTCACATCATCTAAGGATAGACGGAAAGACACCATTAATCGAATACTCACATCGTCTAAAGATAGACGGAAATCATCAATACTCACATCGTCTAATGATAGACGGGAAGACATCCTGATTAATACTCACATCGTCTAAGGATAGACGGAAAGACACCATTAATCTCCATACTCACACCGTCTAAGGATAGATGGAAAGACACCATTAATCTCCATACTCACATCGTCTAAGGATAGACGGAAAGACACCATTAATCTCCATACTCCCATCGTCTAAGGATAGACGGGAAGAAAGCCTGATCGCATACTCACATCGTCTAAGGATAGACGGAAAGACATCCTGATTGATACTCACATCGTCTAAGGATAGACGGAAAGACACCCATAATCTCCAAAAAGAAAATTCAATATTCACATCGCCTAAGGATAGACGGAAAGACATCATTAATCTCCATACTCACATCGTCTAAGGATAGACGGAAAGATGCCATTAGTCTCCATACTCACATCGTCTAAGGATAGACGGAAAGATGCCATTAATCTCCATACTCACATCGTCTAAGGATAGACGGAAAGACACCCTGATCGATTTCACCACCATCCCTCAAATTTCAGAATCCTTCTGTCTACGGGAATTGATGGAAAGAACCAATATCCTTAAAGGGGCCACATCGTCAGTATGGACCGACGGGAAGAAAACCACCTTCAAATAGCCTTGTTGTCAATAAGAATCGACAATCAGGAAAATCGAACATTCTTCAAAGAGCCTCGACGTCAATAAGAATCGACAGTCAGAAAATCCCTCTTGAAATGTCATCTCACCCAATAAACAGAAAGAAAACCACTATCCGAAAAATCGCTTTGAAACCCCTCAACATCTAAAGATAGCCGGTGAAGACTCGCTGGGGAAACATACCATCTGTATGAACTGACGATAAGAAACCCGCTGAACAATCACCTGGAACTTCACATCGTCTACTGATATACGGAAAGAGCACCACTTAGAGAAACCCCATATTGAAACTCCATCTGGAAAACTAACCGAAACTTCACATCGTCTACTGATAGACGGGAAGAAAACCACTTGCTAGAGAAACCCCGTCTTGAACCCCACTGAAAATCACCCAAAACTTCACATCGTCTACTGATAGACGGAAAGAAACCACTAATTAGAACTCAAAACGTCTAATGATAGACGGAGAAATCCACTTATTGGAGGAACATATCGTCAATATGAATTGACGGGAAGAAAAGTCTGTCGATATCAGATGACCGACTGATCAAAGCATAACTGTTGTATGATCTGAAATACAGATAATCCGCTGAATCGTCTGAACACTGCTGCTGGATAAATGCCCCGGAACTGATCACAGAGTAATTCACGCGCCATATGAGGCTGGTAGAAAACCTGACTTATGCTTCGTATGCATATGCCTATGCTTTAATCTTTCTATGGCGTAATGCTCCATTCAGGATGGAAATGCTACGCATTTTGAAAATGAAATGCAAGTATGATGCAAATATGATGATACATGCAATATGCCAATGCAGACTCGAGCTGCTGGAGAAAGCTGGGTACAGAAAACCACTTCAGCAAAATAAATGCTGAAGACGAAGCCAACTCCGCCGGGGATAACCGGATATCACGAAATTATTCCAGCAAAATAAACGCTGGAAGAGTGAAATCAACTCAGCTGGGGAAATTGGGAACTTAACCAAACCTTGCTGAAGTAACACCCTGCTGGGGAATATAACTCTGTTGTGAAATAGCAGATGGGCCAAGTATGATTGGACTTCTCCGGGGATAGCTCACCCGTACCAATGAAAAATTGGATTTTGCTGGAGAAAATAGACGGAGTCTTCCTGCGTACTGACGACGCTCGGACTTGGAAACCGATGTGCCAACACGGATGGGCCTCGCAGTGATCGCCAACCTGGACTTGACCTTTTAGGCTACCTGTGATGGGTCAGGTACAACTGACGCTGGAAAACATTCTGCCTGAATACACAGTCTCCTGATGGAAGAGTCAAGGGATAGTAACACGACTTCCCGCATTCGTCTCGCTCTCGAAAATTGGCTGAATCTGCTCGAATAACTCTGAATGACCCTGTTGATACGGAGAAGACCCATCCTTTCGCTTCTGATATGCCCCAGCCTGCGAGACCTCTGTGGGGATAGTCCTCGAAAGGAAATCTGAAAATCTGAGCCCTGATGGTCTGATATGAAATGCCCCAGCATTCTGAACCTCGGAGAGATACTTCTCATCAAATGCCCCTCGAGTAAAGAATAATTTATGCGCTTTTAAGATGGCTTGCCCCTGATTTCAATGACTTTGCCCCTGATTATCTGATTTAGAGTAGTGCCCTTGACTACAAGATATCCACCGAATCTCAACCTGATTGCCCCAGGCTAACTGACTTCAAAAGGCTGACCTGACTGGGGATCACTATAATAGGTTGCCCCGGCTTGCGGAACATTCGGGCGCTCTGCATTCTATACTGACCATACCTTCCATGGTAGAAAACTTTCCTGCTGTCAAGCGCTTACTCGCAAGTAAAACAAGTTGTTCTACGTAAAAGATGTATTAATGCAACACATATGACAGCTTTGACATCCAATCTGTTCACTGGGAAAAGGAAAAACAATTTATGGCATATAATGCACAAAACATTTATCAAGAATATCAACATCAGTACCAACATGGTAAGAGGAACCCTTTTAGGAGTCAGAACCGACGCGACCTTTACCGGAGTGTGCTTTCGAAACAACCTGCTTCAATTAGGACTTTTGAAGGTTGTAACGTGGTCAGGTTCACGGTTTTGAAGGAAAGGATAAAGGCTCAAAGTTTATTTTAACCCACCCGCTCTCCTTGATGTTCTCCGATCCTATGTTCAGCTAATTCGACCTTAGCACTCACCTCTCAGAGGTTGAAAGGTAGGAGTGATAGTTCGAGAAATTATGATTGTTGGGAGTGACAGCCACTCACCTTTCGTCTTTGACACTCAAGGTCACACGACTCGTACTTCATTTGAGGATTTTTCTTTTGATCCTTTTTTCATCTTTTTTTTTTCTTATCCCTAACTTTTGCCTGGACTGACTCCTTTTGAGTTTCTTTTGATTTTTTTTAGTCCAGCGGGATGCCTTCATTTTTGCCTAAGTCGATTGTTTTCTTTTCTTGACTTAGCGGGCTTTTGATTCTTTTTCTTCCTTCTTTTTCGAACAAGTCGTGTGACACTGGTTGTCTGACTCTTTGGAGAATAATGTGACTGTCTCACTCTTGATTTAACCATTATGGTTTTTTAGGCACGACCTCTAGGGGCGTGATTGATCCTCGAACGGACACTCCTTTTGCAATTTGGACGCTCGGTCAAATTAGCTAACACCTACCCTGCCCCAGGTTAAAGATCGAGGGTTTTTCATTCACAGAAAGAAACTCCTACTACAAGGCTCAAAGGGGTTAACAAGGGATTATCTTCCTTATATCTCCGGTGTTTAGGGATTTGAAACAATGCCTGTACATCATCAACAGGTTTTATATCAAAAGCATACAATATCGGAAGTTGCATGTCGTTCATTTTCGTCATCCTCCCCAGATTCCTCTTAACCAAGCGTTGGACACTTGTAAAAACAATTAGTGAACACGAATGGATTTAATCAAAACATGCATATTTATTTCATTATCATCAATTGAATGAAAACAACAAGTTTTACAAACAAGATTGCAATTTAAACAGGAAAGAACTACAACCGTAAAGAAATGACAAGATAAAACAAAGAAAAATGCTAGCTTCCAAGAACCAGGCTTTCCCATCTCTCCCGCTGCTGAACCAGCTATCTTCACAATCAGTTATTAGAGGCAATTCGATGCTGTCCTGATCTGCTTTCAACGACTCAACCAAATTATAGAGCCCTTCTCCTCATTCAGATGATTTTGGGACCTTCCTGCCCGAAGCTGATTGCTGCGCTATCAAGTAGATCCTGCACTTTGTGCTTGAAGGCCAGACAATCTTCAATGTTGTGCCCCGGTGCTCCCGAATGGAAATCACAATGCTCCTTGTTATCATAACCTGCTGGAGGCGTACCTGTCAGTGGAGCTAACTTCCTCTTCTCAACCAACCGCAATCGTAGCAACCTCTGAAGAAGTTCGGCATACGGCATCGGAGGCACCTTAAATACTCTCAATGGCCTCTGATTTTGAGCTCCTCGCTGATTGAGATGTTGTGGCCTCTTCCACTGTTGAGATAGTTGCTGTTGTCGCTGGTATCGGGTTGACTCTTGAACGACCTTTGTAGCAAATACAACATCGGTTTCTTGACTTTCACCGCGCTGATTAAAGCACTCCTTATGCTTAGCCATCTTCTTTCTCAGATCTGCCCCAGGAATAGGCAACAGTTGTGGGCATGGAGATTCTGACACCATGGAGTCCAGGATACGTTTCTGACCTACTGCAGCTTTAGAAACATCCGTCATCTTAGCATCGACTGGGATAGGAGCAATACGTACAGCTACACTGCTCGGCGTGAATTCAATATCCTTCGAGTCAATCAGGTCTTGAACATTGTGCTTAAAAGCATGACAACCCTCGATGTCATGTCCGAATGCCCCAGAATGAAATTCACATTGCTTACTGGCATCGTACCCATGAGGAAGCACCCCTGTGGGTGGGTTCAACGTTCTCTTCTCAACCAGATTAAACCTCAATAAAGTCTGCAAGAGTTCAGCATATGTTGTAGGCGGCGCCTCAAATATTCTCTTTGGTTTCCCCTCCTGAATCCTCCGTTGAGCCGGATGCACCCTCTGTTGCTGCTGCTCAGGTTCCACAGGCACCGGTGGCACGAGCTTCTTCACTGCGGCTTCGAATAGTTGATCATCCTCTTTCCTAAGCACATTCTTGACTACTTCCATAATCAAGCTCATTTGGGTCTTCAGCTGACTGTTCTCCTCTTTGAGAATCTTCTGTTCCAAACGCATCTCTTGCATGTCTCTCATCATCTGCCCCAGCTGGCTTCGGACTTCAATCAATTCAACCTGATTCTGTTCCATATCTCTGAAGGAGTTCCTGCAACAAACTGAACGATGAGGAAATGAGACCCACGGTTCTGATGTACCTGTTAAATGATAACGCAATGCAGAAAGCGAACACATATTCAAGACAAGGCAAATAGAAACTCAAGCTATAAGCACACAGACGAACATCTCCCACACATGTATAACCAACAAAAGCATCATGTAGGCACAAATGAGTATGAATACAATGACCCCAGCCAACAATCCTGGTGGTGGTCGGCAGACACTAGTGCACAAAAGCTAAACGGGTCAGGCAGAGAAAACAGATGCGACACCCGGCACAGAAACCTCTAGAAACATCTCCCATACCCAACTGAACTCTCCGTTTGACAATCTTCAGAACACACACTTCCCATGGAGTCTTCCATGACATTAACTGATGAACCCACACCACTGGATGACGGAGAATCGTTAATCTGAACAAAACCCTGAGGCGTGATGAAAATCCGGTTAGAGTCTAACAGATCTTGAACCTGACTTCTAAGCACCTTACAATCATTTGTTGAATGCCCCTGTGCCCCAACATGGTACTCACAGCGGCCGCTGGCATCAAAACCTGGAGGATACGGTGGAATCACCGGCTTAGTCTCTTTCGGCACTATCAATCCACTTCTAATCAGATCTGGCAACAACTGACTGTATGACACTGGTAGCTGAGTAAACTGCCTTTCAGGTTTCCTTGGTCTTCGTGGGGCGTGCTGACGCGATCGACGATAAGATGACCGTTGACTTGAAGTGTCTGAAAACCGATCCTGAGATGCTAGAGATTCCGAGACGACGTCATTTCCTTCTTCCCACTCTTCTTGAGAACTGACAACTGACTCATTCTTGTCAACTGGGACGTAAGGACCATCCCGAAGCTTTTCGCTCTTGAGTCCTCTCTCAACAAGCTCCCCCATTCTCATCAGGCCCACAAAGCTTGTGCAACCGCACAATTTGTCAAAATAATGGCCTTTCAGAGTACCCAAGAAGATGTCAACCATTTCTCTTTCCGGAAGCGGTGGTTGAACACTAGCAGCCAATTCTTTCCATCTTTGCACATACCCTCTGAATGATTCATTCTCCGCTTGGGATAATTCTTGCAGATGTACGAGACTAGGAGCCAAATCCTGATTGTAATCGTACTGCTTCATGAAAGCTCTGGCTAAATCCACCCATGATCGAATCTGATTACTCTCTAACTGCACATACCACCTCAAGGATGCCCCAGTCAGGCTATACTGAAAGCAATGAATCATCAATTTGTCATTTCGCACAAACGAAGTCATCCTTCGACAGAACATCATCAAATGCAGCTTCGGACAGCTATCTCCCGTGTACTTTTCGAACTTCGGCACTTTGAACTTGTAAGGCAACACCAGGTCAGGAACCAAACACATGTCTACAGCATCCAGGTTAACAACATCTTTCACTTTCAAGGCTTTCATTCCTTCTTCCAACGCTCGGAGTCTTCTATCCTTTTCAAGAGCTCTTGGATATACCATCCCGGCCATTGGAATATCTCTTCGGTAATTCATTACAGGGAAAGCAACACCTTGATTATTAGCAGGAGGAGGACGTTCATTTCGGGCAACAAACTGCTCATGTCGGTCTCGGTTCTCATCAGTAGGCTGTACGACTTGGTCTGCAGTAAGGTTGTTTGCTCGCGGGAAGTCTTCCATAGAATCATACCGAGGGTGGGACGTCATGGTAAACCCTGTCAAGGTGTTAGGAGTCTGGAAATTGCCTTCAGACATAGCTACCGATTACCTGTAACTGACTACACTGCTTGATTCTGATCAGATCTGCTTCAACCCCTTGGTCGTCTTCAACACTCCACTCTTGCCTCAAACAATCCCCCGAGAATCACCCTCTGGTGAAAACAAAGGCTGGATAAGTGCTCTGGCCAGCTAGAGAAATGCTATGCAATATGATTTATGCAGACAGAAAAACAAAAAATGCTAACGTGCATGTGTGCATTGGATGCGGATGGTAATGCAATAATGCAATATGATAAATAATGCAATCTGTGAACACAGGGGCTATGCTGTAGCCTGAAGAGGAACATTTCTGTGATCAAGAACAGAAAACCACCACGGTCACCAGAACCTCATGACACTAATTATCATCTGATACTCGAAATACCAATCCCCTGGTAAGAAATCCATCTGAACCTCTGTATCTGACGAGAAAACCATCTGATAATAGTATCAACCTCAGACAAGAAACCCATCTGATCCAAACAACACACCTGGAGATGAATCAAGAACACCATCTGATAACTACTGAATCATGGTTTCTGAAGGCCAGTTTTCCTGCAATAACCCAATCCCCCTCACAGGTATGATGAACCTAATCCACGGACAAAGGTACGGCATCCTATGCGGTCATCAGCGTCACAGACTTTCATGAGTGACAATACGATTCCCAGAAGGAGTGGCATCATCAAGTCATGAAGAGGCCTCACTTAGCTGACTTCCAAATGATCGGTCCCCAGAGTCGACAATCCTCACGTCTGGACTCCCCTCAGATCCTCAGGACCGGAAAGGAGCACCTCTACGAGAACCTCGTCTGAGCGCAGATTTCGTAGGGAACTGTGCCTGCTCAGCAGACAGGTTCGTCTACTACTTTCCACAACTATATCTAGGTGCATACTCAAGCCCAGGTCCGGCTTCTCACTCATAGTAACATCCCTTGCCCACAACAATAATCATAATAATATAGTGCTGAAAGTAAATGCGGAAAGGTAAAGGTGCAAGAAAGTAAAGTGCGGAAAAGTAAAACACATATGCACAACACCCAACAAATAAACACCCAAGCGCTAGGATTGACTCGCGTAGGGGATGGGAAACGGTCCCAGCATAAGGGATGGGAAAAGTCCCTAGATGCTATAGATCCCCAGCAGAGTCGCCAGCTGTCGCTACTGCGAAAATCGGCGCCGGCTTGACAGGAGAGTCGCCACCGTGCGTTATTCATCCCAAAGGAGGGAAAGGAAACGCTCGAAGTAAACCTCGCAAAGACGGGAAAAGGTATGGTCATCGCAACCAAAACTTGGATTCGGGAGTCGGTTACGCAAGGGGAAGGTATTAGCACCCCTCACGTCCGTCGTACTCGACGGGATCCACGCTTGGTGTTTATAAGGAAAAGGGTGTGTTTATCTATCTATGCTAATGGTCAGTCTGAAAAGAAAGGAAAAGGACAGGACTCGACAGAACATACGGTGTTCTGGGCCTACGTACTCCCTCGTGCAATGGGAAAGTCAGAGTCAACGTAGTTCGACTACCTACGACTATACGGGGGAAAGGTTGCTCGCCAGGACATCGCATCCTGTGCCTACGTACTTCCACACGGCATGGAAGATCAGAGCAAACGTAGTTCGACTAACTACGGCTAACCCGGGGGTTCTCACACAGCCGTGAGAAGATAAACTAGTTCTAAAGGTTTGGGAACCTACAACTACGGTCTGGTCTCAAATGCACTCGGGCAAGAGAAAAGGGATAACAATCAGTCGTCAGCGGGAAAGTCTCGATCGCACAGCCGCGAGAGAACAAAGGTTAGTTGTTAGTGTGCTCGCTAGGATATCGCATCCTATGCCTACATATCCTCGTCTGACACAAGGAATCAGAGCAGCTGTAGTTCGGCTAACTACGACACAAGCTACTCAAAAGCTCCTACTGAAAGGAAAGGGAAAAGACACCCTAAAACTATAGCTGAAAAAGGGGAATCTACCTACTATTATCATGCCTGGTTGACCATCCTAATGTCTATCATAACTCCTCCGCAGCGGAGAAGTTAGAGCTCCTAAGGGATCATGGCAACAGGACTAAACAACAAACAACTGCAAATTAAAGAAATACTGGAAATATGCATGAATGCAACAACCAAACAAACAAGGCGCAAAGGCCGCAAACCACAGAGGTAAGGGAGCTCAGCTCTACCAAATACCAGCAAGCAAAGCCACTCAATAACAAACAAGCAGAAGGAGGACCACCTCAACTTCTCATGCACACAAAGCCTACTTCTAAGATGCACCTACCTCAGAAATATCTAGATGAACCCCTAAGTCTAATGCAGCACAACACCACACAAGTCAAACAACATAAAGAGAAGGCAAACCAGCCTGACAAGCCCCAATCTAAAACTCAAACAAAAACCCTGAGCAATACCCCTAAACAAACCCTAATCAAACCTCTAAGCAACACCCTAATCAAAGCAAACATCTAAGCAAAGCCCTAACACAAGAGAAATCAATCCCAGTCTTCAAGCTTCAAAACAAGCTTACCGAAGAAAGGGAGCTAAGCAGACAAACTCATAGTGCCTTCCTCAGGAAAGTACCAGGAGGTTACCACTCAGGAGTCATATCCTATGCGGCTCGACAACTGTGAACGGTTTACATTCCTCCTCGGGAGAAACTAAACTCACACGAAGGCTCCAACATCATTGGATATTTGAGAAAGCCTATAAGAACTAGGGGAACTAAGTGAGCAGACCCATAGGACCTTCCTCAGGAAAGTACTAGGAGGCTTCCACTTAGGAATCGTATCCTTTGTGGCTCAACAACTGTGATCAGTTTACATTCCTCCTCAGGAGAAATTAAACTCACATGAAGGCTCCAACATCATTGGATACTTAAGAAATCCTAGATGAACTAGAGGAACTAAGTGAGCAGACCCATAGGACTTTCCTCGGGAAAGTACTAGGAGGCTTCCACTTAGGAATCGTATCCCATGTGGCTCAACAACTGTGATCAGTTTACATTCCTCCTCAGGAGAAACTAAACTCACATGAAGGCTCCAACATCATTGGATACTTACGAAAGAGGCGAGAAGAAAGAATGAAAGTCATTCATAGTGCCTTCCTCAGGAAAGTACCATAAATTTCCCTCAAACTTCAGGATCTCAAACCTCACAAACAGAGAGCAAGCTCTTAGACTAGGTCTTCAATCCATGCATCATTGCAAGCACCATCATGATTCCAAACAGCCTCCATCTTCAAGAAGAAACCACGGATCCTCAAACCACAAGAAACTATCTCTGAAGTTCAACCACAGTTGAACTTCAAAGTCAGAAGCCATCAGGACTTCTCCTATCCTCAAGCTCAGACAAAAAATAACAGAACACCCTACAAAAATCTATAAAAAAATCTAAGGGAAACCTACATGGCTCTATGATCCCAAGATCAAATCTCAAAGCCTAAGTCAACTTCTAAGGCTACTAAACAATCCCTAACATATGAATGGTCAAGGGTTACCGACAAGTTGTGAGGTCTCTATTCTCTAACCCTAAAACAATATCAATCAACCTCTAAAAAATCTATGAAAAATCTATGGGGAACATGCATTAGCCTAGTACAACATACTAAAAAATCAGAACAAAATTCATTACCAGATGAAAGAACTAAAATCAACAAGGCAGACGTGCCACAAACCAATTATTCAATATCAATAACAATGCAAAAAAATGCAATTAAAATGAAAATGCATGATTAAGCTAATGTTTTTGTACTATAAAATTCTACATTGGATTACGAGTCTACAGAAAAAATAATGGAATTATTTGATCGAATCTACTATTTTTTATGAATTTTCTAATAATATTCATGAACTAAAAGATATTAAAAAGGTCATTTAAATGGAAAATATACTAAAAATAGCAAACAAAAATAAAATGGCATTTTTATTTTTATATAATTTTCTGGACATTTATATTGACCTATAGCAAAAAAGAAGAATTAAAAACATTGATTTTTCTATTTTGTATGATTTTTACAAGATGCAAGAAAATATTAAAAGAAATTAAAATTCAAACTTGGAATAAATGGGGAGGGGGGTATCAATAGCAACTGCGCCCAGTGTTATTCTAAGGTGGGCCAGAGAGGGGTGGTGCGCCTAGCAAATGGCGCAGGCCCACATGAATCAGAAATTCAGCTGAAAGTGAAAAGAAAAAAAACGTGTGTGGGGGTGCAAGCAGAAACGAAATACCATTCAATCCCCTTTGGGCCTGCGCCTAGCAAATGGCGCAGGCCCACATGAATCAGAAATTCAGCTGAAAGTGAAAAGAAAAAAAACGTGCGTGGGGGTGCAAGCAGAAACGAAATACCATTCAATCCCCTTTGGGCCTGCGCCTAGGGGGTGCGTATAGCACTCAGGGCCAAGGCCCAAACCACAATCCACTCTGTCCTCACACGAAGGGGGGGGGATGAGCAAAACGGGGGTGAGCCTCAGCAAAACGGATCTTGGGCCCAAATGCCATCCAAACCCTAGCCCTAATCAGAACCCTAACAAAACCTAATTCCCCTTCCCTAAATCTGATCACTGTTCATCTAAGGCAAACCCTAGCCGCTCTCTCATCCTCCTCCTCTCTGCAATTCCTCTAACAAACCCTCATCAATTCTCAAACAAGACCCTATTCTCCAGTCCAACACTAATTAACCCTACCCTAAACTCTAAACAGAACAAAAATGACATCAACTCTTCTAATACGAGCCCTAAATAAGCGAAAGCACAACGATGGAGGCGAGAAGGAAGACTAACCTGGAGACGATGACGTTTCCGGAACTTTCTCGAAGGTTTGCTTGAGGATCAATTTTTCTGGGACAAACCGAAGAAGATGAGGATCTGTGAAGCACGTGGATGATTTGGGGGGATGTTCTTGAGACGTCGTTTGAGAAAATCTTGACGATTCTGGGAGTATCGCGAAAGATCTGAGGAATGTTCTTGAAAGATTTGATGGTTCGCTGGGAGAATTGAAGGAGATGAACGCGGATGTTCTTGCTCGTTAAAGATCAAGCGGGTTTCTGGAGATCATTGCTGGGGATCTTGAAGGAAATGAAGAACAACGGATGAATTTCTGGAAAATCCAGATGAACACGATGAAGGCTTAAGTGATTTTCTGGGCTTCTTTGAAGAGCGATGAAGGTGCGAGGATTTCCTGGGAACTAGTTCTTGAAGAACGAAGGAGATGTGAATGTTCTGGAAAAGTGTTTGAAGTTCCCGGCGAAGTGGTTGAGTTTTCCGGCGAGTGGTGATGAAGGTGGATGGAGGAGGAATAGGGAGATCGGAGGAGAAAAGAGGGATTTCTGGTAAATTTCCAGATTCCGGCGGTGGTTGCGGTGTCCGGAAGGCGTTAGGGGTGGCCGGAAGGAGTTTGCATGCCGGCCGGTGGAGTTTCCGGCGAAGCTCAGGTGCTGCCAAGTGGCGGTGAGAGAGAATCGGTGGAGGGCATGCAGGGTGCCACGTGGGAGTGTGGAGAAGTAGTGGGGCGCGTGTCAGGTTCTGGGGGAGTTCTGAGTGGTGTGGTGGTGGGACCTGGTGCGAACGTGTGGCGCGACTATATATGGACACTTGGCACCTGCAAAATTCTGGACAAAAATGGATCAAAAAAACTGATAATGGGCCTCCCAAAGCCCCTTCTGGGCCCACACGGAAATGATAAAAAAAAGACTTAAAAACTGAATAAAAAAAACTAAATCTGATTAAGTCTAATTAAAACCAATTAAGACCTAATTAACTAATTAACCTGACTAATCCGAAAATTAAACTATCTTAATCCTAATTAGACCTAAAAATGATTAAAATCCTAATTAACCTGATTAAACCTAAAAATGATTAAAAATCTGATTAAACCTATATTAACTAACATTGATAAAACTCTACTAATCTCTTATTTAAAAACTATTGAAAACCCATTAAAATTCTATTTAATTTCTATTAAAATTCTATAAAATGCCTATTAAAATTCTACACTATTATTTAAAACTATTAAAATCTATTATTAATAAAAGAAAAAACTACTTCTTTCTATATTATCTACAAACAATTAAAAACAATTTTAAAATCTATTATATTCTAAAAATGATAAAAAACTATTAAATCTATTTAAAAATTCTATAAAATTCTAAAAGAAAGATTTAAACTATTTAAAAATGTAAAAAAATCTATTTAAATCCTAAAAAATCTCTAAAGCCTATTTAAAAGCTACAGAAGGCTATTAAATCCTAAAAAATGCAGACAAATGCAAATGACTAATATAAAAGATAGCTCGAGACCAGATCGAATCGAACAGTAAACCCCTGGTATCAGAATATCCCAAAAATCACCATGCAAGCTGAAAATCATTGAGGAGCGCACAATTTCCCGAAAAATAAAACCCTGATGATCTGGACTGGATCTGCCATATCTAGTAACTGAAAACCCAAATTGCAACTCTGATATCCTCTGTCTGTGCATAAATATCATGCGTCTGATTTGCGAATATGAATTTAAACCACGAGTCAGATAGGAGAATCGGTTGGTCAAATTTTAGGGTGCAACATAAACCTCATAGACGGACCGGAAAATTCATACGGAATCCGCCTATGCTCACAGCTTTATCAAGTTTTTCCAGAACTTCATCATTTTCTCACCCGTGTTCATTAAAACTCATACATGTTCATATGATTTTCCAGGCCGTTCTTCGTGTTCATCCACTTTTCCCAGGAACCTTCAAACGTTCATCCAACTCCATCGTGTTCTTCGTCATCCTTTTCCAGAATTGCTTGAACATTCATCGATCTTCATCATCTTAAACTCACCACCTTCAAACAAATTTCCAGAAACATTCATACATTCATACCAACCTCATAAACAATCCTTCAAACTTCTTTCCGAATCCAGATCTAAATCAAACTCCAACTTCATCATAAAACGCAACAGATTTTTCAAACAGCCTTTTCATTTTCTTCAGATCTACAACCGATCTTTCACTACCAAACTTCTCCATGCATCAACGTTCATGGATCTAAAACTTTAACCTCAGAACTTTAACTACCTTCAACAAATCAACTTCCATTATCGTGAACTCCCAACGAAGTTTATCCAACTTCCCGATCTAAAACTCAAATTGATTTACCATTGATCAACTTCCACTCCAGATTTGAACCACCACGCACCAACAGCTTTCCGTCTTCACCGATCTACAACTTCTGTCTTTAGATTTTACGAACAAACATGCAAACCTCCGTTCCATCGATTTCTCGCGAAGCTTACACAGAAGAACAACTTTGGGTGTTTGGATTTCACTGTTTTAATCCAGTTTTATTTTTGCAGGTAATGATGGTGAAGAAGACGGAATTGATTTGAGAAGAAAGAAAAGTTTGGTTTTTGTTGAGGGAAAAATCATGGAAGTAGAAAAGGAAAGATGGAGGTGACAAAATTGAGTTGATGTTTGGATGTTGGTGGAGGCGGACAAGGAATTGGAGAGTAACGAGGGGGACGGCGGCCAAAAGAGAAATAGGGTTTCTGTTTGGCAAGTGAGGAGGACAATGATTCACGGACTTGGGTTAATGGGCCTTTGGCCCATCCATTTCATTTGAATCCTACACCCCACGCATTTGTGATACCCCCGTTGGCTTGCTTTTGGTTTATGTTAGAGTTAGGCCCAAAGCCCAACCGAATTCCCCATACCCCTATTTAGTCATGCACACCCCTCTGCTTTATTATTTTTGCAATTTATTTTACACATATGTTATATATTATGATATAATATATATATTTAATATTTTTTTTTCAAACTCATTTTCAAAATGGTTTTTTGTCTATCTTTATCTAAGTTTATTTATATGACCAAAATATTTTCTTTGCAAACTCATTTTTCAAAAATAATATCTTTCTAATCTTTTATTCAGATTTATTTTTTTAACTACTAAAATAATTTCTTAAATTAAATCATGAGAAACTAAATTCTTGAAGTCTAGCACTTCTTGAATTTTTGGACAATCATTATTGAGGTGTACACCTTAAATAGTGTATTATTCGACTTCTCATTTTTTTAAAAATACCCTATTTCTAGCAAAGAAATATCATAAGAATCTAGAATTCCATGTGATATTTCCTTTGTTTATCCAAACATTTTCAAATAAATGGTGTTATCGAGATCTAGCATCTTGATAATACTCTGATTATTTGGTGGTGAGGCCGATGTCTTATTTATCAAAATAATTATCACTTCTCTTAAATTATTTTTCAAATTCAATTTCGTATTCTTCTCACATATTTACAAATCATCTTCATACCCCATTTCATTCAAATTATTTTCTCAACATTTTTCTCAATTCAAACTCCGAAAGAAGGAGGTTGTTGGAATCTAGCATTCCTTGAACTTTCGAGTGAATAGTTCTCGAGGCACGTTCTTGAGTTATTATTCACTCAATCTTTCGACTTTTTTTCAAAATACCTTTTTCGATTCAAACCTCGAAAGAAGGAGGTTCTTGGGATCTAGCATTCCTTGAATCTTCGAGTGAATAATTCTCGAGGCACGCTCTTGAGTTGTTATTCACTCAACTTTTCGACTTTTTCAAGTTCAAACATCTTCCAATGTTCTCCTAAGTCGAATGCTCGTACGCATTCGCAACCATCGACATTTCGCACACACTTCACAACTCATCGTGATTTCGATATTAGGGGCACCCTTAGGGACTAATATCGTTTCTCACAATCTAACCCTTGACACGTCATCAAGTCGGTTCCATTTTCAAACAAATCCTCGACACGTCGTCGAGCTACTTCAAAACAACTTCCTCTTTGCCTCGCATTCCATTTTCGATTCAATCTTTTCACAAACTTTTTTTTTAAACTTACGAAAGAGGAATATTCCTAGAATCTAGCATTCTTTGAATATTCGAATGAGTAACTCTCGAGGCGCGCCCTTGAGTTGTTATTAGTTCATTCTTTCAATTTCAAAACATCTAACTCTTTATCTTCAACTTATTCAGTCAATTCCCGAAAGAACTGAGTTCTTGGAATCTCGCATTCCTTGAATTCTTGAGTGACAAGCTCTTGAGGCGCGCTCTTGGGTTGCTTGTCAGTCACTCTTTCGCCTCTTTCTCAAACCTCCAACCCATTCAACCTCATTTTTTCGTGGTTGTTACCACGAACTACGACTGCTCTGATTCTTCATTCACTCTTGAATGTAAGATATATAGGTACAAGATTGCGATGATCTTGGCGAGCACACTTCTATCTTCCTCCATTATTCCATCCACACATTCCCAACCTTTCCCGTAGTCGAACTACGACGCTCTGATTTCTCATTCTCGTCCGAATGAGCATACGTAGGCACAAGGCCCCCAATCCTTGGTGAGCACCCTATCCTCTAACCACCCATCTCTCCTTTGCGTCTTTAACCTTTTACTCTACCAATTCGCCTTAGCAACGAGAAGAAAAACAAATAAACCTAAACAACACTCCCCATATTTACCTTAAGAGGTTCCCGTTGAGTACAACGGACGTGAGGGGTGCTAATACCTTCCCCTCGCGTAACCGACTCCTGAACCCGGAACATGGTTGCGACAGCCCTGTTCCTATCCTTTCGCTTTAAGAGGTTTTCTCGATATTTTCCTCTCCTGTTTATTCGGGAAAATAAAGTTCGGTGGCGACTCTGTCGAACCGCATTTCCGCGCCGTTCGCGCGAGGGTCGCGTTCTCCGAAATGTCTTCGTGATTTTTTCGAGGTGCGACACTAAGGATTCAAAAATAGGGCAAAATGGTACAATGGATGTTGGTTCATTTTGGGAAATGTTTGGTGGACTCCAAAGCATCACCCCATGCGTATGGAAATGGGACATGAGCAGATTATATCTTGATGCACAAAGATCAATTTGAAAAAACATTTTGCCCTAAACATTGATGCATAAAAAACATCAGCAAGCAAAAGTGCCACATGTTTCACTCCTTGAAAAAAAGTTCAAAACATCAACTTTGAGCAATGATATCTTGATGCACAAAGATCAATTTTCTCTAAACTTGAGCTCTAAGTAAAGAGGGCATGGCAAGGAATAATTTTCATGTTGAAGTCATCTTGATTCGAGGATTGGAGGACCATGAAAAATGATGTTGAAAACCATGTCATGCAAGCTATCCATAAATAACTTAGAAAAAAATTCTAAGTTATGGATTTGGCTTATTTTTCCTCCACTTTGCACATCTATAACTTGAGCTTCAGAAATCATATTGAGGACTTCAAGAAGCAAAATTATCCTGATTAAAAATGAAACCCTAATCTCACCCTTTTTGCCTAGGCATTGCTTAGATGAACTGAATGACCACTCCAATTCCACAATATCCTCTGAGGTACTCAACAAGCTTCTTCCTCATGCCCACACCAATGATAAAAACTCATGAACCCCCTGACTACCATCTGATGGTTCTTTGATAACTTTATGATAATAACATCCACTTGATGGCTTGTACCAACGCCTTTGCTTGACCTCTAAGCCAACAAAGATCCTCCTCTTGTATGGCACACACACAAGCCAAAGATTAAAAAAAAGGTGGGAAAATTTAGGGTATGACAATGGTTCGACAAGGAATAGTTCTAGGACACGTAATATCTGACAAAGGGATTGAGGTTGATAAAGCAAAAATAGAAATTATAAAGGATCTTCAACCTCCAAAAACCGTACGAGAAATACGTAGCTTTTTAGGACATGCATGATTCTACCGACGATTCATAAAAGATTTCTCGAAAATTACTAAACCTCTAACAGGTCTGTTAATGAAAGATGCTGAATTCATCTTCGACGAAGACTGCTTGAAAGCATTTGAAACACTAAAAACAACCCTCATCACCGCACCAATCATGCAACCTCCAGACTGGCAACTACCATTTGAAATTATGTGCGATGCAAGTGACTACGCCGTAGGCGCAGTTCTAGGACAAAGGAAAGACAAAAAGCTTCACGCAATCTACTATGCCAGTAGAACTTTGGATCCTGCCCAAATGAACTACGCCACAACAGAAAAAGAACTTCTAGTAGTTGTGTTCGCCCTTGACAAATTTCGTTCCTACTTGGTAGGAGCAAAAATAATCATTTACACAAACCACACTGCCATTAGGTGCCTGATAAGCAAAAAGGATGCCAAAGCAAGATTACTGCGATGGATCCTATTGTTACAAGAGTTTGACTTAGACATCAAAGACAAAAAAGGAACCGAGAACATAGTGGCCGATCACTTATCCCGAATAGAAGGCGCTAAACAAGAATCAGTGCCTATCAACGACGATTTCCCCTACGAACGTCTGATAGCTAGATTGGAAAGTGATATGCCAAACCTAACCTAGGAAGAACCAGAACTAGAAAAAGCTGTGGAAGCAGTCTACGCTCAGGTAACCTTGCCTTGGTATGCCGATATTGTAAATTACCTAGCCGCAGGCGTGCTCCCACCAGACTTAACCTATCAACAAAAGAAGAAATTCTTCCACAATTTAAAACACTATTATTGGGACGAACCCTTACTTTTCAAGAGAGGAGCCGACAACATATTCCGTCGATGTGTCCCAGAGAAAGAAATAGAAGAAATCATCTCTCATTGTCACTCCGCCCCTTACGGTGGGCATGCAAGTACCTCAAAGACCTGCGCTAAAATCTTACAATCTGGCCTATTCTGGCCCAGCCTTTGGAAAGATGTCCACACTGCAACACTAAGATGCGACCAGTACCAACACACTGGAAACATCTCAAGGCGTGATGAGATGCCTCAAAAGGGTATTTTGGAAGTGGAAGTCTTTGATGTATGGGGGATCGATTTCATGGGTCCATTCCCATCTTCTTTTGGAAATCAATATATACTTGCAGCAGTCGATTACGTTTCCAAATGAATCGAGGCCATAACCTCTCCAACGAATGAGCACGAGCAGTAATCAAACTCTTTAAGAACATAATTTTTCCCAGATTCGGTGTACCAAGACTTGTCATCAGTGACGGTGGTTCAAACTTCATAGCGTGAATCTTTGACAAACTTCTATCAAAATATGGAGTCAAACACCGTGTAGCAAAACCCTATCACCCGCAGACTAGCGGCCAAGTGGAGGTCTCGAACAGAGAGATAAAGCAAATCCTAGAAAAGACCGTTGCCACCTCTAGGAAAGATTGGTCAGCCAAGTTAAATGATGCTTTATGGGCCTATAAGACAGCCTACAAAACGCTAATAGGTACCACACATTTCAAGTTAGTTTATGGAAAATCCTGCCACCTGCCAGTAGAACTAGAGCACAAAGCCTTTTGGGCTATTAAAACGTTAAACTTAAACTACACTGCCACAGGAGAAAAACAGATCTTGAACCTGCACGAATTAGAAGAACTCAGACTAGACGCACACGAGAACACCCGTATATATAAGGAAAGAACCAAAAAGTGGCACAATAAGCGTTTAGTCAGGAAACAGTTCAATGTGGGAGATGTTGTGCTCCTATTCAATTCAAGACTAAAACTTTTCCCAGGTAAACTAAAGTCCAGATGGTCGGGCCCTTTTGAGGTAACTAAAATCCTTCAAACTGGAGCTGTCGAAATCAGCGATAAAAACAATGTGCCGTTCATAGTCAATGGACAATGCTTGAATCACTATAACCGGAATGAACACAGCAACTACATGAGTAGTCTAAAACTATTAGAGCTTCCCGCTCAACACCCCAACTAGCTTGTCATCAAGCTATCGTCAGACTTTTGACGTTAAAAACAGCGTTGAATGGGAGGAAACCCATTTTTCCTCATTTTCTCTCTTTATTCGTTTTTCTTTATTGTTTTTCATTTACTTTATGCTTTTACACTGCATCTTTACTATTTTTCAAGTTTTACTTTCCCTTCTTTTCTTCCAATAATTTTCATCACCTTCTGTTTCTAAAACTTAATTTGAATGAATTTGTCTTCGACTGTTTCCAGGATTTTTAAGCCTTCATACTTTTCTCCTCTCTTATCTGACTAATTCTCCAGCATGGATAACATAGACTACATGGTAACAATATTTAGAGGACCAGCTCAGCAAGCCAGATTTGAGGCCCTGAGACAGAGAGGTATCGCCTTAACCATTTACTCTGATGAATCCACCATGGATCAACTAGGAATCCACGACAACATTCTTTTCTTATTTAACCAATTAGGTTGGGAAAAAGCTGCCCTTAAGACTCGCTTTGTTACCTTTAGAGAGCTCACATTTGAATTCCTTAGCTCCTTAGCCTACTTACCCGAACATGGTTATGGTTCCACTAAGGAGCTGAGATGCTTTAGACTCTTTGGTATCAATTTCACATTCAACAGTAGCTCATTAGCTGACCTCTTAGGATTTCCTAGCGGACCCTTTGTGTATACCACAATCCAGGAGGAGGATATGGATATAAAGTTAGACTATTTCTAGGGAACCATTACAGGAAACTATCACCTTGAGCAGAATGACATGAACTCTAACAAAATACATAACCCCATAATCCGTTACTTCCACAGAATGTTAGCCCATACCCTTTTTGGGAAGGAGGAAAACATTACCTCCGTCTCTAAGGAAGAGCTATTCATCCTGTATTGTGCCTCACAGGGTAGACCTGTCAATGCTGTCCCATTCATGATGAGAGCCTTCGAAAAACTTAACCAGGAACCAAACTTACCTATCTTAATAGGAGGACTTGTCACCATGATCGCTAACACGATTGGACTTAGATATTAGATGAATAGAGCTATTCAATTCGGCATCATCAGACTTATGGATAGAGAGTTCTGTTTTAACCAGCGTATCATAGGTAACTTAGGACCAGCACCCTACAAGTATCTTATTGCCAATGAAATGGTCCGACTCTTTACATTGCCTAACCATGAGCGCGTCAGTCTCCATAACAAAGACAACTGGCTGTATGAGTTGAATGAGCACATAGATCCCCTATCACCTCATTCTCCACCACAAGACTATGTGTACCACGAAGATGATATCTCTGAGGCACAGGACTTTATGTACTATGAGGATTATGTATCAGAAGAAGAAACAGATCCCGAGACCCCTCCGAACTACCATAACTTCCCTGAACCCGATACAATTCTTAACACTGAAAAGTTGGATGCTGTTATGAAAACCATGGATGAATTCAAGTTGGAACTCACAACAGTAAAGGACGAACTAAAGACATTGCACTTGGATTTCACACATTTCATGGACATAACTATCGAGCAATTTGGATACATCACTTAGGAGTTCAAAAAGATGAAGAAGAACTAGAAGGACTGATGCATTTAGCTTTAGTTTTATTTATGATTTCTATTGCATTTGAACAATTTTACAGTATTTTTGTTTATGTTTTTAATTTCTGAATTTCTTTCGTCATTGTACTTCGCTAAACAGTTACACTGTTTTTCATTAAATTAACGTTTTTTTCGCATTGCAATATTAATCCAAGTTTTTCCCCGATCCTAATATTGTTATGTTTATCCTTGATTATGGCCTGCATTGTCTGTTTTTGGTTGAAAAGAACTTATACACGATCCCCTTCAGCATTTTCTGCAAACTGCAGGATTTGTTTCTGTGACACCTGTCACGTTCCTGTTACGACCGTCACGCGTCTCACGACCGTGACAGCCTTGTAACAATCGTCACGACGTTAGACCTGCTATATCAGATCGTGCTCGTTCCCTTTTCCTTCAAATATCCATTCAACTCCCTCTCCCTCTAAATTCAGCAACCATTTCACTACCCACATTCATTTCTTTCAACTCCCTCATTACTCCCTCCACCCATTCAAATTCCCCATTTTTTCGAATAAAACCCCCACTGCTCTTTCAACCATTCTACAGAACAACACAAATTCTACAGCCGTTTTTCCCTTTCTGCATAAAGCCTAACACAATGGCTCGCCAACCCCGTCAACTACCCGACATGTCACAGATTATCTTCAGAGACGGTGAGAGAGGCAAAAATCAGTGCGCCAACTACGTCACATTTCATCAACGTACCGTCCAAGCCACTCAGTACGTCGACACTACATGCTTGACGGAGTTAGGTATACTCGACGGAGTAACTTGGATGTTGCAAAATGCAGGGTTGTGGCAACTCGTTTCAACACCGCAGCCCACGTACGAGGCACTGACCTTGGATTTTCTGAGCTCGTTCTCTTACATCACCCCCTCCGGCGAAACCAACCAACTGACCGGTGTCGCGTGTTTCCGCATGTTTGGCACTAAATACAAGCTGAACCAAAATCAGATTGTTCAGATGCTTCACTTTCACCATGGCGACAATGCCCATCGTCATGTTCCTTCAGAGCAGTTCTTCGAAGCCGCCTTCGCCTTATGGAACGAATTGACCGGCACCACCGTTGATGGATGGGAGAGCCTCAACGCCACTTTCATTCACAACCCAGCCATCCGGTACTTTCACCGAGTACTCGGAAACACCATCTTCACTCAGGACAACAATCACAAGGTCAATTCCAAAGAACTCTTTTTCATCCATTGTGTCTTTGCACCAAAGCACGTGAATGCCACACCGTTCCTCCTTGCCCATATACAAGCGAATTGTGGTTGGTACTCCAAGCCTTTCTACTTCGGAGGTATCATCACCTTGATCGCCTTGGCCCTCGACCTCGATGCCCGACTTCAGGATCTTCCATCGCTGCCCTAGGTTTCACTCGACATCGACTACTGCCGCTCCTCCCACCTCATCAAACTCCGAGGAGATGGCAGATATCACCCGGTGGTCCATAACCGTATAGTTCGCAGCATCATCATGCCTTGCCGAGACCGCACTAATCCACGGGACCGAGCCAATTGGCTCTTTGATTTAGCCGTACCAGAAGCACACGCTGTCGTCGCTCAAGGGAATGATAATGTGCCTACGGACGAAATGGAAGAAGAAATGGACCGCGCCACCCAAGCCGAAACACAACCTCCTCCACCTCAAGAAGGCCCATCCACTCGACGTCGTCGCCATCCTGAAATCGAGGCTACAAATGAAGATCAGCGTGCAGCCCAGCTCGAAATCAGGCAACAAGAGCAGCACGACCAGATGATGACCGTCCTGCAACAACTACAGCAAGGCCAAGCAAGCCTGGTTGATGAGATGGCCAGTCTCACTGTCCGAGTACAAGACCTGAGCGAATACGTCTATCATACCGGCGTTTTGGACCATGCTACGCGAGTTGGACGCGGACGAGCTCGAGGCAGGGGCAGAGAGTAGTGTTTTCAGTAGCCTTCCTGTTGTTATTTTATTTTTGAACTTTAATTCCTATTTCTCTTCTCCTTCCACATTTATATCAAACCAGTGAGGACACTGCTTGATATAGTGTGGGAGAGACGCTTTATTTCCATGTACTTTCCCTTTTAACTATTCTAATTCAGTTATTTTAATTCAGTAAAATAAAGCTCATATATGTATTATTCTCTGTTACGCATATTTCCCCTGCTTTATTCAAGCTATACAAAAAATTTTGTTCACTTCAAATCGATGCATCACTCGACGCGCCAAGATAAAGGCCGAGTTAGGGAACCCCGAGAAAGAATTCTAACAATACCAATACCTCCTTGACACCTTAGACCTCCGGTTTATGCGATTCAGTTTCATTACCTACTTTACCTAAGCCTCAAGTCCCGGCCCAAAACGTAGCCCATAGTAGTTTATATAAGCAGTCAGCACCGCCTTCAAGCATATACCACGTGGAAAGCCGATGCAAATAAGTGACTGGTAAAAAGAAAAGCAAAACAAAAAGAAAAGAAAAAAAAGAAATCCCTTGTCAGCTGGTTCATAGGTCTCTGGTTATGAACTCGGTAGGGTGAATTACGATTCGATCCCCCAAGGCTTACAAATAGGACTCATCAAAAAGGGTACCGCACTCGTGCATCAGACCCCATGCTAAGAAAGACCAAAAATCACTAACAGGTTATTCCACTACGTGCGTGCAAAGGTAAAGGGCTTAATGTGATTGCGCTAGAACGAAACTGGGTGAAATTGGAGGCGTGGAACTTTACGCCGAGCTGCAGTAGCATCATTGGAACCGGCTTGCATAAGAAGGAGGCCTTCGAGCACATATTGCTTAGTGACATTGCTGTATGTGTATTGTTTTAATCTAGTCTCTGACATGTTGACTCAACGCCTCAAAAGCTATAGCAAAAACACGACAGTGCGTGCCGTATGATTGCATCATTTAATTTCTTGGACTTTTTGCTTGAGGACAAGCAAGGATTCAAGCTTAGGGGAGTTTGATAACGCGAAAATGTATACTATAAATGCCATGTTTTTCAGCTGTTAATGTTTGGTTTCACCCTGATTTCGGATTATTTCGAGTTATTTGTCAAGCATTTTTGCAGGTATATGAAGTTCACACTCAAAACGAGCAAGCCAGAGGAAACCAACAGCCAAAGGCACAAAATAGAAGGAAAAAGACAAGAAATAGCAGAAAAGACAGTTCTTGTGAGTGTCACGACCGTCACAGGTCCCTCACGACCGTCACAGCCTTCACGATCGTCACAGGTCCCTCACGCTCGTCATGCACCTCACATTCGTCTCATTTCCCCCACGCTCGTCATGCAGCCAAAAACAGAATAACGTCCAGAATATCAACGTGCCCACGCAAGCTCAGAAAATATAGAAATGTTCTCCTATATTTTCTGACCCTCAACTCCAATTCCTCGAGACTTTTATGGGAGAAGCTCAGCTATAAAAGGAGGAGTGATAGACCAGAAAAAGGGAGCCGCATTCAAGAGAACGAAGTGCTGCCAAAATTATTATTGAAGCCAAATTTACTTCCAGCATTATTTCCAGTTTCCTTTCCTTTCTTTTCCTTTGTTTACATTGCATTGTTTTTGTATTCCCTTCCTGGATATTCACTTCTCGCCAAGGTAGAATCCTGCCGACATTTGTGGAGGACTACTAAAGACCCGAGAACAATATTATTTCAGGTTTTTATTAATTTAATTGTTATTTTGTTTGTGTTAAAAATGCATGTTTCCTTATTTCGCCGCCATTGTTTAATTATGGAAGCTTTATTTACCATGTCTAGCTAAACCACTTAATCGGTATGTAATAAATTAGTTAGACGAGATTCGATAATAACTGGTGTCTTTCCTTTTTACAAACTCTTTTCTGGATGTAGTTTTTAATTAAAATCTTCTAAATAAACCTTCGTCGCGAAAGCGAGAAATTATTTACAGTAGTTTTGCCTCGACAGTGGGAAATTCATTAAGGCACAAATCGGTACGCGAAAGCATGGGGTTCAAACCAGATAGTAAAAACTAGGCATTAATTTTAAGCACAGCGAAAGCGCTTTAAAAGAAATCAGAACTTAGTCGTTTTCAAAAAGCGATTTTAACCCCAAATAGGATAGCGAAAGCATACATTCTGCCTTAGAGTTACAACTAGCGTCAACAACCAACGTGAGACAAAAGTCTTTAAACGATTATTTTTCTCCTGAAAAACCATTTGCAAAAATTAAACTGCACCAGCGATGTGTCGAATCCCCGAAAACTAAAGTATTACATGCCGAGGTCCCTTATTAATATTCTTAAACCTTATAAATCTTCCTTAAATTTAGCCTTTACTTATGCATTGAATTCCTTAGAACCTTATTCTAACCTAGCTAAACATAGTAACACCCAATAACACTAGATTGATTATGAGTCCCTGTGGGATCGATATTTTTATTACTACACGATAGATTGTGCACTTGCAGTTAGTTCAGTTAGACTCAGAAAGTCGCGATCACCAGTAGATCACATCGATGACCAACATCGCTTCCAGATGACCAGAGTGATTACAAATGAGCTCATGGGTTTGGTAAACTCAGATGGTGACTTTTATTCTAGATTAACTTGGATTGCACACATAATCCGTGGCAGGCTATTTAGATATATTTTGTATTATTTGTATTATATGTATATTATTCAGACATCTTTCTCATAACATTTTATTAACTAATATTAGTGATCTTCCTTGAATTACATTGTGAAGGTTAACTTACATCTGGAAACGGTTTTCATAACTTAAACATAAAACACTTTACATTAAAATATAATTAATAAACAAGAAAAACCTAAACACTATCGGATGCTTTAGGACGCTTCAGCATCTCCATTATGTCGTCAACGGATCTTGATAGCTTCGCATCTAATTCGATTGGACCCTTTGTTATCCTACGACGAAATGATCTCCATATTTCCTTCACATATTCATCAGTCTTCAACTCAATAAGGTTGTATTTCACCCTCTCGTTTGTATCGATCCAATATTCACGCAACTCGATCTTTCTCACCTTTCTATTATCTCTATCAGGCAACAATTCATTCAACTTCGACGTTAGACCAGTAAAAAAGGTGGTGCCATCGAGAAGCTTGAACGCTACAAGAGAAGAAGCTCCGTTGAAGTAAACTTCTGCCTTAATAAAAAATTGAGGATGAAACATTTTTTTAGATGTGTTTATCAATTACAGGTGACCCTAATTTATACAATTGTGAATCAATTCTAGACCATACAAACTATCGGTACAATCACAGCCGCACAATATTGTCGGCAAAATCACGACCATCCAAAAAACCCTAAAAATGAAACTACCGGAAATTAATTTCTGGTATCAACAAGGAAATTTCATATTTTCGGAATAATTTGCACACCAGAAATTTGAAATTTCTGTTACATCGAAAATTTCAAATGAATTATCAAAAACTTCAAACTGTACCGAAAATTTTGATATAACTATCGAAAATTTCTAACAAAAATTTAATGTGTTTTTTCCTATAAACAATTTTGGCATTATGAAAAATTAAGAAGTGTCAGGTTTAATTTTAAGGATGCCAGGTAGAATCCTCCATAAAAAATTGTAGTCATGGTTCATTGAGTTCTATGGAGTTCTTTTATACTTTCTTTTAATTAGTTATTACTACCTTTTTATGTATTGTATATAGTGATATGATCCACTTCAATGAACTTGTTGTTCTTAATTTAATTTAAAGTACATCACAATCTTATCCATTAAAATTCAATAATAAGTACACCTTTTTTTAAAACTTAGTTCTATATTGAGTAAACTTCCATTTTTGATCATAATATTACTATACAATTTTGTTCTGGCCTGGGCCTCGGCTTGACCGGACAGGCCCAGCCCAATGATACTTAGTTAGGCCCAATCCGACTTGGCTACATCCGTAGAGCACATGGTTCCAGCCGGGCAGACAATGGCCCCTCTACGGGCAGAACCTTCTCCCTTGTCGAGCAGAATAACGTGTCCTTCACACGTTCTCCACGTGCTCCCCTCCGCGGGGACACGTCATCAACCAACTGCCCACCTCCGAAAGAGCAGGTCAACCTGCTCTCCGGAGTTCATGGAGCAGTTGAACTAGGGCAAATACCACGTTCTGGTCTTCACTACGCCATGTAATCCCTAGTAGTCACTTGGGTTGGGCCTGGCCATCCAACCCAACTTAAGTGACCGTTGGCTCTGCGCTGGGGTCTCTCTATAAATACCCTCTTTCACAATAGGGTCAGATATTCTCTTCTTACCCTTTTCTGTATTTGCTGTCACTCTGTCCAAACTCTTACTTTGGCATTGGAGTGTCTTGCAGGTACACCCCCTATCTCATTCTCAACACCGGTGAACAGGCAGCAGATCAACGACGTGTGGCAAGTCCATGGTCCCCTTCTGATCAGGTCAGATCAAATTTTAAATACAATTTCTACATAAAAAGAAAAATATGAAATATTTTAAACTTATTTTATACCAACCGGCATTGTCTGAAACATGGGGTGGGGGTGGGGTTGGTTGTGTGAAGAAGTTCTCATTTTATTTGAAATAATTTTTTAACGGAAGTTGGAGAAAAATTCTTACTTTTTCAAAAAAAAAATTATCATAAAAATATAAATATTTCTCGGTTGTTTATTAGATTTTTCTTAATCATCACAAAAATAGATATATAAAGTTTTATATTATAAATATTATTTTTTCTCATGCCACCAAATAAGATGGACCCATCTTTATCACCGTATATGATGGGATATTGATTTAGGGTCATGATGGAGCACTTTTTGTTGAGATTTTTTTATTTATGAACAACACATCTTGTAAGAACACATATTTATCCAAAATTTTAAAGTGATAGGTGTGTAGGTTCTCTCATTTATACATACTCAAATCTCCATTTTTCTAATCAATGTGAGACTTTCACACACTTTATTTCTCAAAGTTTTCTAACTCACACTTGTTATTCTTAATACTCCTCCTTAAGTGTAAGTCTATCCACAACGCTTCCCCTTAAGCAGAAGCTTTATCATCCATAATGCTCCCCCTCAAGTGGAAGCTCTATCATCCACATACACTTGTATCACCGTTGACATTCTTCAACGAGACATCTCCTACCTGTCGCAACTGCGAAAAACACCCAACTGGGCTTATCTCTCATAGAACAATCCCACACAATAGCAGCAGAACAATAGGACAACAGTAGTCAAATGCAAATAATATACAACGGATACAACAAATAAGTGCTAAAAAATAAACACCCAACGAACTGAAACAGACAAGCGATATGGTTGACTCACATAGGGAACCAAAGTCACCACCTGTCGCAACTGTGAAAAACACCTGACAGAAAAAATAAAAGAGTCGCCACCAACATTATTTATCCCAACGAGGGAAAGGAAACGATCAAAGAAAACCTCAAAGAAGGGAGAAGACATGGTCATCACAACTAAGTCCTGGGTTCGAGAGTCTATTATGCGAGAGGAAGGTGTTAGCACCCCTTCGCGTCCGTTGTACTCAACGGGATCCATATTTGTTGTTATATTTAAAGGGTGTGTTATCTAAAGCTCTATTTCTAAACGGAAACAGAAAGAGAAGAAACAAAAGGAGACTCAATAGGACTTCGTCGTCCTAGGCCTACGTATTCCCTCGTGCAATGGAAAAGTCAGAGTCATCGTAGTTCGAAGGACTACGAGTTGATGGGGGAAGGTTGCTGGCTAAGACATCGTCGTCTTGCGCCTACGTATCCTCATCTGGAATGAGAAATCAAAGCAGCCGTAGTTTGGCCAATGTTGTTAAGTGTCTTTTGCGAGTGATGTTAAGTTCGTATTCCAGCAGTTAGGGTCGATGCCTGTTTGCGGTAGAAAGGAAATGACGTACTCTTTTTGAAAATGATTTGAAAAACAACCCCTAAGGATAAAATGGTTTGCAGATTGTTTGTGAGTTTTAACAGAAGGGAATTGAATTGTTTTGAGATTCGCATTGCACTAAAGTCTATGACATAGGAGCGAATGCGTCGCAAGATCTCCCCTAAACGGGACATATGCTAAACACTCTAGAAAATTAAGGAGAGACCCCTCACTCATCATTTCCCATATACTCAAGGCTCGTGTCACACAATACTCGCCATATTTATTAAGTGTTTTTATTTTGTTTTGAGATGAGAAAGAAGACTCAATGGTTGAAAAGAAAACAACTAAGAAAAACTAACTCCTAATGTTGGCATGCACTATGGTCCTAAAGTTGGGATATAAAGGGAACTCTATCTAATGTTAGCATGCAAAGAGATATACCTAAGGTTAAGGTTTAAAAGGGACTATCCTAATTGTTATCATGCAAAGGATTGAAAGCCTAATGTCTCTCCTACCTCTAACTTAATCAACAATTATGTTGATTTAGGAATCTTAAGGGATCATGTGAACAAACACAAGTAAACATTACAAAATTCAATCACATACTCAAAGAAACTCAAGAATTAACCAAGTCTCAAGATTTAAAGAAAAAGATAGAAGAAAGAAAGATTAAGGAGAAACAAAAAAGTGCACAAGTATTCAATCATCAAGATGTTGACACAAAGAAAAGATTCAAAGCATCAAACAAGGTCTCTCACCTTCAAGGTAAACCACCTAAGCACCTTTTCAAAGCTTCACAACATCTAAAAACCAAATACGATGCGCAAACAGAGCCTACTTTGAGGTAGGACTTCGGATGCACTTAATATACTTCTAACATCAATAAAAACCTAGAATAAGGCATGAAAGAGAGATAAAATTGAGATTCAAGTGGTACCTAACAAAGAAGGACCACTGCCTCTTCAGCATACACAAAAAGCTCAAGAACACTTGTATAAGCTTCATATGATCAATCGAGTCAACAATCAAGATCAACAAACTCAAATAGACAAGGCCCAAAGAGAAGGAAGAAGATTTCGAGGTGGAAGAGAATCAAGCCATCAAGTACATCAAGAATTGGTCAAAACGATATCAGGGACTAAGCACGACTTACATCAAGAGATCTCATCAATCCAAACAAGGTTATAAAAATAAATCTAAGAGAAGCATGAAGATCAACACAATATAAGAATTAATCACACATTCTAAAATCAAAAAGTAAACATAAATATAAACCAAGATATTAATCATAAGCCTTAATCAAAATTCTATTCTAATTAACATCAATATCTAAAAACTAAATCAAAATAATAATAGTTATAATCAACTTCTAACAAAAATCAAAATCTAATAAAAACTAGGGGTGCAGAGCATAAACAAAGTGCTAATGAAAAGCAAACCTATGGAATCATCATGGGCCTCACGACCCATTCATCCATAAAAACGGATGTCCCCAAAATAACAAGGGTGGTGTGGGAGGAGAAAAAAAACACACGGGCCAAGCAACCCATAGTTCTAGTATCTAAATCCAAATGAAAACCTAACAAACAAATATCATAAGCTCATTCTCTTTAAAACCAAACAAAAATAACGACATCATTGAAATCTTTCTCATAATGACTCTTCATCATTGCATCTTCTTCTACATCATAAAATAAATCGTCGGAACATAATTCACCGTGCCATGATCTCCAGAAGCCTCAACATAACACGCTCTGAAGAAATTTTCACACCATCACTTATACTTAAAGAGGTACAAAACACTAACTCATTTCTTCCTCAATGTTAGAATCAAATAAAACACGAACAACCTCAAAAAGTCAAAAGAACAAAGAAGTTCTCAACCTTATTTGCGTGCGAATTATCTACGATCGCTCTCCTTTCTCAAATTGCTTGTGTCTCTGTTAAGGCTTGTGTTCTTGTGAATCATTCCATCTCAAACTCTCTCTTCTTCCCTTCTTATTCTGATATGCTCTGGGTATGATTTTATGGTGTAGAGTTGTTATATGGAGGTGCGGTTTGGTTTTTGAAGGTTGAAGGAGAAGATTTGGTTGAAGATGGTTGATGTGTGTTGTTGTTTGATGAAGGGGATTGTGGAAATAGAAGAAGATAAATTGAAGGTGATGAAAAGGTTTTGTGATTTATGGATGAAAGGTTGAACGAAGGGAGTATTAAGGAGGAGGATTTGTGGGTTTTAAGAGTTTTGTCAATGGTTGTTGCATTTGAAGGAGGAAGGGATCAGGTTTTTGTTGAGCATTTTGATGTGTAGGTTGAGGAGTGTTGAGAGTGAGAAATATTTTGGTTTCTAGGGTTTTTAGCAGAGAGAGTGGTTCGATTTGATGAAGATGTTGAAGTGAAATGTGGTGCAAAAACGGAAGGAGGTAAGTATTTTACTCTCGTTTTCGCAGATTGAAGAATGAAAGGGATTTTAGGAGATTTTGAAAGAATGTTGTGATGGTTTTATGTTAGAGTATTTATGGTTGGCGAATTGGTTGCTACAGGAAACATATTGAAGTTGTTATGCGAGAATTGTGGGATGGTTGTGATGCGTAGTTTTGGCAATTTGATGTTGTTATTGCAGGTACAAATTTGGCACGGTAAGTGCGTGATGAAGGTTTGAAATTTTTTGTTGTGCAACCTTGTGGGACCTAGGTGAAAGCTTGTTTTGGCCAAGTTTATATGTCTTTTGATGAGTGTTTTGTGAGAAATTGGTAGCATGAAATTTCTCATATGCATGTTGTTGCACCCCAAAATTTGCCCAACATTTCTTTACCTAGCTTATGTTTCATTTCATTCACATTAGCATTATCATTTGCATTTCATTGACATGTATGCAGGAGATCAAGAGGTATGATTACCAATCAAGGGCTACACAAGAATTTTAAGCTAGCTAAGAAGGTTATTCAAGTGTTCAAGGGTTGATATCCTTGTCAGAGAAATTAAAAGATCCTCAGAGAGAGTGATTGATGCCAAGAGGGCGTGTCTCCTAACTTGAGAGTTGTGGAAAGCCAGCAGATGATTCTGAGGCCATGAAGTTGGACTTGAGGTCTTGAGAGAGCTCATGAGAAGATTTTAAGATCACCTTGAGGCCTAGACAGGTCATTGTGCAAGAATAAGAAGGCTCAGCCATGAGTGGTGCAGCTAGGGTTTGACTGGGACAACCCTAAGTCAACTGATGATTTGAAGAAGGTTGAGACCTAATCCAAGAGCCATGTGATCATGAATTGGTACATTGAGATGTTCTAAGAGTTATTTTAAGGTTAACTCATCATGATTTAAGAGTTTGAGAAGTTTCAAGCTAGGGTTTCTAAGACTTGACAGTGTAAAATCCCCTAGTTTGGCGCCTATCTTCAAGGCAATTTAGCTCAAGATATGATTGTCATCTCATCTTGCCCCCAACATGATTGTTGTATATCATGGTCTTAGCTTTAATTTGAGTTCTAGAAGTCCTTGATAGGATTTGTAGAACTCAAGTTATGGCTTTGACAAGTTACAAGTCATCTGAGGAATGTGAATTTGGAGCTTGAAAGTTACCCAAATTGCCTGAAACCGTTGCCCAAGAAGGATTATTCCTATGAACTTTTGGTCAACATGAATGTTGTTCCTTATCCTCTTAGCTTTCCATAGAGTACTATAAGTCCTTGATAGGATTTGTAGAACTCAAGTTATGGCTTTGACAAGTCAAGGGTATTTTGGGAATTTGTGATTATAGGTCATTTATGATCATAGGTCATTTTCACCAACTTAGACACCTCAAATGAAATTTTGTTCAACTTGAAAGTTGCTCAAAATAGGGTTTTAACATTGACCATGCATCAAGGAGACATTTAAATGGCTCAAGGAAGGATGTGGTTTGAGGAATTTTGAAAAAAGAAGAATTAAAGGCACTTAATGACCAAAAATTGAAATAATTCATTTTGTGTCCAAACAAGGCAAAATAGTAGGTCATTTTGAATGGAAAAATCATTTTAGAAACTTTGACAATGCTAGAATTTTGGTTTGAGTCCATTTTTATACCATTTCATGTTGTTACTTCATGATGAAGCAACATATCAAACTCATACCATTGGATTGCAAACAAGGAAGAGAACATAACAAACCAATCCAATATCTCATGAGATGAATTTTCCCAGCATTTTCATGCCCAAAGAGAGCCAGAATCGTGACTGGTGTGGGAGAGATTTTGGAGAGAAATTGAAATTGCAAAATCTCATTTGGGTGGTTACAGAACTTTCTAGATGATTCTAATGAGTTCTATATAAGATTTGGAGTGTGTTCAGCCATTTTTTTGGAAGCATTTGAAGCTGGTAGCAGAGATAGCAAGTGAAAACTCAGAGCTGCAACTCAGAGCAGAGATAGCATTTGAAGCTGGAAGCATTTGAAGCATTTGGAGATTGAAGAGGAATCAAGCCAAATTGAGGTGTACATTGGTTTCAGAGGAAGATTTGGAGTGAAACTGGATCATTGTGGAGGAGTAATCGAGCAAGAGTTGCATCTGTTCTTCATCTGAAACCAGGTTTGTACAAATTGAAATTGTGCTTAATTTAGGGAGAGATAGCTAGAAATCTTTATGTGGTTAGGTTCTTATCATGACATAGATGGATTTTGATACACGAATTTGATGGATAGAGACACTCTAGGGTATGGACCATTTTCTGTTGAGCCTGATTTCTCAAGATTCTTGATGATACATTCATGATTGGATAGTGGAAATTGATCAGTGAAGAGTGTAGATTACATTAGGATCATTATCTTTGAGAATTGTGATGATCAAGATTTGGTGGATTTCTGAAAATTCTATCGTGTTTGGAGTTAGAGAAGGAATTAGTGAATTTGGATGATGGATTTGTGATCAGGAGGAAAAATTGAGTGGGATGATGATTTGTTTCAGTATTTTTATTGACCTGTGTACACCACTTCACCGGAGAAGACGGTGGCACTGCAACTCAGGCCACCGTCTGAGAACTCCCTCCATCTCAGTTTGAATTTGGGGACGATGAGCATGAGCCCTCAGATGAAGGTTTGACATTTGACTTAATCCAAGGATACACGGCCACGATTTGATTTTGAACTCTGAAGAGGGACTCTAAATGAAACGCACCGTTTCATTAATTGGAATGGTTTGGGCTTAGTGCACTGAGTGTTATTCACACCCCCCAATTGGCCCAATCTGTGAAATGAACTTGACATAATTGCTATTTGATACGTGTATTTTATTATTTTCTTCTTGTTTTCTTATTTTTCATCATTTCATATAGTTTTGTAAATAATTCATAAAAAATAGAATAATAACTCAAATTGATCCAAGTTTTTTTTCCCTGACTCATGAATGAGTCTAGAATTTTAGGAAATTAAAAGATTATGAATTCATGCATTTGTGATTTTAATTGCATTTTTTGTATTTTAATTAACATTAATTTCATTATGGTTGATACCTTGTCTTGTGAAATTTTGTGTGATCATTTGATGATGATTCTTGAGCTGATTTTTTGTGTGTAGTTAGTTTAGACATGTATGCTCCCTTTAGATTTTTCTCACCATTTTGTGATGAAATTAGGTGTTGGTTTTAAGTTGAAACTTTAGGTGCTCTAGTTTTAGGGTTTAAGCTTAGTACCTTGTAATTTAGGATTTATTTCTAGGACTTTGTGGATGATTTAACCTCTGGATTTTGTATGGTAGAGTCGTGATTGAATTAGGTTCCCATAGTTATTTTTGTAGGATTTTACAATTGGTTTTAGTATTTTAGTTAGGATTAACTTTAGTACTAGGTTTTAGGTGATTCTAACTTGATAGTTCAACTAGAATGATTTCTTTAGTTCCCTTAGATTAGGGTTTTGCCTCTCTTGCTCTTGGCTGATGTTGAAGACTTATGTGGGCTGCTGAGGAATGCATGGTGGAGCTTGGACTTGAAGTTTGCTCTTCCTTTGGAGTAGGTTTGTTTAGGTGTTAAGGTTAGGGTTTGTAAGTAGAGCTTCTAGATAGATTCTCTTCTTTCATAAACATGGAAGGTGTTGATCACTTCCATTCTTCCCTATGATGTAAGGTCCCCTTGTGAATGCCTCATCCTTCCTTTGGTAGGATGTGTGGCTCTTCACAAGTTGGTAGAACCTTTGAGGGTTCCTTTCTTTGATGGTGGAGTGTTTAGTGGTGACCTTTGGTCTTCACTTTGCTTTCCACTATCCAAACCTTTCTCTTGTTAGATGAATCTTTCTCCCTTGCTAGAGGATGGAGTTCTTTGTTAGAAGATTGAAGATGCTAGAAGTTGCCACTTCTCTGTATTTGAAGACTGCCATTGGAGCTGAAGCTTGAAGACCAAGAAGAACAAGTTGACACTTGTGAAGAAGATCCAGCTGAGATCAAATGAAGAGCTGAAGCTTGATGTTGGAGAATAAGTTGATACTTATGTTTGATGCATTGAAAGCTTGAAGAAGCAAGTTGGCACTTGCTATTTAAGATGATAGCCTTGAAGAGCAGTTGAAGACTGAGGACTGAACTGCTGTTAGAGGAGAGCTTTGCTGTGAAGCTGTGGGGGGCTGTTGATCTGCTTTCTTTCCTGTCTGTTTGCTTGCCGTGCAACTGTATTGATGTGACTTGTTTGATTTGCTTGATGCATTAGAATAAGTTCATAATTAGATTGATTTAAGCTAGGAGCATGATTGCAATAGAGGTTGAGTTGCTCCCTCTGCTTGTATTTTTACTGTATGGCTTTGCTTGCGGGTATTCGGTAGAGCACTGCTCCCTTGCCTATGTGGGTTGTGATTTGCTTGTTGGCATTTTTATTTCATTTCTCCTGTATGATTACAGTTATTCATACTTTTCTTGAGGTTGAGATGAGCTTGTGGAGGCTGATGCCCCACACACATTTCCTCCCTCACTTGCATTGCATGCATTTTACAATCGTTTACTGTTTACTGTTCAAGCTGATGCTTTATCTGTTTTTGTTTATCATTGACATGATCCCCTAGGAATCTCACTTCCTTTGATAAGGAAGTGATGATTAGAACTTTAGGTTGAAACCTGTGCATGATAACTTCTAGGAGTTCCCTGTTTCAAACCTCAACCATATGATGAATCCTTGGCATGACAACATTAGGACTTGATAGTCTCCCCTTAGTTGAACCTGTTCGTTCTCTTTTCTCATCTCAAAACAAATTAAAATACAGTAATAAAGGTTAACTGATGTCGTACGTTACGAGCCTTAAGCTATCTGAGAAAGGGTTGTCGGAGAGTTTCTTTTCGACAGCTTGGATGTTTAGTATGGCACCCTTTGGGTGACATGCGACGCATTCACTCTCAGGTCATAGTCTCTAGTGCGATATTGGTTGCAAACATCCATAAAAAACAGTTCTTCCGTAAAAGACAGAAAACAAACTTCAAACCTTTTTGCCCCGTGGGCCCGTAAGTCAAAGGAAGATTTTCTGAAGAAAAGAGTGTCGTTAACTCCCAGTTCTACCGCAAACGGTAACGCCTAAGTCTCCAAGGATCGAGCTGCGTACACCAAACTGCTGGAACTGTTTGTTAACCCTACTCGATAAGACAAATGAATCTGAATTCCCGTAATCCGTATTATCCCGAACTACGTAAGCTCTGATCTCTCATACCTGTTGAGAGTATGTAGGCACAATACTGATGTATTGGCGAGCCACCTTCCCCGTAACCCGTAGTTAGTCGAACTACGTTGACTCTGATTTCTCATTCTCTGATGAGAATACGTAGGCATAAAGTGCAACGCTTTGCCGAGTCATTTTATTTTCTTTTTAAGCCAGCCTTGATAGGTAGATAGTAAACAAACCCGTTAGATAAACACAACAAGCGTGGATCCCATCGAGTACGATGGACGTGAGGGGTGATAATACCTTCCCCTTGCGTAACCGACTCCCGAATCCAGACATTGGTTGCGATGACCTTGTCTTATACCTTTTTCGTTAGGTTTTTTCTGATCGTTTCCTTTCCCGTTCTGAGGGATAAATAACGAAAGGTGGCGACTCTTCTGTTTTGCCGACACCTTATTTTCGCAGTAGCGACAACTGGCGACTCTGCTGGGGACTCTGATAGTTTCCTGGGATCCAACGTCCCTTATGCGAGTCTGTTTGGGGATCCAACGTCCCCTGCGAGAGTCAATCCTAGCGCTTGTACATTTACTTGTTGGGTTGTGTTTACTTATCGCATTTTATTTCCCGCACTTTATTTTCAGTATGATATGATTATCTGTGCTGTTGTGGGAGGGGCATTCTGATGAGTGAGGAGCCAGACCCAGGCTTGAGTGTACCTAGCATTAGTTGTGGAAATTAGTGGGCGCGTGCTTGCTTTGCAGGCACTAGTGTCTCATGCAATCCATGCTCAGACGAGGTTCTCCCGGTTGACTTCTTTTCCGGCCCTTTGGGCCTGAGGGGTTGTTGGTTTGGAGGATTGTCGACTCTGGGGACCGATCATTTGGGATTCAGCTAAGTGAGGCCGCTTCAAGGGATGATGATGCCACACCTTCTGGGTATCGTATCAACTCTCTTGAATGTCTGTGACGCTGATGACCGCATAGGATGCCGAACTTGTGTCAGTTTAGGTCCATACCTGTGAGCAGGGTCGGGTTTGTTGCAGGAAACCTTAACCTTCAGACTACCTGGTTTTCTTGATAGTGAATTAGTTTTGTTGGTATCAGAGGTTCTCATCATCAGATATGTGTTTGTTCTTGACAGAGCAGATTTATGGTCTGGTATCAGGGGTTATTATCGTCTGAGATATGTTCGTTCTTGACAGAGCAGATTGTGGCCCCTCTCCGCAACAGCACAGTCGTCTTGATATCTTGCTACATGATTCCATTTTGCATTGTTTTGCATACTCATTTGCATATCATTAACGTGTGTCTGTGTTGCAGGTACCGTTTCCCCCGGTTCAGGTTTTCTTGCCTTCTATTGTGCTGTCATGGGTTCTCTGAGGAAGACTGTGGCCTACAAGCTCCCCATTCCTGATGTTGTTCAGCTGTCTAGTTTGATTGCTTTGGCAGATGATTCTGTGAGAGGTGAATTCAGAAAGTCTTATGGGAAATTACTCAGCTTGGTTCGTAAACCTTCTGTGTTTGAGTTGAATGGGTTGTACGCCTTGCTACAGTTCTACGATCCTCCTTTGAGATGCTTTACTTTCCCGGACTTTATTCTCGCACCTACACTAGAGGAGTATGCTGATTTGTTAGGTGTGCCTATCAAGAGTCAGATGCCCTTTGTTCATATGGATGCTGAGCCTAATCTGGCTAGTCTAGCTCTTTCGCTTCATCTGGATGCCTCTGAGTTGGTCTTGTCTAGTTGGAACGGGGTTCCCAGTTTCTCCTTACAGTTCTTAGTGGGAAAGGCCCAACAGTGTGCCAAAGACGGTTGTTGGATCGTGTTCAACGCTATTCTTGCTCTTTGCATATACGACATCATTCTGTTCCCTAATATGCCTGACTTTGTAGACTTGGACGCCTTTCACATCTTTGCAGCAGGGAATCCAGTCCTTACCTTGATTGGAGATGTCTATCACTCCGTCCATTACAAAAACAAGAACAGAAGGGGTAAGAATGTCTCGTGATGTGTGCCCTTATTCTATAGATGGTTTGATAGTCATCTGCCCAAGAAGGGTCTCTTTGCTTCATCAGCAGCCACAGCTGAGTGGTCTGAGCGTTTGATGAGTCTATCAGTTGTGGATGTTGCCTGGTTTGATAGAGATAGGTTGGGTACTGAGATTATCTTCAGCTGCAGCGGGTTTCCGAATGTGCCTTTGATAGGCAGGAAGGGCTGTATCAACTATAATCCATCTCTATTGGTCCGACAGTTTGCTTATGCTTTGAGAGCTCCGCCGAAGGATGAAGAGGTGCAGGAATCTCTGTACCTCACTGGTCTTCTAGAGGGGGATATGTTTTCTAAGCTTCAGCACGCTTGGAATGGTATCAGTAAGCGGGGAAAACTGTTGCTGGGAAAAAGTAATAGCCAAGCCTACGCTCTATATGTGACCTGGATCAGAGCCAGGGCAGATATCATAGGGATGCCGTTTCCTCCTGCCAAGCTAGAAAGCCCTCCAGTGATTGAAGAGCCTGCTATCGTGCCTATTCAGCAGTACAATCAGGTGTTAGCTGAGCGAGAGGAGCTGAAGAAGGCAAATGAAGAACTGGAGAAAGAATTGGCTCAGCTCAGAAGCGAGAGAAGCGAAGCCATCTATTACTTCAAGAGGCAAACAGAGCTGGTAAACAAGTTAGGTACGGATTTGACTAAGCATTTGGCTGAGCGTGAGGGTTTGGGTCGGGACTTCAAATCTGTCAACGATGTATTGGCCACTAAGAAGCAGCACTTGGATGAAGTGTACCGGAGAATATCCAAGTTTAATCAACATTGGAAGGCCACCCTAGCCAACGGAAAGGAACGGGAGGATAAACTGAAGCAGCAGATCTCCAAATTGAAAGCCCAAGTGAAGGCTAGTGAGAAGAGGTTTGATGAAGAAACCGCTCGCAGATATGCCGCTGAAGGCCTGCTAAACAAGGCTCTTGCTAACCTGAAGGAGCGCAAACAGACGTTTGAATCCAAGAAGCGGAAGCTAGAAGATTGTTTCGGCGAAGGAGCATGGGAAGACTCAGTTGAAGGTCTTCAATACACTATTACGCAGAGGAAGTTACTCGTCGAAGGGTTGCTCACTCAGCCTGATCATCCAGAAATGAGGGATCTGTTAGAAGAATTTCGAGCCCGTGGCCGTGCTTGACTATGTTTGTAATCCTTTTGTTTTGATCATTGTTGTATGCTGACCATCACCAGGCTTGTTGGTCGAGGTCATGCTATTGATTCTGCTTGTACTCAGTGACGTTGTGTACCGCCTTGATGGGCTGTCTTTATATATATGAGATGTTATTTCCATGACTGGACTCGGACTTCTTATTATCAGCACTGGCACTCAGGCACTAGGATCGGGGGGGATCTCCCCAAGGCACAGACACACGTTTGCATTTGCGTGAAGCATTTGCATAACGAGCACTTTGTCGTTTTTTCTAACCCTTTGTGTATGCAGGTTGTTCCAGGATTGATCAAAGACCGATCCACCGCTATTCGACCCGAGCAAATCAAGCTAGAGCAATGGAACAAGTGCAGACTGACGTCCAGGAACTCTGAGAGAGGATGGACCGCTTCATGGAGCTCATGCAAGTGGTTGCCAACGACCAAGACCAGCTCAGAACATTGGTCCAGCCTCTGATCTCAAGGGTTGACAGCAACGGTGTACTCCATGGTGGGAATGTTCCAACCCCTTGTCGCTACTGCGAAAATCGGCGCCGGCTAAACAGAAGAGTCACCACCGTGCGTTATTTATCTCAAAGGAGGGAAAGGAAACGCTCGAAGTAAACCTACCGCAAAGACGGGAAAGGAATGGTCATCGCAACCAAATCCTGGATTCGGGATTCGGTTACGCAAGGGGAAGGTATTAGCACCCCTCACGTCCGTCGTACTCGACGGGATCCACGCTTGTTTTCTAGTACGGATTGTTATTCTATCTACACTAAGGGTCAAGGGTTAAAAGAAAAGAAAATGACTCGGCAAAGTATCGCACTTTATGCCTACGTATTCCCGTCTGGAACGAGAAATCAGAGTCAACGTAGTTCGCCTACCTACGGGAAAGGAGGGGAAGGTTGCTCGCTAAGATAAAACATCCTATGCCTACGTACTTTCATACAGCATGAAAGATCAGAGCAAACGTAGTTCGGGCTACGGAAGACACAAGCTTGTCTGACTGTTTTTTATTACCTTATGAAAGGGTTTTTCTTGATTAAGAGTCCGAGCGGACAAAAATGACGCTTTGATGTTTGTTTTGAATCTTTTACGAAAGAAGGTTTTTTTTTGTTTGTTTGCAATCTCTGACGCACTAGAGACTATGATTTGAGAGTGACTACGTCGTATGTCACCCTAGGGGTAACACACTAAGCTGTCAGATTACTGAAGAGTGACCCTCCAGCAACCCTCTCTCAAATAGCTTAAGGCTCGTAGCGTACGACATCGATTATCCTTATTACTGTGTTTTGAATTGTTTTGAGATAGAAGAGAAAGAAATTCTAAAAACCTAGGGTTTGAAAAGGGAATAAAACTAACCTAATGTTGTCATGCATGGGTTAAAACCTAATGTCTGTCATATTTCTCTCTTGCGCAGAGGGAAACAGAGGTCCTAGGGGATGAACTGAAAAGAAACAGATATACAGTAAGCAGTAAACATGCATGAGATGCAGCAGGACAAGCGAGGCAAGGGGGTCCCACCCATCCTCAAACCTGGGAAAACAATAGGCAAAGTGAAATAACTTCACTTCAAACCTAAGGGGCAAGCTGAATAAGCCAACAGACAATACAGTAAAAGAAATAAAACCCAACACCAGCTCTGACAGCAACACCAGCTCCTACAGTAAGCAGCTCAAACAACAACAGCTCTGACAGCTACAGTTGATCAACAGCAAAAAGGTTGGCAGTAACACCTTCCATTAAGACCCTATCTTCACTCTCCAATGATCCCCAAGCTTCAGATAAGCTCCTATCTCCAAAGAATCTCCAAGCTCTGGCAAGCACTGAACCCCAACAGATAAACAGCTTCAAACAGCAGCAGGACCCTAACTTCAACAGATAACTCTCTTTGACAGGCACAAGCTTCCTCTTCACCAATCTTCAATGAACTCAATTCCTCAAGAAGTTCCCCTCTTCAATGCCACCACTCCAGAAGAAACTCAACTAATGATAGATGGAGTTGAAATGTTAAGAGGCTTAATGATAACCCAAGGACATCATTAAGATATTAACACAGCAAGTGAAAGGTATCCTCAAGGTTCTACCCAACCAAAGCATGCTCTATATCCCTCCTAAGGAGAGATGGAACTTCTTTGGGGGACCTTGTGTCATAGGATGGAATAGAGGCACAAGAAGCTCTCTATGTTTGAAAGAAGAAATCAGTCTACTCTAAAGCTCTCCCTATATCTCCTATCTCCTAAGTCATCAAAAGCAATCTTCAAGGATAAGAATCTTCATGCTTCAAGCTCTATCCTTTGTCTCCAATCATCTCCAATGTCTTCATGAGCTCCAACAAGCAAAACTCAAACCCCAAGTCCAATTAGAATAGTCCAAACCAAGCAAGCAAGCCAAATGCCCAAGGGGGAAACACACAAACATCATACAATTTGCAAAAATCAAATAAAATAGCAATACTCATTAAAAAATCCTAGATTAATTTCTAAGGGAACCTAACTATATACCCTATACCCCACATAAACCCCAAGGCCCAAATCAAACCCTAGGTACCCAAACTATGCCCTAAACTACACCTAAGTGTTGTGAAACCCTAATTCTGATACCTCTCTTATCTACCTCTCAAATTAATCTAAGTTTTAGTCACAGAAAAATGGCAAAATTCCTAAGGGTACATGCTTCCCTAATCTAATTAACCTCACAAGAATCAATCAAAAATCATGCACCAATCTCCCATACTAAATTCAGAAAAATTAAGTATCAACAAAATGCAAAATAAAAGCAATAATATTGTAAAATATACCAAAAAAAATGCAAGAAATTTATATTTTTATTATCTCACAATTTTCTAGAGGTCCTAATGAAAATAGGGAAAAAATTCCCATCCAAAAATGATTATTTTTTAATTTATTGTGAATTTTCTAATTAACCTAAATGAAATGTGAAAATAAAAGGAAAATAAAAGAAAATGGAAAAGAGGCGTGACAAATAGCAATTGATGTCAGTTCAATATCAGAGATGGGCCCATATGGGGGTGTGATTATCACTGCGCGCATTAAGCCCAAAGCAATTCAGAAAATAAATGGAAATATCATGAAAAAATGAAAAAAAGTTGTGCCAAATAGCAACTATTTTATGTGTGTTTCTCAGTGGGCTTTGGAAGTAGGGTGGGGATAGCATAATTTTCACTAAGCCCATGCCAAAAACTAAATGAAACGGGGCGTTTTGGATGTTTTCTGAGTACTTCACAAAACGAAACACAATCTGAGCCGTGGGATGATGGTTCTAGTCAAAGTCCACTGAAGATCCTAGGGTGATAAGCTCATCTTCTACCTTTGAATTTTGGAGGGAGAAAGAAGCCATGGGTGAACATAGTTGCGACCTTCATCTTCTCCAAACGCAACTCCATTGATCCTCACCAAAACTCAACCCTAATAACATCATTCAAATCGTTTCTCCACAAGGAACTCAACCACATCATCCAATTGTATTGAAACCTTCTCATTCTCAAAACACGAAGCAACTTTCAGAAATTGCTCAAGATTCAAACCTCACTAAACCTAAAATTGATAAGCCTAGATTCATCACCACTTCACCCTGAGTAAAATCCACTATCTAACTAGGTTTAATCTTCAAGAATCATCGAGATACATCCATGAACAGAAATGGTGCTCAACCTAATTTTGTCTCTAAACATTGAATTTAGTTACCAGAAAGCACCTAGCCATGTTCTACATCACATCTAACTATCTAAAACCTAATAATTCTACATGAATCAAGCCATAGAATGAAGTTTACATACCCGCAAATATTGGATGAACAGAGCAAGCAAATCTTCAAATCAAGCTCCAAGATCTTCCAGACACGATCTATGATCAATTACCAAGCTTTTGTATGCATCAATTGGGGTTGAATCTTCTTGAATTGCCAAATTCGATTCTGACTTGCAAGAGATGAACTCAAAATGCTATCTCACGATTCTTCACAGTTCTTGATCAGAAATCTATCCAAATTCACTCACAAACTCAAAACAATGCTTCTGAATGCAAAAGTTTGGATTGAAACCTTTCCAATTTGTGTAACCGATTTGGATTTGCAAGATGAAAACTCAAAACTCAATCTCTCCAATCTCTCTCAATCTGCACCAACCAATGCTCTGAATAACTTCTAATCCTTATATAGAAGGTGTATGAATGATCTAGAAACTTCTGGAAAGCTCTATATGAGAAATCCAATTTCTCATATCTTGAAATTTTCATGGTAAGCTCCATACATGACAGTCACATAGCAGCTGGTATTTGCACTTGCTTTGTATTCAATTTCTCTCCAAATGAGATTTAGGAAGTGTTTGGATTGAATGGTACATGGTAGCTGATCCAAGGAATGAATTTGCATATGTAACTTATGATGTAAGTAACCCCTTTTACAAAGCAAGTCATAGAGTTATCCCTCAACTCAAAAATGTGTAAATGTCATTGTGTCCAAAATGTGTTTTCCAATCAATTTGGTATGTCATATGGACTGGTTTGGACCTATAGCTCAAAAATCTCAATTTTCCTTTTTGGTTCATTTAAAATCCATCCTTATTTTAGGCCATTTTTGCAATTTTATGATACAATCCCTTACAAGCTCTCATGACTTCTTACCTAGCCTAAAAACATCATTTTAAGCACATCTCATGTTGAACATTTTTTCATTTGAGGAGTGGAAGATAGAGATTTTGACCTATGTTGGAAAATGACCTATAATTCAACTTTCCCAAAATACCCCTGGATTGCCAAGACCATAACTTGAGTTCCACAAATCTTCTTGAGGACTTATAGTACTCAAATTAAAGCTAAGGTCAAGCCCTAAAATTCATATGTTGGCCAAGAATCCATTTGAAAACTACTTGATGGGAAAAAGTTGCTTGGAAGTTAAGTGACTTTCACAGATAAATTTCAGTGTCCTCTGATGACCCATAACTTGCAAGAACCATAACTTGAGTTCTAAAAATCTCCTTGAAGACTTATAGTACTCAAATTAAATCTATTGGGAAGCTATACAAGTTTCATGTTGGCGAAGAATCCATTTGAAACTTGTATTTAGACTTGTGTGGCTTGGAAGTTCAGGGCTATACAGGGGATTTTACCCTAGGAACCCTGTCTCAACCCCTCCAACCACTCTTGATTCTCTTGAACTTGATCTTGACTCATCCAAACACATGCTTTAACATCTCAAACCATGACTTAAATGACTTAGAACTAGGTCTTGATGCCTTTTCTTTGCTCTCCTTGACCTAGGGTTACCCAGATGAAACCCTACTTGTACACACTTCAACTGTGGTTCTTGAATTTGATACCATAACTTGTCTAAGCTTCCATAGAGATACATAGGCCTCCCATAGGATCCATACACACCTCAAATTCATAATTCCATGCTTCATACCCCCTTGATGACCCTCAATACACCTCAAACTATGATAGAAATCTACTGGTTGACCCTCAAACTTCTCAAAGCTTCAAACATTTCTTGATGACTTGGATGGTCTTAAGCTTGAATAAAAACCCTTGATGTGCTTCCTTAGATAAGGATCGCACTTGTTCCCCTGTTAGATGATTTGCTATGTTATGATATGCAAATTATGGGACTATGTACATGATGTATCTATGCAAATGATAATGCAATTAAAACATAAACCAGGTGAAATAGGTTGAGCAAATTTTAGGGTGCAACAGCTGCCCCTATTCAAACGGCTTGGACCCGACTGGGTGAAGAGCGAACGGCCTTCAAACAATCGAGGTATGAGATGGTTGAATACCAAGAACCCGAAAATTTGCCAACCGCAGAAATAAACTGCACAAACTGCTTGGAACACAACATCCATCAACTGGATCCGGTTGTTACGGCAACAAACTAATCAATTAGCGACCGTGCTGGGGATTATTTTCATTAGCCCGAAAAAGACTCTATCATCGCGGGGATAGAACTTTGTCCACGTTAGGATGCTATGTTCCGTTGACACACAAAAAAATCCTAACGACTTTGCTGGGGAAACATTTCTGTTTAATCACAGGGAATTTATCTGCCCATCCCTACAAGCACATCATCTGTATGAACACAGGAAACCCCATCTGTCTACTTCATACGGGAGAAGTCATCTGCCTGACTACAAGAAAGTTCATCCGCCTGTTCCATACGGAAAGATTATCTGAATACTGTTTCTCTGCCTACCTCTGCAACAGCCAACTCCGTTGGTCCCAACCCACAAACGACTTTGAGGAAGACTCTACTGGGGACAGTAACACGAGGAAATCCCGACGACCTCCTTGAGGAAAATACTTTTGTCAAATATCAGAACACAACTCATATACTCTGTCGATCACGGGAGAATCATCTATCTGGATACCGGAAAGTTCATCAGCCTGCTTCATACGGGAAAAGTCATCTGCCTGATTACAGGAAACTCCATCCGCCTGCTTCTTACGGGAACATATAACACATCTTCCTGGTTCATACAGGAAAGTTCATCTGCCTGTTTCATACGGGAAAACATAACACATCTGCCTGGTTCATACAAGAAAGTTCATCCGCCTGATTCTTACGGGAAAACATAACACATCTGCCTGGTTCATACAGGAAAGTTCATCCGCCTGATTCTTACGAGAAAACATAACACATCTGCCTGGTTCATACAGGAAAGTTCATCCGCCTGTTTCATACGGGAAAATTCATCTGCCTGATTCTTATAGGAAAGTTCATCCGCCTGATTCTTACAGGAAAGTTCATCCACCTGCTTCATACGGGAAAACATAACACATCTGCCTGGTTCATACAGGAAAGATCATTCGCCTGTTTCATACGGGAAAATATAACACATCTGCCTGGTTCATACAGGAAAGTTCATCCGCCTGATTCTTACGGGAAAACATAACACATCTGCCTGGTTCATACATGAAAGTTCATCCGCCTGATTCTTACGGGAAAACATAACACATCTGCCTGGTTCATATAGGAAAGTTCATCCGCATGTTTCATACGGGAAAACATAACACATCTGCTTGGTTCATACAGGAAAGTTCATCCGCATGTTTCATACGGGAAAACATAACACATCTGCCTGGTTCATACAGGAAAGTTCATCCGCTTGTTTCATACGAGAAAACATAACACATCTGCCTGGTTCATACATGAAAGTTCATCCGCCTGTTTCATACGGGAAAACATAACACATCTGCCTGGTTCATACAGGAAAGTTCATCCGCCTGATTCTTAAGGGAAAACATAACACATCTGCCTGGTTCATACAGGAAAGTTCATCCGCCTGATTCTTACGGGAAAATACATCTTGGACAAAGCCTTCTAGCCTGTTCGCGGCAGTAGCTTACTCCACTGGGGATGTTCTGACAATAACCGCCAAACACTCGTCTCGGCAACAAGTGATCACTCCTGAAATTTTGATTTTATGAAACCCTGAAATGCTGCCGCAACAGCAAACCTGAAGAAAAATACTCCACTGGTCGGATAAGAGAAACTTCAACCAGTAACTCTGTGGGGAATGATAACAAGGACAATGTCATCATATGTCTCACGGCGAGACCTCGATCGTCTAGTAATAGATCTGAACTATAACTTCATACTCCTGCTGAGAAACACACCTGAAAGCAAAAGGTTAACCAACCTGATTTATGTTTCAAAATGCGTATGTCTGATAATGGCGTAACGCTCCATACAGCATGGAAATGCTACGCGTTTTTGGGTATATGCAAACATGATAATGTATGCAAATGCAAATGACGGTTCAGGCTGCTGGGGAAGGCTCTGACAAGCTTGCTTCAACACGGCTGTTGAGAGCAAATACCACCCTGTTGGGGATGAACAGGTATCGCGTAGTATTCTGACAAAATAAATGCCGGAAATTCAACCAACTATGCTGAGGAGAGATTACCCATTGATTTCCACTGGGAGGAAAGAGTAACACCTGCTGGGAAGATTAACTCAGCTGGGGGGAGAAGCAACCCTTCTGGGGGACAACTGTCTGGGTACAGTTTACAAACTCGGAGCAACCACTCCGCTGGGGATAATCATCCTGACGAAAGCACAACGACCTGCGGGGAGAAAGAAAACCATCCTCGGTGGGGCTAATCCTTCTGAACTTACTATGACCTGGTTACGTGCCGCGGAAATCCTCACAGCTGGGGATTGAATGCGCGCATCTTCGACTCTCTGTGGAGTATAACCTCTGCATGGGACACTGATCTTGTCTTGCTAGGGATATCCTGTGGACAACTTCCACGAAGATACTCTTCTGGGGAAAATAATCCTTCCTTCGGTAAGGGATAACACCATCTCAACCTCTGGGGATGAGGTGCGACCTGCTGGGAAATAAAGTCAAGTCCTTCTTCTAGGGCCTCTGGTTGGGGCCACCATTTTCTGACTGTCTGCTTCAAGGGCGAGAACCCTGCAAAACACAAACAAGACAAAACAAATCTATACAACCAAATCTATTCGGGTTAGCATCCGCGACATTACTTCAGTCAATTCGAAAATTTAGCAATTATTGGCAAGGGCCAACAAGATTATGCAAGTGCAAGTTTATCAAAAACATCGGCGTTTTCCACATACAAAACAGTAAAGCACAAATATCAAATACTGAATAACCTATTTTATTGATTGAGCCTGTAAATAGGCAAAGCTTTGTACATCGGATGCAACTCCTGAAAAGAGGAAGTTACGCACACACACATACATATACGCACAAAAAGCATAAAATACAAAACAATATTTGTATACATGTCGGCAACGTAGGGCAGACAAACATCATGAGCTGATCCTCCTCTGACTCGCCTGACTCTGGCGCTTTCCCGGTATTCAATTTTCGGAAGAGATTGTGTCGGATAAACGAACCCTCAGGTACTCCCTAAACCACTAAGCACCGTCGTATCAAATCCGGACCGCAGTCATTTGCTTTTTCAATCCCTAACTTTTGCGTGAATCGCCCTTTGCGGGTTTTCAATTCACCGGGATACCCTTTTTTGCCGAAGTCGCCCTTTGCAGATTTTTCGACTTCGCGGGTGTACATCTTTTTTCAATTTTATCCCTAACTTTTGCCCGAACCTTTTTATTCATTTTTTACGGTTCGCCAGGATGCCCCATTTTTGCCTGGACTCTCTTTTTACTGTCCAGCGGGTCACTTTCAAGCAAAGTATTTTTTAACTGCGTCCGAATTCACAGGAGACGTAAAGTCTTCACCATCCATGGTAGATAGTAGCAAGGCTCCTCCAGAGAAGACTTTTCTAACAACGTAGGGACCTTCGTAATTAGGGGTCCACTTGCCCCTGTGATCCGTTTATGGCGGGAGAATCCTCTTTAGCACAAGGTCTCCCGTCTGAAAGCTTCGAGGACATATCTTCTTATCATAAGCTTTCTTCATCCGGCTCTGGTACAACCGACCGTATGCTAGAGACGCTAGCCTCTTCTCATCCATTAAGCTGAGCTGATTCAGTCTATCTTTTACCCATTCTGCCTCGTCAAGTTGGACATCTCGTAAAACCCTCAAGGAAGGAATCTCAACCTCCAGTGGTAACACTGCCTCCATTCCGTATACCAATGAAAAAGGGGTTGCCCCGGTTGAGGTGCGTACCGTCGTACGATAACCGTGCAAAGCGAAAGGTAGCATCTCGTGCCAGTCCTTGTACGTCACAACCATCTTCTGGACAATCTTCTTTATATTCTTATTGGCCGCTTCAACAACGCCATTCATCTTGGGTCGGTAAGGAGAAGAGTTGTGATGTTCAATCTTAAAATTCTGGCACAGATCTTCCATCATCTTGTTATTTAAATTCGAACCGTTGTCGGTGATAATCCTCTCAGGGATTCCATATCTGCAAATAATATCTCGTTTGATAAATCTGGCGACCACTTGTTTGGTGACATTGGCATATGACGCTGCTTCCACCCATTTGATGAAGTAATCAATTGCCACCAAGATGAACCGATGTTTGTTGGATGTCGTAGGCTCAATCTTCCCAATCATATCAATTCCTCACATCGAGAACGGCCACGGTGATGACATCACATTCAGAGGACTTGGGGGGTACATGGACCTTGTCCGCATAAATTTGGCATTTATGACACCTCTTTGCAAACTTGAAACAGTCTGCTTCCATAGTTAGCCAGTAATAACCTGCCCGCAGCAGTTTTCTCGTCATGGCATGCCCACCAGCATGTGTACCAAACGTACCCTCATGTATCTCTTCCATGAGCAATTTCACCTCTTTCTCATCTACACAGCGCAGCAACACCAAGTCGTGGTTCCTTTTGTATAGGACACCGTCAGGATTCAAATAGAAATTGCCAGCCAATCTCCTAAGAGTCTTCTGATCTCGACTGGATGCCCCAGCCGGATACTCCTTGTTCTTCAAGAAATTTTGGATGTCAAAGTACCAGGGTTGGCCATCGGGAGCCTCGTCAATGGCAAATATGAAGGCAGGCCTGTCGAGCCGAGAGATAACAATCCGGGGAGCCTCGTTCCAGAAGTTAACTTTATACATTGAAGACAATGTCGCCAGGGCGTCAGCCATTTGATTTTCCGCTCGCGGCACATGATGCAATTCCACCTTGTCAAAGAAAGGCAACAATCTCCTTGCATAATTCATATATGGTATCAAATTGGGCTGACGTGTCTCCCATTCTCCTTTAATCTGATTCACTACCAGAGCCGAGTCTCCGTATATGTCCAGATGTTTGATTCGCAAATCAATGGCCTCTTCCAGACCCATGATGCAAGCCTCATATTCAACCTCATTATTGGTAGCAGGAAAGGTCAATCGGGCAGTAAAGGGGATGTGCGACCCCTGAGGAGTAGTGATAATCGCGCCTATTCCGCTACCATAAGAGTTTACAGCTCCGTCAAATATTAACTGCCACTTGAAACCCAACTCTGGTCCTTCGTCCGGCAATGGTTCTTCGCAATCTTTCATCTTCAGGTACATGATATCCTCGTCAGGAAAATCAAACCTCATCGATTGGTAGTCCTCAACAGGCTGCTCCGCCAGGTACTCTGACAAAACGCTACCTTTAATAGCCTTTTGCGAGACATATTGGATATCATACTCAGTTAACACCATCTGCCATCGGGCAATTCTTCCGGAGAGTGCTTGCTTTTCAAACACGTATTTGATTGGATCCATCTTTGAAATTAGCAGGGTTGTATGATTCAGCATGTATTGCCTCAAACGTTTGGCGGCCCAGGCTAGCGCGCAACACGTTTTTTCGAGCATTGAGTATCTAGACTCACAGTCGGTAAACTTCTTACTCAAATAGTAGATCGCATGCTCTTTACGTCCTGTCTCTTCGTGTTGACCGAGAATACAACCCATACTTTCCTCAAGAACCGTCAAATACATAATCAACGGTCTCCCAGCCACTGGGGGTATCAAAACAGGAGGTTCCTGCAAGTATTCTTTTATCTTGTCGAATGCCTTTTGACAATTTTCATTCCAGGTCACAACCTGGTCCTTTTTCAACAACTTGAATAACGGCTCGCACGTCGCAGTTAAGTGAGATATGAACCGGGCGATATAGTTTAACCTCCCTAAAAATCCACGCACTTCTTTTTCTGTTTTAGGCGTCGGCATTTCTTATATTGCTTTTATTTTCGCAGGATCAACCTCTATTCCCTTTTCGCTCACGATAAACCCCAACAGCTTACCTGATCTCACCCCGAAGGTGCACTTGTTAGGGTTCAGTCTCAACCTGAACTTCCTAAGCCTCTTGAACAGTTTCAGCAGATTAACCAAATGCTCCTCCTCCGTCTGGGATTTGGCAATCATATCATCAACATAAACCTCGATCTCTTTATGCATCATGTCATGAAAGAGAGTCGTCATAGCACGTTGATATGTTGCCCCAACGTTCTTCAATCCGAAGGGCATCACTTTGTAGCAAAATGTTCCCCAGAGGGTAATGAAGGTGGTCTTCTCCATGTCTTCTGGCGCCATTTTGATCTGATTATAGCCCGAGAAGCCATCCATGAAGGAGAATACAGAGAATTGAGCAGTGTTATCAACCAGCACATCGATGTGAGGAAGTGGAAAGTCATCTTTCGGGCTCGCCCTATTCAAATCACGGTAGTCTACACACATTCGCACTTTACCGTCTTTCTTTGGCACTGGCACAATATTAGCGACCCATGAGGGATATTTTGTAACAGCTAGGAAACCAACATCCCACTGTTTCTGAACTTCCTCCTTAATCTTCACAGCCATGTCTGGTTGGGTTCTTCGGAGTTTCTGCTTAATAGGCGGACATTCCTCTCGCAGTGGCAGACGGTGAACAACCATATCCGTATCCAACCCAGGCATATCCTCGTACGACCAAGCAAATATATCGCTGTACTCTTTGAGCATCTCAACCAACCTTTGCTTGATGTCGCTCTGCAGCGCAGCCCCTATACGGATGTTTCTCACAACCTCTTCTGACCCCAAGTTGATAATCTCAATGACTTCCTCATGAGGCAGAATGATTCTTTCTTCTTGTTTCAATAACCAGGTCAACTCTTCTGGTACGTCGCCATCTTCAACAATCTCTTCCTCAGCCTGAAATACCGGGTGTTCGAAGTCAAAGTGAGTCATACGCGGTTCATAGATGTCATCTGAAATAGTAATCCTGCAAAGGAAATGGTTAAATGCTTCAAAACGCATACAAAGCAAATAACCACGTTGCCATTTTATTGTAAAAGATAAAAACAGGATAAACAGGGATCGCAATATTTGTATATGAAAAATGCCTTTATTTCATGATTAAACAATGTAATGTACATAACCAAACGACCCTAAGCAAAATCACTATGCTCCGGGTAGGACACAAGATTATTCAACAATTAAGAAAACAAATCATTACTGTTTAGTTGTCACAGAAACAGTTTCCCGGATAGACCAATTGCAGAGACTTTGTCCTGGCACGCTTGGCTTGATCCACGCATCCATATCACAGTCGCTATCTCCTTCTTCAGAATCGGAAACAGCATTAATAGTCTCAAAGCTCACCCCGCTTGGCGTGATGGTTATCGGCCCTCTGAACTTGGGCGTTCCTGAAGAGGATGCTGATGACGAAGGATGATATCCAAGCCCGAACTTGTCATTCTTTACGGGAATCTCCAATACCTGCCCTCAGCCCTTGGTTTTGCCTGCCTGCACTAGAGCCTGAGCCTCTTTGTATGGTGACACTGCCACATTTGATGCTTTACTGGGCCCTGAAGCTTTGTCCTTAATTCACAACCCCTCGAATGCTTGACAAGGTGTTTCGTGTATTTCACCGTCGACCTCGACATATTTGAACGAAGACAAATGGCTAACTAGAATATCTTCTTCTCCACAAACAGTGACGACACTATCCCCAACCATATACTTCAACTTTTGGTGTAACGTGGACGTGACTGCCCCGGCGGCATGGATCCATGGGCGCCCCAGAAGACAACTATACGCTGGCTGGATGTCCATTATATAGAATTTAGTTTCAAATACTTCAGGCCCCACCTGCAACGGTAATGTTATTGATCCGAAAACTGACCTCCTCGTTCCGTCGAACGCTCTCACCACTAAATCACTAGGCGTGCAGATAATCCCCCTGATATCTAACTTCATCATGGCTTTCTTCGGTAGCACATTCAGGGAAGATCCAGTGTCTACTAAAATATGGGACATGACCGTGCCCCGGCATTCTACTGACACGTGCAATGCCATATTGTGCTCTCGCCCTCTCGGAGTCAAATCAAAGTCCGTGAAGCCCAAACTGTGCCCCGCATTGACATGCACCATCACCCCTTCTAACTGATTAACAGAAACTTCTTGAGGAACGAACGACGTGTCTAGAATCTTCAGCAAAGCATTCCGATGGGCCTCAGAACATAACAACAATGATAGGATGGAAATTTTTGACGGTGTTTGCTGGAGGTGCTCAACGATTTTGTAATCACTTTTACGAATGAGCCTCATAAACTCCTCCACATCCTTAAGTGACGTTTCCTTTTCATTTGACTGAGAATGACCACTCTCAGTTACCTTGGCTTTACCCTTGGCCAATCTTTCTGCCTCTACCTTGGGCGACGTGAAGATTCTTCCGCTTCTGGTCATACCCCCTGTTCCGACAACATTATCTACAACCCCAGCTGGGTGTCCATTGACTTCAATTTTCTTACCATCGCAATATACCTCCAACCCGTAAGTCCACGACACTGCTTTAGTACTCTCAAAAGGGACTGGTCCTGCTTTAGTAATTGTGATCGTCGGCCGCCTGGCAGGCGCCATTATCGTTATTGTTGTCCTCGGAATCGTCACCGTCGCAACATCGTTCTACTCATCACCCAATGCCTCTGCAGGCTTTTCAACCGCGGTTCTGTCAAATTGCAAGGTACCTTCATCCACCATAGCCTGAATACCCTGCTTCAACTCATTACAACCCTCTGGATGGGTCCAACAATCCAAGCAAGATTCATCACAACCCGGGAATACACCCCCTTTTAACAACGTGCTTTTAATCTCACCCAACGGTGTCTTCAGCTCATTGACATCCATCACTAGATTCAGATTTTCTTCCGTCAAGATGGCATTTGCCCCATGATTGGGCATAGGCTGTTGTACGATATTTGGACCCACCTGTCCAAAGTTAATAGATTTGCTATCCAATAAATCCTGAACTTTGTGTTTAAATGCCTGACAAGTTTCTACATCATGCCCGGGTGCCCCGGAATGAAATTCACAATGCTTGTTGGTGTCATACCCATAAGGGAGTACCGCCCCTGTAGGTGGTGCCAAAGTCCTCTTTTCAACCAGGTTCAACCCTAGCAGGGTCTGGAGGAGTTCTGCATACGTGGAAGGAGGTGCGTCGAACACTCTTTTCGGTCTCGCATTCTATACCCTTCTCTGACCAGGATTCTGTCCTTGCTGTTGCTGTGGTTGTTGTTGTTGTGGCTGCCTTTGTTGAGGAAGCAGGATAGTGACACTGGCTATCTGCTGCGGCTGAACATACTGATTTCTTCCTCTTCCCCTGCCCCTGCCACCAAACACGACACTAGAATCACCCTGCCGTCTACCACCAGATGCTTTTCTGGCACCTCCTGCTGAAGTAGACTTACCTGCTTGAAACCTCCCAACTTTAACCTCGTTCTCAATCATCTCCCTCATAAGAATCAAATCTGAGAAACTGCTCAAAGATACACTAAACAATTTTTCGTAGAACACCCCCGTAAATGTCCCAATGAACATGTCATTCATCTCTCTTTCAATTAAAGGAGGATGCACCCTAGCTGCCATATCGCGCCACCTTTGCGCATACTCTTTAAAACATTCACCGTTCTTCTGTGACAAACCCTGCAATTGGACCCGGTTTGGCGCCAGATCGCTGTTATATTTGTAATGTGTCACGAAAGCATCAGCCAACTGCTTCCAGGTTTTGATCTATGGGGCTCCAGCCCCATATACCATTCAAGTGAAGGTCCTGACAAGCTATCCTGAAAGAAATGCATGAGCATCCTTTCATCATCTGAATACGCGGACATCCTTCTGTAATAAGAGCGGACATGGACCTTAGGGCAGGTGTCCCCTTTGTACTTGTCAAAAGTGGGAGCCTTGAATTTCAACGGCACCCTCAACCCTGGTACCAAGCCCATCGTAGTCATATCCAAGCCAGTGGAGTTCTGATTCACTACCCCCTTCACCTGTTCTTCAAGCATTCTGATCCTCTACACAGGATCAACAGGTCCTTCAAATCCCATGCCTCTTCCAGAAAAGGCGTCCTCCTGGCGGTCTTCACCCCAATTCACATTTTCATTTCCATATCCGTCGTAACCAGTGTTGCAACCAAACCCTTGCTGATTGATCATGGGACCTCGTCCCCCGTTACCGAAACCCTGGTTGATCCTAACAGGTCCAAACCCAGTGTTGACAGGAATCACCCCAGCACCATTCATATTGCCAAATCCACCATACCCCTGGTTAGTGTTACCAAAACCGTCATAACTGAAACCCTGAGTGTTGAAGCCGAATTTCCCGTCCTGATTGACGTAATCAAATCCTTGATCATTGTAACCGAAACCATTGTTGCCGAAACCATTACCGCCATTGTTGTTACCACCGCCTTGGTTGGTGTCTCCAAATCCAACATTGTTAACAACAGTCTCATTTCCATTCCCTGTGTTGCCATTGCCAGCGCCAGCGCCATCGTTTACAACCACAACAGGAGGGGTCACTACAGGTGGGACCACAGGCGTAGGGGGCCCATCCTCCGGAATAGTTTCAACAAGCGCATAATTGTGGTCATTGTTGCCATTCCCATTAGTCCGCGTCAGCAGCGGCTGTACCAAAATCTGGAGGCTCTCCTGGCCCTTAGCAATGTTCTCCATTGCTTGCATGAACAGGTTCAGCTTCTCGCGGATTTCCTGCATCTCCACATGGACTTGATCCATGATTCTCTTGCAGTTGTTTCGGGTTGAGTAGCGGTGGACTCTTTATTCGTCAATCCTGAAAAACCTGTGATGCAGGAAATAAGATATAGATTCGAGAATACCAGTCATGCAATATGAATGCGGATGCAAATGTGTAAATATGCTACAGGTTATACCCCCCCAATTCTAGTTTCGGAGAGAAGGCCATCATGACAATGGAGTCCCCATCAAGCAAGCAAGGAATCAGAAAAACTCTCATATATAAACATCAGTATAACAGTGACTTGGTGCGGAACCGGGTTCAACTGCAGAACTTGTCACAGAGGAACAACGAAGGATTCAAAGAATACGCCCAGCGATGGCGTGAATTAGCAGCTAGAGTTCAGCCGCCGATGGTTGAACGAGAGCTTGTTGAGATGTTTGTAGGCACTCTCCCGGGGGTCTATTATGAGAAATTGGTCAGTGGTATGTCTGGAAGTTTCTATGATCTCATCATCACTGGGGAGCACGTTGAAAACGGGATCAAGTTGGGGAAAATTCAAGGTGGTGATCTATCCTCAACTGGAGGAGGAAAGAAACCATATGGTAGTAAAAGGCGTGAAGGGGAGATGAGCGCCGTGTCTAACGCTCGAAGGAAAGGTAAGGGCCAGCGCCAGCAGGTGGCTAGCATAACCATCCCTGTTGTACAATAACCCCAGCCACAGCAGCAGCCTTAGCAGCAGCAGCCAAATCAGCAAGGGTACAGAAAGTATCAGAACAGGGCACCTCTGTCAAGTCGTCACCTCGAGACACCACCCATGTCTTATGCTCAGCTATTACAAACTCTACTTTAGTTACAGCTAGTCCAGAAGAGAACCCTAGCTCCCTTGACAGGGGCACCTCCGCCAGGTTATGATGCGAATGCAACATGTGATTTTCACTCAGGGGCACCTGGCCACACGATAGAAAACTGCAAAGCCTTCAAGCACAAGGTGCAATATATGGTGGATGCTAAGATCATCAATTTCTCAGATAATATGCCGAATGTCACAAAGAACCCTATGTCGAACCATAGAGGAGGTAGGGTGAATGCCATTATTGAAGACGAGAACTTGGATTTATTGACTGACGTCAAGGATCTGAAGACACCGCTTAGCTTCGTTAAAGCCAAGCTGATGAAGAGAGGCTTCTTTCCGGGATGTGGAGAACTATGTATGGGCTGTGCGACTCGTCCTGATGTATGCGAACAGTTGACGGAGGGGATTCAGAGTCTAATGACCGAAGGAATCTTGCAGTTTAGCCGAAGGGCCGAATGTGGATCTGGAGAGGTAATGCTGAAGCAAGATGATGAGGTTGCCACCATCACCATCCCTCGCCAAACAATAACCATTTATGCACCTAGGCCGCCCATAATTACCATCACGAAGGCCGGGCCGATACCTTTTGAAAGCACCAACGTTGTCCCGTGGCATTATGGGGCAGACGTTTACTGTAACGGACAGAAGTTGGAACTAGAACCATCTGGGCGGTGTGTGGATAACCTAGTGGGAGTTGGCAGAATCACGCGCAGCGGAAGAATATTTGCTCCACCTGAGATTATGGCGGACAAAGCGGACAAGGCTGAAGGAACCGATAAGGGAAAGAGTAAAGTCGTTGAGGAAACCCCTCGTGGGGTAGAGAAGGACTTACTTGTAAAGGATGCTGAAGAGTTCATGAGGTTGATCAAGAAGAGTGACTACAAGATCGTGGATCACCTCCATCAAACACCCTCGAAAATCTCCATCCTAAATTTGTTGCTGTGTTCGGAGTCACATCGCAACGCGCTGTTAAAGGTTTTGAATGCCACGTATGTACCACAGGAAATCTCGGTCAACCATTTGGAAGGGGTAGTAGCCCACGTGAATGCTGGAAATGGGCTAGGGTTCACTGACCTGGAGCTAACGCCGAAGGGAAGGAACCACAACAGTGCCCTGCACATCTCGATAGAGTGTAGGGGAATGATTATGTCTCATGTGTTGGTGGACATAGGGTCGTCGCTCAATGTTCTTCCGAAGAAGGCATTGATGAAGTTAGATACTCGGGGATTGATTTGCACACCCAGTGATCTGGTTGTGAAGGCTTTCGATGGAACCAAGCGTCATGTCTTTGGAGAGGTAACGTTGCCAATCCAAGTCGGGCCGGAAACTTTCGACGTAGTCTTCTACATTATGGAAATCATGCCTGCCTACAGCTGTCTCCTAGGCCGGCCATGGATCCATTCTGCTGGCGCCATGACCTCCACGTTGCACCAGAAACTCAAGTACGCTGTCGGAGGCAGCATCGTGACTGTATATGGCGAGGAAGACATAATGGTGAGCCATTTGTCGTCCTTCAAATATGTTGAGATGGATGGGAAAATCCACGAAACCCTATGTCAGGCGTTCGAAGCTGTTAAGGTCAAGGACGTGACTCCAGTAATGACCGAGAAACCAGAGATGACTCTCTCTTCCTTCAGGGAAGCCCGGGCCGTTGTTCAAGCCGGATATACCCCAGGCTGGGGGCAGGTTCTAGAAATACCTAACAAACAGGACAAGTTTGGGTTAGGCTACTCTCCTGCGGCTGAAGCATCCTCTTCTCACAGTGCGTCGCGAGGTAAAGGGCCGATCCAGTTTACAAGCGGCGGGGTAATATTCGAAAGTGTCAACGCAGTGTCTGAAGACGGCGAGGACAGCGATTGCGACCTAGACTCTTGGATCCAGCCAAGCAAACCAGGCCAGAGCCTCACCAACTGGTCCATCAGGGATACCATCCAAGTGACAGGCAAAGAGTAATTATTTACTTTCTCCGATCATTGTACAACCCTATGTCCTACCCGGGGCATAGTGGTTTTATTGCCAGGGCCTTGTTTGATTATGTACATGCATTTTACCAATAAATCAAAAGGCGTTTTTCTTCGCATTCAAATGTTGTGATCTCTGTTATTCCTGTTTTATATTTGTTTTGAAAAACAATAAAATGGCAATAGGTTTTGTGCTAACCTGCATATCCTTGTTTTAAGCTTAACCCTTGATTTTGCAGGAGCCACATAGCAGATGACATCGACTCTGGACCTTCTACGACTCACTTCGACTTCGATTGCCCGATCTATCAATTCGAAGAAGAGATTGATAAAGACGAAGACCTTCCCGAAGAGTTGGCCCGCTTGTTGAAACAAGAAGAGAAAGTTATTCTGCCTCATGAGGAAGAGATTGAGATTGTGAATTTGGGTTCTGAAGAACTGGTCAGGAACGTCAGGATAGGGGCCGCATTGCAGAGTGATGTCAAGCAGAGATTGGTCGAGATGCTGAGAGAGTATAGTGACATGTTTGCTTGGTCATACGAAGATATACTCGGACTTGATACTGACATCATGGTCTATCACTTGCCGCTGCGAGAAGATTGTCCTCCCGTTAAGCAGAAGCTTAGGAGGACGCGACTAGATATGGTCGATAAGATCAAAGAAGAAGTGCAAAAGCAGCTTGATGCTGGCTTCTTAGCGGTCCCACTTACCCTCCGTGGGTCGCCAACATAGTGCATGTACCGAAGAAGGACGGTAAGGTGCGGATGTGCGTCGATTATCGGGATTTGAATAGGGCAAGCCCTAAAGATGATTTCCCACTCCCTCATATTGATGTGTTGGTCGACAATACAGCTCAGTTCTCCGTATTTTCGTTCATGGATGGCTTCTCCGGCTACAATCAAATCAAGATGGCGCCGGAGGACATGGAGAAAACTACGTTTATTACACCTTGGGGAAAGTTTTGCTACAAGGTAATGCCTTTCGGTCTGAAGAACGCAGGGGCCACTTACCAACGAGCAATGGTTACTTTGTTTCATGATATGATTCATCATGAGATTGAAGTCTATGTTGATGACATGATTGCGAAGTTCCAAACGGAGGAGGGACATCTGGTCAATTTGCTGAAGCTTTTTGAGAGGCTTAGGAAGTTCAGGTTGAGGCTAAATCCTAACAAGTGTACTTTCGGAGTACGGTCTGGAAAACTACTGGGGTTTATCGTGAGTGAAAGAGGCATCAAGGTTGATCCTGCGAAGATAAAAGCAATACAAGAAATGCCAGCGCCAAAAACTGAAAAAGAAGTTTATGGTTTCCAGGGCAGAATAAACTACATTGCAAGGTTTATCTCTCAGCTCACGGCCACGTGTGAACCGATGTTCAAATTGCTAAAGAAAGATCAGGCGATTATCTGGAATGAGGATTGCCAGAAGGCATTTGATAAGATAAAATAGTATCTACAAGAACCTCCGATCTTGATACCCCTAGTGGCCGGACGACCTTTAATCATGTACTTGACAGTTCTAGAGAATAGTATGGGGTGTGTTCTCGGTCAGCACGACGAGACGGGCAGAAAGGAGCATGGGCTGGAGAAGTAAAAAGTTCACAGACTGTGAATCTCGTTACTTGATGCTGGAGAAGACGTGTTGCGCACTAGCTTGGGCTGCCAAACGTTTACGACAGTACATGCTCAATCACACGACTATGCTAATTTCGAAGATGGATCCGATCAAGTACGTCTTCGAGAAGTAAGCGCTTTCGGGCAGGATTGCCAGATGGCAAATGGTGTTGACGGAATATGACATTCAGTATGTTTCCCAGAAGGCCATCAAGGGAAGCGTATTGTCTGAATACCTTGCCGAACAGCCGATCGAAGATTATCAGCCGATGAAATTTGAATTCCCTGACGAGGACATCATGTTTCTCAAAGCAAAGGATTGCGATGAACCGTTGCCCGACGAGGGTCCAGATAGGAAATCCCAATGGAAATTGATATTTGACGGGGCGGTTAATTCTTACGGAAGTGGCATAGGGGCAATCATCACGACTCCCCATGGATCCCATATCACGTTTACCGCGAGATTGACGTTTCCCGTCACCAATAACGAAGCGGAGTACGAAGCATGCATCATGGGTCTAGAAGAGGCGATTGATTTGAGAATCAAGAACCTAGATGTATATGGTGACTCGACACTTGTGATCAACCAGATTAAAGGGGCGTGGGAGACTCGTCAATCAAATTTGGTGCCGTACATGAACTATGCCAAAAGGCTGCTTCCGTTCTTTGATCGAGTGGAACTCCATCATGTGCCCAGGGCTGAAAATCAGATGGCTGATGCCTTAGCCACATTGGCTTCGATGTATAAAGTCAATTTTTGGAATGAAGCTCCAAGAATTGTCCTTTCTCGTCTTGATAGACCTGCATTCGTCTTCGCGATCGAGGAAGCCTCCGATCGCAAGCCATGGTTCCATGATATCCAGACCTTCCTTATGACTAAGGAGTATCCCGCGGGAGCGTCAACCCAGGATAAGAAGACTCTGAGGAGGCTGTCTGGAAACTTTTATCTCAATCCTGATGGAGTTTTGTATAAAAGAAATCACGATCTCGTGCTACTCAGATGTGTAGATGAGAAAGAAGCGAGTATGCTCATGGAAGAAGTCCACGAAGGCACATTTGGTACGCACGCCGGCGGGCATGCTATGACGAGAAAGATCCTGAGAGCAGGATACTACTGGATGACGATGGAATCAGATTGCTTTCAATTCGCGAAGAGATGTCATAAATGCCATATTTATGCTGATAAGATTCATGTGCCGCCATGCCCGTTAAATGTCATGTCCTCCCCATGGTCGTTCTCCATGTGGGGCATCAACATGATAGGCAAGATCGAGCCTACTGCATCTAACGGTCATCACTTCATTCTAGTAGCCATCGACTACTTCACCAAGTGGGTGGAGGCAGCCTCATATGCTAATGTGACCAAGCAGGTGGTGGCTAGATTCATAAAGAGGGACATCATCTGTCGTTACGGAATTCCCGAGCGGATCATTACTGATAATGGTTCGAATTTGAATAACAAGATGATGAAGGAGTTGTGCCAGAGTTTCAAGATTGAACACCACAACTCATCTCCTTACCGGCCGAAGATGAATGGCGCCGTTGAAGCGGCCAATAAAAACATCAAGAAGATTGTACAGAAAATGGTTGTGACCTATAAGGATTGGCATGAGATGTTGCCATTTGCACTGCACGGTTATCGTACAACGGTGCGTACATTAACCGGGGCAACTCCTTTCTCACTGGTGTACGGTATGGAAGCTGTCCTACCGTTAGAAGTGGAGATCTCTTCTTTACGAGTTCTGGTTGACGTGAAACTCGATGAGGCAGAATGGATTAAGAACCGACTAAACCAACTCAGCCTGATGGACGAGAAAAGATTAGCATCGATTGCATATGGTCGTCTGTACCAGAGCCGAATGAAGAAAGCTTATGATAAGAAGGTGCGTCCTAGAAGCTTTCAGACGGGTGATCTCGTCCTGAAGAAGATTCTTCCTCCACACTCCGATCACCGGGGCAAGTGGACTCCCAATTACGAAGGTCCGTACGTCGCCAGCAAGGTCTTCGGGAGGAGTCTTGTTGTTATCCACGATGGATGGCAAAGATTTTGCATCCCCGGTGAACGCGGACGCAGTTAAAAAATACTTTGCTTAAAAAATGACCCGCTGGAAAGAAAAAAGAATATCCAGGCAAAAATGGGGCATCCCGGCGAACCACAAAAAAGGGAAAAAGGTTCGGGCAAAAATTAGGGATATAAAAGAAAAGAATGTACACCCGTAAAGTCGAAAACCTGGAAGGGCAACTTTGGCAAAAAAGGGTATCCCGGTGAATCGAAAACCCGAAAGGGCGATTCAGGCAAAAGTTAGGGATTTGAAAAAGCAAATGACTGCATTCCGCGTGTGGACTTTCATTGTTTAGTGGTTTGGAGGACCTGAGGGTCGTTTATCTGAATCAATCTCTTATGAAGTTGAAGCGTCGGAGAAGTATTGAAGTCGAGTGGGTCATAGAGGGATCAACTCATGGTGTTCGTCTACGCCTCATTGCCGACATTTGTGTATATACTGATGAATATTTATGTTTTTATATTTGCGCAGCTTCCTCATTCTAGGAGCTTGCATCTGTTGTAAAACATTTTCGCCCATTCAGGGGTTCGTTATCAATAAAATGTATACTATTCAGCAATTCTATTTGTTTGTTTAGCATTTATCTGTTTTGTTTGTGAAAAAGAACGCCGATGTTTTTGATAAAATGCGCATACATAAACTTACTGGCCTAGGCCACTGATTGTTGAAACAATGAATTACTTGAACATTGTCACAAGATGATAACCTTGATAGTTCCCTTTGAGAGGGGTGTCTTGTCTGTTTGTTTGTGTTGTTGCAGGTATAGCATATTCCAGGCAGTACGCCGTATGTTTCCCCAAGCGGGAGGATTCCTTCTTCTCCAACAAGTTCAGCAGCATCTCCTCGCAGAGTCTGAACATGAGATTGTAAGCATTGATATGTCTCCCCAAACAGAGAAGATTCTCTCCCTAATCAGATGTATCCTGAGGGATCGTCATCTCCCCAGCTGAGTCATACACTGAAGTGTGCGTTCATTCCCCAGCACTGGATCAAAGTGCAGTTCTCGTGAAAGACTATCCACAAGTATGCAGCACTCGATGGTTCAGACTGAAGTCTCCAGCGGAGTTGAAATTCCCCACAGAGTTGTATTCTCCCCGGCAGGTAGGGGTGATTCCAGCGTCTGGTTTCCTATCCTCAGCCGAGTTTGCAGTTCCCCAAGGGAGCCGAGTCCTTGGAAGCCGTTCAGGCCATGATTGGGTTTTCCTAGTAGAGTGTTGAATAGCTGATACTATATTTCCCCACCGGAGTCGTTATCTCCAGGAAAGTTTTAGCCGCGAAGGCCGTGCAGTTTATTTCTGCGATTAATATCATTTCCTTGACAATTTGTGGTTTGAATACCCGGTTGAGCGGGTCCAAGTTCTTGTAGAACCTTACTCCCCCTGCAGCAGTCGGCTGAAGTTCGTTTCCCCAGGCGGAATCCAATTGAGATTGGTGTGACTTCTTCTCCCCGGCGGGATGAGTCCTTCCTCCACCAGAGTGGTTCTTTCGCCTTGACAGGAGGTTTCTCCCTTCAGCATTTATTTTGCTGATGGGGTCATAGCACTTTGCATGATTGCATAGCATTTACCTTAAAAACGTGTAGCATTTCCACCGCGTGGAGCATTACGCCATTGTCAAAGCATATGCATACGAAACATGAGCTAGGTCGTTACCGTTCTTGTTTTGCAGATGTTCCTCCGCAGAATGGTTTGCTCAAGATGACTCTTGAATTCCACAGCAAAGTTGATTGCTTAAGATGATTCTTAAGATCCCCGGTGAAGTCGCCAGAGTTGGTTGCCCAAGTTGATACTTAGAGTCACCGGCAGAGGGTTTGCTCAGGATGATTCCTGAAATCTCCAGCAGAGTTATCGGTTCAGGATGATTCTTGAAGTCCCCGGCGGAGCTATCTGTCCAAGATGATTCTTGAAGTCCTCAGCAGAGTTGATTCGCCCAGAATGATTTCTGGATCCCCGAAGCAGAGTTACTTGATAGTTCTCCAGAATCCCCAGCGGAGATGTGTCATCCCCAACAAGTTTTAAACAGAAAAGTTGAAATTCCTGGAAGACTTGATGATTGAAGTCTGGCAGTAGTGCCAAATTCCCTAACTTACTGAGGAAGTCCAACTGTGATGTCGAAGCCGTTCTCCCAGCTGACGCGGAGTGCCCGACGGCGAAAGAATAGATATCCCTATTGGGTTCATGATTGACCGAGGATTCTATTCCCGACTTACTAACGAAGTCCAGCTGACGCCCGAAAATGTCTTTGAATGCCCGACGGCATAATTAAGTTGATTGTTAAAAAGTTCCTAATGACCTGATGAGTCCCGAGGAATCCTTCTGCCGCAGTGTCGCATAATGCCTAACGGAAGAATCAGCCATCATTCACCAGTTACCGAATAACCGGTGATCCCTTATAGACTTACTGATGAAGTCCGACAAGGATATTGTCGACGTTCCTAGCAACACGATGAGTCCATGGGTGACGATAAAGAATTCTTCTGCTAGGACGCAGAATGCCTGACGGCATGATCAACCATCCATTACCAGTTACCGTGTAACCGGTGACCCCTTGATGACTTGAGGACGAAGATCTACGGTAAAATCAGATGATTATCTTGACGGAGATTAGACCCTTCACCGATTACCGTGTGACCAATTCCCCAGCAGAGTTGTCGTGCAACTGGCATGCTCAGTTTTGAAGATGTTCTTACCAATCAGGGTATCGTTTACCTGCGTGGTTGGCAAATCACCAGTTACCGTGTAACCAGTGATCCCTCGATGATTTGAGGACGCAATGATATCAGATAAATCAGAGAATCATCCTGACGGAGATTCAGATCAGTATTTCTCTAGCTAGTTGTCGTGCAGCTATTATATCAGTTTCCGAAGATTTGTCCCATCAGAGTACCGTGTACTTGTGCAGTTGGCAAATTTCCGGGTTTGTTGGTATTCAACCGTCTCGTACCTTGATTTTTTTAGAACCGTTCACTTCTCACCCAGTCAGGTCTAAGCCGTTTGAATAGGGGCAGCTGTTGCACCCCAAAGTTTGCCCAACATTTCTTTACCTAGCTTATGTTTCATTTCATTCACATTAGCATTATCATTTGCATTTCATTGACATGTATGCAGGAGATCAAGAGGTATGATTACCAGTCAAGGGATACACAAGACTTTGAAGCTAGCTAAGAAGGTTATTCAAGTGTTCAAGGGTTGATATCCTTGTCAGAGAAATTAAAAGATCCTCAGAGAGAGTGATTGATGCCAAGAGGGTGTGTCTCCTAACTTGAGAGTTGTGGAAAGCCAGAAGATGATTCTGAGGCCATGAAGTTAGACTTAAGGTCTTGAGAGAGCTCATGAGAAGATTTGAAGATCACCTTGAGGCCTAGACAGGTCATTGTGCAAGAATAAGAAGGCTCAGCCATGAGTGGTGCAGCTAGGGTTTGATTGGGTCAACCCTAAGTCAACTGATGATTTGAAGAAGGTTGAGACCTAATCCAAGAGCCATGTGATCATGAATTGATACATTGAGATGTTCTAAGAGTGATTTTAAGGTTAATTCATCATGATTGAAGAGTTTGAGAAGTTTCAAGCTAGGGTTTCTAAGACTTGACAGTGTAAAATCCCCTAGTTTGGCCCCTATCTTCAAGGCAATTTAGCTCAAGATATGATTGTCATCTAATCTTTCCCCAAACATTATTGTTGTAGATCATGGTCTTAGCTTTAATTTGAGTGCTATAAGTCCTTGATAGGTTTTGTAGAACTCAAGTTATGGCTTTGACAAGTTACAAGTCATCTGAGGAATGTGAATTTGGAGCTTGAAAGTTACCCAACTTTCCTGAAACTTTTGCCCACGAAGGATGATTCCTATGAACTTTTGGTCAACATGAATGTTGTTCCTTATCCTCTTAGCTTTCCATAGAGTACTAGAAGTCCTTTATAGGATTTGTAGAACTCAAGTTATGGCTTTGACAAGTCAAAGGTATTTTGGGAATTTGTGATTATAGGTCATTTAGGATCATAGGTCATTTTCACCAACTTAGACACCTCAAATGAAATTTTGTTCAACTTGAAAGTTGCTCAAAATGGGGTTTTAACCTTGACCATGCATCAAGGAGACATTGAAATGGCTCAAGGAAGGATGTGGTTTGAGGAATTTTGAAAAAAGAAGAATTAAAGGCATTTAATGACCAAAAATTGAAATAATTCATTTTGTGTCCAAACAAGGCAAAATAATAGGTCATTTTGAATGGAAAAATCATTTTAGAAACTTTGGCAATGCTAGAATTTTGGTTTGAGTCCATTTTCATACCATTTCATGTTGTTACTTCATGATGAAGCAACATATCAAACTCACACCATTGGATTGCAAACAAGGAAGAGAACATAACAAACCAATCCAATATCTCATCAGATGAATTTTCCAAGCATTTTCATGCCCAAAGAGAGCCAAAATCGTGACTGGTGTGGGAGAGATTTTGGAGAGAAATTGAAATTGCAAAATCTCATTTGGGTGGTTACAGAACTTTCTAGATGATTCTAATGAGTTCTATATAAGATTTGGAGTGTGTTCAGCCATTTTTTTTGGAAGCATTTGAAGTTGGTAGCAGAGATAGCAAGTGAAAACTCAGAGCTGCAACTCAAGATCGTGTTTGGAGATTGAAGAGGAATCAAGCCAAATTGAGGTGTGCATTGGCTTCAGAGGAAGATTTGGAGTGAAACTGGATCATTGTGGAGGAGGAATCGAGCAAGAGTTGCATCTGTTCTTCATCTGAAACCAGGTTTGTATGAATTGAAATTGTGCTTAATTTAGGGAGAGATAGCTAGAAATCTTTATGTGGTTAGGTTCTTATCATGACATAGATGGATTTTGGTACACGAATTTGATGGATAGAGACACTCTAGGGTATGGACCATTTTCTGTTGAGCTTGATTTCTCAAGATTCTTGATGATACATTCATGATTGGATAGTGGAAATTGATCAGTGAAGAGTGTAGATTACATTAGGATCATTATCTTTGAGAATTGTGATGATCAAGATTTGGTGGATTTCTGAAAATTCTATCGTGTTTGGAGTTAGAGAAGGAATTAGTGAATTTGGATGATGGATTTGTGATCAGGAGGAAAAATTGAGTGGGATGATGATTTGTTTCAGTATTTTTATTGACCTGTGTACACCACTTCATCGGAGAAGACGGTGGCGCTGCAACTCAGGCCACCGTCTGAGAACTCCCTCCATCTCAGTTTGAATTTGGGGACGATGAGCACGAGCCCTCAGATGAAGGTTTGGCATTTGACTTAATCCAAGGATACACGGCCACGATTTGATTTTGAACTCTGAAGAGGGACTCTGAATGAAACGCACCATTTCATTAATTGGAATGGTTTGGGCTTAGCCCACTGAGTGTTATTCACACCCCCCAATTGGCCCAATATGTGAAATGAACTTGACATAATTGCTATTTGATACGCGTATTTTATTATTTTCTTCTTATTTTCTTATTTTTCATCATTTCATATAGTTTTGAAAATAATTCATAAAAAATAGAGTAATAACTCAAATTGATCCAAGTTTTTTTTCCCTGACTCATGAATGAGTCTAGAATTTTAGGAAATTAAAAGATTATGAATTCATGCATTTGTGATTTTAATTGCATTTTTTGTATTTTAATTGACATTAATTTCATTATGGTTGATACCTTGTCTTGTGAAATTTTGTGTGATCATTTGATGATGATTCTTGAGCTGATTTTTTGTGTGTAGTTAGTTTAGACATGTATGCTCCCTTTAGATTTTTCTCACATTTTTGTGATGAAATTAGGTGTTGGTTTTAAGTTGAAACTTTAGGTGCTCTAGTTTTAGGGTTTAAGCTTAGTACCTTGTGATTTAGAATTTATTTCTAGGACTTTGTGGATGATTTAACCTCTGGATTTTGTATGGTAGAGTCATGATTGACTTAGGTTCCCATAGTTATTTTTGTAGGATTTTACAATTGGTTTTAGTATTTTAGTTAGGATTAACTTTAGTACTAGGTTTTAGGTGATCCTAACTTGCTAGTTCAACTAGAATGATTTCTTTAGTTCCCTTAGCTTAGGGTTTTGCCTCTCTTGCTCTTTGCTGATGTTGAAGACTTGTATGGGCTGCTGAGGAATGCATGGTGGAGCTTGGACTTGAAGTTTGCTCTTCCTTTGGAGTAGTTTTGTTTAGGTGTTAAGGTTAGGGTTTGTAAGTAGAACTTCTAGATAGATTCTCTTCTTTCATAAACATGGAAGGTGTTGATCACTTCCATTCTTCCCTATGATGTAAGGTCCCCTTGTGAATGCCTCATCCCTCCTTTGGTAGGATGTGTGGCTCTTCACAAGTTGGTAGAACCTTTGAGGGTTCCTTTCTTTGATGGTGGAGTGTTTAGTGATGACCTTTGGTCTTCACTTTGCTTTCCACTATCCAAACCTTGCTCTTGTTAGATGAATCTTTCTCCCTTGCTAGAGGATGGAGTTCTTTGTTAGAAGATTGAAGATGCTAGAAGTTTCCACTTCTATGTATTTGAAGACTGCCATTGGAGCTGAAGCTTGAAGACCAAGAAGAACAAGTTGACACTTGTGAAGAAGATCCAGCTGAGATCAAATGAATAGCTGAAGCTTGAAGTTGTAGAATAAGTTGATACTTGTGTTTGATGCATTGAAAGCTTGAAGAAGCAAGTTGACACTTGCTATTGAAGATGATAGCCTTGAAGAGCAGTTGAAGACTGAGGACTGAACTGCTGTCAGAGGAGAGCTTTGCAGTGAAGCTGTGGGGGGCTGTTGATCTGCTTTCTTTCCTGTCTGTTTGCTTGCTGTGCAACTGTATTGATGTGACTTGTTTGATTTGCTTGATGCATTAGAATAAGTTCATAATTAGATTGATTTAAGCTAGGAGCATGATTGCACTAGAGGTTGAGTTGCTCCCTCTGCTTGTATTTTTACTGTATGGCTTTGCTTGCGGGTATTCGGTAGAGCCCTGCTCCCTTGCCAATGTGGGTTCTAATTTGCTTGATGGCATTTTTATTTCATTTCTCCTGTATGATTACAGTTATTCATACTTGGCTTGAGGTTGAGATGAGCTTGTGGAGGCTGATGCCCCACACACATTTCCTCCCTCACTTGCATTGCATGCATTTTACAGTCGTTTACTGTTTACTGTTCAAGCTGATGCTTTATCTGTTTTTGTTTATCATTGACATGATCCCCTAGGAATCTCACTTCCTTTGATAAGGAAGTGATGATTAGAACTTTAGGTTGAAACCTGTGCATGATAACTTCTAGGAGTTCCCTATTTCAAACCTCAACCCTAGGATGAATCCTTGGCATGACAACATTAGAACTTGATAGTCTCCCCTTAGTTGAACCTGTTCGTTCTCTCTTCTCATCTCAAAACAAATTAAAATACAGTAATAAAGGTTAACTGATGTCGTACGTTAAGAGCCTTAAGCTATCTGAGAAAGGGTTGTCGGAGAGTTTCTTTTCGACAGCTTGGGTGTTTAGTATGGCACCCTTTGGGTGACATGCGACGCATTCACTCTCAGGTCATAGTCTCTAGTGCGATATTGGTTGCAAACATCCATAAAAAACAGTTCTTCCGTAAAAGACAGAAAACAAACTTCAAACCTTTTTGCCCCGTGGACCCGTAAGTCAAAGGAAGATTTTCTGAAGAAAAGAGTGTCGTTAACTCCCAGTTCTACCGCAAACGGTAACGCCTAAGTCTCCAAGGGTCGAGCTGCGTACACCAAACTGTTGGAACTGTTTGTTAACCCTACTCGATAAAACAGATGAATCTGAATTCTCGTAATCCGTATTATCCCGAACTACGTAAGCTCTGATCTCTCATACCTGTTGAGAGTACGTAGGCACAATACTGATGTATTGGCGAGCCACCTTCCCCGTAACCCGTAGTTAGTCGAACTACGTTGACTCTGATTTCTCATTCTCTGATGAGAATACGTAGGCATAAAGTGCAATGCTTTGCCGAGTCATTTTCTTTTCTTTTTAAGCCAGCCTTGATAGGTAGATAGTAAACAAACCCGTCAGATAAACACAACAAGCATGGATCCCATCGAGTACGATGGACGTGAGGGGTGTTAATACCTTCCCCTTGCGTAACTGACTCCCGAATCCAGACATTGGTTGCGATGACCTTGTCTTATACCTTTTTCGTCAGGTTTTTTCCGATCGTTTCCTTTCCCGTTCTGAGGGATAAATAACGAAAGGTGGCGACGCTTCTGTTTTGCCGGCACCTTATTTTCGCAGTAGCGACACATGTGGGCCATGGTAGTAGCTGGCGTGATGTTTTTTCTTTTCATTTTACGCTTTAGCTTTGTGACTTGGCATGAGGAGCTTGAATATGACTTGTTTCAGATTTGTTTGTTTTAAAATGTAAATGAACTTTAGCATTCTTTGTCTTCTAAATTTGTACATGATTTGGACATTGGATATAATATTAGATATTTGGAAGATGGGTTAAAAATAGATTTATGGGATTGAACTTGAAAAAAGAAGGTTTAATTGGATAATAAAAAAGGATACTAGTTTAGGAATTGTAAATGGATAATGGATATAAATGGTTTAGGAAATGGATATTGGTTTAATGGCTAAAAATGGATAGGATGGAGTAGAAATAAATTTGAAAATGGATAGGGAAAATGGATAAAAATTGATAATGGGTTTAGAATGAAAATGGATAAATGAATTAAAACTCCTCATGAGTCCTTGCTTGATAAACTGATGAATTCTAATACAAAACAAATTGACCTTGAATACACATTGCCTGAGAAATAGCCACTGATGCAGGTAACTTGAGATTGAAGCAAGCTCTCGATGGTTTGACCAAGATGAGGTCAAACTTCCATATGACCATAACTGAATAACCGCACATGACTTGAAGCTATGTCATCGTCCCAGATAACCCTGATCTCTTATCAATGGTGAGAAGAAAACCATAATCTTGAGCTAGTTGAATATAAGCTTGCCAACAAACTTGAACCAAAGAAGTGATGAAACCATATGCTCTTGATGCCTGACAACTCTTGAAGATGATAAGCTTAATACTTGATGATCTATGATGTGAAATTACAATAATAAGAATTCAAACCTCTGCCAAACTTGAATGAAAGTATCTCAAGGTATATAGGAAGCCCTGACTCAGAGAAACTCCTGATCCCCTATCTTAGAAAACCAATGTGACGTATGATTATGAATTATGACCTAATGATGATGTAAATAAACGTGAAGCGAAAGCCAATTAGAGTTAAAAAAAAGGGAAAATTTTGGGGTGCTACAGTTTCCCCTATTCAATCGACTTGGACCTGAAGTTATGAAAAGCAACGACTTTCAAACATTCAAGGAAAAAGGTGATTGAATACAAAAAGAACCCAGAAATTTTCAAACTGTGGGGAGAGAAAAGATAAATGTGATAGGGTGCTAGCCAAAGGCGGACTCTAAAAAGAATGTCGACCACAAGCAGACTCACAATTAAAGGATACTAGATGAATGCCAGTCACAGGTATACTTACATCATTGCAAGAAAAGGAATGTCGGCCACAGGAGGACTCACAACCAAAGGATAACAAATGAATGTCAGCCACAGGTGAACTTACAACCAAAGGATAACAGATGAATACCGGTCACATGAGGACTCGCATCATCACAAGAAAAGGAATGTCGGCCACAAGCGGACTCACAACCAAAGGATAACAGATGAATTCCGGCCACAGGAGGACTCACAACCAAAGGATAACAAATGAATTCCGGCCACAGGCGGACTCATAACCAAAGTATAACAGATGAATAACGACCACAGGCGGACTATCATCATCGCAAGAAAAGGAATGTCGACCACAGGCGGACTCACAATCAAAGGATAAGAGATGAATTACAGCCACAGGCGGACTCACAACCAAAGGATAACAAAGGAATACTGGCCACAGGCAGACTCACATCATCAATAAAAGGAATGCCGACCACAGGAAGACGCACAACCAAAGGATAATAGATAAATGTCGGCCATAGGCAAACTCACAACCAAAGGAAAAGAAAAGAATGCCAGCCGGAGGCGGACTAACATCTAACAAGGAAAGGAATACCGACCACAGGAAGATTTACATCCAGAAGATAATAGAATATGACTCCTCTAGGGAAAAGATAAGCCTAATCAGACAACCCTGTAGGGGAGATCAAGTAAGATGAGTGAGTTCATCGGAGATTTCACTAGGGGTAAAGTAAGACAAAATCTCCCGAGTTATGCCATTTTCCGCCGGAGAAATATCTGGCAAATATGATATCAAACTTGGCTTATGCTTCGAATGTATATGTTTGAATTTTTCTATAGCGTAATGCTCCAGATAAAATGGAAAGGCTATGCATTTTAAGGATGCAATGAAAAGATGCTTATGATATGCAAAAGAACACTCCACCGGGAGACGTGCCGAGGAAACCAGAAATAAATATGTTGGGGAAAACAAACTGAATTACCTTCCTGATTATAATCTCTGCTAAAGAGAAACCTAGAATTAACTTCCATTATGTAGAGAAGTAAAAATAATAGACATCTGCTGGGGAACCGTCCCAGGAATCTGATGAAGAAAAGTGCCAATGATCATTGGACTTTGAACCTGCTGGTGATATCAATCAATGATGACTTACCTGTTGAGGAAATCAATACCAAACTCTGCTTGGGGAGAAAAGTCAACGGTACCAAACCTGCTAGGGAATAACATTGAACTTATCCTTCTGTTAGGGAAATAACCTTTAACCTTACTCTGTCGGGGATAAGGAAACACCGTTATTGGAGATGCAAACATGCTCGGGAAGCACAAACCCACCATAACTATCTTGGCTGGAGTAGCACATTTCTTGCTAGAGAGCAATACCACTTTGGTTGGGGAAACAATCTTCTGAACTCTTACTGGGGAGAGTAATTAGAGATTTCACAGTGCTCTATTGAGGATGGAAAAAGCTTAACAATCTCTGCTAAAGAGAGCAACTCTACTAGGGAGAAGAGAGGTCAAACGAGCCTCATGTTGGGGGATGTGAAGATATGTGAGCCACTAGGAATGATTGTGCCAAGTACAGTTGGGATTTCGGTTTAGGGATGAGACCATATTGATGGTTATTGGATTTCTTTAGGCATTTTATTCTTGGGTGCCAATGAAAGTAGACTTTGAAGGGGGGCTACCAGACGAGAACTGGTACTTCAAAAGGAGTAGAATACCAGACGAGAACTGGAGGCAAAAAGGTTAAGTTATCAGAAGAGAACTGACTTCTTGCTAGTATCAGACGGGAACTAATTTTGTGGTTTTCCAGATGATAATTGGACTTTGAAACAGTGTTTACCAGACGGGAACTGGTTAAATAATGGGTGACCATATGGGAACTAGTGTAAAAGTTGACGTGTACCAGGAGGGAACTGATATTTGGTGAAGGATTGGCCAGACGAGAATTGGTTTTGAAGTGATTTAGGTTATAAAGTTCTGACAGGTAACAGATTCAAGCTGTGGGATGAAATCCAATGACAAAATACAAGAATGTGAAGATTCCCAGCAATGGAAGAGGGGTCTTTTGTAGCAAGGATTCTTCAGAAGGAAAAGGTTATCTGATAAGGTGATGGCATGATTCCTTGAAACCTGTCTTGAACTCAACAGTTGCTGATGAAGTAGAACTTGCTTGAGTAGCTTGAAAGCAAAGAGAGTTTTGCCCCAGTGTAGTTCAACTTGCCCCAGTCTGGTCCTCGAAAACGTTCACTTTGAAAGGAAATTGGAAGTAGCTTGCCATGAGACGACCTCAAGATGGCTTGCCCCAAATTTGCATTATAAAAGGATTTATCCCCGATTAACTGACTCATGTATTGGTTGGCTTCAGTATATTCTAGATGTATTTTCCCCCTGAATGAGCATTGAAGCTACTTAACTTGTGATGACTGAATAGTGGAGGGATTTTCCCTTAATTAAAATAACCTCTAGATGGCCATCCCCTGATTGGTAGAGTCTTGAGATAATTTACTTATGATCAACCAGTTCTTGAATGATTTGCCCCATAATTAACTGACTGATTCCATATTTATTTGATGTCAATGCCCCAGATCCATAAGGCTACAAGATATACTGGATTCTGATCAACTTTGCTGAATGATCCAGTCCTCTTCGATTTCTCCCTGTTGGAATTTCCTCAATGTTAAATACTGACCTGCAATTAAAATTGTTCGTTCACGAATGGTAATTTTAATGTGATGCTCATGCAGATTTTGAAAAAAATTAATCATTATTAGAATGGTGTGATAATGTCTGACGAGCGGACCATTAGTCTAAATGCAGTACTGATTTGGCTAGTGAAAGATATGGCAAGAAGAAGATTAGCAGATCTTGTAGGTGTCAGTTTACACAACCATGCTGTAGTACCCTTCAGAACAAACCCTGCCTCAATTAGGCCTTTTAAGGGTTGAATCATGGTTTGGTTCACGGTTATTGAAACAAGAGATGAAGGCTCAAAATTTGATTATTACCTACCCCTTCTCCGTGATGATCTCTAGTCCTACATTCAGCTAACTTGGCACAAGCACTCACCTTTCAAAAAGTTTATTGAATGATAGGAATGATGGTTAAGGAATCCACAAGGTTTTCGGAGTGACATCCATCCCTATTATTATCTTTGTGTTAGTAGTCACACGACTTGTTCTGGCTTGAGGATTTTCCTTTTGTAATCTTTTTCACTTATTATTCTTTTATTTTTCCTAACTTTTTCCTGAACTGATTCTTTTTGAAAACTTTCGATTTTAAAGTCCAACTGGAGGCTCTAACTTTTGCATAAGTTACTTATTTTCCGTTTTTTGACTTAGCGGGCTTTCTTTCTTTTATTTTCTTTTCTTTTGAACATGTTATGTGACACTGACTGTCCTTGGTTTCTCTGAAAGGGTTGTGACTGCCTCACTCTTCATGGTGAGGGATAACCAATGTGGTTTCATGTCTTGTGACCTCCTGATAAGGAAAGAAAGGTGATTGATCCCCGAATGGGATACTCCTTTTACAATTTGGACGCTCGGTCAAATTAACTGACAACTACCCTGCCCTAGGTTATAATGTGAGGGTTTGAAAGTCTGAAGGAAACTCCTACTTCTATGCTCAAAGTGGATAACTAGGTACTAACTCCTTATGCATCTGGTGTTTAGAGGATTCGAAACAATGCCTGTACATCATTAGCAGGATTTTATCTGAAAGCATACGATCAAAAATTATGGGTATTCAGTTTTTCGTCATCCTCCCTCCAAGTCTTTGCTAAAACAACAACGTGATAAAGTGAAGTGAGTGAGAGGTATATGTTTCTGTCCTTTGCAATAAATGAGAAAAATGAGCGAATGCGACATGATTAATTCAGAAAATGCATAATCACTTCATTAATTTTACCATTCAAAACAACAATGTTTAAAAACAAGTAACAATTAACAGGAAAGAAACTACAAATGCAAATGATAGAAGTGATCCAATGATTACCAATGTTGAGGATGTTTTCCTATCTAAACCACTGGCTTGAGGAGATGACCCTTGAAGTCTTCGAGCTTAAACAGATGAGAGGTTGACTTGCACAACCAAATTTCCTTCTAGAAAGGATATGTATCCTTTGTCAATTAACTGTTGTACCTTGGCTTGAAAGGCTTTGAAATCTTCAGTTGAGTACCCCATGGATCCTCCATGATATCCATACTGTACATGAGGATTGTACCCAAGAGGGTATGGTTCAAGAAATAACTTGAGATTCTTGGGCTCCACCAATGAGTTTCAAACTAGATGGTAGAAGTTGACTGTACGACATAGGCACCGGATGAAGAAGAGCATTCCTTCTTTCCAAGTTGTTGTGAGGCCTATCCTGATTCTAGGGCTAATTCTGATAACCTTGGCCATGGGCTCATTATTTGCATGAGGAGTAACCCAAGGTTTCTGATATGGTGCTTAAGAAATGACGATTTATAAGAAGATGAAGAACCAAAATATTTTACCGATGCGACTTGAGAATACTTAACATCTTTCATTACTGCATTGATTTCATCCTCCTTTTCTTTTTGGGAAGTGCCGAGGGATTAATTCTCACTAACCTAACTGCTTGAGACATCCTGAATTTTTCCACTTGTTAGGCCATTCTCAATGCGTTCTCTAGTTATTACCAGGTCAGAGAAGTTTGACGTACCACTGCCTATCATATTATCTAGGTGTCGCTGTTAGATGCCAAACTTTGCTTATTTGATCTATCAAATGTTGACATCTTTCATTCTTTTTGTAGAGAAAGTGATTAGAATCATTCTTGTTTTTAATGATATGCTTCATTATGTGAAAATGTCTTGGTTGCTTTGATTTGTGTGCTATTCTGCAGGAAATAGGCATGAAAACATGCAGAGTAAGACACAAAAATTGTGACAAGGAAACCAAGTCAGCATGAAAACATCAACAAGTTCTCCCAGAGAACTTGCTAGCGACTCTGCCCAGAAAAACATCAACAAGTTTGCATAGCGAACTTGCCAGAGAAGGCCTTAGAGAACATGGTACTGTTCATACAGAAAGAAAAGGAGCCTAAGTTCATTGTACGAAGGAGCTAGCGAAGAGTTCGCTGGAGCAAAAAATAAGCGAGTGCCTAGAGAACACCCCCAAACTTGAGGCAGTAAGTATTTGGACAAGATTCACTGTGCAAAGTCTGCAGCAAAGCCTTCACACCGCAAAGGATTCTTCGTACAACAAACATGTGGAAATAGCTCAGGGGCGTCTTCACTGTACACTGCCACTTGAACTGCCATTTTTCGTTGTTTGCTAGGCGAACATATTATTCGCAGTGCGAATATGACAGCTTAGCAGCATGTCTATAAGTAGTATGTGGTACTTTTTGCCAAAATATCTTTTTTCTTGTACCTTTTCTAGTTTGAGAATTTTCAGAGCAAAAACCCTAGTTTCTCCATTTTTCATCATCTCTTAGCCATCTTTCACAAAAAGAAGGTGGATTCCCATCCAATCTTGATTATTCGACTCGAATGTTGATCAACCTTTTTCCGAAACTTGTTGCTCAAGCTATCATAGAAATGGGTGGCTAAAACCCCTCTTTTGTCAAGGTTAGAGGTAGCTAGTTTTGATTTTATGTATTCTTCTTAATCTTTTGTATGTGAACAAGGATTTGATCAATATAGATAAAGTTATTTCCTACCTTATGTTATATTTATGGTTTAGATTGCTTTAGACATGAACTTTTCAAGTCTTGACCTAGCTTCTTCATCTATCAACTATACAAACTCTAGACATAGATTTGGAAGTTGATATTCGTATTGTATTGATCTTAATGATTATCTTTTTGAATGTTATTTAGAGAGATCATTTAACGGTCAAAATAATAACATTCACGAAATCGCTTTAGAGATGAACGTTTTTGCGAGGATACGCGATTATGTTGGTTAAAACTAAGTTCACATATTTGATTGGTTGGATACGTTTATGACGAATCAGTGAACCCTAATCTTGGCATGCTTTTTATCAAACTAAAACCAAATTTTACTTTGTTTTATTTCTTACAAACTCTTGTTACAAAATAGAAACTATTTAAAAAACCCTTGTTCTTAAATCATTAAACCATTGAATGACAAGAATCTAATATTCTCATCAATCCCTGTGGATACGATAAAACACAACCAAAACTACTTCTAACAAATTGGCACCGTTGTCGGGGATTGTTAGTAGAATATTGCAAGCATTACAATAGTTTAGTGATTTTAAGATTTGTGTATTGTGAATATCTTATCTCTGTAATGCTTTGTGCTTTTTGATCTGTTTGGTTTGTGTGCAGAATTTGTTTATGCGAGGACAAGTCCGGCTGAAAGACCTTCTTTTTTATCCTGAGATTGAAAAAAATGCTCGTCGTACCAACAGTTGCACAAGGCGAAGACGACAACAAGCTAGGGAAAGATATGAGCACGGTGAATCTTCTTCATCCACTCCACCTGATTCACCAATCATGGCACCACCACCACCACCTCCAGTTTCAGTTCCATGTACAAATAGTCCAAGACACACTGCTCAGTTTGCGCGCAATCTCCAAAATGGAAGGCAAGCTTAGATGAAAATGGGAATCCTTGCACTCATTTATTAAAATCCTTTCACGGGGTTAGATTATGAGGATCCGTTTACACATCTTACCAAATTCTATGAGATTACGGGTGCAACGGGAGCACCAGAAGCTGATGTAGAATCACTATTTAGGATGCTATTTTCTCATTCTTTGATCAGGAAAGCGAAGGAATGGTATCTTGATCAGTCTACAACAGTAATGACAGATTGGAATTTATTGGAAGAAAAGTTTCTTGAACGGTTCTTTCCACATAACCGGTTCATGGAAGCAAAGACGACTATTGCTGTATTTTCATGAGGAGGAAATGAATCCCTCAACGAAGCTTGGGAGAGATTCAAGTTGATGTTGAGAAAATGTAAAGGACACGGTTTTGATGAACTTACGCAAGTTCACATTTTCCTCAATGGTCTCCTCTTGGTTCACAAGACCTTGTTGGATGCTACTACGGGGGGTTCTTTGATGTTGAAAAGTGCCGAAGAAGCAATGAAAATCATTGATAAGATGGCGCTTAATGATCACCAAGGAAATCATAACCTTGGAGTAAGTCAACGAAAACTAGGAGTGCTAGAGTTAGGTACCAATGATGTTATTCTTGCTCAGAACAAACTTCTACCATAACAAGTGGAGCTTTTAACTCAACAAATATCGAAGCTTCCACAACAAATCAAAGAGATGCAAGAAGTTCCTACCAAAGCTTAAGTGGCAAGTTGCGAATTATGTAAAGGCGACTATTCTACCAGGTATTGTCCTCCGATAGTGGAAGAAGTTAACTATGCCGGAAATCAAAACCAGTGATACCAACCAAGGCCACCTTACCAACAAGAAAATAAAGGGTATCAAAGAACAAATCAAGGGTATCAACAACCTCGGAGGCCGCAAGAAGCCGAAACTTCAAATCGTCAACAATACCAAAATTACACTCAACCTCCACAAAATCAAAGTGCACCTTCAAAGATGGAAGAAACTCTTACTCAATTTATCCAAATGTCAATGTTAAATCAAAAGAACACCGATGCGGCTATAAAGAATTTGGCAACACAAGTGGGTCAATTATCAAAACAATTGGTCGATCAACAAAAAGGGCCCTTTACGGCTACCGCTCTCCCAAATCCTAAGGAGTATTGCAAGGCAATTCTCACAAGAAGTGGTAGGGAGATTGACATGGGTGTAGGTGAGGAGGTAGTAGAGAAAGAGGTTGTAGTTGAAAAAGAAAATGTTGAGAAAGAAGTAGAAAAAAATGTTGAGGGAGATTTAGTTGAAAAAGAGAGAGTGAAAAAGAGTCAGGAAGAAGATAAAAATAAGAGAGAAGAAAAAGTGAAAAAGTCTAGGAAAGGGAAAGAACAAGTGAGCACTATCCCAATTCAAAATTTTCCATGTCCACATGCTTCATCAAGGAAAGATAGTGTGAGGAACTATGCTCGGTTCATGGACATATTCAAGCAATTGCAAATCAATATTCCATTTCCCGAAGCATTAGAACAAATGTCCAAGTATGCGAAATTCATGAAGGACATCCTTACAAAGAAGAAGAGGTATACAGATCAAGAAACTATCATGGTGGATGCTAGTTGTAGCGCAATCATTCGACGTACTCTCCCGAGAAAAGAAAGTGATCCAGGACGAGTCACTTTGCCCGTTACAATTGGAAACACTTATATTAGAAATGGGTTGGTCGATTTAGGCTCTAGTATCAATTTGATTCTCTTGTTCATTGTGAAGCGGTTGGGATACATGGAGTTAAAGTACATTCAAAGGACATTGCAACTTGCCGACAAATATACTATTCACCCCCATGGTGTAGCAGAAGACGTGTTGGTAAAGGTTGACAAATTTTTGTTTCCAATCGACTTTATGGTGATTGATATGGAGGAAGATGAAGACTCTCCCTTGATTCTTGGGCGACCATTTATGAAGACTGCGCACATGGCAATTAATATGGATGATGGTCTAATTAAAGTTAGAGTTCTATATGAGGAGATTTGTTTCAATCTTTTTGAAGCCATGAAGCTTTCGAAGGACAAGACCGATTGTATTAGAATCGATGCAACAGAAGTGGTGAACGAAGAAGTTAAATAGTTGTTGTAAGTTCCCACACCATTATAACAAGTTCTTGCCAATTCTCTTTCAAATGTCAATCATGAAGAAGAAAAAGAGATTGAAAAGTGTTTGCGGGAGCTTGAAGAGTTAGAAGAAATTCCTCCTTTGAAAGAAAGGGTGGAAATTTTGAAAAAGGAAAACAATGAGGAAGTCAAACTTGAGTTGAAATTGTTACCATCTCATCTTAAGTATGTTTTTCTTGATGAATAGAAAAACAAGCCGGTGATCATAAGTTCGAAGCTAACCATGGAGGAAGAGAAAAAATTAATTGGTGTTTTGAAGAAAAATCAAGAAGCAATGTGTTGGACTCTTTCCGACTTGAAAGGTATAAGTCCATCCTATTGTATGCATCGAATATTCATGGAGGAAGATTTCAAACCGGTAGCTCAACCACAAAGAAGATTGAATCCTACCATGAAAAAAGTGGTGAGGAAAGAAGTTGTCAAAATGTTGGATGCTGGAATGATTTATCCTATTTCCGATAGTCCGTGGGTTAGTCTGGTTCATGTGGTGTCGAAGAAAGGTGGAATGACGATTATCCATAATGAGAAGAATGGGTTGATTCCAACAAAAACTGTAACAGGGTGGAGGATGTGTATCGACTACCGTAGGCTCAATTAAGCTACAAGAAAGGATCACTTCCCTCTTCCTTTCATGGATCAAATGCTTGAGAGGATTCCCGGTCAAGAGTATTATTGTTTTTTGGATGGATACTCGGGGTATAATCAAATCATTGTCAACCTGGAGGATCATGAAAAAACATCTTTCACTTGTCCTTTCAGAATCTTTGCTTATAGAAGGATGTCGTTTGGCATGTGTAATGCACCGACGACTTTTCAAAGGTGTATGCAAGCTATATTCTCGGACTTAATTGAAAATACTATCGAGGTGTTTATGGATGACTTTTCAGTTTTTGGTTGTTGCACCCTAAAATTTGCCCACCAGTTTTCTAGCTTTGACTGGCTTTTGCTTCGTTTTCATCTGCATATCATTTAGGTCGCATTTTGCTCGTGTTATCGGCTGGATTGAATTTATCAGGATGTTAGCCGCTTTACTTGCGTTTTAGGCGATTCAAATCAATTCAAACAAGAAGTTCAGTGTCGAGATCGAGCGAAAGTCGCTCTCTTCCTGATAATTCAACCCGTGCTGGTAATTTTGGCGCATTTCGAGGCTCGCCCGTTTTTCCATGACATTTTGCATTTTTATTGCTATTTTTGCTTCATCATTTAATTATGTAGAAAATATTTTGAATAGGTTTTAATTTTGTTTTTAAGAGTGGATAGATATTATTTTTAGGATAGAATTTAGGTTGTTAGGTTTTTATTGGAGTTTAATAGAATTATTTTTGTTTCTATTAGGATATAGATTTTTATAGAATTTTTAAATAGTTTAGATTATTTCATTTTTAATAGAAAATAGGAAATAGAGATTAAAATAGGTTTTTATTTAGATTAATTAGTTAATTAAGTTTTAGTTTATATTATTTAGTTTAGATTTGTTTTAGTTATAATTAGGAGTTAATTTTTATTAGCATTATCTAGCTAGATGTTAATTTGGTTATTGATAGTTTAGTTTGTTTTAATTAAGGGGACCTCATTTGCATTTGCTAGTCAACGTTAACTTTGAATTAACCATAGATCAACATGTTATTAACATCTTAATTAAGATTAAACGACATCACAACCAGGCCACGTGTCGACATCCCACTATATATGTCACTGTTTATCTCCTTCCTTAAAAAAAACCCTACACGGAAAACCTAGCGCAGCCACCATCTTGAAACCAACAACATCAACTTCATCTCCTCAAGCAACATTCAAAACCCAGATTCCACCATGGACAATCACCACCCGAGCTTCATCATCGTTCTAACCTAAACCCAGATTTTTCCACCCCAAAATCCATTGTTCATCATCAAACCATTCCATCTTCAACCTCTCAAAACCTTTAACTCCTCACAACAATACAACTCCCTCTGCATCCTTCTACCAACCACCAGACATAACACCTTCAAAACTCCATTAAACCTGCTTCAGAACCATCATCTTTCTCGCAAAACAGACCTAGAAACAACCCCACGACTCAAACCTCACCACCATATCAACCCACCATTTTTCCAACATCAGAATATAAATGAAAACCGTTTTTCCACAACTCGCTGTTTCCGAAAACATCTCTAACCGTTTTCTTGAACCCACGACCTGTAACAAATGTTAGAACACAGATTGGTGTTTAATTATATCTCTATGTTTTGATGATAACTCTAATGGAATTTTGTATTAAGAAAATATATACTCTAATTTTGTTCAAATGTTTTTTTTCCAGATATTAAAATAAATATTCTTATGGAAGCAAAAATGCATCTGAACAGTATTCTACGCAAAGCTCTGAAGCATCAGAAGCAAGTGATCAGAAGAATCTGAGCACTGCCAGAAGACTCTGACGCAGAAGCTGCAGAAGACTCTGAAGCAGAAGCTGCAGAAGACTCTAAAGCGTAGTTGAAGAACTTGTATGAAGAGCTTCAAGCATTGTTTCAAGAAGACTCTGAAGTATTGTTCGCTGCAAGTACAAAGGCTTTGTTATTCAAGCTCTACTCTGATTGATACTCACGCTGAAAGCACTGGCTGCAAAACTCTGATGACATCAAGACTCTGATGTTGATAACTTTGAGACAGAAGCCTTGTTGAAGAAAGTATTATTCAAAGATATATCCGTTGGAATATTCCAAATGACTCTTTCCTTATTCATGTATGGCACAAGAAATCAGACAAAAGGGATTTGTCTGAACATTCCTCTTCTGGGAAAGCTAGAGTCAATAGAAGACAAAAGGCTACAGCTACTCAGCAGTGCACAGTCTTCAAGCATTGGACTTTCTGCCTATAAAAGGATGTCTTCAACAACATTTCAAAGTTGACTATTCATTTTGATTTATCAAACTGAAAAACTACTCTCAAGCTCTCATACAATTTTATTTCATAAGCTGAATAGTTTTTATTCGTTCTTAAACTAAGTGTAAAAATCACAGTTTGTGATATAGCTTTTTAGAAGCATCTTAAACACTTGTTTAGTTTACATTAATTTGTAAAAGGTTCCTTAAGAAGACCAAGTTGTGGTCATAATTTCTTGAGAAGACTATGACATTTGTTCTTAGTGGTTGACACTGTAATCTGTTTGAATATAGTGGATTAAGTCCTTGTGGAGAAAGGCAAATCACCTTGATAGGGTGAACTGGATTAGTTGAGTTCAACGAACCAGGATAAAAATCTTGTGTTGATTTTATTACCTTTATTTTTCTAAACCTTTATTCAACCCCCCCCCCCCTTCTAAGTGTTTTTCTCACCTTCAGTTGGCATCAGAGCTCCGGTTCTGTTAGTGCTCTCACTTTACCGTGAACAGAAAAGATCTAGTTGAGAAAAACTCCATACATCTTGTTCTTTATTCATCATGGCTGCTGAAGCGTCTAATTCAACTTCTTACATTAACAGATACGATGATAAATATAGAATTAGCACCAAACCTCCCATGTTTGATGGTGAGAAGTTTGACTACTGGAAAGACAGAATAGAAAGCTTCTTTCTGGGTTATGATGCTGATTTGTGGCATTTAGTAACTGATGGTTACACTCATCCTGCCAATCATGAAGGGAAGAAGATTGACAGAAAATCTATGTCTGATCTTCAGAAAAAGGAGTTCATAAACCACCACAAAGCAAGAACCATATTATTAAATGCAATATCTCATACAGAGTATGAGAAAATAACAAACAGAGATACTGCATTTGATATGTTTGAATCTCTAAAGATGACTCATGAAGGGAACTCACAAGTTAAGGAGACCAAGGCTCTGACGCTGATCCAGAAATATGAAGCCTTCAAAATGGAGGAGTCTGAATCTGTAGAAACTATGTTCTCTAGATTTCAGATTCTCACAGCTGGCTTGAAAGTTCTGGACAAGGGTTATTCCACTGTTGATCATGTCAAAAAGATCATCAGAAGTTTGCCAACCAGATGGAGACCAATGGTCACAGCTCTGAAGCTTGCGAAGGATCTGAACAAGATCACGCTGGAAAAACTGATCAGCTTCTTGAGGAGTCATGAGATTGAACTAGAGGAAGACGAGCCTCAAAAGAAAGGTAAGTCAGTTGCTTTAAAGTCTAACAAATCTGTTAAAGCGTTGCAGGTTATAGAAGAAAGTTCTGAAGAATCTTCTTCTGAAGAAGAAGATGAATTGTCCCTGCTGTCCAGAAGGATCAACAAACTCTGGAAGCATAAACATAGGAAGTTCAAGAACTTCAAGAAACCAGATCAACGTAAAGAGTCTTCTGGACACAGAAGATCTGGGAAGAAAAAGGTTGTCTGCTATGAATGCAAGGAACCTGGGCACTATAAGAATGAATGCCCAAAACTTCAGAAGGAGAAGCCAAAAAGGAAGTCTGATCATAAAAAGAAAGTTCTGATGGCAACCTGGGATGATTCAGATGCATCTGATTCGTCATCAGAGTCAGAAGAAGAATGTGCAAACATGGAACTCATGGCTGACGTAGAAGACCATGCAGAAACTTCTAGATCAGAATCAGAATCAGATTCTGAGGAGGTATTTTCTGAATTCACTAGAGAAGAACTTTCTGAAAGTTTATCAGAAATTCTGGAAAGCTACAGCCAAATCAAACTCAAATACAAGAAGCTTCAAAGCTATCTTGCATCTGAGAATGATCAGCTGAGGTCTGAGGTTGCTGAGCTTAGAGCAGAAAATCTTAAAATTAAAAATAATTTAGAAAATGCTCAGAAATCTGAATCAGAACCTATATCATGCTCAAAAAATATTTTAGAAGAGTATGACTATAGCTTTCAGAAGTTTCTGGCTAGAGGCCTGGATAGAAGCAAGATGGCTTCAATGATCTATGGCGTTAGCAGAAACAACAGGAAGGGTGTTGAATATGAATCTTCTTCTGGGAAGGATTTAAATCTAAAACCTGATGATAAAATGATCATAAAGTATTCTCCTCTATATACTCATTTCAAATTTGGTCATCTTAATGATATTAAACACACACGTTCTAGTCAGAACATTCCTGTGTTTAAACCTAAAGTTAGTCAGAACAAACCTGCTGTCAAAAGACAGAAGTTCAGAAGAAACTTTAAGGCAACTAACCCTAAAGGACCCAAAAAGATCTGGGTACCTAAAAACAAAATAATATTTGTTGCAGACATCCTTAGCAGCAAAGTTGAAACACCAGTCCTGGTACCTGGACACTGGCTGCTCGCGCCATATGACGGAAAGAAGGTCTATGTTCCAAAGCCTGAAGCTTAGATCTGGAGGTGATGTCAAGTTTGAAGGGAACCAGAAGGGCAAGATAATTGGCTCTGGACCCATAGGTAATGGTAACCTTCCTTCCATTTCTAATGTTTTACTTGTTGAACGATTAGCGCATAATCTATTGTCCATAAGTCAATCAAGTGACAATGGTTATGACATAATCTTCAATCAAAAATATTGCAAAGCTGTCAGTCAAAAGGATGGACCAATCCTCTTTAGTGGAAAAAGGAAGAACAACATTTATAAAATCAATCTTTCAGAACTTAAGGTTCAGAATGTAAAATGCCTTCTGTCTGTTAATGAAGAGCAATGGGTCTGGCACAGAAGATTGGGGCATATTAGTATGAGACGTATATCTCAGATTAATAAACTCAATCTGGTCAGAGGACTTCCTCAGTTGAAGTTCAACTCAGATGCTTTTTGTGAAGCATGTCAGAAAGGAAAATTTTCAAAATCTTCTTTCAAAACAAAAAATGTTGTTTCAACCTCAAGACCATTAGAGCTGCTTCAAATAGATCTGTTTGGACCAGTGAAAACTGCATCCATCAGAGGCAAAAAGTATGGATTAGTCATTGTTGATGACTACAGCAGATGGGCATGGGTAAAATTCCTGAAACACAAGGATGAGTCTCATGCTGAATTCATTGACTTCTGCAAACAAGTCCAGAACGAGAAGGATTTTAAAATTGTTAAAGTCAGAAGTGATCATGGTGGTGAATTTGAAAACAAATATTTTGAAAAATATTTTAAAGAAAATGGCATTGCACATGATTTCTCCTGCCCTAGAACTCCACAACAGAATGGAGTTGTAGAGAGGAAAAATAGAACATTGCAAGAAATGGCCAGAACCATGATCAACGAGACTAATCTGGCAAAACATTTTTGGGCAGAAGCAGTGAATACAACTTGTTATATTCAGAACAGTGTGCCAGTTAGACCTCTTCTGGAGAAGACTCCTTATGAACTGTGGAGGAATAGAAAGCCTAACATTTCATATTTCTATCCTTTTGGATGTGTATGATTTATGTTGAATACTAAAGAGAATCTAAACAAGTTTGATTCTAAAGCACAGAAGTGTTTCATGCTTGGGTATTCTGAACGCTCTAAAGGCTACAGAGTATACAATACTGAGACACAGATTGTGGAGGAATCAATACATGTTAGATTTGATGATAAGCTTGGAAATCAAAAGCCAAAGCAGCTTGAAAATTCTGCAGATAGAGAAGTCATTCTCACAGACTCTGAAGACTCAGAGGCAGATAAAGCTCAAGCAGAAGCAATGCCAGATGCAACTCCATTGGCTGCTCAGATGAATAATTTGAATATTTCTGAAGAACCAAATGTTAAAGGATCATCATCCAGAATAATGGCCTCTCACCCAGAGGATATGATAATTGGAAAAAAGGATGACCCTATCAGAACAAGGTCTTTCCTCAGATCATCTGGAACGTCACTTTTTGGGTTGGTGTCTATCATTGAACCAACTTCTGTTGATGAGGCTCTGAATGATAATCAGTGGATACTTGCTATGCAAGAAGAGCTAAATCAATTCACCAGAAATGACGTCTGGGATTTGGTTCCAAGACCAAAAGGTTTCAACATCATTGGAACTAAATGGGTTTTCAGAAACAAATTGAATGAGAAAGGAGAAGTTGTAAGAAACAAAGCAAGGCTAGTTGCTCAAGGGTACAGTCAGCAAGAAGGAATTGACTACACAGAGACTTATGCTCCAGTGGCCAGGTTAGAGTCTATATGTCTACTCATTTCTTTTGCCGCACAAAATAACATCACTCTGTATCAAATGGATGTTAAGAGTGCCTTCTTAAATGGTATTATAGAAAAGGAAGTTTATGTTCATCAACCTCCTGGTTTTGAAAATGATAAATTTCCAGAACATGTTTTCAAACTTAAGAAATCACTTTATGGCTTAAAACAAGCTCCCAGAGCTTGGTATGAGAGATTAAGTAATTTTCTTCTGGAAAAGAATTTTATCAGAGGCAAAGTGGACACAACTCTCTTCTATAAATCATTTAAGAAAGACTTGTTGATTTGTCAAATTTACGTAGATGATATTATATTTGGATCTACCAATATTACGCTGGGAAAGGAGTTTGCTCTCTCTATGCCGGCTGAATTTGAGATGAGCATGATGGGAGAACTCAGATTCTTTCTAGGAATCCAAGTCAATCAAAATCCAGAATGCACCTACATACATCAGACTAAGTATGTGAAGGAGCTTCTGAAGAAGTTTAATATGTCTGAAAGCAAATTGGCTAAAACCCTAATGCATCCTACAAGCACTCTTGGTAAGGAAGAGGTAAGCAAGAAAGTAGATCAAAAGCTTTACAGAGGTATGATTGGATCTCTTATGTATTTGACTGCTTCTAGACATGATATTCTATTCAGTGTTTGTCTGTGTGCCAGATTCCAATCAGATCCTAGAGAGTCTCACTTAACAGCTGTTAAGAGGATTCTAAGGTATCTGAAAGGTACTACTAATGTGGGTTTGTGTTACAGAAGATCTGATCATTATAAATTAGTTGGATTCTGTGATGCTGACTATGCTGGAGACTGAGTTGAAAGAAAGAGTACTTCTGGAAGCTGCCAGTTTCTTGGAAGTCATCTGATCTCTTGGTTCAACAAGAAGCAACCCAATATTGCGCTTTCAACAACAGAAGTAGAATACATTGCTGCTGCTGGTTGTAGCACTCAGATGCTCTAGATGAAGAGTCAACTAGAAGACTATCAGATCCATGAGAGTAATATTTCAATCTTCTGTGATAATACTTTTGTTATATGCTTGTCTAAAAACCCTATTTTACACTCTAAGGCTAAGCATATAGAGATAAAACATCACTTCATCAAAGACTATGTTCAAAAGGGAATTATCAATTTAAACTTTGTTGGTACATATCATCAATGGGCTGATATTTTTACAAAACCCCTTGCTGAAGATAGATTTAAATTTATTCTGAAAAATATCAGTATGGATTTCTGTCCAGAATAAAATGTTTATCAGAAGAAACTTTCTCAGATGAAAATGTTTTGACTCTGAAGTATTACATCTATTTATTTATTGTTTATTATTTATTGTGTGCAAATTTGAACTAACAAGCCTCAGAGGATCTGAACGTTGGCTAACGTTTTATTTCTCAAAGAAGTTTCAGAAGCACATGCAATCAAACACGTGTAACTCTGAATCTGAAAAGGTGGAGTGCACATTACTGAATTGATGTTTGAGGTACTATTTTTGAATATTGAGTTTCTCGTTTTCCCCCCAATTGTCAGAATCATTAATTGCTTGAAATGATTATATTCTTTTTATTAAATGCTAAGTGTAAGCGTGCTGAACATGTGACTCTTGTGTGCCCTAATTTCTTCTATAAATACCACAACACTTCACTTTTCACACTTTTCACTCTCTCACACTCTTGTATGCATTTCTGCTTGTTTCATTGTTTTCATCTCTCTCCCAAACCCAAAACCGCTCGTAACCCTAAAACTCTCTCAAGAACAACAATGGCTACTTCATCATCAACTTCTGCTCAGTTTCAATCATCAATAGCTGTTGTTTCTTCTTCCAACATGGGTGTTGTTGCCTTCAAGGAACCTGTTAGAACTTTACTCACACCTGTTGAAAAACTGGAAGTCTTGTGTGAATCCATTGTAAACTTTGAATCTATTGCTGAAAATGGGTATGATCTTCGTCCCATTGTTGATGCTCAAGGCTGGACTAAGTTCTTTGATAGGCTGATGGGACCAGTTTATCCTTTTCTGGTAAAGGAATTTTGGATCCATGCTTCTACATGCCCTAAGTTCATTGTCTCATATGTTCTGGGTAAAAAAATCATGATAACTGAAGATCTGATAAGGAAGCTCATAGGCTATGAAGAAACTGATGGTGTCACAAATCTGCCAGCTGGGCGTGTGGATATGAATGATGTGTATAGGGAAGTTTGCTCATCTGGAGAAGCTTCTAACAAGGTGAAAGATCTGAAGCCAAACTACAGGATTTGGGCTAAGATCTTTATGGGTTGCATTCACCACAGGAAGTCCTCAAACTCTCCTGACTATGTAAACACTAATCAGATGTACTTCATGTACTGTCTGAGTCAGAGCACAAAGGTGGATCTGCCGTATCTTCTTTTCAATCATCTGTGGACACATGTAAAACAATCAAGGGAAGAGGTCAGAACCAAACATCAGAAGATGAGGAACTGGATTCCAATGGGAAGACTCATTTCAGACATTCTGACTGAGAATGGTCTGGTTGGACATCTGGTAGAAGCTGGAATGAAGGAAGAGTTAGCTTCTATGATAGGAAAACCTCTGAATGGGAAAAGTCTTCAGAGGATGAAAGTTGTAGAAGAAGTCACTTCTGCACCAAAGCAAATAAATACTGAAGAGGTCAGCAAGAGAAGGATACCATTGGATGATTTTCCTATGTTCTTCGCTAATGAACCAAGGGAAATTATTATGGAATACATTGCAACGTGTCTGAAAGATGGAACTCCTCTACCAGCAAATCTGGTTCAGAAAGCAGGCGAACCTGCTCCAGATCTTTATGAGGCAAGACACAAGAAGAAGAGAAAGGTTGCTGAAGAAGGATCTTCAAAACCCAAGAGGAAGGCTACTGGTGAAGCTGCTGCTGTCAAACCTAAGAGGGTCAAGAAGCAAAAGGCTAATCCTCCTGAGGCAAGTTTAGATTCTATTCTGCAAACTGTCAAAGAGGTACTAACATCTGATCAACCTATCCATGAACCTTTACCCTCACCTTCACCTTCTCCTCCTCGTGTTTCTAAACCAAAGAAACCATCTATTATAGCTTCTTCTGTACCCCCAACAACATTCTCCATCTGAACCAACACATTCTCAACCAGCTCCTTCTGCTACCCAACAAGCAACTCCATCTGAAAAGCAAAACTCTGTACCAAAACAACCATCTGATATTCCCCCCTCTGATAAACAAACCTCTACACCACAACAAAACTCTGAAATTCCCCCACCAGAACCACAAACTTCTAAACCACTACCAGAAGAACCTACTCCACAACAACCTGTTTCAACCTTCTGAATCATTCATATCTGATTCTGAGGTTCTTGACGTTCAACCTTTGAAGATGCTGTTTGATGTCTCTTCAACATCCTGTCATTCTTCTGCATCATCTGATTCTTCTAAATCTGATGTTCCCCCAGAAGTAAACTCACCACCCTCACTACGTGGCTATGAACCAAGATCATCTGATTTTGTTTCTTTTACTTCATTCAAACCTTTACCTTCTGATAACCTTCCCTCTGGGCTCAAGCTTAAACACTTCTATCCAAAACATCAAGATATTCCTGAATCATCTGACCAAACATCTTCTACACCTTATCCTCGTCCTCTATTCATTATCCCAACCTTCACAATACCATCCCCACCATAACAACCAAAAACACCATCTCTAGAAAACTTCCTAAGACCTAAACCTAGAATGGATGTTGGTACGGTTTTTGATGGCTTCAAGAAGGAAATGAATGTGTGGATCTCTTCTGTGAAGAAAGACTGTTTGTCTAGTGTGAATCCAGATGCCTCTGAAGCCTCTTGGAATAGATTCATCTCAAGGTTCAACACTGTTGCTTCAAATCTTCGCACCATTTGCTCTGATGATGCAAAGGTGAAATTTGCTGAAGTTATCAGACAGAATTTTCTGAACATGAGTAGACCTCAAGTTCTGGCTCTGGAAAATGCTCCTGCTGATGATCCTATGTCTGAAGATACTCCTCCAGAAGCATCTGTTGCTGAAGAAACTGTTGTGCCTAATCAGTCTGCTCTGATGATTGTGGAACAAGCTTCTACTTCTGTGATTCAAGAACATGCATCTGCATCTGCAATGGTCACTGATAGTGCTCCAGCTACTGAATCTGCATCTGCACCTGCTTCTTCTGAGATCAAAACAGAAAGACCAGATCTAGAAGAAAAGTTTGCTCTGCTAGAAGCCAACAACAAAGAGATCAGAACATGGATGGTTAAGCAAGAACAAACAACAGACGAGATTAAGACTTGGATGTCTAAACAAGAGGAATCTAATTCTCAGATTACAGATCTTCTGAAGTTGATAACCTCTCGTCAATCTTAGTTTCTTTTCTGTTATGTTTGTGCACATGTTTGCTGTGTTTTGTTATCTTGTTGTTTTCTCTGAATGTTTTCTAGATTCTATTTATCTATGAAGTTGGATGTTTCAGTATCTGTGCTTATATTGTTTTTCTCTGTTATTCTTTTCTGTCTTAAAAAGTTTTCTTTTTGATTATGACAAAAAGGGGGAGAAAAAGAAATTCTGTTTGTTCAAATATAAACAGTTACTAAAATGGAACTCCGACATAACAAATTATAACTAACGTTGAATTTTAGTCTTTCAGAATTATAACGTATCATCTGACAAAATTTATTGAAGTTACCCTGAGAATCCCCAAACCAGACTTTTATTCAAACTATGTTTACCAGGCTCTGATAATTCAAACCAGGTTCTGATCCTAAAAGTAAACCAGGCTCTGATTATGGAAAATAAACCAGGCTCTGCTTCTGGAAAGAAAACCAACAAGAGTAAACCAGCAGCAAGAGTAAACCAGGCTCTATTTCTGAAAAGCAAATCAAGCTATTACCAGGCTCTGATTCTGGAAAGTATATTCTAACCAAGATTTTAACCAGGCTCTTAATCTGAAAAGTATACTCATGCAAAAAGGGAAGTATTTTCTTCCATTAGAGTATTCATTTCACGGGGAGATTCTTTAGATCAGGGGGAATTATATATTTTATCCTTTTTATTGAACAAAATTTCCTATGTTTTTGTCATCATCAAAAAGGGGGAGATTGTTAGAACACAGATTGGTGTTTAATTATATCTCTATGTTTTGGTGATAACTCTAATGGAATTTTGTATTAAGAAAATATATACTCTAATTTTGTTCAAATGTTTTTTTCCAGATATTAAAATCAATATTCTTATGGAAGCAAAAATGCATCTGAACAGTATTCTACGCAAAGCTCTGAAGCATCAAAAGCAAGTGATCAGAAGACTCTGAGCGCTGCCAGAAGACTCTGATGCAGAAGCTGCAGAAGACTCTGAAGCAGAAGCTGCAGAAGACTCTGAAGCGTAGTTGAAGAACTTGTATGAAGAGTTTCAAGCATTGTTTCAAGAAGACTCTAAAGTACTGTTCGCTGCAAGTACAGAGGCTTTGTTATTCAAACTCTGCTCTAATTGATACTCACGCTGAAAGCACTAGCTGCAAAACTCTGATGACATCAAGACTCTGATGTTGATAACTTTGAGACAGAAGCCTTGTTGAACAAAATATTATTCAAAGATATATCCGTTGGCATATTCCAAATGACTCTTTCCTTATTCATGTATGGCACAAGAAATCAGACAAAAGGGATTTGTATGAACATTCCTCTTCTAGGAAAGCTAGGTCAATAGAAGACAAAAGGCTACAACTACTCAACAATGCACAGTCTTCAAGCATTGGACTTTTTGCCTATAAAAGGACGTCTTCAACAACATTTCAAAGTTGACGATTCATTTTGATTTATCAAACTGAAAAACTACTCTCAAGCTCTCATACAATTTTATTTCATAAGCTAAATAGTTTTTATTCGTTCTTAAACTAAGTGTAAAAATCACAGTTTGTGATATAGCTTTTTAGAAGTATCTTAAACACTTGTTTAGTTTACATTAATTTGTAAAAGGTTCCTTAAGAAGACCAAGTTGTGGTCAGAATTTCTTGAGAAGACTAAGACAGTTGTTCTTAGTGGTTGACACTGTAATCTGTTTGAATATAGTGGATTAAGTCCTTGTGGAGAAAGGCAAATCACCTTGATAGGGTGGACTAGATTAGTTGAGTTCAACGAATCAGGATAAAAATCTTGTGTTGATTCTATTACCTTTATTTTTCTAAACCCTTATTCAACCCCCCCCCCCCTTCTAAGTGTTTTTCTCACCTTCAATAGAAACCTCCTTCCATAAACCCAAAATCGGAACATCCAGACCCGTTCGCCCAGAACACCTTCCTCCAAACCCTTCAACTAACCCTCACTGTTCAAGCTTTAACGGAAACCCATCTTCTACCTCCAACAACAACCCTTAACCCCTCCCATTTTCAGAATCCCATTTGACAAACCAGACAGAAACCAGAGAAAGCAATGAGGAAGAAGAGGAACGTTGTACGAGATCCAAACAGAATGAAGTGAGTAGAAGGAGATTGGTTTCGAAATAGAAATTGTGTGAAGTTGTAGGGGAACGCCGTTTCCTATGTTTTTCTTTCGGAATGCATTTTGTTTTGGTTTTGGGTTGATGAAGTTCTGGCGGAAGCCCTTGTAGCTGTGTGGTTTTACTCTCTCTCATCTTGCATGTTTTGATTGGGCTCAACCCATAGTTCGTTTAACCCCATCCCAGACTTGCTGCACCCCCTCTTTTCTATGTAAACTCCTTTCTGTTTAATTTCATTATGTTTATATATCGTATATTATTATTATTATTATTATTATTATTATTATTATTATTATTATTAATCATTGTATATTATTAGTAGTTTTTTATGTATAACAGATTGTAAAATATATATATAGTTTTTCTTATTATATTTTCTCAGAAGTTTTATATTATATTTATAGTTTGTATATTAATTTTAATTATTATTTTCTTTTAGAATTTATATATATTATACTTATAGAAGTTTTTTATTATTTTCTAAACTTTTTCTTTTTAATATTAGAGTTTTGAAGTACTTTATTTTAGAGTTTATTTTCTTATTAGAAGTTTATAGTATTTGTTTCTTTTTAGAGTTGAATTCCATTTCTCATTTCTTATTGGGCATTTTGTCCCATTTTTGCCTTTTTGGTTGATGACGAGACCTCCGTAATCCATTACCAGTCAAATTATTGATGAATAATGTTGGATCCGAGACCACCTCTTTCTCTCCTCATTTTTTCTTCTTTCCGATTTTATTTTGACTTGTCTTGGATCGACGAAGTCTTATATCCGTAAGACGAGATCCCACTGTTTTTGGTCCATGCGAAACGATTCAATTGGAGAACGATCCTCAATATCGTTGCTCTATCTTGTCCATAACACGAATATCAATACGCGACCTCCTTTAGCTTGGCATCCCTTATAAGTCGAGCTATAACGGTTTAGCATCACATTGGTCTCGATTCAAAACATCATCATCAAGGATCAAAGAGGAGAAGCTTGGAAATGAGCATGCATCCAAGATCAAGGGTCAACGGAACCACTCCGTTCGGTAACATTGTTTTAATTTCATCTTTTATTCAACCGCCGAGTGTTGTGAGCCGTAAGCGGTAGATACGTGGGATATGATGAGTGGGAGGCCTCCTCTCTCTCGTCTAGAGTGTTTAGCGTATGTCCTTTGGACGATATGCGACGATTCGCTCCTACGTCTTAGGATTTTGCATGTGCTCCCCGATCCGTTTCCTTTCTCTCGTATCCTTGCGATTGATCTCCCTTTTCTCTCGCCCCCGTGCAGTCAAGACTCTGTCCTATAGTTGGCCGAACTACGGTTGCTCTGATCTCTCATATTTGTTGAGAGTATGTAGGCATAGGATTGCGATAATCCTAGCGAGCACTCTTCCTCCTTTCCCCCTTTAGGCTCCCCGTACCTTTTAAACAATGACATGTCACATCCGTTCTACCAAAAACAGGTAACGCCTAAGTCTCCAATGGTCGAGCAGCAATACACCTAAATGCTAGAATGCGTACGCTAGTATCGTCTACCTTTTCTCTCGCTCCCCGTGCGATCGAGAATACCCCGTTTACCCGTAGTTAGCCTGAACTACGTTTTGCTCTGATTTCTCATGCCAGATGAGAATACGTAGGCACAAGACGCGATGTCTTGGTGAGCAACCTCCCCCGTAGTTTCCCGAACTACGTTGACTCTGAATTTCCCATTGCACGAGGGAATACATAGGCATAGGGCGGCGATGTCCTATCGAGTCAGTTCTTTCCGTTTAGCAGTAGCCTTAGATAGTTTTTTTTCACCCATAGATTTAGACAACAAGCGTGGATCCCGTTGAGTACAACGAACGTGAGGGGTGCTCATACCTTCCCCTTGCGTAACCGACTCCCGAACCCAAGATTTGGTTGGGATGACCTGTCTTTTCCCTTTTTTTGTAGGTTTTCTCTGATCATTTCCTTTCCATCTCTTTGCGATAAATAACAAACGGTGGCGACTCTTCTATCCTTGCCAGCCCCTCTTCGTAGCGATGCGACATTGGTCCATCATTTGACCTTTGTCTAAGAAATGTAGATGTTGTTCTGGAGAGGTTTGTGGAGACGAATTTAGTGCTTAATTGGGAAAAATGCAACTTCATGGTTATGGAAGGAATTGTGCTTGGGCCCAAAGTTTCTTTGAAGGGACTTGAAGTTGATAGGGCTAAAGTGGAAGTTATTGAGAAACTGCCATCACCTCTGAACGTGAAGGGAATCCGAAGCTTTCTAGGTCATGTAGGATTCTACCGAAGATTCATCAAAGACTTTGCAAAGATAGCAAATCCATTGAGCAACTTTATCAACAAAGATGAGTCTTTTATTTTTGATGAGTCTTGTATGACAACTTTTAATTCTTTAAAACAAAGCCTAATCACTGCACCTATAATCGTCGCACCAAACTGGAAAAATGATTTTGAACTCATGTGCGATGCGAGTGATTATGCGGTTGGTACGGTGTTGGGCCAAAGAAAAACCAATTTTTTTCATGCGATACACTATGCGAGCAAAGTTTTTTATGATGCTTAAATAAACTATGCGACAATTGAGAAAGAGTTGCTTGCAATAATGTATGCATTAGAGAAATTTAGGTCTTATTTAATCGGGTCCAAAGTTGTGGTGTACACTGACCATGCGGCGATCAAGTATTTGCTAACCAAGCCAGATTCCAAGCAAAGGCTAATTCGTTGGTTCCTTTTATTATAAGAATTTGATCTGGAAATTCGTGATAAAAAAGGATCTGAGAACTTGGTGGCAGATCACTTGTCCCGTCTTGTGAATGATGAAGTCACAAAACATTAGCAGGAGGTGAAGGAAGAGTTTCTTGATGAAAAGTTATATATGGTGAAATTTAGACCTTGGTTTGCCGACATGGCTAACCACAAAGCTGCCGGATTAATGCCGAAAGGTCTAACTAGTCACTAGAGAAAGAAATTTTTGTCTGACGCCAAGTACTTTGTGTGGGATGAGCCTCATTTGTTCAAACTTGGTGTCGAAAATATTTTAAGGAGATGTGTGTCTCAGGAGGAAGCCAAAGACATCCTTTGGCATTGTCACAACTCTCCGTATAGAGGTCATTTTAACGACACAAGAACGACCATGAAAGTCCTCCAATCGAGCTTTTATTGGTCGTCTTTGTTCAAAGATGCGCATGCGCATACCAAAAGTTGTGATAAATGTCAGAGGATTGGTGGAATATCTCAACAAAATGAAATTCTTCTGCAAAACATGTTAGAAGTCAAGGTTTTCGATTGTTGGGGCATTGATTTTGTTGGTCCATTCCCACCGTCTTTTGGAAATGAGTACATTCTAGTTGCGGTTGACTACGTCTCAAAGTGGGTTGAAGCCATAGCAAGCGCTAAGGCAGAAGGGAAAATTGTGATAAAATTTTTGAAAAAAATATATTTTTTCAATTTGGTACTCCGAGAGTGTTAATAAGTGACGGAGGATCCCGCTTTTGTAACACTCAGTTAGCGAAAGCTTTGGAGCAGTACGGTGTGAGGCATAAAGTTGCAACACCATACCATCCACAAGCTAACGGACAGGCTGAAGTATCAAACTGAGAAATTAATTTTTTTTTTTGGAAAAAACTGTGTCCACCTCTAGAAAGGATTGGTCAAGCAAGCTTGACGATGCTTTGTGGGCCTATCGGACAGCTTTCAAGGCTCTGATTGGTCTCACCCTTTTCAAAATGGTCTACGGAAAAAAATGTCACCTATCGGTTGAGTTGGAGCACAAAGTCTTTTGGACATTAAAGTTTCTAAATTTTGATCAAAACTTGAGTGACGACAAAAGAAAAAGCCAACTTCATGAGTTGGAGGAAATGCGCCTGCAAGCGTATGAATCCAACAAAATTTACAAAGACCGGGTGAAGGGTTATCATGACAAGAAGATTGTGGCTAAGAAGTTTTAGGAAGGACAAATGGTGTTACTTTTCAACTCTAGGTTGAGATTGTTTCCAGGGAAGCTAAAGTCTAAGTGGTCCGGTCCGTTTCGGATTTGCAACATTATGAGCTATGGAGCAATCACTACCGAGGATATGAAGACCAAAGAGAGTTGGACAGTAAACGGCCAAAGATTGAAGATTTACTTGGGTGGTGATTTCGAGCGGGACACCACCTCCATGCCCTTTTGCGATCCGTGATCACATCGGACCGTCGATCTCCAACGATGTTAAACAAAGTGCTTGTTAGGAGGAACCCCAACATTGTAAGTATTTCCTGTTTTATTGTGTGTAGTTAGGTTTGTTTATGCAAGATGTGGTAGGAATTTGAGGAGAAAAAGCTAGAGAGATTTAAAAACAAAACCTGTCATGTTCGCTAGCTTCTTCGCAGTGTGAATAGTTGAACGAACATGTTCGCTAGGAAGCTCGCAGTGTGAGCAATGCGAAACAAGCCTGCCACATCAGTATTTTATTTTAAAATTATTGGGCCACCCATGTGTGCCCATTATCTCTTTTGGTTCTGAATTTGTTTTAAGTATTTTTTCCCACTTCTCACTTGTCACTCCACTCCATATCACTTTGTATTCTCACAGTTAAACTAGAGCACTTCAAATTGAAACCCTAATTTTTCAGAGACTTCCTTCAAGCTACAACAACTCAGGTTTGTTCATCTTCTTTCATTTATATTATGTTTGGATTGTGATAGTTTGAGGAGGGAATGCCAAATTAGTTGATTGGGGTAGGTTCAATTTTGCTAAAAAAATTTGTTGCATGTGATTGTTAGTCATTCCTAGTGTTATCCATATCATGATTTCTCTAACATTTATGCTAATTATTGAATTATCTCGCTTGAGGAACAAAAACAGGGCTGAAATTTCAAATTTCGCAGCCTTCGCTAGCTCCTTCGCAGTGCGAACCTAGAGCGAGTTTTCGCCAGGCCTTCGCACAGCGAAGTGTTCAGCGAACATGACAGATTTTAGTCTTTTTTATATAATGAAGGGGAACTTGTTCACCTTCTTGTTTCTTATGTTCGACTAATCTGTTTATGTTGGTTGCTGTTTTTCTTCTCCTCTGTTGTTTGTGCAGATGGCATCTAGGGAAATTGCATCAAAGAAGCGAAAAGTTGGAAGCACCTCACGTCCCCAACCGATTCAGTACGACAGCGACCGATTCGTATGACCAAAGCAGACCGCACGTTATGTGGCTCTGTAAAAAAGAAAAATTTTGCCGAAAAAATGATTCATCATTCATTCGGAAGGATCCTACCGGACCGTCGCTGGAATTATTCATAGTAAAAGGTGGGATGTGTTGGTAACACCGACGGATAGCTACAACACGGAAGTGGTAAGGGATTTTTATGCCAATGCTCTTCTAAATGATGATGAGCCGTTCACATGGACTACAAGAGTATTGGGCCGAGAGGTAAGCTTTGACCGAGACACCATCAACAGAGTACTCGGAAGGCCACTGAACCTAGGTGAAGATGAGATAGATGACTATCATCGAGACCTAAGGCTTCACAGGAACACCAATTTGATTTCCGAAGCTTTATTGATGGAAGGAAAAATAGTGGAATTAAACCCATCTGGGGTTCCAAGGCGTTACCACAGAGAGGATATGAAACCCTTACCACAATTGGTGTTGTTGTTGGTTTTGACTAACATAACCAAAATCACATACTTCTACCGTGCCGATCCCAGTGGCACATTTGGTTCACTGCATTCTTACTAACGTTCAAATTGATGTGGCTAGGATCATCGCAGATGAAATGCGATTTGTGGTTGAGAGCGGGTTAAAAGCGGGGGCGAGAGTGAATTGTCCCCATTGCTTTTCCTTGTCTCATCATGGCTTTATGTGTCCATGCAAGGGTGAAGCTACCTTCGCGTAGACAAGTGACGATCCCAGTTGCTATTGATGATCGTTATGTGGACAAATATTGCCGGCCAAAAGGTGCAAAAGGAAGTTCATCTGCTGAAACTGCTTCAGATGCTAGGGCTACTGAGGGCCCTAATGTTGCACTTACTCAGAATTTTGATCCGTTTCAGTAGGCTGTCTGCAACTATAATTGAGATTAAATGGCGGCTACTTGGCGCACCATGATTGACATTCATGATTCTATGCAGGTACTCTAGTTGCAGTGCCGAGATCCCTCCGTTGAGCGCAACATGATGACTAGGGAGCAGTTCCTGGCGCATGCGAGTTAGCATGAGGTCAGACCTACATTTGGAGAGGGGTGGGTGCTTCTGGCCCTGATAATGATGATGAGTTTGGTTTGGAGGACAGTTCAGAGAGTGCGGAGAGCATAGAGTTCGATGAGGACTGATTTTGTTTTGTTTCTATTTTGTGGGCATGATCACGAGCAACTTCCTTTGGTCTTCAAAGTGAAGTATTTTTGTGCTTAGATCATTGCTTTTGCTATTATTATTGTACTTTGTTTCAGGTTTTGTTTATGTACTATTTTGAGGTGTTTTTACACCTTAACACATTTTTATTGAGTATTATTAATGTCAATTTCATGTTAAAAATTTTGTTTTTTTTCCAAGTGGTTTTTAATGTTTCTCATGTTGTTGGGCTTTAATTGAACTTCTAGATTGATTGCTCTCTGAAAAGAAGTATCCAATGAAGATTCATCCAAGTTTGGATGGCGATGATAGTATTAAGCAAGCAAATAATGTCAAGGTACATGGTTACCTTTGCTTAGATTCTTAGAATGCTTAAGAACTTAAATCTTTATGTAAATTAAAATTGTTCTTTTAGCAACTTGTTGAATGAATGTTTCACTTAGGACTAAAAACCACAAATTGTGAGAAAGCCTCCATTGTGTACTAAATGCTGGATTTCTACTAAACTTTATTGATTCATTTAACACATGATTTATCTTGTTATTATTGTGAATATGTGGAAGCAGTAGAAATGATCAAGGCACTTGTTTTTATTGAGCAAAACCACGTCCAAAATATAACTTACCTGTGAGTAGAGAGCATTCGTTAACCCCTTTTTGAGCCTAAACAATGTGAATCTCATTCTGAATTTTGTGAGATTCTAAATTTTTTTTCTTGAACCCTTGAACTTTGTTTTTAATTGTACTCTTTTCCATAAAAAGCCAAGAGCATTCACTTGAGGATTGAGTAAAAGTCAAGTTGGGGAGAATGTAAAAGAAGAATGGTAGGTTGCTACAACTTTTGAAAAATTCAAGCAAGCATTGAAAAAAAATTGTGTGAATATGAAAAAGAAAAGAAAAAAAAAAGCTTGCTTGGAAAAGAAAAATAGTGAAATAATAAGTTGTGAAATCAGAGTTGGGAAGGTTTGTGATTGAGAACAAATGAAATGAAGTTGGGATGTGTAAATAATGTGTACAGTGAATGTCTCTTTTGCATCGGCAATTTCGTTTCAATGGCCTTAGAAATGTCCCTTGTTTGTGAACCCGACCAAGCTACAACCGTAAAGAGCTTAGTGATCTTCATGCTTCCATATTTTCACTTTTGATTGTTATATATTGTATGAATTGGTTTGATATTGGCATTGTTTGTTAGATGAGTAAAATTGTCCCCGCGGTTGCAAACACATAATTTCTTCAATCCTTATTCGAATAGGAGAGATAGGGTGATTCATTCAAGAAAAACATAGTTGTTGATTGATGCATGACTTGATATTTGCTTTAAGACTTTAGTTCTTGGGCATTATTTGATTCTCAACATTTGGAACCAGTGCCTGGTTGCACTCCTTGTGTTTGAGCCATTTTATCTATTCTTGGGAGATTCTTAATCTTGAGCAAATCCTCTTGCTTGAAACAAGAGGCATACTTTGCTTGAGGGCAAGCAAAGATCTAGTTGGGGAGAGTTGTTAGATGTCAAACTTTGCTTATTTGATCTATCAAATGTTGGCATCTTTCATTCTTTTTGTGGAGAAAGTGATTAGAATCATTCTTATTTTTGATGATATGCTTCATTATGTAAAAATGTCTTGGTTGTTTTGATTTGTGTGCTATTGTGCAGGAATTAGGCATGAAAACATGAAGAGTAAGACACAAAAATTGTGACAAGGAAACCAAGTCAGCATGAAAACATCAACAAGTTTGCACAATGAACTTGCTAGCGAATCTGCCCAAAAAAACATCAACAAGTTCGCACAACGAACTTGCCAGCGAAGGTCTTTGAGAGCATAGCACTATTCATACAGAAAGAAAAGAAGTATAAGTTCATTGTGCGAAGGAGCTAGCGAAGAGTTTGCTGGAGCGAAGAAGAAGCGAGTGCCTTACGAACACCCCCAGACTTGAGGCAATAAGTATTTGGATAAGAATTTTTTGTGTGAAGTCTGTAGCGAAGCCTTCGCAGTGCGAAGGATTCTTCCCACAACGAACATGTGGAAATAGCTCAGGGGCGTCTTCACTGTATACTGGTACTTCAATTACCATCTTTTATTGTTCGCTAGGCGAACATATTATTCGCAGTGCGAATATGACAGCTCAGCAGCATGTTTATAAGTAGTATGTGGTACGTTTTGCCAAAATATATTTTTTCTTGTACCTTTTCTAGTTTGAGATTATTCAGAGCAAAAACCCTAATTTCTCTATTTTTCATCATCTCTTAGCCATCTTTCACAAAAAGAAGGTGGATTCCCATCCAATCTCGATTATTTGACTCGGATGTTGATCAACCTTTTTCCGAAACTTGTTGCTCAAGCTATCAAGGAAATGGGTGGCTAAAACCCATCTTTTGTCAAGGTTGGAGGTAGCTAGTTCTGATTTTATGTATTCTTCTTAATCTTTTGTATGTGAACAAGGCTTTAATCAATATAGATGAAGTTATTTGCTATCTTTTATTATATTTATGGTTTGGATTGCTTTAGACATGAACTTTTCAAGTCTTGACCTAGTTTCTTCATCTATAAATTACAAAAACTCTAGACATAGATTTGGAAGTTGATATTCGCATTCTATTGATCTTAATGATTATTGTTTTGAGTGTTATTTAGAGATATCATTTAACGGTCGAAACAATAACATTTACAAAATCGCTTTAGATATGAACGTTTTTGCGAGGATACGCGATTATGTTGGTTAAACTAAGTTCACATATTTTATTGGTTAGATACGTTTATGACGGATTAGTGAACCCTAATCTTGGCATGCTTTTTATCAAACTAAAACCAAATTTTACTTTGTTTTATTTCTTACAAATTCTTGTTACAAAATAGAAACCATTTTAAAAACCCCCCTTCTTAAATCATTAAACCATTGAATGACAAGCATCAAATATTCTCATAAATTCCTGTGGATACAATAAAACACTACCGAATTGAGGCCCTTGTGCCTACGTATGGCAAATGCAAATTGGCAGGATAAAAGGATAAAGACGTTAAGGGGAAATGGGTGGTTATAGGATAGGGTGCTTGCCAAGAATTGGGGCCCTTGTGCCTACGTATGCTCATTCAGACGAGAATGGGAAATCAGAGCGTCATAGTTCGACTGCGAGAAAGGATAGGGGAAATGGGAGATGGAGGGAATTATGCTTGCCAAGATCATCGCAATCTTGTACCTAAGTATCTTACATTCAAAAGAGAATGAAGAATCAGAGTGTACGTAGTTCTTGGTAACGACCACGAAAAGATGAAGGGTTGAATTGGTTTGGAGTTGAGTTTGAAGTTTGGGTTGGAAACGAAAGATTGAGTGACTAACAACCCAAGGGGCGTGCCTCGAGAGTTGTTGCTCAAGAAATCAAGGAATGCGGGATTCCAAGAACTCAGTTCTTTCGGGAGTTGATTAGAAAGGTCTTGAGGAAAAGTTGAACATTTTGAATTCGAAAGAGCGAATGAACAACAACTCAAGGGGCGTGCCTCGAGAGCTATTCATTAGAAGGTTCAAGGAATGCTCGACTCCAAGAACCTCCATCTTTCGTAAATTTGATTACGAAATATGTTTGAGTAAAAATTAGGTGTTTTAAGACGAAAGGGTGAATGAACGACAACCCAAAGCGTGCGCCTTAAGAATTAATCATTCAAAGTTTCAAGGAATGCTAGATTCCAAGACTCTTCTTCTTTCGTTAATTGTTTAAGAAAAGCGTTTGAATAAAAGATTGAATCGAATACGTTGCGAAAAAAGGTGAACTGGGAGGTAAAAGGCACTCGACTTACAACTTGATTGAAAATACCACTTGACGTTGGAATAAGGGTTTATATTATATCTGCGTGCAAAGACATGGTGGAATGGAGGTTGGTTTGAAAATGGCTCGACGACGAATTGAGGGTTTAATTGAAAATGGAATCGGCTTGACGACGAATCAAGGGTTAGGTTGTGAGAAACGATATTAGTCCCCGAGGGTGCCCCCAATATCGAAACCACAATGAAATATGAAAGTGTGAGTGTTGCACCCCAAATTTTGACCCCCTAGATTCTATCATCATTCTAGGATCATCTCCATTTGTTTATCAAACCATAACCTATTTCAAGTTTGTATTTGTCAATACACAAGTGAATTAGGGTTCCGTACAGTTGGCAATCGAGGTTTCGATGGTTTAATCAGTTAATGTATTGGATTGATTCTCCATGAAGCAAGTCTCACTACTACAGAAATGATTTTTGGCAGCGCATGAAAAGACAACGCTTTTTGAAAAAGTGCTGCTAAAGAGTTAGGAAAAAAAAGAACAAAAATAGTATACTTTAGACAACGCTTTTAGAAAAGCGCTGCTAAAGGTGATGGTTATTGTTAACAATAGAAAGCGCTTTATAAAAAGCGCTGCTACAAGTTGGCCCTACGAAAGCGCTTTTAGAAAGCGCTGCTATAGGGTCACCTACGAGAGCGCTTTCAGAAAGCGCTGCTAAAGGGTTCATTCTAAGAAAGCACTTTTAGAAAAACACTGCTATAGGTCCTGCCTTAGCAGACCTTAGAGATCGCTTTTATAAAGCGCTGCTAAAGGCCATGAAAAAGCGCTGCTGTAGGATTAAGTGGCATAAATTTAAAAAAAACCCAGAAAATTCATAAACAGAAACAGTCGTGGTTTTTGGCATTCTTATGCTTGCAACCCATAAAACAACCCAGTGAATACCTCCATTGCTTCCGGCCAACCGCCTCCGTCCGTCGCCGTCTTCCATTTCTTCTATCGCCGTCTTCCATTTCCACCTCCGTCCGTTTTGACGGTCTGTCTTTGTCCTCCACCCATTCTGTACGAAATCTACAGGTTTGCTTCGAACCAATCTCGCAATGTTATTATTTGTTTCATACTGTTAGATTTCTATGCACATCAATGGTGAAAAGCGGTTGTTAACATTTTCACAGTTTCTTATTACATTTTATTTCTATATAGCAGTTGTAAAGTTATTCTGCATATTTCATCTCAGTTTCTTATTACATTTTATTTCTATATCAGACTTCGACTTTCATTCACACTACATTGTTATATTTTGTTTTGGTTTTGACTAATACGAGTGTTGAGTAGTTTGTTTCGGTTTTGATACAAGATTAACATTTTGTTTAGGTTTGATATTGTTTCCACTATTTTGATACAACTTTGGAAATCCTGTATTTGCTGCTTTTATTTTGATGCAAGTTGAGCATATAGTTTTTTGCTTTGATTCGATGCTGAATATGTCTAATGCCACGCCATGTAGAAATTTGTTAAAGAGTTAACAAAGTTAGAAATTCTAGTATAGTTAGTTGTTAGGATGCAATTAAATTGAATTAGAGGTTAGTGAAGTATTAGTTGTGAAAATGGAATGTTGTTGTTGTTAGTGTTGTTGATGTTAAAATGGAATGTTGTTGTTGATGTTAAAATGGAATGTTGTTGTTGTTAGTGTTGTTGTTGATGGAAAAATATAATGTTAATTTTGTTGTTGTTAGTGTTGATTCTAATGATATTGTTGTTGATATTGTTGATGGAAACAAATGAATTAATTTCGTATATATGTTAATGTTATTGTTGTTGATGGAAACTTGAATTAAAGTAAATGAGTTAAAGTAAATGAATTATTGTTGTTGATGTTATTGATGTTATTGTTGTTGATGAAAGTAAATGAATTATTTATGTCTGTTAATTTTGATCGTTTCCAAGAATCATTTAATGTTGATGATGTTATTAATTTTGCCTGTTATAGGGGTTACCTGTGTAGAGCAAGATTGTGATCATTTCCAAGAATCCTACTGTGTAGTTCTAGAAGTTGGTGATTTCTCTACAGGTGCCACATGTATTCGTTGTTTTTGTTTAGCTTTCTTAGTTTAGTTTAGCCTAATTAATTAGTATGGATAAAAAATGGATGTCTTCTAATATATTGTCAAAAGAGTACGAGAATGGGGTATCAAAATTCGTTAAATTTGTTATTGAACACGCCAAAGACCCCAGTAGGATCACATGTCCTTGCTTAGGTTGCTATTATGGGCGTTAGATTGACGCAGTTCAGTTGGAATCTCATTTAATGAGACATGGAACTGATCCAAGTTATACATGTTGGAGATTACATGGTGAGATAAGTAACGAGAATGTCAAACCGGGGGATAATAAGACCTATGCTTCAAAGGACAATGGCAGGGATACATATGATTATGATCGAGTCGAAGAGATTGCAGAAGCACTTGAAGAAGATCTTCAGGATTGTCCCAAGATGTTTGAGAGGTTGGTAAGCGATGCAGAGAAACCGTTGTATAAAGGTTGCACTACTTTCACAAGATTATCTGCGGTATTAAAGTTGTACAACTTAAAGGCGGGTAATGGATGGTTGGATAAAAGTTTCACAGAGCTGTTAGCCCTACTACAAGAGATGCTTCCGGAGGATAATGTTCTTCCCAATCGAACTTATGAAGCTAAAAAAATGTTATGCTCTATTGGCATGAGCTATGATAAGATACATGCTTGTCCAAATGATTGCATTTTATTTCGAAATGAATATGCATCATTAAACGAGTGTCCTAAATGCGGTGTATCTCGGTATAAGAAAAAGTTGTCACCAACAAAAGTCTTATGGTATTTGCCATTCTATATAACATTTCCGTCTAAACTTTTGTCTTATTTTACAGTGGACACTGGTTGTTGGTCGCGATTAATCCTATGAAAGAAATAGTGTATTATCTGGATTCATTGGATGGTGATCAAACAAAATATCCTGATATGAAGACTATGGTTGATACGTAAGTGATGAGATATACTATTTTGAATAATTATCTTTATTTATTATGTGAGATTGTTCTAAATATTCGTTTATATTATGTTAGAGCTATACAAATATTTCGATCTCAAAGAAAGGCTAACAACATTAGTTGGATCAGAGTGCAGGTATATTTTCACATTTTTTACTGTTATAGTGAATCTACTTGATAAAACTATTTAAACTATATATCCTGATAAATGATAATTTATTTTTTCCATTTACATTGTACTCGTCAGTGCAATGGGATTGATTGCAGATATTTTGTATTGCGCTTTATGAAGGAAATTATTCACTCGGGTCAAATAGATATTCCAATCATGGTATGGATCAATTCATAAGTTATATGATTTATTTTAATAATTAACCGATATTTCATCTGAGTAATTAGTTTTAAAACTAAATCATGCATGTTCTGTTATATTATGTAGTACTTTGATGAATTCAAGTGTGGTACTTACTCGAAAGCAGGATTAGAAGAAATTAAGGAGGAACGGTGTCAACACATTCTTTAGTTGAGAATTGTATAAGGTATATGTATCGTCAAATATTGATGCGGGATAATAATATTTCTGGAAGTCGTATGTATTTGTAAAGTTATCAGTTTTGTAATTATATGTAAATTGACTGTATTTGTGAAGTTGTTCTGAGGATCGGCTTGTGTTGAATTATATATAAGCAGGTTTATGTGAATTACAATGATTATGGCCAAAGTGTTGAATTACAATGTATATATAAGGCCAAAGTGTTGAATTAAAGGCCTAAATTATAAGCAAGTGAATGTAATTGTTATATGCAGGTTTATCGAAAAAATATAAAAAAAAGTGATTATTTAACAAATTTTTAAAAACGTGAAGAATAGACAGCGCTTTTAAGTAAAAGCGCTGCTAAAGGGGGGGGGGAATAGGCAGCGCTTATGAAAAGCGCTGCTGTATGGGGGGAATAGGCAGCGCTTTTCAAAAGCGCTGCTAAAGGGGGGAAAAAGAGCTGCTAAAAATGCTGCTAAAGGGGGCCTATAGTTGCGCTTTTTCCATAAAAAAAGCGCTGCCTTTACCTTTAGCAATGCCACTTTAGGCAACGCTTTTAAGCGCTGCTAAAGAACAAAAAAAGCACTGCTAAAGGTCTTATTTGGCATAGTGTCTCCATATCATCAATGATAATACATTGGGTCAATTATGAATCCAATTTGAGATTGTCACCCAAAGGTCAAGAACAGTGCAGTTCAGGATCCCCGATTAGGGTTTCTGATCAGGAAAAGTCAACTGTAGTATGAATTTTGATTTAAATGGTGTTACAATGATGTAATAGTGGTCCATGAAGCTCATATGACTTAGTTAAGTCCACTCAAGAATTTTCAAGACCTCAGAAGACCCAAAACATCAACAGTCGATCCGATAGTTATCGATCGATCGTTTGTTTGACCAAAAAGTAAACTCTTTGACTAAAAGGAATTTGACCTCAAAGTGTGAATAAAATATGTTCCTAATAACATATTACACCTACCCGTGAAGTTTCATGACCATTGGGTCAAGGATTGAGGAGTAATCAAAAAAGTTGGGAGTTAGGGTTTTGAAAGGGGCAAGACAATAACTTCCTAACCACACATCCAAATGAGATGGTTCAAAGCTTGTTAGGAAGGTCTTGGCAAGTCCTACAAAAGTCTCACAATGGTACATGTGCAAAAAATGCATAGATTTGGAGTTATAGTCAAAATCATCACAAGAGGGAGATAACACTTAGAAAAATTCTAAGTTTCTGGCCTTTTTATGCATGTTTTCAGCGAAATTTGAAGGGTTTTTTTTTGACTTAGTTCCACTTGGAGTTTGACAATTCAGTGAACATGAAAGTTGTAGAGCTCCATGAGGGCTTTCTAAAAAGTACTATAACTCCTCCATAGCCCTTATGAGATGAGAGTTTCGAATTAAGCAAGTTGGGGTCCCAACATTTGAATACACCATTTCAAACTTGTCACAAATCCACTTGCCAACCACTTAAACCATTCTCAGCCATTTGGTCAAGTCTTGATCTGATATTGAGAGGGTTTGATGAGTAGAAATGCAGAAGAAGTGAGGGATTTGAGAGGCTTTGCAAGTTGCATTATTTTATTCAAAAAATAGAGGAAAGAGAAACTTTTCATGAGGAAATCTGCAGCAGCAGTTCTCCTATTGTCTAGCCTCACTTCAGTCACCTCCATGACCCTCATGCCACTTGATTTGTGCATCACCTTGAGCCAAAGACTTGGATTTACAGCTGCAACAAATCTTGGACAACTTTTCTCCAAAAAATCTTCCTCCAAAACCAAAATCTAAATCTGCCCCAAACCCCTCTCATGGCCTATAAGCAAAGGCTTGCTTCCACTCTTTTAGACACCAGAGCTATCCAAAAGAACCAGAAATTCATAGCTCTCCTCTTTCCCTCTTTACTTGTAAGTGAAGAAATTCTCCAAAACCACCAAAGTGTCCTCTTGCATTTTTCATACCAGTCACATTTCCAAACATAAAACAACCTCAAAGACCATACACAGACACCTAAAATGGCCATTTGAAGCTGTTTCCATCATCACTTTCACCAAAAGAAGTTTGAATAAAAAATTCAACCTTCATACCACCTTAGTTTGACTTTTGAGCATATTTCTCACTAAACCACTACACAAACCTCTTTCCATCACCAAAACACTCAAGACACCTCATGTTTATGATGTATTAGCTGTCTATAATCTCAAATTTAAGCTGGAAGTACATTTGCTCCAACTGTCCATTAAAGTTTCTTATTTCTTTAAAAAGAAGTAACTCTCACAAGTGTGCTCAAGGGGAAGAATCTCTGGTTTTCTTGGCAGCTAGCATAGTGAGGAAATACTACAAGAGGTATGTCTTTATAAGCTCTCTTATTAATCTGCATCATCATGTGTTACTTGGCTTTGTGCAAAACTTATACATTGTTATGTTAAGATGGTTTGCTAACCATGTTGTCCAAAGTTGTGTTGAGGTTTGAGTTTGTCGATACCTTGGTATCTTCTGTTAGAATGCCATTAGGGTAGCATTTGTGGTTTCTCACTTTTATGAATGTATGGTGCTGAGCATTTGTTTGAATATATGTTTTTTTAACATTGTCACGTTATGACTACCAAACTGTTTTTTGAAAAAAAAACTTTTAGCATAAGGAGGTTTAGTTTAGTTGCAATATTAACTTTATTATGGTAGAGAATTGATTTTGTTCATATTTCTGGTTTAGTCTAGCATAGTTAGAGTCTTACTTTAGGGTTGTTGCTTGGTTTGTGTGGTTCTTGTTGCATCAAGAATGTAGCATTCAAAGGCTTACTGTTATTAATATTTGGGACTGTTTGAGATTTCCTTATTTAGGGGCTGCTGACAGAATGTATGAAGTTAGATTTATCAGGCCATGGTGAGATATTCAAAGTTGTTAACTCTTTGTATTGATATCCTAGGCATTGTAATGTCAAAGTTTGGTTCTGCTCAGTCTTAGGTAGGTTTCTTTGAGGCTTTGAGATTAGGTTGTGAACTTTATGTTGTTTAATTTAGAGTTGAGGTTTAGTATGGTGGGTTGTATTCATGACTGCTACTAGAGCAGAGTTGGTTAACTCATAGCTGTTGCTAAAGGTAATTTCACATGATAAGAGGAGATTGGATTTTGCTTTGGTTTCCATCTGGGAGTTTTTGTTAGATTAGAGTTAGATAACAAGTGAAGGCTGTCTTGAGAGTTTAACTGGTTGTGTGCTTCATTTCTGTTTAGGACCTTGAGGGCAGTTGGCTTTGGTTGTGGGTGAACTAAGTTTGTTGTGGTTTATGTTGAGCTCATGTTAACCTTTAGAGTGCTGTTGTTTTTCTTTAGGTGGATGTTTCTGAAGGTGAGATAATACTTAGAAGGGGGGGGGGGGGGTTGAATAAGTATGAAAGATTAAAACTTAGAATTAATACACAAGTATTTTTATCCTGGTTCGTTGAAATCAACTACTCCAGTCCACCATTCCTAGAGTGATTTTCCTTTCTCAGTCAAGGACTTAATCCACTATTAAATCACACTGATTACAATAGTAACACCTAAGAACAACTGTTCTTAGTCTTATCAAGAGCTACTGATCCCAACTGGATCCTCTTAAGGAAATCTTTTACAATCAATGTAAAACTATTACAAGAGTAAGAATGCTTCTAAAAAGCTTTTATCACAACTGTGATATTTCTCTTAAGTTTAAGTATAATGAAATAATTTCTAAGAATGAATATGAAAGTATGAGAGCTTGAATGTTTTAATTTCTTTTCAACAAAAACGTCAACTGAAGAATTTGGTGGAGTCTTGCTTTTATAGGCAGCTGATCCAAGGTGAGCTGCACATTGAGAAGAGTGTCCAAAAGGTCTGAGCCTTTTTGTCTTCTCATCAAGTGAACTTTCCTAGAAGAAGAAAGCACATAAAAATCCTTTTTGTTTGTTTTCTTGTGTCTAGCATAAATAAGGAAAGAGACATTTGATTTACTCTAACGGATATAATCTTTGAATATTTCTTCTTCAGTTTTCAGCAAGTTCATCAGAGTCTGATTGGGTCAAAGTCTTCTAATGATAATTAGAGTCTTGCTGAATCAGAGTCTTCTGCAGCAGGTGTGCTTTCAGCGTGTTAAATATCAAAGCATATTTGAAACAGAACTTCAGTACTAGCAGCTTTAGTACTCTCAGAATCTTCTTTAGAAACTATGCTTTGAAAAACTCTTCATACAAAATTCTTCTTTGCTTCTGACTTGCTTCAGATTCTTCTGGAGCTTCTGCTTTAGATCCTTCTAGAGCTTCTGCTTCAGAATCTTCTGGAGGCTACGCTCAGAATCTTCTGTTGACAGCAATCAGATTCTTCTAATGTATGCATCTGGCGCTACAGAGTCTAGCTAATTTCTTGTGTTCAATTCTGATTTGCTTCTGGAATGTTAATTCTTTTACTATCTGCAGTAAAAACTCTCAAGCAAATTTTAGAGTATATAATTCTTAAATACAAAATTTCATAATAGTTATCATCAAAACATAGAGATATTATTAAGAACCAATCTGTGTTCTAACAGTTTCTGTCTAGGTCTATTGTTGCCAAACAATACTCCCATAGCTGACTCTTTTAGTTTAGTTCTTGGATCTGAGTTTTTCATTTCAAGTGTGGTTGCTATCAAGATTAGGTCCCTATGTTTAAGTGTTTTGGTTTGCAACAGGGAGCAGGTTTGTGTTAATAAGGGTTTTGACTGTTTGGTTCAGTCATCCTACTGCATGAGGGGTGTATGTTACAGGCTTCAGGATTGCTGAACATGTTTAGCATGTTTGAAATGGGATTAGAAAGTTAGGGTGATAAGACTTAGTCAGGTTCTTTATTTGTTTGAGTTTCTGAGGAAGGTGTTGTTGATGTTGGTTGTTTAAACTCAGACCAAGATTGTTGTCAAGTATTGTTGACATAGTTTAAAGTTTGTCTTGATGCTCTTTTTGCTGTCCATAACTCTGTTGAGAGTCTATTAATTCAAGATCCTTATCAAGTTGCATTTGGTCCTTTAGATTTCATCTAGGATCAGCTTAATGCCTTGTGTTCAGCTAGGATAACTTGGTGGTAGGATTTCCATGTAAGTTCTTGTTGCTGTTAAAACATCAAGTGAATTGATGCGTTGGTATGATGCCAGTACCAAGGGTTTGTTAACCTGTGCTTGCTTTCAAGTTTCCTTTTTCAAGTTGTTACAATTTGTGTATGTGAAATTCATAAACTAATGCAATATGGACTGATAGCAGTGGCTGTCATGGATCTTTTCTTTAGCATTGTGTACGCACAAAACCTAGTGTAAGCCATTTCACTAACATTGCAACTTGACAGTCACTTTCTGATTCATGGCAAGGTTGGGATATTTCTTTGGATCCAATCCATGAGCAACATATTTCAAGCATGTGCAGGCCTTTACTTGTTTTTAAATTCACCTGTTTTAATCCATGGATCTTCAAATGCATTTCAAGACTTTCTTTTGCATGTTCATTCGAATTCCATTTTGTGTGCATCTTTTGAAAATATGGTTGGTACCATCATGATCCTTATGAAAAATCAAGTGGTTTGGACTTTTATTTCACTGAAATTGGTTAAGATTTGAAGGTTTTGGATCCAAATTGTTTTTGTAAGTTTTCACTTGTCTTGCCCACGAGAACTTGCCCAGAGGTGCGCATGTTTGGTATATATGCAACCGGGGTGGCTTGATACAATGGATGTATCGCCATCCAGTGGTTACTTGCCTTCCCTTAAGTACTTGTCATGCCATGTGATCCTGTGTTCGACCCTCAGCGAGGGCGTTTTTGTGCATTTTCATGATTTTCCATATTTTTGTTTTTTCCTTCTCCTTTTTCCATGACTTATCACGCGCGTGAAGTGGTTGAGTTGGTCTAGTTTTGTGTCCATTACCCCAAGGTCTTGGGTTCAAGCCTTGGGTGAGACATTTCATTTATTTTTAGCAACTTTTTTATTTAATTTTTATTAAATTTTTAAATTACCATAATTTCACTATTTTTAATCATTTATGAATGATTCTTTTTGCTAAATTTTTGTTTCAATGAATATTTTCATATAATGTTTAAAGAATTCTAAAATCCCTATTTTAGAAACACTTTGCATTATGAGGAAATTGTAATTCATTTTAGGGTTTTCACCCTCCTATCTCTCATTCTTCATTTCAAACTTGGATTTCATTCTCTTTGAGTTTAATTTGAAATTGTTGTGAACTTGGCTTGTTAGCTTCCTTGTGTACTTGAATTTTAATTTCAACTTTTTAGCTTGTAAGCATTGTGATTTGATTCATTTCTTAAACATTTGAAACACCCATGAAGTATTGAACTTCTTACTTACTTGGTTGTGCCATTGTTTGATTTGCCCATGCTTGATTGTTATCCAATGTAGGATGCTTACTCATGTAGTTACATATAACATCCTTTAAAATTACTCATATTTGTTAAGATACCCCTTCATCTTTGTTAAGATATATCCCCATCTTTGTTAAGATATGCCATTGGTTTTCACCTTTCATTTTGAGTCTTGTAAGAACTTACCTTTAGATTTTGAAATATCTTCAAGTATGCTTTGGTGGTAACCATTTACCTTACTCATAATCCTTGCTTGATATTATTATATGCTAGCATGATCTTGGTTGTAACCATATCTCTTGTATTCATCATGTTTGAATGTTTATACCTTTGTTAAGAGTATTTCCCCAAGTGATGGAACTCTTTAGTTCTCATCCAAGTTACCTCATCTTTTCCCTTCCAAAGGAAAGTCTCTCTATTGACCTTTGGGTCATAGATAGCTCATATCATTCCCCTTGACTTTGGTAAGTCATCTTGAACCATAACTTAGTTAAGTTAGAACCCTAGCCATTAGACTTTTACCTTAAGTCTAAAAGACATACCCCTTGTTAGGAGTATCTTCAACTAGAAATTTTAAGATAGAGTTTGTTAACTCTATATAAGAATCATAATGATGATATCTTACCTTGCCCTTTGAATTTTGTTAAATTCACTCCTTAGTCGTGTCCGAACTACGAACGCTCTGATTTCTTATTTGTCAATAAGAATACGTAGGCACAAGATGCAATATCTTGACGAGCACTTTCCCCTCTTTCTTTTTGTTTAGAACCAATTGGTCTTACAACGTAGAATTAGATAGAGTTTGTTAACTCTATGTAAGAATCATAGTGATGATTACTTACTCCCTTTTCTTGAGTGTTTAACTTAGATTATAGAGTTTTGTTAAACTCTACACAAGCATTGTTATGTTTGTTCCCCTTTGAACCTTGATCATAATCAAGTGTACTTTATCCCTAGTGAGGTGAACTAAGATTGCTCTGATTCTATCCTAGTTAGGATACATAGGCAGAGGATGCGATATCTTTGCGAGCAAACTTAGAAACTATCCTTAGGTCTTTACCTACAACCTACACCTTATACCCAAATCCCAAGCCATAGCAAACATTTAGCAAGTATTAGCATACAAACAAACAAAAGGTTCCTGTAGAGTACTGCAGATGTTTAGGATGTGAGATACCTATCCTAGGCATAACCAACCCCCGATCCCCGAATCTTTTAGTGTTGTTGTTACATCGCGAAAAAGGGTTTTTTTCTTTCTTTAGACCTTTCCTTTGGATAAATTAAAGTTTGGTTGTGAATTTTAAGAATTAAGATTCAAGTTAATCAATAGCTTGATATCACGATTCTCACTGCAACAGAAATGGTGACTTCACTGGGGAAGATATTTAAACTTGAGGGTTTAGCCTATTTTGTTTGATTGCATGCTATATTTGTGAATATTTGCTTAACATGTATATTTGTCAATATATTTGTTTGTGTGTTGGGTATTGGGTGCTTTGAGTGGTGAGGAAGTCCTATACCCGGACTCAAGTGCACTTATGATAGGATGGTGGTATATTCAAAAAGGCTTATAGGGAGTTGATTCTCGACCAAGATAACTTGAGAAACCACCGCTCAGTGGAGGCCCTCTTGAGAGTAGTTTTATTGAACGAGTATTCGTGAAAACATTTCTACTTTCTACCTAGGAGCCCGTGACGCTGTGGACCTTTAGATTACATTTTACCCCACTTTAGCCTTATTAGGACGTAGTGCGATGACTATGAGGGAGTATTTCCAAAGTAGTTGATACGCGATACTACACTCGGACGAGACTCTCTTGAGAATATTATCGACTACCGAGTGATTTGGGAAATTGATAATATCCGAAAGAGGGGTTGTTGACTCTGGGAACGTCTTAGAACCCTGTTCTGCAGATTTGAGGATCCATAGTACACACCTTTTGGGATGGGTAGACCATGGCTCCACGCTCGTGTTCTTTAAACCTAGGCCTTTGTCTGTTTATATGTGTGCATATGTGAATCTTTTCTTGTTTGTGATTGTGAATTCTTGCATTCATGAGCATCATATCATAAAGTTTCATAGAACTAAGACTTTTGTTTGTAAACATCAAGGTCGTTATGGACGGTGAAAGGAAGAAAACTTTGAAGTACACTTACAAGATTCTTAACTTGGATGACCTAAGGAGGTTGAGCACTTTGGTGACAAATCTAGAGGGATTCAAGAGCAGATATGGGAACTTGTTGTCATTATTGAAGATGAAGATGGATAATAGACTTCTCTCCATGCTTCTCCAGTTCTATGATCTAATCTACTATTGTTTCACTTTTCCCGATTATCAGCTAGTACCCACACTAGAGGAATACTCTTATTTGGTTGGATTGCCCATTCTTGACGAGTCTCCTTTTCCAATCATGGAGAAAGACCCTAAGGAGCAGGATATCGTCAAGGCTACACCTTTGGGATTGGTTGATATTCAAAATAATATGACTACAAAAGGAGGAGTTTTTGGCTTAACTGCAGAGTTCTTGGTCGGGAAAGCCCAATATTATGCTGATCATTTGAGCATGGATGCATTCAAGGCTATCCTTGCCTTGCTCATTTATGGTATCTTTTTGTTCCCTAGCTTTGAAAATTTTGTGGACCTGAATGCCATCAAAATCTTCTTGAAAAGGAACCCTGTGTCTACTTTGCTAGTAGATGCCTATCATTCTGTTCATCTGAGGAATTTTTACAATGGAGGGTTGATCGCTTGTTGTGCTCCTTTATTATATAAGTGGTTTATTTCACACTTGCTTAAAGCTAACACTTTTTGGGATCTAAAGGAAGGTTGGTGGTCACAGAAGATCATGGCTATCACTCACTCCGACATTGATTGGTACAATCGTTACTATGATGGAGTAATGATCATTCACAGTTGTGGAGATTTTGGTAACGTGGATCTTCTTGGTACTAATGGAGGAATTAGTTATAACCCAGTTCTCGCTCGTAGACAGTTAGGATATCCTTTGAAGGACAAGCCAAACAGTGTTCATATGGAAAGTATTTTCTTCAAGGAAGAGAAGAATGGTCAGGAGCTGAAAGGAAAGATCCTAAAAGCTTGGATTCATTTGCATAAGAAAGGGAAGAAAGACCTAGGAAAACCTAATTGTGTCTCTTTGGAACCATATCTCCAATGGGTCCGAAAGAGAGCCATCGTATTGAAGATGCCTTATTCTCAACAAGAACCCATGATTTTGAAGGAGGAGCGCACCTTGATCTTCATGTCTGAGGAAGAGAAGCTGAGAATTTCTTTGAGTAAAGAGCGACAAACAAAAGACGCTTGGAAGCACAAGTATCAAGTGGTTGTTGAAGAAAATGCAGAACTTCAGAAACAACTACAGTTGAAGAATGAATAAGTACTCTCTTGTAATACGAGGAAGGCGCAATAAGATTTATTTTCTTCTAGTCCTCAGTCGACTCCGTGGAAGCTGATTGTGGATAAGCTGATTGTGGAAGCTGATTGTGGATAAGCTCATTCTTGAGAAGGCCCAGATGGAAGAAGAGATCAAGAAGCTCAATATGAGGCTACTAGGAGAACCTTCTTGGGACTTTTGTTAGCTTTTATTTAGCTTTCTATTTAAGACTCTTGTAAGAAGTACCGATATTTTGTAATTCAGTCTTGTTGAGCAATGAAGTTAAGCCTATGACGCTTTCTGATGTTTGCAAATATCTGAGTTCCATGACACTTTGTGCATTTGCATTCGCATCCACATTCGCATTTTCTAACCATTCAAGGAAATTCAAAATTTTCTTTGTAGACAACAACATGATACGATGAAGCACGCTCCCATTCCCAGATTTGAAGTTGGACAACCTCAAGATCCTGGCAGGCCTTGTTAGGAATCCCGCCGCATTCATCGCAAAATATGGAGATCTTCTGCCGTTACTTAACACTCAAATTGATGGATGCATGTTGCACGCCCTCGTTGAGTTTTATGATCCGGTATACCATTGCTTTATCTTCCCGGATTTCCAATTACATCCAACCATAGATGAATATTCTGATTATCTGAAGAATCCGCTAACCATCAAGGCTCCTTATGGGAAACCGAGAAGAAGAGACCTAGCCAAAGCATTACACCTTAGGCCGGAAGAATTACCTACCATGAGAGAAAAATGAGGCTTCTATGGAATGAAGGCAAGGCCATTAATGGAAATGGCTGAATTTCACTATGAGAATAGAAATTTGGGTATTTTCGAGGCAATCTTGGCATTCTTGATGTCACACCCTCATTTTCGCCTTTAGCCTTTATACCCTACATTCGCCATACCATACATCATTTTATTGCATATCGAGCATGTGGGTACGGATTGGGTCGATTTGTCATTTTTCATTTCAAATTAGATAACTTGTCTATCTTGAACTACATGGAAGAAAAGGTTCATTATCTAAGGTTTGATCTAAATTGGAAAGTCTACTCATGTGGATTTCTCCAAGAAGAAGTTACTTGACAAAATATTAGGATATTCAAGATATATTCCTAATGACCATGAAATGTAAGGCATGACTCAAGATTGCTTCATCCAATTTTGTTGTAAATCCTTGATCAAGTGGAGTCTAAATTTGCAAAGCATGAGTCAAGATCACAAGTCCATAATTCAAGACTTCATCCATTTCAAGCTTAATGGTTCTAAGGAAATCCATCGTGAATTCAAGATTAAAGGCAAGAATATTACAAAGAGAAGTTTTATGACATTACAAGAATGTAATTTGTTGCAAGATTTCCAACTCTAAGTAATGTTTAGAAATTAATTTATTTCTAATACTTCATTCAAGTCTCTAGTCAAATTCATGTTATGGTAATACCACACCAAGTCTACATTATGTTTACAAACATCCAAGAAACATGCAAGGATTAAATCAAGATTGGAATGTTTTAAGACCAAGAATATGCATGTTTAATCATGGCAAAACAGTCCCATGCAAAAGGTGACAAATTTCTTCATGTCACAAGATCACATGTCACAAGACCAAGGGAATAACATGTGACAATGCATCTAAATATCAGATTTCAAAATGCTGTCAAGAGGTAGTAGCTTTGACCAAGAGGAGCTGTCCAAACACAAACCAACAAAATGGGTGCAAGGCACAAGGTGCTGCAGAAAAACAGCATAGGCAAAGTGCAACAGCAAGAATGCAGCATAGCTCTTGCATGGAAATGGAAAGAAAGAGAGTGGCATGAGAAAAGGTGGTAAGAGACACCACTCCATGAAAAATCTGATATGTGGGGAGAAGTGAAAACCCTAGAGGAGCAGAGATAAGAGCAGGGGGCTGTAAACAAAAAGGGATCACTCTTCATTCATTCAACATTCATTCTACACACATTTACAAAACCAAAAAATAGAGAGAGCTAACAAAACCCTAAAAACCAGAAAAATAGGAAGCTTTGCAAACCAGAAAAAGAGAGTGATATAGAACCAAGAGGATCATTGAGAAATAAAACCTTCACAACATAGAGTGAAGAGGAGTGAAGTACTTTCAACCAAGACCAAGGAGGACTAGCAAGAAGGATAGAAAGCTCTTGGGTATCCATTTCCTCCAACCTTTCTCCCTTTATTTTTTTTCTCTTACATTCATTTTGTTTACTCTTTTATGTATTGTTGTATTGTATGTTTCATGTAAGGTTCCAAAGGGACCAAGAAACCGTTCCTAAGAAACCACAAAAACGAAAGAAAAACATAGAAAAAGTTAGGTTTTTCACTCTGGTAGCCTGACACGGGCCGTGTCCCACAACACGGCCACCCGTGTCGCACAACACGGGCCGTGTCACACAGCACGGCCACCCGTGTCGCACAACACGGGCCGTGTCACACAGCACGCCCACCCGTGTCGCACAACACGGGCCGTGTCACACAGCACGGCCACCCGTGTTGCACCTCTGTTTGAGGTTTCCACGACCAAAAACCCCATGCCTCACAACACGGGCCGTGTCACACAACACGGCCACCCGTGTTGCACCTCTGTTTACCCTAAAAATCATTTTCTCCACACCTTATGACACGGGCCGTGTCACACAACACGGCCACCCGTGTCACACCTCTGTCACGCCCTAAAAACCCATATTGCAGGTACCCCATGACACGGGCCGTGTCACACAACATGGCCACCCGTGTTACACCACTGTTTTCCTACTTTTTTCGATATTTTACCTCCAAAAAAAAAATTTTCTCATATGTCTCGATTTTTTACTTCGTGTCGTTTTTATTGCATGTCTCGATTTTTTTTTAGCCGACTAATCCCATATGTTTGTATGATTTTAGTATGAATGTTGCTATTGTCCTTGGTGACTTTTGATTCCAAAAACCATTTTCAAAAGCAAACTCTCGATTTTATCGAGCCATTTTTAACCCTTGTAAGTCGGCCGCCTTGTGCGTCCGCCATCGACCTTGTTCGTATCACCTCAAATACTTTTACAAACAATAAATCTTGATCCAACGTCAAGTGGTTCTCTTTTCTCATAAAAATCCAAAACACAATAACATAAACGATTAGAATCATGCACCACGAACTTTAAAGTGGTGGAAAAGGAATGAGAATGGAGTCCTCCTACACTCGTTCCGAATGTTTTGGATACAAGGCGCTCGACTTGGTTATTCGAAACATTCATTTCTATCCAAAGTCTTTTGTGTATAATCCTAATCAAGAACAATTTCTCTTAAGAAACTTAAAAATAACATCAACTCATCAAACCTATTTTCGCCTTAGGGCATCAATTCAAAAACCCTTTTTCAAGGTATAAAATCAACCAACAAACAACTATCTTATAAGCCTCCGAACTACGGAGCTCTGATTCTTCACTTCTTTTAAGTGAGGATACGTAGGCACAAGGGCCACAATCCTTGGCGAGCATTAAAATAAATAAACCAACCCCTCTTTTCCTTAAGCAAGCAAACTCTTAATAAAAACACCCATTCACGTTAAATAACCTAGAAGGTTCCCATCGAGTACGATGGATGCGAGGGGGTGCTAACACCTTCCCCTCGCATAACCGACTCCCGAACCCTAAGACTTGGTTGCGATGACCATGCTCCTTTCCCAAAGGTTTTATCGCTATTTCCCTTTCCCCTTTGGGATAAATAAAATTCGGTGGCGACTCTGTGTCATTTTTCGCTTAGCGACACTTGATATATGACTTGTATCTCTTTCCAAGATGTAATGAGTTCATCAACGAGGAGGTTATTCGTCTGTTCATTATCAAAAATCCTGTGAATGAAATACTAGTAGACACTTATGTTGTCATCCACCGTCATACATTATATGATCTCGGACAGTTCTCATGCTGTACCGCACTACTCAACAGATGGTTCACTTTCCATTTGCCTAAAACTCACGTTCTATGGAACCTCTATAGCAAGGACACATGGATTGAAAAGTTAATCACTCTCAACCATTATGATATCACTTGGTACAATCCCAGGCTCGATGGTATAGCCATAATCCATAACTGTGGGGACTTCCCCAACGTACCCCTCATGGGAACAAGACGTGTTATCAACTGCAACCCAATTCTTGCTCAACGCCAGCATGGGTATCCAACTGGGCTGGAGCCCGAGCCAGAATTGCTAAGACCCTGATTTTGTGAAATAGGTATCAACAAAGAATTAGAAGCCCGAGCCAGCTATGCTTGGAGAATATAAGTTGTTTAACTACTAGAGCTTATCTACTTTGGTCAAAAGAGATAGCTTTGACAATGTTTTACACTCATGATTATGAGATAACAATGGAGCCACAAGTCCCTGTGATTAGGGAAGATTGAAGTATGCCTTGATCAAAACTCAATGCAAAAATGAAGACCTATGGGAGATCATTCGCCAGTATCAAGCTCGCACCAAAGCTCAGAAAGGAGAAGGATCATCTTGTTAGAATGATCAACGCTTCACTATTTCCTGTTTTCCCTAAAAAGGATTGTAATCCTATGTTGCATTTACTTTTGTTGCTTTTTAGCAAGAGTCATCCATTGTAACAGATTTCGAATTATCAATGAAAAAATCGCTTTTTAAAGCACGTCGTTACGTGTTGTTACAATTTTTTGTTTGTAAAAGAAATTTGTTTTTCCTTGAATGGTTTGTGCATTTGCATTTGCACTTGCATCTCATCTTTCATTGGCCGATGGTTCCGAGGCCGAAGATGAGAAACATGAAAAATTGAGAGTGAAAATGGATATTATGGCAAAGAGGATGAGAGCCATTGAGGGTAGCAATGCCTTTGGGTCAGATGCCAAAGACATGTGCTTGGTATCTGGACTAGTATTTCCCCAAAAGTTCAAGATGCCCGTGTTTGATAAGTACGAGGGAACTACCTGTCCAAAGTACACCTGATAATGTATTGCAGGCGGATGGCTCCACATATTGAAAACGATAAGTTGTTGGTACATTGCTTTCAAGACAGCCTCAAGGGGGCATCATCTAAATGGTACCCGATCAGTGGTTTTTATACATTATTTTACCATTAGCTTTAGTTGATCATTTTTATTGTTTAGTCGCATTTCATTCGTTTTTATTGCATTTTACGCGTTGGTTTGGTGTTTCCATTGTTTCTAGGTTCAAGTAAACAATAAAGGAGAATCAGAGCAAAAACTAGGGAAATAAACAAGAGTTCAGAAGAGTTTTGAAGTGAACCAGGAGCCTGACACAACCGCCCGTGTCAGGAAGTGCTCAGAAAGGCAAGAATTAGTGGAAACCAGGGAGCTGACACGGCCCATTTCAGCACATTTGGAGCATAGAAAACTGTTGTGTAAACATAACAGGAAGCCAATACGGCCACTCGTGTCAGCTGACACGGCCCGTGTTGGCTAAAACACTTCATCTTCTATTTTTCTTGGATTTTGGGCATTTGTGATCCATGGGGGTATTATGGGTATTTTCCTAGTACTAGATTGAACCTGAACTACTTAAGACGTGTTTTGAGAAAGAAAAAGGATTTTTTTTGGACAGGAAAGAATTTTACGATCAAGATTGCAGCAATCAAGGATTGGGTAAACTGAAGGTGTTCATGAGCGGAAGCAATTGAAGATCCAGGCAACCCTTTTAACTTGTAATGTTCGGTCTAATTGTAGATTTTATTTTAAATATTATGAGTAGTTAAACCCCCCAATGTTAGGGGTGTCCCTGAATTGACTATGTAATGACCTTGTTTTCTTTGAATTAATGATTTCACTACTTTCTAATCATTGTTGTTATCGTATTATGTTCTTAAGGATTTTCTTATCTGACAAAGGAGGATTTGATTTATGATTAACCTTAGGTTTGGAAAAACGATTGTTAACACGTTTATACGATAATACTGTAGTAGATATTGCCTAGGAGTGAGGATACCATATAGTAACCGTAATGTTTTAGATAAAATAAATTGCTTGGTATTGTTCCTATACTGCCAAGGAATTAGGGTATAGGGAGAATACCAAAGGATTTTCTGCTAAGGAATTAGGGTCAACTAATCTTTAAAACTGGCCACGATTGAATTGAGCAGTGATTTATGAAACTAAGGATTAAGGCTGTTACAAGGCTTTTCATACACCCTACCCTAGCATGCTCCTCATATCTGTCTGAAACCTTTATTTTACTGCTTTTGCCTTCTGGCCTTTACAATTTTAAAGCAACAAACCAAAACCCCTTTGACTTTTTATTCAATTGCATTATTATAGAACTTGTATTCATACGTAGTCCACGAGATCGATATTCGAGGAATTCCCCCTTATTACTACACTGGTAAAAATAGTACACTTGCTATTTTACCGGTCATGTTTTTAGCGCCGTTGCTGAGGACTGCCAGAATATCAATTTAATTGTAATTCAATTGAAATTTTGTTGCTCTGCGACCAAAATTTTATTTTCAGTTTTATTTTTATTTTTTTTATTAATATTATTTTTGTTACTACTAATTTGCGTCTAACATTTTCATGCTAGGAGATCCGTCAGCTAATTTTTCTTTGGACGCAGAAATTGAAAGGACTCTACACGAGAGACATAGACAAGCTAGTCTATTAGCTTCAGAACACGAAAGAGTTTCTGTTCATTCAGATTCAGGTTCAGAATCTGAAAGAGACACTGAGGCTATGGCGGAACTTCCACCTGCGGAGAGACTTCTTGGAGATTACGGCGGGGCAAATGCACCAGCTGGTAGGTTAACAATTGTAAACCAACCAGTGAATGTCCCAAATTTCCAGTTGCATCCGAGCATAATCACTCAACTTGAGAGAAGACCTTTCACCGGAAAGGTTAATGAAGATGCTAATAAACATCTACAAAGATTTCTGACGATGAGCACTACTCTCAATATTGAAGGGCACACGGATGAAGCAAAAAGGTTAAGAATGTTTCTGTTCACTTTATCTGAAGATGCTGAAGAGTGGTTTTACTCCTTACCAGCCGGAAGTATTACTACGTGGGAAGAAATGGAAAGAGCCTCTCTGAATGAGTATTTTCCTGCCTCTGTTTATATTCGCAAACGATATGATATTATGAATTTTAAACAGAGGGAGGGAGAATCACTCGGAGATTCTTATAAAAGGTTCAAACGGTTATTGGTTGTGTGTCCTACCCACAATCTGGATCAAACTGAATAGATGCAGATGTTTGTGAATGGTCTTAATATGAAGACTAAGCAGCTAATTGATACAGCAGTCGGTGGCTCATCTAACGTTTCAACAACCACTGGTATCAGAAAAATCATTGAAGCCATTGTTGCAAATGAGCATCTAGAATTATATGACCGAAGTGTGAGTAAGCCGGAAGAAATAGTTGACTTGAAGTTTGCCACACAAGTTGTGAAAATGGAAGAGAAAATGGAAGCTGGAGTGGAAAGAAGGCTCAAGGGAATGAATGTGAGTACTGAAACTGTAGCTCAAGTTCAACCTGTCCAAGCTGTGAGTTGCGAGGTGTGTAATGGACCCCATTTTACTGCGCATTGTCTTGCTACTGCTCAACAAATTGAAGAGATAAAATATTTGAGGCAGAACAATCCGTATTCTCAGACTTATAATCCTGGATGGAAGAATCATCCTAACTTTTCCTGGAAAGACCAAAGTCAACCTCCACATCCGCCACAACAACAGGCTCCTCAAAACGCAGAATGGGAGTTAGCTACTAAAAGAATGGCAGCTCAAAATATTCAATTCCAAGAAGAGACCCGTAATATTCAAAGGAATAACACAGCTTCCATCAAAAATCTTGAGTTGCAAATGGGGAAGATAGCCTAACACCTCTCAACACACACTCAAGGAACCCTCCGGAGTGCGACAATACCGAATTCGAAAAATCAAGAGAGTATTAATGTTGTTACAACAAGAAATTAGAAAATGATAGAAGAAGGGAAAATAAATGAGTATGAATGCATAGAGGTGGAGCTTGAGGTAAGAGAAAAAGTGAAAGAACTAGAAGAAGTCGTGTCATCTGAAAAACCAAATGAAGAGAAAAAGAAAGAAGAGGTTAAACCGAAAATCAAGCTACCTTTTCCTCAAAGAGTTACAAAGAAGGATCAGAAAGAGAAGGAATTTGGAAGATTCAGCGCAATGTTCAACAAATTGGAAATTAACATGCCATTCTTTGAAGCACTCGAGAAAATGCCTTTGTACAAGAAATTCATGAAAGAGGTAATAGGTAAAAAAAGATCAATGGGTGAAGAACCGAAGATCACAACTGAGCAATGTAAGGTGATATCATAAGAAAAGAGAATCCCCATCAAGAGGAAGGATCCTGGACCAGTAGTAATCCCTTGTACTATAAGATATAGAACTTTTAAGAAAGTCCTAATTGATTCAGGTGCTAGTGTGAGTCTCATGCCTTTGTCTATTTTCAAAAAGCTGGATATTTAAAAAGTGAGCGATTCAGGAACAAGCTTGAAGTTCGCCGACCATACAACTAAGAGGGCATATGGGCTAGTAGAGAATGTACTAGTGACAATTAATAACTTCACCTTCCTAGTTGATTTTCAAATTATGGATATTCCAGAAGATGAAGAGACTTCGATCATACTTGGCCGACCGTTCTTGCTTACTAGTCGGTGCAATATTGATGTTGAAATAGGTACGCTCACTATGAAATCTTTTGATTAGGAAATCACTTTAAAAGCTCTAGAGAGTAGAAAGAAAGGTAAGGATAAAGATGTTAAACCTGCAGTTGGAATGATCAAAATAACGAAAAAAAGGAGAACGATCAAAATTACTTCAAGTTTCTCTTATCTCTGAACCTGACCAATATTCTTCTGCGAAAAAGTTAAGCAATAGAGTTTGGAGGCTAAAGTATCCCCCATAACAATGGGTAGTCAACCGTCGAGCCAGGCGACGTTAAACGAAGCGCTGTGTGAGAGGCAACCCACGGATTTTAAGAATTTATGTTTTTTTTTTGGTGGTTATTTTTTTGCAAGAATAAAGGAGAGTTTGCAAGGGAAAACGTGTAAGCAGTAAAGAGATGTTGCATTACCTGTCGACCCCTCTGTGAGGATCTCTGCGAGTACATCTCTTCTTCTCTTGTTCTTAAACATTAAGGACAATGTTTAGTTAAAGTTTGGAAGAGGTTTTACCGTTTTGAATTGTCAATTTAAATACCTTTTTTATTTAAGTTCGGTAAAAATCACCTCAAGTTCGCCCCATATGAAGTCCGTAAAATTTTTTTTCTTGTGAATGTTAAGTGTGTGAGGTAGTCAGGAAAGTATTTAGAGTTTGAGGGAAGAGGAGTTTGAACTAAGGAACTTGGAAAGTTTGGAAATTGAGGTATAATTTGAACACCCTAGGTTCCCCGAAGTAAGGAAACGAGTCCAACGTGTAGATTTGTGCCATAGTACTTGGATTTGAGAAGTATTCCCCGATTAGTTCATTATGATAGTCCGACATGATTAAAAGAATTGCGTATATTGATTATGAGAATGACTTGTGGCCCCCCAAAAAAAGTTGAATAATGACGGTAAAGACAACCTGTCCTTCTAAATTGGGTAACCCTCACCCGGTTATTTAGCCTAATAGTGGTTGAATCTCTATAGTCATCCCAAAGTGGACTAATAAACACCAATGAGAGAGAAAAAAAGAATAAAGGTGCCATGAAAAAAGTCTTAAGCAAAATTACATGTGAAGAAAAGCAATAAAAAATGCCTTAATCTAATTGTCCGAATGAAAGGGGTAGAAAATTGAAGAAAAGACTTAAGCCCAAAGCATAGTTGGAGAGGTGGCCGAAAGGGGGATTTAGGTCCATGGTTTTACTACGGTGTGTGTTTATGTAATGCCTTCGTTAACGGATGAGTACCGAGAGAGTTGGTTTTAGCCGATCAGAACAAAGACTCACGTATGAGTATCGACACACCTTTCATCCTGAGCCATTCACTAGATATGCTGTTTGATTTGAAAGTTATTTATCCAAGATTTTTGCTTGAGGTCAAGCAATGGTTTAAGTTTGGGGGAGTTTGATCAGTGGTTTTTATATGTTATTTTACCATTAGTTTTAGTTGATCATTTTTATTGTTTAGTCGCATTTCATTCGTTTTTATTGCATTTTACGCATCGGTTTGGTGTTTCCATTGTTTCTAGGTTCAGGTAAACAATTAAGGAGAATCAGAGCAAAAACTAGGGAAAACAGCAAGAGTTCGGAAGAGTTTAGAAGTAAACCAGAAGCCTGACACAGTCGCCCGTGTCAGCTGACACAGCCCGTGTTAGGAAGTGCTCAGAAAGGAAAGAATTGGTGGAAACCATGGAGCTGACACGACCGCCCGTGTCAACACACCTGGAGCATAGAAAACTATCGTGCAAACATAACAGGAAGCCAACACGGCCGCCCGTGTCAGCTGACACGGCCCGTGTTGGCTAAAACACTTCATCTTCTATTTTTCTTGGATTTTGGGCATTTATGATCCATGGGAGTATTCCGGGTATTTTCCTAGTACTAGATAGAACCTAGACTACTTAAGACGTGTTTTGAGAAAGAAAAAGGATTTTTTTGGACAGGAAAGAATTTTACGATCAAGATTGCAACAATCAAGGATTGGGGAAACTGAAGGTGTTCATGAGCGGAAGCAATTGAAGATCCAGGAAACCCTTTTATCTTGTAATGTTCGGTCTAATTGTATATTTTATTTTAAATATTTTGAGTAGCTAAACCCCCCAACGCTAGGGGGTGTCCCTGAATTGACTCTGTAATGACCTTATTTTCTTTGAAATAGTGATTTCACTGCTTTCTAATCATCGTTGTTATCGTATTATGTTTTTAAGGATTTTCTTATCTGACAAATAAGGATTTGATTTACGGTTAACCTTAGGTTTGGAAAAACGATTGTTAACGCGTTTATACGATAATACTGTAGTAGAATTTGCCTAGGAACAGGGATACCCTATAGTAACCGTAATGTTTTAGATAAAATAAGTTGCTTGGTATTGTTCCTATACTGCCAAGGAATTGGGGTATGGGGAGAATACCAAAGGGTTTTCTGCTAAGGAATTAGGGTCAACTAATCTTTAAAACCGGTCACGATTGAATTGAGCAGTGATTTCTGAAACTAAGGATTAAGCCTGTTGCAAGGCTTTTCATACACCCTACCCTAGCATGCTCCCTATATCTGTCTGAAACCTTTATTTTACTGCTTTTTCCTTCCGGCCTTTACAATTTTAAAGCAACAAACCAAAACCCCTTTGACTTTTTGTTCAATTGCATTATTATAGAACTTGTATTCATACGCAGTCCACGAGATCGATATTCAGGGAATTCCCCCTTATTACTACATCGGTAAAAATAATACACTTGCTATTTTACCGGTTAGTACCTAAGCTTGGATCAGGAAAAAATCCATGGTTTCTAAGATCTGTCGAATGCTTTTATCCAACAATACAAGTATAATATGGATCTGGCTCTAAACCGCCGTCAACTCCTCAGTATGACGCAAAAAAGCACCGAGTCCTTCAAAGAGTATGCACAAAGATGGCGCAGGACTGCGGCTCATGTCGAGCCACCTCTCACTGAAAAAGAGCTCGCAGACTGGTTCGTAGACATGGTCAGGCCTGAGTTCTATGAAAGACTAATCAGCAGCGTTACTTCCAACTTCTCCGACATTGTCACAGTGGGATTCAAGGTTGAAGCCGGTTTGAAAAATGGAAAGGTAACAACCTCAAATGCCAACTCTTGCACTAGCGTTGCCAAGAAGCCGGCTAATAACTTCCACAAGAAAAAGGAAGGTGATGTAAGTGTTGTGACGTATGGGAAAAGGGCGCAGGATCCAAAAAATCATCGTCAACAATACTATCAACCATCTCCTTGTGTAGCAGCTGTAACACATGTGTTTCAACAGCCAGCTCAGCAGGGTCCTCAACAAGGGGCACCCAGTCAAAATTAGCAATACTGTCAACAAGTTCAGCAGCCTCAGGCTTGGGCTCCAAGAGCTAATTACTAGGGAAATCGGCCGAAGATACAGCCCATCCCTATGAGCTACACCGAGTTATTCCCTATGCTAATAGAGAATGGGATTGTCAAAACAAGGAAGTTAGGGGCACCTCCTAATCCTTTTCCATACTACTACAACGCCAATGTGCATTGTTCATTCCATGAAAATGCTTCAGGACATGACTTAGAAGGATGCTTCGTGCTCCAACACCTAGTTCGTGAACTGATTGAAAAGAAGATCCTGTCTTTTCAAGACAACCACCCAAATGTGAAGAATAACCCCTTACCAAATTATGGTGGAGTGAATGCTATTACTGAAGAAGGGGAAGGGTCGAAAACAAAGACTGTTACTACTGTTGAAGAAATCAAGGTGCTATTGGTAGAATTACACAAACGCCTTGCTCAAGCATGGGCGCTCAAGACGTCTTATGAGAATTGCGAGCAGTGTATGCTGAATCCATAAGGTTGTAACCTTGTACAGAAGGATGTTCGAGCATTACTTGACCAAGGAATGTTGGAAATCAGTCACAGAAAGAAGAAAGAGGATATAGCGGTAATTGAAAAATCCTACCAATGCAGAAGGACATGTGCGGTAAGTGGATGCCCAACTACGATGTCCCTTTCATTGTAAAGACCGTCTTCTCCGGAGGATCTCTAATTCTTGAGACCATGGACGGCGAACAACTTAAGTACCCTATCAACTCAGATGCAGTGAGAAAGTACTACGCCTAAAATAGAAAGCCTAGAAAGGTGATTCAAGCACTTCAGCAAGACAGAAGTCTGAAGATTAAAACCAACCAATGCAGGTGCAAAGCCTTGTGCAAGGTGTTAAAGGAAAATCAATGTCTGTCATTCTCGCCAGAAGCAACGAAGTGTATGGACTACTAGTTAGTAGGATCAGATCATTATGGGATTCTGTAATCCCTTCTGTTTGCCATTTTTCCGAATGTATTTTGTTCCCGAGGCTTTACCCTTTGTAAAGTTCTCGTCTATTAATGAAATTAGATTTTTGGCCAATCATTGTTATGATCTTCTATTTTTGTTATGCAATTTCACTTATTTGTTAATAAAGATTTTTCAAAGAGCAAGGTGTTTTGGAAAAAAAAACTTAAATTTTTGTTTTAAAGAAAACTGATTTAACAAAACATGTTGAAAGCTTCTAGAGGTAATCTGACAGTATTACACAGCTCTCAGAACCGTAAAAGCTTGTTGTCGCCTCCAACCAAAGGAGATGCGTCCAACAGTAGTCCCCGCTCTTAAGCCAGGATTTCTCCTTTGTAGGTTTGCAAGAGTATTGATTATTTTGGAAGATTGTTATCTACCCCAAAAGGAAGCGTCATCTAACTTGAGACATTTGAGACTCAGCGTGATGGGTTCCCTCAATATTTTCCTCGTTTTTGCTCTTTCCTTCTCCCTTGTGGGTCGGTCTACATTTTACATACAACATCATATCAGCATATACATTTGATTGCATTTACTTTGGGTTTTGTTTGTTTGGTTGTTGCCTTTGAGATCCTTTGGTCGTTACCATGCTCTTTGATCCGTTGCCACGATTTTTGCTTTGCGGTTGTTACCCCAATGTTGTCAGTGATCCTGGGATTACTAGTTTTTTCTATGGGAAGCTAGCTGTGACTAGCAATATCTGAATTACCAAGATGATTAGTTGTCACTAAGATTTACCCCTGATTTGGTTGTCACCAATAAATTCTAATGGTTACTAGCATTGTTTACACCCAATTGTAATTGGTACCTTGGGTTGGTCGTCACCAATCATTCCGAACCCAGTAGTCACTGGTTCTGTTTAAACCAATCGTTATTGGAACCCCTTTTGGATCAGTTATTACTAATTTTCGTTGAAATCTAGTAGTTACTAGTATTACTTCAAATCCAATGGTTATTGGTACTTAATTTAGTTGTTACTAATTTCCTCAGAAAGTCTAGTGGTTACTAGCATTATCAAAGCCAGTTGTTATGGGTATACCTTTAATTTGAGTCGCCACCAGTTTGTCTAAGTCCAATAGTTATTGGCATCACTTAAAGCCCAATTGTTATTGGCATTCTGAGTTGGTTATTACCAATTTTCCAATTGAAGTCCGGTAGTTACAGGCGCCTCTTAACTCACTTGTTATTGGTACTTTGATCTAGTTGTCACCAAACCCTTCGAAAACCCAGTAGTTACTAGTATTACCCAAATCCAATGGTTATTTGTATCCCTTGACTTGGTCGTTACCAATTCCCCTAATTTAGTCTAGTGATTACTAGCATTGTCATAGCCAATTGTTATTGGTATACCCTATTTTGGTTGCCACCAGTCCTTTCTAAGTCCAGTGGTTACTGGCATTGCTTGAAAGCTGCTTGTTATTGGTACCGTGAGTTGGTTGTTACCAACTTCCTCAACTGAAGTCCTGTATTTTACCAATGTTGTTTGGGATTCCCGATTGTTATTGGAACTTTGGTTTGGCCGTCACCATCGTCCCCAGGAAATCTAGTAGTTACTAGCACCGCTTGAACTGTTTGCTAAATCTGGTTGACACCAGTATCCCCAGCGAAGTTTTGTTTTCCCCAGTTGAGTCTCGGAGATCTAGTGGTTACTAGCATCCCCGGTGCATCTGGTCTTGTTTCTAGTCTTTTCTTGAAGATCCCGTTCGAACTCTTTGCTATAGGAAGTTCCTCATTTGGTTGTACCTAGTTAGGTTCGCGTCTCTGGCCTTTCGCTTCCCCGGTGGAGATTTGTCTTCTTCCCCAGTGGAGTGTGTTTCCTCCTCTTCCCCAATGAAGATTTGTTTTCCCCGCTGGAGTTTGCGTCCCTGTGTGAAAGATTCCCCCTGAAATGTCATCATTAGTCAGGTATGAACTATTGTGTGTGATGCCTCGGATCCTTCCCCGGTGTGTCGGGCCTCCTGTGAGTAGTTACTCGTTGTATTGCCATTCTTTTATTTTTGCTCGTGTGTCTGCATTTATCTGGCACTCAAGCATCATAAAGCATCATTTAGAATTCATTGCATATTAGCATTTTCCCTTTTGCATACCATCAGATCTAAAGGACAAAAATTTTGGTTTGCTATATTTAAATACCTTTCACTACGATTATATGAGGATTGTCATCTCTCATTACCATCTGGTGAAGATATTTAAATAGGGGCAACTGTTTCACCCCAAATTTTGACCCCCTAGATTCCATCATCATTCTACGATCATATCCATTTGTTCATCTAACCATAACCTATTTCAAGTTTGTATTTGTCAATACACAGGTGAATTAGGGTTCCGTACAGTCAGGAATCGAGGTTTCGATGGTTTAATCAGTCAATGTATTGGATTGATTCTCCATGAAACAAGTCTCCACATAATCAAAGACACTACATTGGGTCAAGTATGAATCCAATTTGAGGTTGTCACCCAAAGATCAAGAACAGTGCAATTCAGGATCCCCAATTAGGAAAAGTCAACTGTAGTTTGACTTTTGGTTTAAAAGGTGTTCCAATGATGGAATAGTGGTCCATGAAGCTCATATGGCTTAGTTAAGTCCACTCAAGAAGTTTCAAAACCTCATAAGACCCAGAACATCAACAGTCGATTCGATAGTTATCGATCGATCGTTTGTTTGACCAAAAAATCAACTCTTTGACTAAAAGGAATTTGACCTTAAAGTGTGAAGAAAATATGTTTCTAATAACATATTACACCTACCCATGAAGTTTCGTGACCATTGGATCAAGGATTGAGGAGTAATCGAAAAAGTCGGGAATTAGAGTTTTGAAAGGGGCAAAACCATAACTTCCTAACCACACATCCAAATGAGATGGTTCAAAGCTTGTTGGAAAGGTCTTGGCAAGTCCTACAAAAGTCTCATAGTGGTCCATGTGCAAAAAATGCATATATTTGGAGTTATAGTCAAAATCATCACAAGAGGGAGAAAACACTTAGAAAAATTCTAAGTTTCTGGCCTTTTTAGGCATGTTTTCAGCCAACTTTGAGGGGTTTTTTGACATAGTTCCACTTGGAGTTTGAAAATTCAGTGAACATGAAAGTTGTAGATCTCCATGAGGGCTTTCCAAAAAAAGTACTAGAACTCCTCCATAGCCCTTATGAGATGAGATTTTCGAATTAAGCAAGTTGGGGTCCCAACATTTGAATACACCATTTCGAACTTGTCACAAATCCACTTGCCAACCACTTAAACCATTCTTAGCTATTTGATCAAGTCTTGGTCTGATATTGAGAGGATTTGATGAGTAGAAATGCAGAAGAAGTGAGGTATTTGAAAGGCTTTGCAAGTTGCATTATTTTATTCAAAAAATAGAGGAAAGAGAAACTTTTCATGAGGAAATCTGCAGCAGCAGTTATCCTACTCTCTAGCCTCACTTCAGTCACCTCCATGACCCTCATGCCACTTGATTTGTGCATCACCTTGAGCCAAAGACTTGGATTTACAGCTGTAACAAATCTTGGACATATTTTCTCCCAAAAATCTCCCTCCAAAACAAAAATCCAAATCTTCCCCAAACCCATCTCATGGCCTATAAATAAAGGCTTACTTCCACTCTTTTAGACACCAGAGCTATCCAAAAGAACCAGAAACTCATAGCTCTCCTCTTTACCTCTTTACTTGTAAGTGAAAAAATTCTCCAAACCCACCAAAGTGTCCTCTTGCATTTTTCACACCAGTCACATTTCCAAACATAAAACAACCTCAAAGACCATACACAGACACCTAAAATGGCCATTTGAAGTTGTTCCCATCATCACTTTCACCAAAATAAGTTTGAATCAAAAATTCAACCTTCATACCACCTTAGTTTGACTTTTGAGCATATTTCTCACTAAACCACTACACAAACCTCTTTCCATCACCATAAAACTCAAGACACCTCATGTTTATGATGTATTAGCTGTCTATAATCTCAAATCATAGCTAGAAGTAAATTTTCTCCAACTCTCCATTAAAGTTGCTTATTTCTTCAAAAAGAAGTAACTCTCACAAGTGTGCTCAAGGGGAAGAATCTCTGGTTTTCTTGGCAGCTAGCATAGTGAGGAAAGATTACAAGAGGTATGTCTTTATAAGCTCTCCTATTAATCTGCATCATCATGTGTTACTTGGCTTTTTGCAAAACTTATGCATTGTTATGTTAAGATGGTTTGCTAACCATGCTGTCCAAAGTTGTGTTGAGGTTTGAGTTTGTCAATACCTTGGTATCTTCTGTTAGAATGCCATTAGGGTAGCATTTGTGGTTTCTCACTTTTATGAATGTATGGTGCTGAGCATTTGTTTGAATCTATGTTTTTTAACATTGCCATGTTATGACTACCAAACTGTTTTTTGAAAAAAAACTTTTAGCATAAGGAGGTTTAGTTTAGTTGCAATCTTAACTTATTATGGTAGAGAATTGACTTTGTTCATATTTCTGGTTTAGTCTAGCATAGTTAGAGTCTTACTTTAGGGTTGTTGCTTGGTTTGTGTGGTTCTTGTTGCATCAAGAATGTAGCATTCAAAGGCTTACTGTTATTAAGATTTGGGACTGTTTGAGATTTCCTTATTTAGGGGCTGCTGACAGAATGTATGAAGTTAGATTTATCAGGCCATGGTGAGATATTTAAAGTTGTTAACTCTTTGTATTGATATCCTAGGCATTGTAATGTTAGTTTTGGTTCTGCTCGGTCTTAGGTAGGTTCCTTTGAGGCTTTGAGGTTAGGCTGTAAGCTTTATGTTGTTTAATTTAGAGTTGAGGTTTAGTATGGTGAGTTGTATTCATGATTGCTACTAGAGCAGAGTTGGTTAACTCATAGCTGTTGCTAAAGGTAATTTCACATGATAAGAGGAGATTGGATTTTGCTTTGGTTTCCATCTGGGAGTTTTTGTTAGATTAGAGTTGGATAACAAGTGAAGGTTGTCTTAAGAGTTTAACTGGTTGTGCGCTTCATTTCTATTTAGGACCTTGAGGGCAGTTGGCTTTGGTTGTGGGTGAACTAAATTTGCTATGGTTTATGTTGAGCTCATGTTAACCTTTAGAGTGTTGTTGTTTTTCTTTAGGTGGATGTTTCTGTCTAGATCTATTGTTACCAAACAATACTCCCATAGCTGACTCTTTTAGTTTAGTTCTTGGATCTGAGTTTGTCAACTCAAGTGTGGTTGCTATCAAGATTAGGTCCCTATGTTTAAGTGTTTTGGTTTATGTTGTGCTTGATACTTGAGGATGTTGGTTTGCAACAGGGAGCAGGTTTGTGTTAATAAGGGTTTTGACTGTTTGGTTCAGTCATCCTACTGCATGAGGGGTGTACGTTAAAGGTTTCAGGATTACTGAACATGTTTAGCATGTTTGAAATGGGATTAGAAAGTTAGGGTGATAAGACTTAGTCAGGTTCTTTTTTTGTTTGAGTTTTGGAGGAAGGTGATGTTGATGTTGGTTGTTTAAACACAGGCCAAGATTGTTGTGAAGTACTGTTGACATAGTTTAAAGTTTGTCTTGATGCTCTTTTTGTTGTCCAAACTCTGTTGAGAGTCTATCAATTCAAGATCCTTATCAGGTTGCATTTGGTCCTTTAGATTTCATCTAGGATCAGCTTAATGCCTTGTGTCTAGCTAGGATAAGTTGGTGGTAGGATTTCCATGTAAGTTCTTGTTGCTGTTAAAACATTAAGTGAATTGATGCATTGGTCTGATTCCAGTACTAAGGGTTTGTTAACCTGTGTTTGCTTTCAAGTTTCCTTTTTCAAGTTGTTACAATTTGTGTATGTGAAATCCATAACCTGATGCAATGTGGACTGATAGCAGTGGCTGTCATGGATCTTTACTTTAGCATTGTGTATGCATAAAACCTAGTGTAGGCCATTTCACTAACATTGCAACTTGACAGTCACTTTCTGATTCATGGCAAGGTTGGGATATTTCTTTGGATAACAAGTGAAGGTTGTCTTAAGAGTTTAACTGGTTGTGTGCTTCATTTCTATTTAGGACCTTGAGGGCAGTTGGCTTTGGTTGTGGGTGAACTAAATTTGCTATGGTTTATGTTGAGCTCATGTTAACCTTTAGAGTGTTGTTGTTTTTCTTTAGGTGGATGTTTCCGTCTAGATCAATTGTTACCAAACAATACTCCCATAGCTGACTCTTTTAGTTTAGTTCTTGGATCTGAGTTTGTCAACTCAAGTGTGGTTGCTATCAAGATTAGGTCCCTATGTTTAAGTGGTTTGGACTTTTATTTCACTGAAATTGGTTAAGATTTGAAGGTTTTGGATCCAAATCATTTTTGTAAGTTTTCACTTGTCTTGCCAACGAGGACTTGCCTAGAGGTGCGCATGTTTGGTATATATGTAACTGGGGTGGCTTGATACAATGGATCTATCGCCACCCCAGTGGTTACTTGCCTTGCCTTAAGTACTTGCCATGCCATGTGATCCTGTGTTTGACCCTCAACGAGGGCGTTTTTGTGCATTTTCATGATTTTCCATGTTTTTGTTTTTTTCTTCTCTTTTTTCCATGATTTATCACGTGCGTGAAGTGGTTGAGTTGGTCTAGTTTTGTGTCCATGACCCCAAGGTCTTGTGTTCAAGCCTTGGGTGAGACATTTCATTTATTTTTAGCAACTTGTTTATTTATTTTTATAAAATTTTTAAATTACCATAATTTAACCATTTTTAATCATTTTTGAATGATTCTTTTTTGCTAAATTTTTGTTTCAATGAATATTTTCATATAATGTTTAAAGAATTCTAAAATCCCTATTTTAGAAACACTTCGCATTATGAGGAAATTGTAATTCATTTTAGGGTTTTCACCCTCCTATCTCTCATTCTTCATTTTAAACTTGGATTTCATTCTCTTTGAGTTTAATTTGAAATTGATGTGAACTTGACTTGTTAGCTTCCTTGTGTACTTGAATTTGAATTTCAACTTTTTGGCTTGTAAGCATTGTGATTTGATTCATTTCTTAAACATTTGAAACACCCATGAAGTAATGAGCTTCTTACTTACTTGGTTGTGCCATTGTTTGATTTGCCCATGCTTGATTGTTATCCAATGTAGGATGCTTACTCATGTAGTTACATATAACATACTTTAAAATTACTCATCTTTGTTAAGATACCCCTTCGTCTTTGTTAAGATATATCCCCATCTTTGTTAAGATATGCCATTGGTTTTCACCTTTCATTTTGAATCTTTGTCATACCCCAAATTTGTCTTACCTTTTTTAAAATTTTCATTCGCCCGACTTTATTTTTTCAATTCGCATCGCTTGTACAGCGTAACGTTTTTTTAGTAAAAAATAATATTTTCACCTTTTTAGCCCAATAAATTTGTGACACATGATATTTATTTATTTATTTTTATTTTGTTATTATTTTATTATTTTTGCTTTTTAATTTAATTTTTTATAATATGTAAATACAATATAATTTTAATATTAATTGATTAATTAGTTTAGCATTAAATTAGAAATATAATTAGAATTTTTAATATTAATTAATTAGAATTGAGATTAGAATATTAATTTAAAATTTAGTTTTTCAATAAGAAATTAGATTAGTTTTAGAAATTAAATTAGATTTTAATTATAATTAAAAATAGAATTAGATTAAAATTAGATTTTTTTTATTAGAATTATTTAAAAATTAAGTTAGAATTAATTATTAATTAATTAAACAGAAAAATTAAAAGAAAAATTGAAAAAAAAAAACAGGTGGAGATATTTTGAAAAATTAGGGTTATCATTTAGTATAAATTGGGGTAACTGTTCATCTTTCCAATGAGGCCAATTCTGAAACCCTAGTCGTCCCATATTCGTAACCTTAAGCCCTTTCTTCCATCATCGTCCCTTTGTTTCTTCTCCCCCTCAATCATCAATTCTTCTTCCATCTCACAAAAGAACCCTAGTCGTCGTTTCTTCGTTCTTCTTCCCAACTTCAAAACACTGTCACCCTAGTCCTACCATCACTATCTCACTCAACTTTTTCTTCCCATCAAATCCTCAAGCTCGCCTCCACTCTCCAACAGGAAATAAAACCCATTAATCAGCCACAATCCACGGTCGCGTATCCTTGTTGCAACCTTTATCCTTCTCAACAAAACTGGAAGGAAACAGAAACAGAAGATTGGTCGCCCATGACACGAGGTCTCAATGTATTCATCCACTTCTGCTCCAGCAACCAGATAACATCTCAGTTAGATTGTTTCCAGATCAACAACAACATCAGTGGCAACTAAATAACACCGAACTCGTATTTTGCAAGGTAAAGGAAGGATTCAGGTTGATCTTGTGCTTATGGAAGCGTCGGGAACACTGACTAGGTTGATGTCAAGCAATGGTTGGAGATGTTGTTAGCCTTATGAAGAAGCACAGAGCATTCGCGGTAACAAGGATAAATCTTTGGCTTCTGCGGCAGCTCGGTTTGATTCCATCAGCTTGGAATGTTTAGTAGCAATGTTGAGCCACAAATGAGGCTTTAGATCTCAGCTCATTACGACAACTGCAGTCGACAACCACAATAGCAACCATAATGTCGGTAATAATCTCGATTTTTACTTTTAAAGCATATAGGTAGTGTACTTATTGCAGTGTTTCAGTTTTGTTTCTCAAATCATGTATCTGTTACGATCAATGTTTCTATTATAATTCTGTTTCGATTGCGGTTCGGTCATATTATTTTGGTTTGATATTGACGTAGTAATGGCTCATTTTCAAATACGCATCTATAGCGGTATTGACTGTTAATTTATGTCGTTGCTGTTGTTGGTGCTTTGTTTATTCGTAACTTCCTTCTGTGGCTTCGGTGATCAATCACATGACTGTTATGCCGCTAGAAATCCGTTCAATATTGCACTGCAGTATTCTGAAGTAGTGGTTGTGTGTATTGATAGAATTTAATACTTATTTTTGTCTATGAGTTTGTCTTGCGAAATATTGTTATATGCTGTTAATTATAGCAATGCGTTTGCGTTTTTATTTTGCTTCGAGTTTACGGGTGTTTCGTATGTCTTCTGTCTTGGACTGTTTTTTTTCTATTTCATATTTCAGTTGGAGCTCTTCCTACTAATAATACCGAGAAGCCTCAATCCAAGTTAATAACAACTAGCAATCACCCGGCTTGCGGCATTACACTTCGGTTCGGTAAACTGTTTGAAATAATTTCTGTTGTGTTATGTCGGATACTGTTTTGAACGGGTCATGATTTTACATGATGATGGGAGAGTTTTGTTTTGTTTTTCTATACCTGCATGTTTTGAAGACGGAACTTAGTCTCATATTTCAGCATAGGTAGAAAAATATTGCCTTAGCCATTCATTTTTTACTGTTATAATTTTTTGTGATCATTATGAAATTGATTACATAAACATTGGGTGATATTTATTATTATTAATATGCATGATTAATTATAGTTTCATTTTGAATAATCAATTAGGTTAATTCATTTTTTAATTAATTTAATTAAGTACTGAAATTGAAATTTCATTTATTAGTTAGTTTAAACGGTTGAGGTTAATAAACCTACATTTCTTAATTAAAATACATTTTTTAGTTAATTAATCTTTTCTTTAAATACCTTACTCACACATCCAATAGTTATTTCGATATAACAATTGAGTTCGAAGCGCGCTACAACACGCACTTATTCGGGTAAGTTCGATTTATCCATCTTATTATATTCTATCCCCATTCGATAAAAGTGTATCCCACTCCCAAAATGTAATATTTTTATCGCTTTTGTCTTATTTATTCCTTTAATACTTTAAAACCATTTTAAAAATAAATTCTCGATTTGTCGAGTCATTTTCCACCTTTGTAAGTTGAGTGCTTTCAAAGCCTTGCCGTCAACCTTTGATCACAATACACAAAATTTTAAAGCTTAATCCTGGGCTTCCTTACAGTGACACCTATTTGATCAATTATTTCTAGTTGGTCACTTAGAAGACTAGCCCACTTTGCTAGTATACACGTTAAAAAACTCAATTTCAAATTTCGATTCATATCGAGCATTTTCTCAAATCAAATTGAAAACACTTAATAACTATTCAAACACAATTTCAATAAAAGATGAAAAAGAGAGAGTTCCAAGTCTTTGGTTCTCTCTCCCAATTGTTTGGGTCCGAGAAGTCTTTCTTAAGCTCGAACAATTGTCTTCTAAAAACAATACACAAATTCAAATCTATTTTCCTAAACACTTGGATGAAAAAGAGAGAGTTCCAAGTCTTTGGTTCACTCTCCCGATTACTTGGGTCCGAGAAGTCTTTGTTAAGCTTCGAGTAATCGTCATCCGATTAATACACTCTAATCATAATCAAACATCTTTCATAATATTAGAGGAGAAAAGGAGAGAGCTCCAAGTCTTTGGTTCACTCTTCCGATTATTTAAAGTCCGAGAAGTCTTTCTTAAGCTTTGAGTAATCCTCATCCTTTAAAATACTTTAACCACATCCCATCATTCAAAACCTTCCAAACACAATTTTTCTTTGGGATGAAAAAGAGAGAGTTCCAAGTCTTTGGTTCACTCTCCCGATTACTTAAGGTACAAGATGTCTTTCTTGAGCTTCGAGTAATCGTCATCCAATTAACTTACTCGAACCGTACCCATTTATTTCCTTTCTTGGTTGAAAAAGAGAGAGCTCCAAGTCTTTGGTTCACTCTCCCGATTACTTGGGTCCGAGAAGTCTTTCTTAAGCTTCAGGTAATCGTCACCTCTAACTAAACATCTGATACATCTAACCAAATACATCGCCCCGTGCGACCACAACCTTAAAACCTATTCAAATCTACCCTCTTTTCAAAACCAAAATACTTAACCAATCAAACTTTACTCGCCCTCGTGCGATCCACAAGTCATACACCTTTTTCAAAGAACATTGTTTAGTCCATTCTTCCACGCATAACAAACACGTGCTTCAGCCTCCCCTAGCGAGCAGACAAGCCAATGTTTAGTAGTTAAAATGCGACATAAACTCTCGTTCAACTCATACCCACCTTTTACCAAGAACATTTTTTAGTCTCTTCTTCCGCGCATATGAACTCGCGCTTCAGCCTCCCCTAGCGAGCAGACAAGCCAATGTTTAGCAGTTAGAATGCGACCTAAACTCTCGTTCATTCCAAACACAAACCTTTTAGCAAACCGTAGGCTGAACTACGGCTGCTCTGATCTCTCATATCTGTTGAGAGTACGTGGGCATAGGATTGCGATAATCCTAGCGAGCACAATTCCCCACAATCCCCTCCATTTCCCGCTTCCCTCTATCATTTCCCGTAGTCGAACTACGATGCTCTGATTTCTCATTCTCGTCTGAATGAGCATACGTAGGCACAAGGGCCCCAATCCTTGGCGAGCACCCTATTCTAAAACCACCCATTTCCCCTTTAGCAAGCAATTCCTTTAGAAGATAAACAAGCGTATCTAATTTCTCTCACGAATCGAATTAAGAGATTCCCGTTGAGTACAACGGACATGAGGGGTGTTAATACCTTCCCCTCATGTAATCGACTCCCGAACCTGGAATGTGGTTGCGACGACCATGTTCTTATCTCCTTAAAGGTTTTATCGATATTTTCCTATTCCTCTCTTGGAATGAATAAAGTTCGATGGCGACTCTGTTCGAACATATTTTCCGCGTCCATCGCGAGGATCGTATTTTTCGAGGTACGACAGATGACGACTCTGCTGAGGATGTTGCATAGCCCTATGCTAGAGAGAGTCAAGCCTAACTTGACTCGTTTTGCGAGAGTTAGATTCGTTTGCGCATTTATCTTCTCTTATTATTTTATTGCTTGCTTGCTTTTATATATCCTATTTTGGTTTCTTGTGACACTGTTGGGGTTCTCCGATTGTTGGAACTTTGTGAGATGGCTCTACACCCGAGTCCGAGAAAAAACATAGGATTAGAATGGTGGTTGTGTAGTGTAATCCCTCGAGGAGTCTTTCTCGTTGGGAGGAAGCGAAAGCCCCGCTTTGAGTTGATTCCCTTAAGGATGTTATTATTGTGGTGAGTCTTTTCCATGGCAGTAGTATTTTTGAGGTGGAATCTATAACTCTAAGGACATTTTACCCTTATCCATGGTGGTTAGTAGTGTTAACTCATGAGGGTTAATCCTTTTTGGGTTGACGCGAACGCCCCCAATCAGATGAGATCCCTTGAACGTATCGTTATTCTGACAATGATATTTTCAACCTCGATCTATGACTCTGAGGTCCCTTTAAGAAACCTTGGACTCGATGGTTGTATAGTAGAGACTCACGAGGACTCTTTCTTGTGAGACGACACGAAAACATCACCTAGAAGAGATCCTTCGAGGGTATTATTATCGGATGAATCTTTGTTATGGTAATAATATCTTCGAAAAGATCCATGACTCTAGGCACCTACCCGTTTAGAGCCTAGCTATGGGGTTCCTTTGATCAAAGATATTTGTTATTTACCCGTTATTCTATCTGACCTGAGAATGTGATTGAACTTGTGATCCTGTTTGTGCCTGCATTGCATTTGCATGTCATTGCATTTGCATTTCATTTGCATTGCATATCATTTTCTCAGCCAGAAACTTATCCATCCTTTGTCCATAATCCGCAGTTGATTTCCCGACACCCGTATCGGACTTGAAGCAACTTTGGGAAGAATCATGAGCTCGGAAGAACAAAACCAGTTTGCGTTAAGAGCAGATGTTGACTTGATGAAGAATCAGTTGGACCAACTTGTGGAAGCTATGTTAGTCTTGACAAGGAGAGATGACAGATCTCAAAACGTCATAGCTCAGCCTGTGCAGATCCCTGTTGAAGACCAGGTTATACAAGAGCGTCACACTATTTGAGATGAACATACCTCGTCTCAGGATGCTGTTGAGTACCATAGCTTTGCATTTACTACGCCAAATTCCCAAGGGGCAAGCTTAGTGGTGAATGATGAACGACCTCAGGATGTTGAGTTTGCTGAAAGATGTCGTGTGTTGGAAGAGAAAATTGAAACCATGATGGGGCGTGATACTTCTGATCTGAATGCTTTGAATATGTGCTTGGTACCCAGACTTGTAGTACCTCAAAAGTTCAAGATGCCAAATTTTGAGAAATACAAAGGAGATAGCTATCCAAAGCAACATTTGGTGATGTTTTGCAGAAAGATGACCTCATATGCTCACAATGATAAACTTATGATTCACTGTTTCCAAGACAGTCTGAGTGGGGCATCATTGAGTTGGTACATGCAGCTAGAAAGTGTCCATATCCAGTCGTGGTCGGACTTAGCCAACACCTTTGTGAAGCAATACCAATATAATCTTGATGTGTCTCCCAGCCGCACACAGTTGCAAGGCTTATCTCAAGAGGAGAACGAATCCTTCAGAGGGTATACTCAGAGATGGAGAGAGGTAGTTGCTCGCGTTTAACCACCACTCTTAGACAGAGAATTGGTTGACATGTTCATAAATTCGTTGCAAAGCCCATATTTGGAAAAGATGATGGGAAATGGGACATCCAACTTCTCTGACTTGGTATTAGTAGGAGAACGCATTGTGATCCATCTTAAGAGTGGAAAGCTTCACGACGCCTCAAACATCCCGGCTAGTGAAAGTGAATCAGTTGTCAGCTCCCAAGAGGAAGAAGAAGATGAGATCAATATAATTTGGGACGCTGCCCAAGCTCTATCCTCGGTACCTTATCCTCAGTACCCGAACATCTCAACTGTTAAAAGTCAACAATCCTATGGGTCTACTTGTGCGACTTCGGTCTGTCCACATGGTCAATATCCTCCTGTTAGTAGACGTCCTCTTTACCAACAACGGATTACACAGCAGCATGCTCCGCAACAACGACGTTACTATAATCAAAGACCAACGAGACAATTTGATCCGTTACCAATGCCATACAATCACGTGTTACCACGTTTGATTAGTAGTGGACTGATAGTGCCAAAGGGCTTGGATCCTGTGATTCCACCATACCCTCCAGGCTTTGACACCAATGCACGGTGTGGCTACCATGCTGGTGCCATGGGGCATTCAACCGAAGATTGCAAACAATTCAAGAACAAGGTTCAAGATCTGATTGATTCTAAGCTAATTTCGTTTATGCTTCAAGGTCTTCAGATCAATATCAATCCTTCATATGATCAGGCGGGCCCATCAGTTCATGACACGGAAGAAGCTGCAGAGAATAGATATGAAGAAGGTTATCGTACTGGTCTCGATGAGCAAGAAAGCTAGCCCAGAAGCTGATTACGAAAGAAAAGCCCAGTTCCTCAATGCTGGCAGTTTTCATATCATTTTTGCGCATTTGTAGTTTTCTTTTCTGTTAAAGTGCTATTTGCTTTTAGACATTGTTATTTAATTAATGGTGTTGTTAATGTGATAATTATGCATGTTTTGAACAAGTTCATTCGTATTCACTCACACTTTTTCGCAAAAAAAATCACAAAAATTCACTTCACTTCCTTTATCACACTGCTGTTTAGCAAAGATTTTAGGGAGGATGACGAAAACATGATACCCATAATTGCTGATAGTTTGCTTTGAGATGAAATCTCGCTGATGATGTACAAGCATTGTTTCAACCCTCATACACTGGAGAAATAAGGAGTTAGTCCCTAGTTAACCACTTCGAGCCTAGAAGTAGGAGTTTCCTTCGGATTTCTAAACCCTTACACTTAACCTGGGGCATGGGTAGTGTTTAGTTAACCTGATTACGCACTCAAATCATGAGACAAAATCCAAGAGATGACGGTTGTTCATCAATGATCAATGACTTGGCAGTCACAAGCCTTTAAAAAAAACATCAAAAGCCTGCTAAGTCAAACAACTCAAAAGGAGACTTAAGCAAAAGTCAAGGCAATCCCGATGGACTTGAAGAGCAAAATCAGTCCATGCAAAAGTTAGGGATCAAAAGAAAAACGAAAGAGGTCCTCAAACCCTCAACAAAAACAAAATAAGATCCAGTGGCCACTATGTCAAAATCAAAAGGGTCACTGACATCTATTAAAAAAACAAAATAAGGGTGACTGCCATTTCAAGCATACCTTAAATCATCAAGCTTACACCGTCAAACAGGTGCAAAATTAACTGAACGCAGGACTGAAGATCATTAAGAAGAAGGGGTGGGTACAAATCAAACTTTGAGCCTTATATCCTTTGTTTCTATAACCGTGAACCAGACCACGATACAACCCTCAAAAGACCTAATTGAGGCGGGGTTTATTCTAAAAGCATACTACAGCAAGGTTGCGTAAACTGACTCCTACATACTTGCTAATCTTCTGTATTGGTGTCATATTCTTGCTATATCTTTAGCACCAACTAAATTAGCACTGTGTTTGGACTAATGGTCCACTCGTCACACACTTTCATATCATTATGATAAATAAATGCTTTTTCAAAACTTGCATGAATGTTGCATTAAAATTATCATTTTTGAATGAACAATTTTAAACTGCAAGTTAGTATTTGACATAATGTAAATCCTAACAAAGAGCAGTCAAAGAAGAACTTGATCATTCATTGATACTGACCTGAATCAAGACTTTCTCATAACCATTTGAATATGGGGCATGTTTCTTTTCGAGGCTCAAATAGAGGCATACTGTTGCAAAATCCAGACATTGGGGCAATCATCGCAAACCATGTCATGGTATAAACCTTTAAGGAAAAATCTTCAAATACTTGCAGACTGGGGCAGACTAGATTGAACAGGGGCAATTCCCTTCTTGCATCCAAGTTGGTCAAGCAGACCGTGCCAGACGATAGTAAATGTTAAGTTCACAACAAGCGTCAAAAGCCTTGGGGCATAGCAAAAGCACGATCAACAAGCATTGGTTAAGTCGCTACGCTCGCACATTCAGCATGCTTCGGCTACGTGGCTACGCTCGACATTTGTAAGCCGTCATGGCACATTGGCTAGAAGTTAATGTTCTGTAAGGATCTAACTTGGGGCACCGAGAACATCCACATTTGTCTTCTGACTATAGCATTATCAGATACCGAGTGTCGGGAAGTCAAATCTTTTCACCAAATAAAGTCCACTTCAGTTGGAATCCCTTAAAACTCCAAAAGTCCATCTTTTATTGGCAACTACATAAAAGTCCACCTGGCTGGCATCATAACCCAAAAGTCCAACCCCGCTTGGCATCTCCTAAAGTCCAATTTGTATTGGCAACCATCAAAAGTCCAACCCCGCTTGGCATCTCTTAAAGTCCAATTTGTATTGGCAACCATTAAAATTCCAACCCCGCTTGGCATCTCCTAAAGTCCAATTTGTATTGGCAACCATTAAAAGTCCAACCCTGCTTGGCATCTCTTAAAGTCCAATCCTTTATTGGCAACTACCAAAGTTCACCCTTGTTGGCACCTTCATAAAACCAGTCCTTTGCTTGCATTCGCATATGCACCATATAATTGGCATGTACCATACGCATACATAGCATAGTTATTTCTCTTTCTCAACCCCTAAGTTGATACTTTTCTATAACTTTTGACCCCCGAGTCAACCTTGCCTTTATTTTCTTGACCCCCGAGTCAATATTTTCATTACATCTTCTTTCAACCCCTGAGTTGACATATTATTACAAATCATGACCTATGAGTCATTACCTTTATTTTCTCGACCCCCGAGTCGATATTTACCTTTCTTCAACCCCCGAGTTGATATGTCTTTATTTTCTCGACCCCCGAGTCGATATTTACCTTTCTTCAACCCCCGAGTTGATATTTACCTTTCTTCAACCCCCAAGTTGATATGTCTTTATTTTCTCGACCCCCGAGTTGATATTTACCTTTTTTCAACCCCCGAGTTGATATGTCTTTATTTTCTCGACCCCCAAGTCGATATTTATCTTTTTTTCAACCCCCCGAGTTGATATGTCTTTATTTCCTTAACCCCCGAGTCGATATTTACTTTTCTTATTCAACCCTCGAATTAATTTTTTGTTTTGATTTATCTTCGACGCCCGAGTCGATAGTATATTTGTTTTCTCAACTCCTGGGTTGATAAGCCAGTATACCCCGTAAATCCTTTCATCTTGTTGCATCGAATCCTCAGCCAGAAATAAAGCCTTACCAAATTCTCGTTACCCGTTTGCATTCTCACATGCATTACATATCAATCATTTGCATATCATCTGCATACACATCTTGCACTCCCTAGCAGTTGCATTTTTAGTTTCATGTTTGTGCATCGTAATGCATAACATGACATAACAACATAGCGGGATCCAGGATCGATTCACAAGCATCTTGGTCAGTCTTCCATCAAAGTCGGCAGTATGGCTCTGAAAAGAGTTAATACTCCCGCGTGCTTGTGGAATTTTTATTCCCCAGCAAGTCATTCATCAACAATGCAGTTGATAATGATAATTCCCAGCAGTTGTTGCTCTTATTGCTCCCCAAGCAGAGAAAATTTATCATCCGAGATACTGCTTCAGTATCGCGAAGAACCTTATCGGATAAGGGAATTCTTCGACCACCCGAAGAAATCTCGTTCGTGTTCCGAGATGCTGCTTTGGTATCGCGAAGAACCTTATTGGATAAGGGACTGCTTCGACCACCCAAAGAATATCAGGTTATCTCGTTCATCTTTTGCATCATGCCATCTCGTTCTGGTATACCTAATCTCTGCACTTTACTTACTTGTCGGACAAATTTCGGGGTCTTCTTGTATCTAATTGACATTCACCTTAAAATGAACGTCTTGCAGCTGTTCATCTCTTAGGTTTAAGGCAATTAGATAGGGGCATCTGTCATACTCCAAATTTGTCCTACCTTTTTTAAAATTTTCATTCGCCCGACTTTATTTTTTCAATTCGCATCGCTTGTACAGCATAACGTTTTTTTAGCAAAAATTAATATTTTCACCTTTTTAGCCCAATAAATTTGTGACACATGATATTTATTTATTTATTTTTATTTTGTTATTATTTTATTATTTTTTCTTTTTAATTTAATTTTTTATAATATGTAAATATAATATAATTTTAATATTAATTGATTAATTAGTTTAGCATTAAATTAGAAATATAATTAGAATTTTTAATATTAATTAATTAGAATTGAGATTAGAATATTAATTTAAAATTTAGTTTTTCAGTAAGAAATTAGACTAGTTTTAGAAATTAAATTAGATTTTAATTATAATTAAAAATAGAATTAGATTAAAATTAGATTTTCTTATTAGAATTATTTAAAAATTAAGTTAGAATTAATTATTAATTAATTAAACAGAAAAATTAAAAGAAAAATTGAAAAAAAAACACGGTGGAGATATTTTGAAAAATTAGGGTTATCATTTAGTATAAATTGGGGTAACTGTTCATCTTTCCAAGGAGGCCAATTCTGAAACCCTAGTCGTCCCATATTCGTAACCCTAAGCCCTTTCTTCCATCACCGTCCCTCTGTTTCTTCTCCCCCCCCCCCCCAATCATCAATTCTACTTCCATCTCACAAAAGAACCCTAGTCGTCGTTTCTTCGTTCTTCTTCCCAACTTCGAAACACCGTCACCCTAGTCCTACCATCACTATCTCGCTCAACTTTTTCTTCCCATCAAATCCGCGAGCTCGCCTCCACTCTCCAACAGGAAATAAAACCCATTAATCAGCCACAATCCACGGCAGCGTATCCTTGTTGCAACCTTTATCCTTCTCAACAGAACTCGAAGGAAACGGAAACAGAAGATTGGTTGCCCATGACACGAGGTCTCAACGTATTCATTCACTTCTCATCCAGTAACCAGATAACATCTCAGTTAGATTGTTTCCACATCAACAAAAACATCAACGGCAACTAAATAACACCGAACTCGTATTTTTCAAGGTAAAGGAAGGATTCAGGTTGATCTTGTGTTTATGGCAGCGTCAGGAACACTGACTAGGTTGATGTCAAGCAATGGTTGGAGATGTTGTTAGCCTTATGAAGAAGCACAGAGCATTTGCGGCAACAAGGATAAATCTTCGGCTTCATCAGCAGCTCGGTTTGATTCCATCAGCTTGGAATGTTTAGCAGCAATGTTGAGCCACAAATGAGGCTTTAGATCTCAGCTCATTACGACAACTACAGTCGACAACCACAATAGCAACCATAATGTCGGTAATAATCTCGATTTTTTCTTTTAAAGCATATCGGTAGTGTATTTACTACAGTGTTTCAGTTTTGTTTCTCAAATCATGTATCTGTTACGATCGTGGTTGCTATTATAATTCTGTTTCGATTGCGGTTCGGTCATATTATTTTGGTTTGATATTGGCATAGTAATGGCTCGTTTTCGAATACGCATCTATAGCGGTATTGACTGTTAATTTATGTCGTTGTTGTTGGTGGTGCTTTGTTTATTCGTAACTTCCTTTTGTGGCTTCGGTGATCAATCACATGACTGTTATGCCGCTAGAAATCCGTTCAATATTGCACTGCAGTATTCTGAAGTAGTGGTTGTGTGTATTGATAGAATTTAATACTTATTTTTGTCTATGAGTTTGTCTTGCGAAATATTGTTATATGTTGTTAATTATAGCACTGCGTTTGCGTTTTTATTTTGCTTCGAGTTTACGGGTGTTTCGTATGTCTTCTGTCTTGGTCTATTTTTTATTTATTTCATATTTCAGTTGGAGCTCTTCCTACTAATAATACCGAGAAGCCTCAATCCAAGTTAATAACAACTAGCAATCACCCGGCTTGCGGCATTACACTTCGGTTCGGTAAACTTTTTGAAATAATTTCTGTTGTGTTATGTCGGATACTGTTTTGAACGGGTCATGATTTTACATGATGATGGGAGAGTTTTGTTTTGTTTTTCTATACCTGCATGTTTTGAAGACGGAACTTAGTCTCATATTTCAGCATAGGTAGAAAAATATTGCCTTAGCCATTCATTTTTTACTGTTATAATTTTTTGTGATCATTATGAAATTGATTACATAAACATTGGGTGATATTTATTATTATTAATATGCATGATTAATTATAGTTTCGTTTTGAATAATCAATTAGGTTAATTCATTTTTTAATTAATTTAATTAAGTACTGAAATTGATATTTCATTTATTAGTTAGTTTAAACGGTTGAGGTTAATAAACCTAGATTTCTTAATTAAAATACATTTTTTAGTTAATTAATCTTTTGTTTAAATACCTTACTCATACATCCAATAGTTATTTCGATATAACAATTGAGTTCTAAGCGCGCTACAACACGCACTTATTCACGTAAGTTCGGTTTATCCATCTTATTATATTTTATCCCCATTCGATAATAGTGTATCCCACTCCCAAAATGTAATATTTTTTATCGCTTTTGTCTTATTTATTCCTTTAATACTTTAAAACCATTTTAAAAATAAATTCTCGATTTGTCGAGTCATTTTCCACCTTTGTAAGTTGAGTGCTTTCAAAGCCTCGCCGTCAACCTTTGATCACAATACACAAAATTTTAAAGCTTAATCCTGGGCTTCCTTAGAGTGACACCTATTTGATCAATTATTTCTAGTTGGTCACTTAGAAGACTAGCCCACTTTGCTAGTATACACGTTAAAAAACTCAATTTCAAATTTCGATTCATATCGAGCATTTTCTCAAATCAAATTGAAAACACTTAATAACTATTCAAACACAATTTCAATAAAAGATGAAAAAGAGAGAGTTCCAAGTCTTTGGTTCTCTCTCCCAATTGTTTGGGTCCGAGAAGTCTTTCTTAAGCTCGAACAATTGTCTTCTAAAAACAATAAACAAATTCAAATCTATTTTCCTAAACACTTGGATGAAAAAGAGAGAGTTCCAAGTCTTTGGTTCACTCTCCCGATTACTTGGGTCCGAGAAGTCTTTCTTAAGCTTCGAATAATCGTCATCCGATTATTACACTCTAATCATAATCAAACATCTTTCTTAATATTAGAGGACAAAAGGAGAGAGCTCCAAGTCTTTGGTTCACTCTTCCGATTATTTAAAGTCCGAGAAGTCTTTCTTAAGCTTTGAGTAATCCTCATCCTTTAAAATACTTTAACCACATCCCATCGTTCAAAACCTTCCAAACACAATTTTTCTTTGGGATGAAAAAGAGAGAGTTCCAAGTCTTTGGTTCACTCTCCCGATTACTTAAGGTACAAGATGTCTTTCTTGAGCATCGAGTAATCGTCATCCAATTAACTTACTCAAACCGTACCCATTTATTTCCTTTCTTGGTTGAAAAAGAGAGAGCTCCAAGTCTTTGGTTCACTCTCCCGATTACTTGGGTCCGAGAAGTCTTTCTTAAGCTTCAGGTAATCGTCACCTCTAGCTAAACATCTGATACATCTAACCAAATACGTCGCCCCGTGCGACCACAACCCTAAAACCTATTCAAATCTACCCTCTTTTCAAAACCAAAATACCTAACCAATCAAACTTTACTCGCCCTCGTGCGATCCACAACTCATACACCTTTTTCAAAGAACATTGTTTAGTCCATTCTTCCACGCATAACAAACACGTGCTTCAGCCTCCCCTAGCGAGTAGACAAGCCAATGTTTAGTAGTTAAAATGCGACCTAAACTCTCGTTCAACTCATACCCACCTTTTACCAAGAACATTTTTTAGTCTCTTCTTCCGCGCATATGAACTCGCGCTTCAGCCTCCCCTATCGAGCAGACAAGCCAATGTTTCGCAGTTAGAATGCGACCTAAACTCTCGTTCATTCCAAACACAAACCTTTTAGCAAACCGTAGGCCGAACTACGGCTGCTCTGATCTCTCATATCTGTTGAGAGTACGTAGGCATAGGATTGCGATAATCCTAGCGAGCACAATTCCCCACAATCCCCTCCATTTCCCGCTTCCCTCTATCATTTCCCTTAGTCGAACTACGATGCTCTGATTTCTCATTCTCGTCTGAATGAGCATACGTAGGCACAAGGGCCCCAATCCTTGGCGAGCACCCTATTCTAAAACCACCCATTTCCCCTTTAGCAAGCAATTCCTTTAGAAGATAAACAAGCATATCTAATTTCTCTCACGAATCGAATTAAGAGGTTCCCGTTGAGTACAACGGACATGAGGGGTGTTAATACCTTCCCCTCATGTAATCGACTCCCGAACCTAGAATGTGGTTGCGACGACCATGTTCTTATCTCCTTAAAGGTTTTATCGATATTTTCCTATTCCTCTCTTGGAATGAATAAAGTTCGATGGCGACTCTGTTCGAACATATTTTCCGCGTCCATCACGAGGATCGTATTTTTCGAGGTACGACAGATGACGACTCTGCTGGGGATGTTGCATAGCCCTATGCTAGAGAGAGTCAAGCCTAACTTGACTCGTTTTGCGAGAGTTAGATTCGTTTGAGTATTTATCTTCTCTTATTATTTTATTGCTTGCTTGCTTTTATATATCCTATTTTGGTTTCTTGTGACACTGTTGGGGTTCTCCGATTGTTGGAACTTTGTGAGATGGCTCTACACCCGAGTCCGAGAAAAAACATAGGATTAGAATGGTGGTTGTGTAGTGGAATCCCTCGAGGAGTCTTTCTCGTTGGGAGGAGGCGAAAGCCCCGCTTTGAGTTGATTCCCTTAAGGATGTTATTGTTGTGGTGAGTCTTTTCCATGGCAGTAGTATTTTTGAGGTGGAATCTATAACTCTAAGGACCTTTTACCCTTATCCATGGTGGTTAGTAGTGTTAACTCATGAGGGTTAATCCTTTTTGGGTTGATGCGAACGCCCCCAATCAGATGAGATCCCTTGAACTTATCGTTATTCTGACAAATGATATTTTCAACCTCGATCTATGACTCTGAGGTCCCTTTAAGAAACGTTGGATTCGATGGTTGTATAGTAGAGACTCACGAGGACTCTTTCTCGTGAGACGACACGAAAACCTCACCTAGAAGAGATCCTTCGAGGGTATTATTATCGGATGAATCTTTGTTATGGTAATAATATCTTCGAAAAGATCCATGACTCTAGGCACCTACCCGTTTAAAGCCTAGCTATGGGGTTCCTTTGATCAAAGATATTTGTTATTTACCCGTTATTCTATCTGACCTGAGAATGTGATTGAACCTGTGATCCTGTTTGTGCCTGCATTGCATTTGCATTTCATTTGCATTGCATATCATTTTCTCAGCCAGAAACATATCCATCCTTTGTCCATAATCCGCAGTTGATTTCCCGACACCCGTATCGGACTTGAAGCAACTTTGGGAAGAATCATGAGCTCGGAAGAACAAAACCAGTTTGCGTTAAGAGCAGATGTTGACTTGATGAAGAATCAGTTGGACCAACTTGTGGAAGCTATGTTAGTCTTGACAAGGAGAGAGGACAGATCTCAAAACGTCATAGCTCAGCCTGTGCAGATCCCTGTTGAAGACCAGGTTATACAAGAGCGTCACACTATTTGAGATGAACATACCTCGTCTCAGGATGCTGTTGAGTACCATAGCTTTGCATTTACTACGCCAAATTCCCAAGGGGCAAGCTTAGTGGTGAATGATGAACGACCTCAGGATGTTGAGTTTGCTGAAAGATGTCGTGTGTTGGAAGAGAAAATTGAAACCATGATGGGGCGTGATACTTCTGATCTGAATGCTTTGAATATGTGCTTGGTACCCAGACTTGTAGTACCTCAAAAGTTCAAGATGCCAAATTTTGAGAAATACAAAGGAGATAGCTATCCAAAGCAACATTTGGTGATGTTTTGCAGAAAGATGACCTCATATGCTCACAATGATAAACTTATGATTCACTGTTTCCAAGACAGTCTGAGTGGGGCATCATTGAGTTGGTACATGCAGCTAGAAAGTGTCCATATCCAGTCGTGGTCGGAATTAGCCAACACCTTTGTGAAGCAATACCAATATAATCTTGATGTGTCTCCCAGCCGCACACAGTTGCAAGGCTTATCTCAAGAGGAGAACGAATCCTTCAGAGGGTATGCTCAGAGATGGAAAGAGGTAGCTACTCGCGTTCAACCACCACTCTTAGACAGAGAATTGGTTGACATGTTCATAAATTCGTTGCAAAGCCCATATTTGGAAAAGATGATGGGAAATGGGACATCCAACTTCTCTGACTTGGTATTAGTAGGAGAACGCATTGTGAGCCATCTTAAGAGAGGAAAGCTTCACGACGCCTCAAACATTCCGGCTAGTGAAAGTGAATCAGTTGTCAGCTCCCAAGAGGAAGAAGAAGATGAGATCAATACAATTTGGGACGCTGCCCAAGCTCTATCCTCGGTACCTTATCCTCAGTACCCGAACATCTCAACTATTAAAAGTCAACAATCCTATGGGTCTACTTGTGCGACTCCGGTCTGTCCACATGGTCAATATCCTCCTGTTAGTAGACGTCCTCTTTACCAACAACGGATTACACAGCAGCATGCTCCGCAACGACGACGTTACTATAATCAAAGACCAACGAGACAATTTGATCCGTTACCAATGCCATACAATCACGTGTTACCACGTTTGATTAGTAGTGGACTGATAGTGCCAAAGGGCTTGGATCCTGTGATTCCACCATACCCTCTAGGCTTTGACACCAATGCACGGTGTGGCTACCATGCTGGTGCCATGGGGCATTCAACCGAAGATTGCAAACAATTCAAGAACAAGGTTCAAGATCTGATTGATTCTAAGCTAATTTCGTTTATACTTCAAGGTCTTCAGATCAATATCAATCCTTCATATGATCAGGCGGGCCCATCAGTTCATGACACGGAAGAAGCTGCAGAGAATAGATATGAAGAAGGTTATCGTACTGGTCTCGATGAGCAAGAAAGCTAGCCCAGAAGCTGATTACGAAAGAAAAGCCCAGTTCCTCAATGCTGGCAGTTTTCATATCATTTTTGCGCATTTGTAGTTTTCTTTTCTGTTAAAGTGCTATTTGCTTTTAGACATTGTTATTTAATTAATGGTGTTGTTAATGTGATAATTATGCATGTTTTGAACTAGTTCATTCGTATTCACTCACACTTTTTTGCAAAAAAAATCACAAAAATTCACTTCACTTCCTTTATCACACTGCTGTTTAGCAAAGATTTTAGGGAGGATGACGAAAACATGATACCCATAATTGCTGGTAGTTTGCTTTGAGATGAAATCTTGCCGATGATGTACAAGCATTGTTTCAACCCTCATACATTGGAGAAATAAGGAGTTAGTCCCCAGTTAACCACTTCGAGCCTAGAAGTCGGAGTTTCCTTCGGATTTCTAAACCCTTACACTTAACCTGGGGCATGGGTAGTGTTCAGTTAACCTGATTACGCACTCAAATCATGAGACAAAATCCAAGAGATGACGGTTGTTCATCAATGATCAATGACTTGACAGTCACAAGCCTTTAAAAAAAACATCAAAAGCCTGCTAAGTCAAACAACTCAAAAGGAGACTTAGGAAAAAGTCAAGGCAATCCCGATGGACTTGAAGAGCAAAATCAGTCCATGCAAAAGTTAGGGATCAAAAGAAAAACGAAAGAGGTCCTCAAACCCTCAACAAAAACAAAATAAGATCCAGTGGCCACTATGTCAAAATCAAAAGGGTCACTGACATCTATTAAAAAAACAAAATAAGGGTGACTGCCATTTCAAGCATACCTTAAATCATCAAGCTTACACCGTCAAACAGGTGCAAAATTAACTGAACGCAGGACTGAAGATCATTAAGAAGAAGGGGTGGGTACAAATCAAACTTTGAGCCTTATATCCTTTGTTTCTATAACTGTGAACCAGACCACGATACAACCCTCAAAAGACCTAATTGAGGCGGGGTTTATTCTAAAAGCATACTACAGCAAGGTTGCGTAAACTGACTCCTACATACTTGCTAATCTTCTGTATTGGTGTCATATTCTTGCTATATCTTTAGCACCAACTAAATTAGCACTGTGTTTGGACTAATGGTCCACTCGTCACACGCTTTCATATCATTATGATAAATAAATGCTTTTTCAAAACTTGCATGAATGTTGCATTAAAATTATCATTTTTGAATGAACAATTTTAAACTGCAAGTTAGTATTTGACATAATGGAAATCCCAACAAAGAGCAGTCCAAGAAGAACTTGATCATTCATTGATACTGACCTGAATCAAGACTTTCTCATAACCATTTGAATATGGGGCATGTTTCTTTTCGAGGCTCAAATAGAGGCATACTGTTGCAAAATCCAGACACTGGGGCAATCATCGTAGACCATGTCATGGTATAAACCTTTAAGGAAAAATCTTCAAATACCTGCAGACTGGGGCAGACTAGATTGAACAGGGGCAATTCCCTTCTTGCATCCAAGTTGGTCAAGCAGAACGTGCCAGACGATAGTAAATGTTGAGTTCACAACAAGCGTCAAAAGCCTTGGGGCATAGCAAAAGCACGATCAACAAGCATTGGTTAAGTCGCTACGCTCGCACATTCAGCATGCTTCGGTTACGTGGCTACGCTCGACATTTGTAAGCCGTCATGGCACATTGGCTAGAAGTTAATGTTCTGCAAGGATCTAACTTGGGGCACCGAGAACATCCACATTTGTCTTCTGACTATAGCATTATCAGATACCGAGTGTCGGGAAGTCAAATCTTTTCACCAAATAAAGTCCACTTCTGTTGGCATCCCTTAAAACGCCAAAAGTCCATCTTTTATTGGCAACTACATAAAAGTCCACCTGGCTGGCATCATAACCCAAAAGTCCAACCCCGCTTGGCATCTCCTAAAGTCTAATTTGTATTGGCAACCATCAAAAGTCCAACCCCGCTTGGCATCTCTTAAAATCCAATTTGTATTGGCAACCATTAAAATTCCAACCCCGCTTGGCATCTCCTAAAGTCCAATTTGTATTGGCAACCATTAAAAGTCCAACCCTGCTTGGCATCTCTTAAAGTCCAATCCTTTATTGGCAACTACCAAAGTTCACCCTTGTTGGCACCTTCATAAAACCAGTCCTTTGCTTGCATTCGCATATGCACCATATAATTGGCATGTACCATACGCATACATAGCATAGTTATTTCTCTTTCTCAACCCCTGAGTTGATACTTTTCTATAACTTTTGACCCCCGAGTCAACCTTGCCTTTATTTTCTTGACCCCCGAGTCAATATTTTCATTACATCTTCTTTCAACCCTTGAGTTGACATATTATTACAAATCATGACCTATGAGTCATTACCTTTATTTTCTCGACCCCCGAGTCGATATTTACCTTTCTTCAACCCCCGAGTTGATATGTCTTTATTTTCTCGACCCCCGAGTCAATATTTACCTTTCTTCAACCCCCGAGTTGATATTTACCTTTCTTCAACCCCCAAGTTGATATGTCTTTATTTTCTCGACCCCCGAGTTGATATTTACCTTTTTTCAACCCCAGAGTTGATATGTCTTTATTTTCTCGACCCCCGAGTCGATATTTATCTTTTTTTTCAACCCCCCGAGTTGATATGTCTTTATTTCCTTAACCCCCGAGTCGATATTGCCTTTATTTTCCTCGGCCCCGAGTCAATATTTACTTTTCTTATTCAACCCTCGAATTAATTTGTTGTTTTGATTTATCTTCGACGCCCGAGTCGATAGTATATTTGTTTTCTCAACTCCTGGGTTGATAAGCCAGTATACCCCGTAAATCCTTTCATCTTGTTGCATCGAATCCTCAGCCAGAAATAAAGCCTTACCAAATTCCCGTTACTCGTTTGCATTCTCACATGCATTACATATCAATCATTTGCATATCATCTGCATACGCATCTTGCACTCCCTAGCAGTTGCATTTTTAGTTTCATGTTTATGCATCATAATGCATAACATGACATAACAACATAGCGGGATCCAGGATCGATTCACAAGCATCTTGGTCAGTCTTCCATCAAAGTCGGCAGTATGGCTCTGAAAAGAGTTAATACTCCCGCGTGCTTGTGGAATTTTTATTCCCCAGCAAGTCATTCATCAACAATGCAGTTGATAATGATAATTCCCAGCAGTTGTTGCTCTTATTGCTCCCCAAGCAGAGAAAATTTATCATCCGAGATACTGCTTCAGTATCGCGAAGAACCTTATCGGATAAGGGAATTCTTCGACCACCCGAAGAAATCTCGTTCGTGTTCCGAGATGCTGCTTTGGTATCGCGAAGAACCTTATTGGATAAGGGACTGCTTCGACCACCCAAAGAATATCAGGTTATCTCGTTCATCTTTTGCATCATGCCATCTCGTTCTGGTATACCTAATCTCTGCACTTTACTTACTTATCGGACAAATTTCGGGGTCTTCTTGTATCTAATTGACATTCACCTTAAAATGAACGTCTTGCAGTTGTTCATCTCTTAGGTTTAAGGCAATTAGATAGGGGCATCTGTCATACCCCAAATTTGTCCTACCTTTTTTAAAATTTTCATTCGCCCGACTTTATTTTTTCAATTCGCATCGCTTGTACAACGTAACGTTTTTTTAGCAAAAATTAATATTTTCACCTTTTTAGCCCAATAAATTTGTGACACATGATATTTATTTATTTATTTTTATTTTGTTATTATTTTATTATTTTTGCTTTTTAATTTAATTTTTTATAATATGTAAATATAATATAATTTTAATATTAATTGATTAATTAGTTTAGCATTAAATTAGAAATATAATTAGAATTTTTAATATTAATTAATTAGAATTGAGATTAGAATATTAATTTAAAATTTAGTTTTTCAGTAAGAAATTAGACTAGTTTTAGAAATTAAATTAGATTTTAATTATAATTAAAAATAGAATTAGATTAAAATTAGATTTTCTTATTAGAATTATTTAAAAATTAAGTTAGAATTAATTATTAATTAATTAAACAGAAAAATTAAAAGAAAAATTGAAAAAAAAACACGGTGGAGATATTTTGAAAAATTAGGGTTATCATTTAGTATAAATTGGGGTAACTGTTCATCTTTCCAAGGAGGCCAATTCTGAAACCCTAGTCGTCCCATATTCGTAACCCTAAGCCCTTTCTTCCATCACCATCCCTCTGTTTCTTCTCCCCCCCCCCCCCCCCCAATCATCAATTCTACTTCCATCTCACAAAAGAACCCTAGTCGTCGTTTCTCTTCTTCCCAACTTCAAAACACCGTCACCCTAGTCCTACCATCACTATCTCGCTCAACTTTTTCTTCCCATCAAATCCGCGAGCTCGCCTCCACTCTCCAACAGGAAATAAAACCCATTAATCAGCCACAATCCACGGCAGCGTATCCTTGTTGCAACCTTTATCCTTCTCAACAGAACTCGAAGGAAACGGAAACAGAAGATTGGTCGCCCATTACACGAGGTCTCAACGTATTCATTCACTTCTCATCCAGTAACCAGATAACATCTCAGTTAGATTGTTTCCAGATCAACAACAACATCAGTGGCAACTAAATAACACGAACTCGTATTTTGCAAGGTAAAGGAAGGATTCAGGTTGATCTTGTGTTTATGGCAGCGTCGGGAACACTGACTAGGTTGATGTCAAGCAATGGTTGGAGATGTTGTTAGCCTTATGAAGAAGCACAGAGCATTCGCGGCAACAAGGATAAATCTTCGGCTTCTGCAGCAGCTCGGTTTGATTCCATCAGCTTGGAATGTTTAGCAGCAATGTTGAGCCACAAATGAGGCTTTAGATCTCAGCTCATTACGACAACTGCAGTCGACAACCACAATAGCAACCATAATGTCGGTAATAATCTCGATTTTTTCTTTTAAAGCATATCGGTAGTGTATTTACTGCAGTGTTTCAGTTTTGTTTCTCAAATCATGTATCTGTTACGATCGTGGTTGCTATTATAATTCTGTTTCGATTGCGGTTCGGTCATATTATTTTGGTTTGATATTGGCGTAGTAATGGCTCATTTTCGAATACGCATCTATAGCGATATTGACTGTTAACTTATGTCGTTGTTGTTGTTGGTGCTTTGTTTATTCGTAACTTCCTTTTGTGGCTTCGGTGATCAATCACATGACTGTTATGCCGCTAGAAATCCGTTCAATATTGCACTGCAGTATTCTGAAGTAGTGGTTGTGTGTATTGATAGAATTTAATACTTATTTTTGTCTATGAGTTTGTCTTGCGAAATATTGTTATTTGTTGTTAATTATAGCACTGCGTTTGCGTTTTTATTTTGCTTCGAGTTTACGGGTGTTTCGTATGTCTTCTGTCTTGGTCTGTTTTTTTTATTTCATATTTCAGTTGGAGCTCTTCCTACTAATAATACCGAGAAGCCTCAATCAAAGTTAATAACAACTAGAAATCACCCGGCTTGCGGCATTACACTTCGGTTCGGTAAACTTTTTGAAATAATTTCTGTTGTGTTATGTCGGATACTGTTTTGAACGGGTCATGATTTTACATGATGATGGGAGAGTTTTGTTTTGTTTTTCTATACCTGCATGTTTTGAAGACGGAACTTAGTCTCATATTTCAGCATAGGTAGAAAAATATTGCCTTAGCCATTCATTTTTTACTATTATAATTTTTTGTGATCATTATGAAATTGATTACATAAACATTGGGTGATATTTATTATTATTAATATGCATGATTAATTATAGTTTCGTTTTGAATAATCAATTAGGTTAATTCATTTTTTAATTAATTTAATTAAGTACTGAAATTGATATTTCATTTATTAGTTAGTTTAAACGGTTGAGGTTAATAAACCTAGATTTCTTAATTAAAATACATTTTTTAGTTAATTAATCTTTTGTTTAAATACCTTACTCACACATCCAATAGTTATTTCGATATAACAATTGAGTTCTAAGCGCGCTACAACACGCACTTATTCGGGTAAGTTCGGTTTATCCATCTTATTATATTTTATCCCCATTCGATAAAAGTGTATCCCACTCCCAAAATGTAATATTTTTATCGCTTTTTTCTTATTTATTCCTTTAATACTTTAAAACCATTTTAAAAATAAATTCTCGATTTGTCGAGTCATTTTCCACCTTTGTAAGTTGAGTGCTTTCAAAGCCTCGTCGTCAACCTTTGATCACAATACACAAAATTTTAAAGCTTAATCCTGGGCTTCCTTACAGTGACACCTATTTGATCAATTATTTCTATTTGGTCACTTAGAAGACTAGCCCACTTTGCTAGTATACACGTTAAAAAACTCAATTTCAAATTTCGATTCATATCGAGCATTTTCTCAAATCAAATTGAAAATACTTAATAACTATTCAAACACAATTTCAATAAAAGATGTAAAAGAGAGAGTTCCAAGTCTTTGGTTCTCTCTCCCAATTTTTTGGGTCCGAGAAGTCTTTCTTAAGCTCGAACAATTGTCTTCTAAAAATGATAAACAAATTCAAATATATTTTCCTAAACACTTGGATGAAAAAGAGAGAGTTCCAAGTCTTTGGTTCACTCTCCCGATTACTTGGGTCCGAGAAGTCTTTTTTATGCTTCGAGTAATCGTCATTCGATTAATACACTCTAATCATAATCAAACATCTTTCATAATATTAGAGGAGAAAAGGAGAGAGCTCCAAGTCTTTGGTTCACTCTTCCGATTATTTAAAGTTTGGGAAGTCTTTCTTAAGCTTTGAGTAATCCTCATCCTTTAAAATACTTTAACCACATCCCATCGTTCAAAACCTTCCAAACACAATTTTTCTTTGGGATGAAAAAGAGAGAGTTACAAGTCTTTGGTTCACTCTCCCGATTACTTAAGGTACAAGATGTCTTTCTTGAGCTTCGAGTAATCGTCATCCAATTAACTTACTCGAACCGTACCCATTTATTTCCTTTCTAGGTTGAAAAAGAGAGAGCTCCAAGTCTTTGGTTCATTCTCCCGATTACTTGGGTCCGAGAAGTCTTTCTTAAGCTTCAGGTAATCGTCACCTCTAGCTAAACATCTGATACATCTAACCAAATACGTCGCCCGTGCGACCACAACCCTAAAAGCTATTCAAATCTACCCTCTTTTCAAAACCAAAATACTTAACCAATCAAACTCTACTTGCCCTCGTGCGATCCACAACTCATACACCTTTTTCAAAGAACATTGTTTAGTCCATTCTTCCGCGCATAACAAACTCGTGCTTCAGCCTCCCCTAGCGAGCGGACAAGCCAATGTTTAGTAGTTAAAATGTGACCTAAACTCTCGTTCAACTCATACCCACCTTTTACCAAGAACATTGTTTAGTCCCTTCTTCCGCGCATATGAACTCGCGCTTCAGCCTCCCCTAGCGAGCAGACAAGCCAACGTTTAGCAGTTAGAATGCGACCTAAACTCTCGTTCATTCCAAACACAAACCTTTTAGCAAACCGTAGGCCGAACTACGGCTGCTCTGATCTCTCATATCTGTTGAGAGTACGTAGGCATAGGATTGCGATAATCCTAGTGAGCACAATTCCCCACAATCCCCTCCATTTCCCACTTCCCTCTATCCTTTCCCGTAGTCGAACTACGATGCTCTGATTTCTCATTCTCGTCTGAATGAACATACGTAGGCACAAGGGCCCCAATCCTTGGCGAGCACCCTATCTTAAAACCATTCATTTCCCCTTTAGCAAGCAATTCCTTTAGAAGATAAACAAGCGTATCTAATTTCTCTCACGAATCGAATTAAGAGGTTCCCGTTGAGTACAACGGACATGAGGGGTGTTAATACCTTCCCCTCATGTAATCGACTCCCGAACCTGGAATGTGGTTGCGACGACCATGTTCTTATCTCCTTAAAGGTTTTATCGATATTTTCCTATTCCTCTCTTGGAATGAATAAAGTTCGATGGCGACTTTGTTCGAACATATTTTTCGCGTCCATCGCGAGGATCGTATTTTTCGAGGTACGACAGTCTTGTAAGAACTTACCTTTAGATTTTGAAATATCTTCAAGTATGCTTTGGTGGTAACCATTTACCTTACTCATAATCCTTTCTTGATATTATTATATGCTAGCATGATCTTGGTTGTAACCATATCTCTTGTATTCATCATGTTTGAATGTTTATACCTTTGTTAAGAGTATTTCACCAAGTGATGGAACTCTTTAGTTGTCATCCTAGTTGCCTCATCTTTTTCCTTCCAAAGGAAAGTCTCTCTATTGATCTTTGGGTCATAGATAACTCATATCATTCCTCTTGACTTTGTTAAGTCATCTTGAATCGTAACTTAGTTAAGTTAGAACCCTAGCCATTAGACTTTTACCTTAAGTATAAAAGACATACCCCTTGTTAGGAGTGTCTTCAACTAGAACTTTTAAGATATAGTTTGTTAACTCTATGTAATAATCATAATGATGATATCTTACCTTCCCCTTTTACTTTTGTTAAAGTCACTCCTTAGTCGCGTCCGAACTACGGACGCTCTGATTTCTTATTTGTCAATAAGAATACGTAGGCACAAGATGCAATATCTTGACGAGCATTTTCCCCTCTTTCCTTTTGTTTAGAACCAATTGATCTTACAACGTAGAACCAGCTAGAGTTTGTTAACTCTATGTAAGAATCATAATGATGATTACTTACTCCCTTTTCTTGAGTGTTTAACTTAGATTAGAGAGTTTTGTTAAACTCTACACAAGCATTGTTATGTTTGTTCCCCTTTGAACCTTGATTGTAATCAAGTGTTTTTTATCCCTAGTGAGGTGAACTACGATTGCTCTGATTCTATCCTAGTTAGGATACGTAGGCAGAGGATGCGATATCTTTGCGAGCAAACTTAGAAACTATCCCTAGGTCTTTACTTAAAACCTACACCTTATACCCAAATCCCAAGCCATAGCAAACATTTAGCAAGTATTAGCATACAAACAAATAAAAGGTTCCTGTAGAGTACTACAGATGTTTAGGATGTGAGATACCTATCCTAGGCATAACCAACCCCCGATCTCCGAATCTTTTAGCATTGTTGTTACATCACAAAAAGCGTTTTTTCTTTCTTTAGACCTTTCCTTTGGATAAATTAAAGTCCGGTTGTGAAATTTAAGAATTAAGATTCAAGTTAATCAATAGCTTAATATCATGATTCTCACCGCAACTGTGTGCAATAGGTTGGTGGCGAATGTATATGAGCACTTGACTTACAGAGGGTGTTTGAAAATGGCTCGATTACGAATCGAGAATTAGTTTGAAAACAGTTTAATCTATGCTAGTCCTTAAGGGTGCTCTTAGAAGATAAACCACAATAAAAAAAATATGAATGCGTACATCAAAATGGGAGAGGGATACATGCGAGTTACACGGGATTGCACAAAATAAATGGTCTCGTTGTAAGGTAGCCTAAGAGAAATCCGTGTGTGTGAAGTGTCCTAAACTAAGCCTTGAGCTAAATTCAAACAAAACTCTAAGCTAGGGTTTCTGAAAAAGTCCAATGATCTACCAATCCACCAATTTAGGTTTTTAGTGTTTCGATCATTTATTAAGTGTTTTTGAATACGTGCGAATAAGATGAATAATATGAATATGAGCATGAACAATTATAAATAATATGACAGGATAATATAATATAATCGAGATAATATCCATAATAGTATGAACAATATAATATAATCGAGATATATGACTGAATTTAAATCAAGAGTATATTTGACTAAAAATAAAGCAGTTGTATATTGAAGGAAAGTAAACTTAGTGATTAGTCGATTTGTGAATTGAATTGGGACAAAATGTAACGCTAAACCATCGTAGCTCGACTTATGACGAAAGTCAAACTATAGGAGGTCACGCAAATTGATATCCGTGCTAAAAACAAGATAAAGAAATGATATTGAGGATCATTCTCCAATGTAATCGTGTCACACGGCTCAAAAATTATGGGATCTCGTCTTAATCATAAACTCGTGTCGATTAATCGAAGATAGCCTATCACTATCCCAACGTATGGAAAATGACCCAAATGGTCATTTTCCACAGATTTGACATAGTGAAGGTTATCAACTTTGATAAATTAACGTTTACAAATGTAAAGACTTTATCAATCGATAAAATAAAATAAAATCAGGATGACAAAGAAGATGAAGAAAATGAAATGGTCTCGGTTTCATCGCCACTTATCAATAGTTTGGCTAGTGGCGACTTTTGTGGTTTCGTCATCGACCAAGAATATATAAAAAGAAAATAAAATTGAAGATAATGAAAATGTGACAAATATAACAAACAAAGTAAAATTAAAAGAGGTTTTTGACAAAATGATTAGTAATATTAGATAAAAGAAAGTCATTAAAGTATTAGAAAATATGAAACAAAAGAAACTTAATCAAAATTAATAAAAAAAACAAAAGGATTTGGGGGGGGTGTCTGGATTTAAGGGTGAGTATATGAGTAATACAGAATCCTCTGGGCTTGAAACCCATCATTTATCAAGACAAAAAAATTTACGCCACAAAAATGGAACAAACAAATGGGCTGGGCCGCCCAATATCCACACCAAACAAAATAGTTGATCAAGGCAATACAACGTGATTGAAAACATCAAATGTGCGGTCACACATCAACAAACCACGCCCAGAATAGCGTTGAAAAACAAAAGTAAATGGCGGAAAACCAAATTGAAGGAAACGACAACATTGAATCGCAACCTTCTCCATTCGCGAATCCTCGTCTCGCTCTGTCTTGCTCACTCTTCATCTAGGTTTGATTAGCATCGTTCGTATTCTCTCTTCTATTCATAATGGTTATCGATTTGAGGTTTTTGTAGGATTTCATTGATTCTCATTCAATCTTCTTCTTTTATTTCTGTTTTTCTTTTCTGTGTTGGTACATGATTGTGCGTGGGTTCTACTTTATTTTTTGAAAATCTTGTTGAGGATGCGGCCAGATTGAAGGGTATTGGGGTTTGGAAATTTGAAGGTGTGGTTTGAAGAAGGTGGACGTTGGGTGAAGATTGAAAGATGTTAGACGATGGCTCGGATCTAGAAGGGGGGGTTGAATAGATCCCATTTAAAAATCAGTAGGCGCTTACCAATTAAAAATTGGTTTTAAAAATATTTGATTTGCGAAATGGCCGTGGAAAAATTATTGTCTAAAATAAACCGTTATTAGAAGACCGGATATGCGTCTAGCCTTATGGAAATGATAATGAGCAAATAGATTCAACACACTAGTCACACTATCAATTGATTATACCACTAATTAGTAGGACTAGTTCCAATGCTACACAATGCCCAAAAATATGTAAACAACACAAGTGAATTTTGGTGTAGACAATTTATCAAACACTTGGTGTGCGAGGCACTCCAAGTGAGTTTTGACTTGAGTAAGTAACTCTATATTCCTTGTACAATATACTATTGTACTAGAGTTCAAAACAGTGATAAACACTTACCCAATCCAATACTAATTTCAATAGAATTGCTTATACTAAATTTACTCAATTTTAAAGCAACAAATGAAAGTGCATAAATATAAAGGCGACAAAGATTTGTTGAGGCAGTTCCCCCGTCGTCCTTGCTTCAGGGTACGTCTGCCCTCAATTCTAATAATAGAATTGAGCTCAATATAATTGATATCACCTGTAGAGTTGAAACGTTTATACAAGGATAGACAAGCAAAATATACAAACAAGCTCTCTTGATGTTGATGATGCTTTCTCTCCTTGTTCCTTGATTCGAGTGGAATCAAGTTCTTCGATTGTTGTGAGTAGACCTCTGATTACAGCCTCTTTGTTGAATAACCTTCCGTTCTTCAAACCCTCGGCCCGGCTGATCTCAAGCACACACAAATCGAACCCGGAACTCTCTTGCACACTTCACTGATTCCCGCTACTAGATTGACGAAACCTTCCGCTTCTCAATCACCTTCGCTCAGCTAAAAGTTGGTAGAGACGATCCGTACCAAAACCCCCCAAATTCTCCGAATCTTGGAGAACAAAACCTTCAAGGTTTTATTCAAGAAAAACCTGCCACAAACTCAACCTGAACCGGATTCCCAATCGACGGCTTCAGACCTTATCACCTTAAACAAAACCACAAAGCACAGCAAGAATTGTTGTGTTGTAAACTGTTGAGGATGAAGATGAAGAGATTTGATGGCACCTATTTCACTTTTCTTGTTCTTGTACAATTGACTCAAAATTTCAATTGTTATCTCTAAAAATGAACAAAACTTCTATATATAGTAATCCAAAACCAACAGACATAACAACTTTTTCAAAATAAGTGGAAATTCTTCAACTTCAGCAGAAAACGCATCGAACGGTCGACCATAGGTCAGCTCACGCCAACCAGCGGTCGACCATAGGTCAGCTCACGCCAACCCGTGGGATTTTCACTTTCTGGGCACCTTCAGAAAATGAAGCGAACGGTCGACCATAGGTCAGCTCACGCCAACCAGCAGTTGACCATAGGTCATCTCACGCCAACCCGTGAGAATTTTCACTTTCCATGTGCCTACCAAGCGCCGACCGGTGGTCGACTCAAACTCTGTAAATTTGCAAAGATGCTGAATTTTGTGATTTCTTCACTTCTAAGCTCAACCAAAGATCTTCCAAACATGTTAGACTAAGTATGGCAAGTTAGATATACATGGTATGCACACAAGATAGATATGAGAGGTGTGACATGCATTTGCCTCGTGGTGGTAGAGTCGAGAAACTGGTTCTTCCATGAATGTGTTTTGTCATCATCAAAACATAAGTATATATAAGGTATATGAGGAATTTCCCTCACATACTCCCCCTTTTTGATAATGGCAAAACGTGCGAGACCAACTTGAGCAATGTGCAATATTAGTAACCTCCCCCTTGCTTAATGCCCAATTTACTAATGTCTTGGCTTGGCTTGGCACACTCTTTTCCCCCTTTGACAACATCAAAAAGAGAAAGAGATGGGTTAAGAATTAGATGTTCAAATCACAGAAATTCTCAACAGGTAATAACTAACATCAACGAATATTCACACAAAATACTGTCAATGAAAAGAGAAAGCAACGGATAATCATATTATAGATTAAGAGATAAAGTACAATTAGAATGAAACAGAGTGCCCCAAAAATTTTCGTGGATGTATATGTAAAATACACGCACAAGATCTTCACTGTACTTGACATTACATTCCAAGAAATTGTTAATCCCTTGGAAATCTAGCAGAGAGATGATGTCAGTGAGATGCATGCATTCTTCAGTGAGTCGATAATACGCATGTTGCTTGACTACCCCTCTTTTACCAAAATTTGTGTTAAAATTGTCAATGAGTGGAGGTGGAACCAACAACACAGCGGTAACCGGAATAGAAGCAGAGGATGATGCTCTTGATGTTCTCTTACCGCTAATTCTTCGAGAGGCCATGGAAAGTGGTTTGTAGGAGATGATAGAATGAGGTTTGTTGATAGTATAAAGCAAGAATTTTTAGACAATGTTTGAGTGAGTTGAGAGAATAAGCTTTGCCCCTTTATAGATGCAAGTTAGGGTTTTGGGAAGAGGAGAGGACAAGAATCATTAGGCATAAGGTAGGTGCAATTTACAATGTATTTGACTAAATGCACAATCAATGAGAAGACCAATTTGAATGCAAAGGAAGTATGAACGTTTTTAACAAAAAAATATGAGTTTTCGCGCGATGCGTCGACTATTCCTCTGCATGCGTTGACGCATACTGTTTTAATTTTGAAAAATTCAAAAATTATAAGTGTGCGTCGATCGTTGCCCTGTTATGGTTGACTCATACAGGCAAAATTTGCAGTTTTTCAATTTTATGCACATATGAGCAGACAATTGATGCATAAATACAATGCCACACAATAATAAGCAACCAGACAGATATGATACATAGAGAATGTCATATTGACAATATTTATCATGCGATATAAATTTTAAACACGATACATTAGAGAGAGAGAGAGAGAGAGAGAGAGAGAGAGAGAGAAGGAAGAGGAACAACATCACCTTGATACCAAGGATAGCTTGATGAAGTATACAATTGTACTTATAACAACCTTGACTTGTTAGATGTACGAGAATATAATCATAAATGAATAAACTGATGAACAAGTAATATTATGACACTCGATCCGAAATATCGAGAATGTCAAGTTCTCGTCGAATATGAAAGAAAGGTTCAGTGGCTAGCGGCTTTGTGAAAATGTCCTCTAGTTGATTTTTAGTATCAACATGTTCAAAAATAACATCCCCTTTCTCTACATGATCCCTAAGAAAATGGTGTTGAATTTCGATATGTTTGGTGCGTGAATGTAATACTGGATTTTTGGTTAGATTAATGGCACTTGTGTTGTCACAAAAAATAGGAATACGTTCAAGTTTGAGGTTAAAATCCAACAATTTTTGCTTAAGCCACAAGACTTGAGCGCAACAACTACCGACGGCAACATATTCCGCTTCAGCAGTTGACAAGGCAACAGAAACTTGTTTCTTGCTATGCCAACTGACCAAAGAATTTGAAAATAGGTGACAAGTACCACTAGTACTTTTCCTATCCGATTTGCACCCGGAAAAATCGAAATTGGAGAAGCCTACTAACGAACAATCATTTCCTTTGGAATATCATAGCCCATACTTCGGAGTACCAGATAGGTAGTGAATAATGCGCTTAACAGCTTTCAAATAGGATTCCTTAGGAGCCGATTAATATCGAGCACACATGCACATGCTAAACATAATATCGGGTCTAGAGGCGATAAGATAAAGAAGTGAGCCAATCATACCTCGATATCTCTTTACCTCCACGTCCTTACCATTTTCATCTTTATTCAAGTTTGCACATGTAGGCATAGGTGTGTCTATGGCTTTGGAGTTTGCCATGTCAAATCTCTTGAGAAGTTCCAAACAATACTTAGTTTGACTCACGAACGTTCCATCCTCAAGCTGTTTAATTTGCAATCCAAGAAAGTATGTGAGCTCCCCCATCATACTCATCTCGAACTCTCCCTGCATAAGGTTAGAAAACTCTCTCATGAGATTCATGTTAGTTGACCTAAATATAATATCATCAACATAAATTTGTACCAATATCAAGTGCTTTCCTTGACGCTTAATAAAGAGAGTTGTGTTCACTTTGCCTCTCGAATACCCTTGATCAAGTAGGAACTTGCTTAGGCGCTCATACCAAGCCCTAGGAGCTTGCTTGAGTCCATACAAGGCTCTTTTTAGTTTGTAAACATGATCGGGATATTCGTGAGACTCAAAACCCGGAGGTTGTGCAACATAAATTTCTTCATTAATGTAACCTTTAAGGAATGCACTCTTAACATCCATTTGAAATAGCTTAAAGTTTTTCGCATAAGAGAAGGCAAGCAAAAGGCGTATAGCCTCGAGTCGGATGACCGACGCATAAGTCTCCTCATAGTCGATGCCTTCCTCTTGGTTATACCCTTGCGCGACTAAACGCGCTTTGTTTTGGGTTATTACCCTGTTTTCGTCCAACTTGTTCCTAAACACCCATCGGGTGCCGATTACTCGATGTCCTCGTAGAGGAGGGACAAGGTCCCAAACCTCATTTCTAGTGAACTGATTAAGTTCCTCTTGCATTGACATAAACCAGTGTTCATCGAGTAAGGCGTCTGTAGGGTTTTTAGGTTCAATTTGCGAAACGAAAGCAAAGTGATAACAAAAATTACTTATCTGAGAATGGGTTGTAACACCCTTTGATATATCTCCGAGAATGTTGTCAACTGGATGGTCTTTGGAAGACTTCCAAGCTAGAGGGAGATCATCTTTTGAGGACGGATGAACTTCCTCGGTTTCCTCATGGCGGACATCTTTCTCCTCCTCAACTTTTGCTTGGTCGGGCTAATCAATTCCCGGCTTGGCACCTTTGAGTATGTCTTCCGTAAATGTACATGCACCATGAACAACACTACCTTTTCTGACATTTCTCGGATAAGATTCATCAAATGTTATGTGTACCGATTCTTCAACAGTAAGTAATCTCTTATTATAAATTCTATAAGCTTTACTTGACTGAGAGTATCCAAGGAAAATACCTTCGTCAGCCTTAGAGTCAAATTTACCCAAGTTTTCCTTTCCATTATTCAAAATAAAACATTTGCAACCGAAAATATGCAAGTGAGACACATTTGGCTTGCGCCCTTTTAAAAGCTCATACGGTGTTTTGTTTAGAATGGGGCGGATGAGCACCCTATTCAAAACATAACAAGCTGTACTTATGGCGTCGGCCCAAAAATATTTCGGTAATCCACTTTCATTGAACATTGTTCTTCCTAATTCTTCTAAAATACGATTTTTGCACTCCACAACCCCATTTTATTGAGGAGTGTGTGGAGCGGAGAAGTTGTGATCAATTCCATGATTACCACAATATTCTTCAAATAAATGGTTTTCAAACTCACCTCCATGGTCACTTCTAATTGAGACAATGTTTGTGCTTAATTTATTTTGGGAAAGCTTGGCAAATCTCTCAAAGACGGCGAACGTATTGCTCTTACTAGCCAAAAAGATAGTCCAATAAAATCTAGAGAAGTCATCCACTATTACAAAACCGTAATAGTTTCCACCCAGGCTTTTAATTCTAGATGACCCAAATAAGTCCATATGGAGAAGCTCGAGAGGTCTTGAAGTTGAAACGATATTTTTGGATTTAAAGAGATCCTCGTTTGCTTTCCCATTTGGCAAGCATCACAAAGGTGATCCTTGGTAAACTTAATTTTGGGGAGACCTAAGACTAGATCTTTTGAGACTACTTTATTTAGCAAGTCAAAGTTAACATGTGCTAAACGCCTATGCCATAACCATGAGTCTTCACTCATTGTCATGAGACATTTGTCACTTGTTAATGATACTTCATTCAAGTCTAGCATATAGACATTTTTCACTCTTAGGCCATTAAACATACTCTTCTTGTCATCATTATGTATAATTTTGCAATAATCTTTTGAAAATGATACATCGTATCCTTTGTCGCATAATTGGCTAATGCTAAGTAGATTATGTTTAAGACCCTCGACAAACAACACATCGGGAATAGTAGTGGAAGAAGGGTTACCTACACTACCTTTACCAAGTATTGCACTGCGATTATTGTCACCATAGGTTACATATCCTTTCTTCTTTGCCACGAAGTCGATGAAGAGGGATATGTCTCCTGACATGTGTCTTGAGCATCCACTATCGAGAACCCATCTTCTCTCGGTGGTCTCGACACATTGTACCTATGAAAAACAATCAACAAGAGGAGGTACCCAATGACTTATTGGGTCCTAAGTTGTGAGTAACAAAATAGTCACATTTGGGCAACCATTGATAAACGCCTTTAGGAACTAGAAATCTCCTAAAACGGCACTTAGCAATGGAATGGGATTTCTTGCAACAATATAGACAAGAAAAATTAACTTTTGAGTTTCCTTTGCTATCTTGATCCCTTATAACATATTTGTATTTTTGATATGAATTCACCATACTTTTTCTAAAATTAGATTTATCGATAGCAAAAGTAATTTTGGGCTCAAGAGCTTTGTTAAGTTTGGCATTTAGGGTTCTAACTTCATTTTGCCAAACGTAACACGTGTCACACCCATAGTTAATTATTCTACTTCTAAGGTCCTCGCAACCTGATTTAGTACTTTCCAATATGGAAGCTTTAAGTGCCTCGAGTTTTCTTTCGGACTCATGAATCTTTTGTTCTAAGTGAACAAAAATTTGTTTATTCGAGGCAAGCCTTTTAAAGGCTTCTTTAGCTTCACAATGCAAAGTATTAAATGCAGCTTGTAATTCGAAATGAGACATGTTCGAAGAATTATCATATTTAGCATGTCGTACCTATTTTTTCTTATTATTTTGGTGAGCGGAAAGACACAAATTCACGGATTCTTCTTCATCACTTGAGCTTTCATCTTCGAAGGAGTCACTATCGCTTTTCCAAGCTATATATGCTCTTCTCGGCTTTGATGGTTTCTTATGTGATTTATTTGATTCCTTTTCTTTGCCCGTTTTGTTCAAAGGACAATCCGGTTTATAATGACCGGTCTTTCTACACGTGTAGCACGATCTTCTAGTTTTATTCCCTTTTGTGTCATCATTTCTCGAGTACCTGCATTGCTTTCGGAAGTTGACAAGGTTCTTCTTGGAGTGTTGGATGTCGTTCTTTCTCACATAGCGATTGTAGCACTTTACGAACAGCCTCATGTCCTCACTCTTGTCATCTTCTTCATCGTCACTCGATGAATAATCACTATGCTCCTTAGATTTAGACTTTGAGGAGGAAGTCTTGAGAGCAATATATTTCTTTTCAACTATCTTTGTTTTGTCCTTCTTTTCTTTCTTTTCATGTTGCTCTAGGCTTAGGAGCACTTATTCGTGCTCTTGCAGCTTTCCAAACAATGTTGTTAAATCCAAAATTGTGAGGTTGTTAGCTTCCTTGATGGCGGTTACCTTCGGCTGCCATTCCCTGTTGAGACATCTCAAAATTTTGTTAGTAGCAACATCATTGGCCACTGGCCTACCTAGTGAATGCAATCTATTGATGAGATGAGTGAATCTCTTTTGCATGTCCGCAATGGTTCCCCCTTGCTCCATGTAAAAGAGATCAAACTCTTGTGTTAGTATGTTGATTCTAGCTAGCTTAACATCATTAGTCCCTTCATGGGCGACTTGTAATGAGTCCCACATAGCTTTTGTCGTAAGACAATAAGAAACCCGATAATATTCATCAACTCCTAATGAGGAGATCAGAATATTCTTGGCTTTCCAATCATAGTTATATTTCTTTTTATCATCATCAGTCCATTGTGCTTCGGGCTTAGGCACAATCTCATTATTTTCATTGGTCATGGTTATTTCCATTTGACCATTGATAATAACATTCCACACTTTTCTATCTATGGAATTTATGTGCACCCACATACAGTCCTTCCAATAGCTGTAATTTTCTCCATTAAAAACAGGAGCTCTATTATAAGCCCCTTTAGGTTCGTTTTCCATTTTCTATCAAAGTTATATTTGAAGCATGGAGTGAGCCAGTGCTCCTGATACCACTTGTTAGACGATGGCTCGGATCTAGAAGGGGGAGTTGAATAGATCCCAATTAAAAATCAGTAGGCGCTTACCAATTAAAAATTGGTTTTAAAAATATTTGATTTGCGGAAGCGGCCGTGGAAAAATTACCGTCTAAAACGAACCGTTATTAGAAGACCGGATATGCATCTAGCCTTATGGAAATGATAATGAGCAAATAGATTCAACACACTAGTTACACTATCAATTAATTATACCACTATTTAGTAGGACTAGTTCTAATGCTACACAATGCCCAAAAATATGTAAACAACACAAGTGAATTTTGGTGTAGACAATTTATCAAACACTTGGTGTGCGAAGCACTCCAAGTGAGTTTTGACTTGAGTAAGTAACTCTAGATTCCTTGTACAATATACTATTGTACTAAAGTTTAAAAGAATGATAAGCACTTACTCAATCCAATACTAATTTCGATAGAATTGCTTATACTAAAATTACTCAATTTTAAAGCAAAAAATGAAAGTGCGACAAATATATGTTGAGGCAGTTCCCCCGCCGTCCTCGCTTCGGGGTACGCCTGCCCTCAATTCTAATAATAGAATTGAGCTCAATATAATAGATATCACCTATAGAGTTGAAAAGTTTATACAAGGATAGACAAGCAAAATATACAAACAAGCTCTCTTGATGTTGATGATGTTTTCTCTCCTTATTCCTTGATTGAGGAGTTTGAGAAGTTTTAAGCTAGGGTTTCTAAGGATTGACAGTGTAAAATCCCCTAGTTTGATCCCTATCTTCCATGCAGTTTTAGCTCAAGATGTGATTGTTATCTCATTTTCCCCACAACATGAATGTTCTAGAGCTTGTTCTTAGCTTTAATTTGAGTGGTAGAAGTCCTTGATAGGATTTGCAGAGCTCAAGTTATGGTTTTGACAAATTGCAGGTCATCTGAGGTATGTGAATCTGGGTCCTTGAAAGTCACCCAACTTGCAGACAACTTTTTCCCTAGTAGTATGATTCCTATGATCTCTTGGTCAACATGAATGTTGAATATCATCTTCTTAGATTTCTAGAGAGTACTAGAAGTCCTTGATAGGATTTGTAGAACTCAACTTATGGCTTTGACAAGCCAAGGGCATTTTGGTCATTTGGAAGTTATAGGTCATTTCAAGCAAGGGCCATATCTCCTACTTCCAAGCCTCAAATGAAAAAACTCAAAACATCAAAGTTGTTCGAAATGGCATTTTAAGCCTATAAAAGTGGTCATGAGTTGTTGGAAAAGCTTGTAGCAAGAATTGACAAGAATGGGTGAAAACAACCTAAAAATGGCATATAAGTTAAATAAGTTCAAATTGGAAAATGGTTTGAGAGACCTACAAATCCAAAATAGGTCATGTAATATGTTATTTTGAATCTAAACAACATTTTGGAAACAATGGTTTAGGAACAATTTTGATTTGAGGCCTAGAAATTGGACTTGCTTTGTAATGTTGTTACTTGCATATTAAGGCAACTTTGGAAAACTTCACACAAGGCAAGGAAATGCTTGTTTTTTGCACATACCATCTCAATATCTCTTGTAAGGAGATTTTAACACCAATTCAAGGAGCTTAACACATGAGATGAGATAATACAACATGTCACCAAGTGAGAAATTCCAAGGCATTCTAGTATCTTCTAGGAGCTTCTAGATTGTTCTATTGATTTCTATATATTAAGAAGAGTATGCTGAGTTCAGGGTTAGAAAAAATCAGTGGAGAGAGTGAGGGAGAGAGTGGAATTCCAAGCTTCCTTCAAGAACAAGCAAGAATCGTGTGTACCTCTACAAGCTTCTCACATCAAAACCATTGCAAACAGAATCATACACACCATTAGAGGGTCACTTGGAAGAGATAGCAAGCACTGAAACCATCTCTACACACCTCTACCATTACTACTTGACAGGTTGGTTTTCTTCTCCATATCTCATTAATTATATGCTTTCTGTTAGATTTTTAGGTGTAGACTTGTTAGGATAAGATAGTTGACCATTTCTTGAGAATTAGAGAGCTCTGCGTGAAGTTCCATGGCAGGTCATGATTTCTTTAAAGTTCAAGAATGAGTTGTGGGTTGAGTTTTAATACACGTATTATAGCATAGAATGATTAGTGTAATATGTGGAACATAATTACACCATTAGATTTGAGCTTTAGCAAGATTGATCTCAGAAGAATATGGTTGAACCAAGACCTTTAGGCATTCTGTTAGAGTGATACACGAGGCTTCAGGAGAAACTATTGGTACCATCGTGTTCAGGGAAGAAAATGGTACAATTTTGGTCTTTGAAGTTTTTAATTCCATGAAGAATTGAGAGAGTATGAGATGGTGGAAGATTCTTGCATGGGATACGATTTCTGAAACCCTAGATGGAAGGTTGGGGACGATGACTCTCCACCGTCAGATCATCTCAAATATTTGACCTTTTAAACCAATCTAACGGCTGGAATTTAAATCTGAGACGGAGGGAAAGACCTAAGCTGCAACGCAGCGTTTCACTAAAGCTGCAACCTTGGGCCTCAGCTGAACGTGCTATCCAAACCCCCCCGTGAAGCCCATTTCAAGATACCACTATGATCCCTTGCTAAATGCACCGAGATTTTATCCTTTTCTTTTGATTTTTTAAGTTGATTTTCTGAAGCAAATGGGCTCAGACGCGCATGCTATTGACACCACCCCTTTCTGGCCCATCTTAATAAATGAACTGGGCGCATCTTCTAAACGCACCCCTCCCCATTTATTTCATTTCTTTATTTTTATTTCTTTTATATTTTCTTGCATTTTCAATAAATCATATAAAATCAGAAAATTAATATTTTTCATTTCTTGTTTTTGCATTAGGTTCATATTTCTGTCTAGAAAATTAGTAGATAATAAAATTCCATTTTATTTTTATTTTTATTTTTATATTTTTAGCATATTTTTCATTTAAATAGATTTTTAAGTGATTTAGTTTGATACTTCATTTTGTTCATTTTTGTTTGAGTAGGTCCTTTTAGATTTTGAACCCATTCTTTTTAGGATATTTCACTTAGGACTTTAGCTTCCTCGTAGGATTTAATTCATAATTTTAGGATTAATTTTTAGATGGTTTGACTAGGTGAGATTAGAGTGATTAAAATTAGGGTTTAGGTTTAACATAGGTGAAGTAAATCATTTTCTTTTAGGAGTTTTTGACTTGATTTTTGGGTATGGGACTATAGGGATATTATGGGTAAGTATAATAGACCCTTGTGAATAAGCATTAGATTTTTCCCTGTGACTTTAGTATTTTCAGAGTATTTTCTGAATGGTTTGTTTGTGTGGCATGTTTTGTGTTGATTGTCTATCTTTGGGGTTTATCTTTGGGGAATTGTTGTGGGGCTTGGTGTGCTTTGAAGACCTTGTTGAAGGAGCATGATGAAGGAGAAGATTGAAGATCAAGACCCAGAGGTTGAGAGGTTGGAGCTTACAAGGATGCATGGATTGGGGTCCTAGTCTAGGAGCTTGCTCTCTTTCTGTGAGGTTTGAGATCCTGAAGTTTGAGGAAAATTCATGGTACTTTCCTGAGGAAGGCACTATGGATGTCTTTCATTCTTTCTTCTCACCTCTTTCCCAAGTATCCAATGATGTTGGAGCCTTCATGTGAGTTTAGTTTCTCCTGAGGAGGAATGTAAACCTATCACAGTTGTTGAGCCACATGGGATATGATTCCTAAGTGGAAGCCCCCTAGTACTTTCCTGAGGAAGGCATTATGGGTCTGTTCACTTAGTTCCCTTAGTTCATGTAGGATTTCTCAAGTATCCAATGATGTCGGAGCCTTCATGTGAGTTTAGTTTCTCCTGAGGAGGAATGTAAACTGATCACAGTTATTGAGCCACATGGGATATGATTCCTAAGTGGAAGCCCCCTAGTACTTTCCTGAGGAAGGCACTATGGGTCTGTTCACTTAGTTCCCTTAGTTCATGTAGGATTTCTCAAGTATCCAATGATGTTGGAGCCTTCATGTGAGTTTAGTTTCTCCTGAGGAGGAATATAAACCGATCACAGTTGTTGAGCCACATGGGATATGATTCCTGAGTATAAGCCTCCTAGTGCTTTCCTGAGGAGGGCACTATGAGTCTGCCTACTTAGCTCCCTTTCTTTGGTAAGCTTGTTTTGAAGCTTGAAGACTGGGATTGATTTCTTTTGATTAGGGTTTTGCTTTAGGGCTTTTCTTAGAGGTAGATTAGGGTTTTGTTTTTAGGGTTAGGATTAGGGAGAGCTTAGATGTAGATAATTTCTTTCTCAAGCATGGATGATATTTCATTTCTTTTATCTGTATGACTGCAGTTTACTGTTTATTGCTTGATAACATGTTGTTTATTTTTTAGTATGATTACTGTTATTTCATGACTGGCTTGAGGTCGAGACGAGCTTGTGGAGGCTGAAGCCCCACACACATTTCCTCCCTCACTTGCATTGCATGCATTTTACTGTTAAGCTGATGCTTTGTCTGTTTTGGTGTATCATTGACATGATCCCTTAGGACTCTCATTTCCTTTGATAAGGATTTGATGATAGACTTTTAGGTTGAAACCTATGCATGACAACTTCTAGGAGTTCCCTGTTCAAACCTCAACCATAGGATGAATCCATGGCATGATAACAGTAGGACTTGATAGTCTCCCTCCTAGTTGGGCCTGTTCTCTTCTCATCTCAAAATAGTTTAAGACACAGTAATCATGAATGATTTCTTTCGTACGGTACGAGCCTTAAGCTATCTGAGAAAGGATTGTGGGAGAGTTTCTTTTCCATAGTCTGGATGTTTAGTATGGTACCCTTTGGGTGACATGCGACGCATTCACTCTCAGGTCATAGTCTCTAGTGCAGTTGAAATCGCAAACACAATAAAAAACACTTCTTTCAAAACAGGAAATAAACTGTAGTTTCCCGAACTACGTGAGCTCTGATCTCTCATACCTGTTGAGAGTACGTAGGCACAAGATGGCGAAGTCTTGGCGAGCTACCTTCCCCCATAACCCTTCGTAGGCCGAACTACGTTGACTCTGATTTCTCATTCTCTGATGAGAATACGTAGGCACAAAGTGCGACGCTTTGCCGAGTCATTTTTCTTTTCTTTTTCAGCCAGCCTTGATAGGTAGATAGATAAACACGCCCTTTTCCTTATAAAACACCAAGCGTGGATCCCGTCGAGTACGACGGACGTGAGGGGTGCTAATACCTTCCCCTTGCGTAACCGACTCCCGAATCCAGACAATGGTTGCGATGACCTTGTCTTACCCTTATTCGTCAGGTTTCTCCGATCGTTTCCTTTCCCGCTCTGAGGGATAAATAACGAAAGGTGGCGACTCTTCTGTCATGCCGGCACCTTATTTTCGCGCAAGCGACACAGCGTCCTTAACAAGTAAGTCCTTCTCTACCCCACGAGGGGTTTCCTCAACGACTTTACTCTTTCCCTTATCGGTTCCTTCAGCTTTGTCCGCTTTGTCCGCCACCCCCACAGGTGGAGCAAATACTTTTCTGCTGCGTGTGATTCCGCCAATTCCCACTAGGTTATCCACAGATCGCCCAGATGGTTTTAGTTCCAACTTCTGTCTGTTACAGTAAACGTCTTCCCCATAATGCCACAGGACAACGTTGGTGCTTTCAAAAGGTATCGGCCCAGCCTTGGTGATGGTAATCATGGGCGGTCTGGGTGCAGAAATGGTGATCGTCCGGCGAGGGATGGTGATGGTGGCAACCTCATCATCTTGCTTCAGCATTACCTCTCCAGATCCACATTCGGCCCTTCGGCTAAACTGCAAGATTCCTTCGGTCATCAGACTCTGAATCCCTTCTATCAACTGTTCACATCCATCAGGACGAGACACACAGCCCATACACAGTTCTCCATAGCCCAGAAAGAAACCTCTCTTCATTAGCTTGGCTTTGACGAAGCTAAGCGGTGTCTTCAGATCCCTGACGTTAGTCAACACATCCAAATTCTCGTCTTCAATAATGGCATTCACCCCACCTCCCCTATGATTCGGCATAGGGTTCTTCGTGACATTTGGCACATTATCTGAGAAATTGATGATCTTAGCATCCACCATATCCTGCACCTTGTGCTTGAAGGCTTTGCAGTTTTCTATCGTGTGTCCTGGTGCCCCCGAGTGAAACTCACATGTTGCATTCGCATCATAACCTGGCGAAGGTGCCCCTGTCAAGGGAGCCAGGGTTCTCTTCTGGACTAACTGCAACTGAAGCAGAGTTTGTAACAGCTGAGCATGCGACATGGGCGGTGTCTCAAGGTGATGACTTGATAGAGGTGCCCTGTTCTAATACTTTATGTACCCTTGCTGGTTCGGCTGCTGCTGTGGCTGGGGTTGTTGGACTGCAGGGATGGTTATGCTAGCCACCTGCTGGTGAGGGCCTTTACCTTTCCTTCGAGCGTTGGACACGGTGCTCGTCTCTCCTTCCCGCCTTTTGCCACCATACGGTTTCTTTCCTCCTCCAACTGAGGCTAGATTGACACCTTGAATTTTCCCCAGTTTGATCCCATTTTCAACGTGCTCGCCCGTGATGATAAGATCTGAGAAGCTTCCAGACATACCGCTAACCAATTTCTCGTAATAAACCCCTAGGAGGGTGGCTACAAACATTTCCACAAGCTCCCGTTCAACCATCGGCGGCTGAACTCTAGCTGCCAATTCGCGCCACCGTTGGGCGTACTCTTTGAACCCTTCGTTGTTCCTCTGTGACAAATTATGCAGTTGGACTCGGTTCGGAGCCAAGTCACTGTTATATTAGTAATGGTGCACGAATGCCTCAGCAAGTTCCTTCCACGTGTGCACACTGGTAGGCTCCAAACTCATGTACCATTCCAAGGATGGCCCAGACAAGCTATCCTGAAAGAAGTGCATCAGCAACTTCTCGTCTTCAGAGTGAGCGGACATTTTCCAGTAGTATGACCTTAGGTGGACGCGAGGACAGGTGGTGCCCTTGTACTTCTCAAAGTCGGGTACCTTGAATTTAGGAGGCACCTTGAAATCAGCAATCAATCCCAATTTAGACATGTCGACACCTATAGTGTTCAGGTTCTCGAAATTCCTCATTTTGTCCTCGAGTGCCTTAAACCTCAGACGTGCTTCAGCAGTCAGGTCTCCTTCAGCACCCTTCTGGGAGAACAAATCTTCTTGACGGTCTTCTAACCATGGCTGAGGCCCATACAGATTTCCAACACCTGTGTTGCCGTTGCCAAGTCCCACATTGACATTAGCTTCAAAATTCCCATTACCGACGTCAGTCGTATTACCATTGAGCCCCATGTTAGCGATCACATTGTCGTTACCACTACCGTTCCCCCCGGTCACGGGGATGCCATTCTGAGGAGTTTCAACAGGTGGAGGGGTTGGAACATTCCCACCATGGAGTACACCATTGTTGTCAACCCTTAAGATCAGAGGCTCGACCAATGTTCTGAGCTGGTCTTGGCCGTTGACAACCACTTGTATGAGCTCCATGAAGCGGTCCATCCTCTCTCGGAGCTGGTCTGAACGTCAGTCTGCACTTGTTCCATTGCTCTAGCTTGATTTGCTCTGGTCGGATAACGGTGGATTGGTCTTTGATCAATCCTGGAACAACCTGCATACACAAAGGGTTAGAAAAACGACAACGTGCTTGTTATGCAAATGCTTCGTGCAAATGCAAACGTGTGTCTGTGCGTTAGGGAGACTTCCCCCCGATCCTATTGCCTGAGTGCCAGTGCTGATAATAAGAAGTTCGAGTCCATTCATGGAAATAACATCTCATATATATAAAGAAAGCCCATCAAGGCGGGACACAACGTCACTGAGTACAAAGAGAATCAATAGCATGACCTCGACCAACAAGCCTGGTGATGGTCAGCATACAGCAATGATCAGAACAAAAGGATTACAAACATAGTCAAGCACGGCCACGGGCCCGGAACTCTTCTAACAGATCCCTCGTTTCTGGATGGTCGGGCTGAGTGAGCAACCCTTCGACGAGTAACTCCCTCTGCCTAATGGTGTATTAAAGACCTTCAACTGAGTCTTCCCATGATCCTTCGCCGAAACAATCTTCTAACTTCCGCTTCTTGGATTCAAACGTCTGTTTACGCTCCTTCAGGTTAGCAAGAGCCTTGTTTAGCAAGCCTTCAGTGGCATATCTGTGAGCGGTTTCTTCATCAAACCTCTTCTCACTAGCCTTCACCTGGGCTTTCAATTTGGAGATCTGTTGCTTCAGTTTATCCTCCCGTTCCTTGCCGTTGGCTAGGGTGGCCTCCCAATGCTGATTAAACTTGGATATTCTCTGGTACGCTTCATCCAAGTGCTGCTTCTTAGTGGTCAGTATGTCATTGACAGCTTTGAAGTCCCAACCCAAACGCTCGCGCTCGGCCATCTGCTTAGTCAAATCCGTCCCTAACTAGTTCACCAGCTCTGTTTGCCTCTTGAAGGAATGGACGGTTTCGCTTCTCTCGCTTTTGAGTTGAGCCAATTCTTTCTCCAGTTCTTCATTTGCCTTCTTCAGCTCATCTTTCTCCGCTAACACCTAATTATGCTGCTGAATAGGCACGGTGGTAGGCTCTTCAATCACTGGAGGGCTTTCTAGCTGGGCAGGTAGAAACGACATCCCTATAATATCTGCTCTAGCTCTGATCCAGGTCACATACGGAGCGTAGGCTTGGCTATTGCTTTTCCCCAGCAACGACTTTCCCCGCTTACAGATACCATTCCAAGCGTGCTGAAGCCTAGATAACATATCCCCCTCTAGAAGACCAGTGAGGTACAGAGATTCCTGCACCTCTTCATCCTTCGGCGGAGCTCTCAAAGCATACGCGAATTGTCGGACCAACAGAGATGGATTATAGTTGATACAACCCTTCCTGCCTATCAAAGGCACATTCGGAAACCCGCTGCAGCTGAAGATAATCTCAGTACCCAACCTATCTCTATCAAACCAGGCAATATCCTCCGCTGACAGACTCATCAAACGCTCAGACCACTCAGCTGTGGCTGCAGACGAAGTAAAGGGACCCTTCTTGGGTAGGTGACTATCAAGCCATCTATAGAGCAGGGGCACACAGCACGAGACGTTCTTACCCCTTCTGTTCTCGTTCTTGTAGTGGACGAAATGATAGACATGTCCTATCAAGGTAGGGACTGGATTCCCTGATGCAAAGATGTGAAAGGCGTCGAAGTCTACAAAGTCAGGCATATTGGGGAACAGAATGATGCCATATATGCACAGAGCAAGAATAGCGTTGAACACGATCCAACAACCGTCTTTGGCACACTGCTGGGCCTTTCCCACTAAGAACTGCAGGGAGAAACCGGGAACCCTGTTCCAACTAGCCAAGACCAACTCGGAGGCATCCAGATGAAGTGAAGGGGCTAGACTAGCCAAATTAGGCGCAGCATCCATATGAACAAAGGGCATCTAACTCCTGATAGGCACACCTAACAAATCAGCATACTCCTCCAGTGTAGGTGCGAGAACAAAGTCCGGGAAAGTAAAGCATCTCAAAGGAGGATCGTAGAATTGTAGCAAGGCGTGCAGCCCATTCAACTCAAACACCGAGGGTTTACGAACCAAGCTGAGCAGTTTCCTATAAGACTTTCTGAATTCACCTCTCACAGAATCATCTGCCAAAGCAATCAAACCAGTCAGCTGAACCACATCAGGAGTGGGGAGCTTGTAGGCCACAATCTTCCTTAAAGAGCCCATGATAGCACAGGAGAAGGCAAGGAAAGCTGGACCGGGGGAAACGGTACCTACAACACAGACACACGTTAATGAAATGCAAATGAGTATACAAAACAATGCAAAATGCCATCATGCAGAAGGAGATCAAGACGACTGCGTTGTTGAGGAGATGAAGGTGAAGATTCTGTGTCAACAAAATCACAATACTGCTCTGTCACGAACAATCACATCTCTGATGAGAAGAAAACCCTGATATCGGACCACAAATCTGCTCTGTCAAGAACATACATATATCTGATGATAAGAACTTCTGATACAGGACCATAAATCTGCTCTGTCAAGAACAAATACACCTCTGATGATGAGACCTTCCGATACAGGACCATAAATCTGCTCTGTCAAGAACAAATACACCTCTGATGATGAGATCCTCTGATTCCAACAAAACTGATTCACTATCAAGAAAACCAGGTAGTCTGAAGGTTAAGGTTTCCTGCAACAAACCCGACCCTGCTCACAGGTATGGACCTAAACTGACACAAGTTCGGCATCTTATGCGGTCATCAGCGTCACAGACATTCAAGAGGGGTGATACGATACCCAGAATGTGTGGCATCACTATCTCCTGAAGCGGCCTCACTCAGCTGAATTCCAAATGATCGGTCCCCATAGTCGACAATCCTCCGAACCAACAACCCCTCAGGCCCAAAGGGCCGGAAAAGAAGTCAACTGGGAGAACCTCGTCTGAGCGTGGATTTCATGAGACACTAGTGCCTGCAAAGCAAGCACGCACCCACTAATTTCCACAACTAATGCTAAGTACACTCAAGCCTGGGTCTGGCTTCTCACTCATCAGAATGCCCCTCCCACAACAGCATAGATAATCATATCATACTGAAAATAAAGTGCGGGAAATAAAGTGCGATAAATAAACACAACCCGACAAGTAATCATACAAGTGCTAGGATTGACTCTCGCAGGGGACGTTGGACCCCAAACTAACTCGCATAGGGGACGTTGGATCCCCAGGAAACTATCAAGTCCCCAGTAGAGTCGCCAACCGCAAGCCAATACGATCTATCAAGAAAAGAAAAAGAGTGAAAACATTAGTATAAAATGTGTGGGTTGCCTCCCACGAAGCGCTTTGTTTTACGTCGCATTGCTCGACGGTCCTTCATCCTATCCTGTGAGATGAACGACTTCACTTCTATCCCTCTGCTGACCATCGTGGTAGGGTTTCAATCTCTGACCATTCACTTTAAAGATGTCCCCGTTTGCTTGGTTTTTCAGTTCTATTGCTCCGTGAGGAAACACCTTGTGTACAATAAACGGTCCCGACCATTTCGATTTAAGCTTTTCAGGAAAAAGTTTCAACCTGGAGTTGTATAAGAGCACTAACTGTCCTTCCCAAAATTCTTTCTTTTGAATTCTCCGATCATGCCATTTTTTTGTTTGATCTTTGTAAATCTTGGCATTCTCATACGCCCGATTCCGAAATTCCTCTAACTCATGGAGTTGGAGGATTCTAGATTCTCCTGCTTTGGTGAGGTCTAGATTGAGAAGTTTTGATGCCCATAATGCCTTGTGTTCCAACTCTAGAGGCAGATGGAACGCTTTACCATAAACTAGTTGGTAAAGGGACATACCGATGGGTGTTTTGTAAGCAGTACGGTACGCCCAAAGAGCGTCATCCAGCTTTACTGCCCAATCCTTACGGGAGGCACGCACTGTCTTCTCTAGAATTTGTTTGAGTTATCGATTTGACACCTCTACTTGCCCATTGGTTTGAGGATGGTAAGGGGTAGTTATTTTGTGCTTCACATTATACTTAAGGAGTAACCTTTCCATGAGATGATTCAGGAAGTGAGTTCCCTCATCACTTATAAGAGCCCTCGGTACTCTAAACCGAGAAAATATGTTTTCCTTCAAGAACCTGACCACTACCTTCGCATCATTCGTTGGTAGCGCCACTGCTTCTACCCACTTCGAAACATAGTCAACCACCACCAGGATATAGTTCTTTCCAAAGGATGGTGGAAATGGCCCCATAAAGTCAATCCCCCAAACATCAAACAATTCTACTTCCAACATGGAATTTTACAGCATCTGGTTTCTTTTGGAGATATTTCCAGTCCGTTGACATTTGTCGCATTCCTTTACTACGTCCTGGGCATCCTTGAACAAGGACGGCCAATACAACCCTGATTGGAGAACTTTGGCTGCGGTGCGGTCACCACTGAAATGCCCTCCATAATCCGAATTATGAAATGCTTCGAGCTCATTCCTCTGCTCATCTTCAGGAACACGTCTTCTGACTAATCCATCCACCCCTCTTTTTTAGAGAAACGGATCATCCCATAAGTAAAACCTGCAGTCATGAACAAACGTTTTTCTCTTGTTAGAATCAAAGTCGTCAGGTATGATACCCCCGACCAGATAATTTTCGTAACCTGCAAACCACGGAACCTCATTAATAGCTAGGATGTATTCATCAGCAAACTCATCCTTTATAGGGCGCTTGTCCACATCGAATTCCTGGAGAAGTAAGATCCATCTCAGGAGCCTGGGCTTTGATTCCTGCTTAGCAAAAAGATATTTTAAAGCAGCATGGTCAGTATAAACAATCACTTTGGAACCTAACAGATATTGCCTAAATTTATTAAAGGCGTACACCACAGCTAACAACTCCTTCTCGGTAGTTGCGTAATTCATCTGTGCAGGGTTCAAAATGTGACTAGCATAGTAAATAACATGCAACAGCTTCTCTTTCAGTTGTCCCAACACAGCCCCCACGGCGATGTTGTTGGCATCACACATGATCTCAAATGGTAGAGACCAATCGGGGGCAATCACAATCGGTGTTGAAACTAATTTATTTTTTAGCTTTTCAAACGCGTCAGCACACTCCTCATTGAACACAAACACTTTGTCCTTGACCAACAAGGAAGTCAACGGTTTAGCTATCTTGGAGAAGTCTCTTATGAACCTACGGTAGAAACCCGCGTGGCCTAAGAAACTTTGAATACCTTTCTCGTTCACAGGTGGTGGTAACTTGGATATCACCTCCACTTTGGCTTGATCGACTTCGATCCCCTTGTGCGAGATCTTGTGACCAAGGACAATGCCCTCTCGTACCATAAAATGGCATTTTTCCCAGTTTAGGATCAAGTTACTTTCCTGACATCTCCATGAACTGTCTGATATAGGATAGATAAGTCCTGCGTCTAACAACTTCACGACTTCCTTTCTCACTACCTCCTTCATAACGGGGTTCAGTCTCCTTTGGGGCTGCACAACCAGTTTATGGTCTTTTTCCATAAGAATTTTGTGCATGCAAACTGTAGGACTTATATCCTTGAGGTCTTCAATTTTCCACCCAATAGCACCTTTAAACTTTTTCAGAACTCCAATCAGCTTGTCCTCTTGGACACTTTTCAAACTAGAGCTAATGATAGCGGGACATTTTTCTTCAGTGTCGAGGAAAACATACTTGAGATTCTCAAGAAGTTGTTTTAACTATGCATTTTTTGGCTTTTCTTCATCACCTTCCAGCACTATAGGTTGCCTTAAGTCTTCCCAACGATGTGGTCGGGATCCTCTTTGAAAAGGTTAAGTCTCCAACATCTCTACCACTTCCATATCGCTACCATCAACATCTTTATCTTCCTTAAAGATTGACATGCTCAACACTCTCTCGAGAGGCAATTGGGTCACACTCTCCAAATGTTCACTCTCTATCACTTGCTCTAGCACTTGTATGTTCCTACTTGTGCCAAAATCCTCTTTATGCTTCATGGTATTCCTAACATCAATTTTTAACTCCTCGTCATAAACCTTCAAGGTAAGGGTACCACCTTCCATATCTATCATGACTCTCCCGGTTTCCAAGAATGGTCGGTCTAAAATTAAAGGGATCTCTTCGTCTTCCGACATTTCAAGGATTACAAAATCAACCGGAAACACAAATTTATCTACTTTCACAAGAACATCTTGGACTATTCCATAAAGTCGCTTAACCGAATGATCTGCAAGTTGGAGAGTCATCCGAGTATCTTAAACAGCACCAATACCCAACTTTTTGTAGATGGACAAAGGAATGAGACTAATACTTGCCCCCAAATCTATTAAAGCTCTTTTGAAATACCTATCACCAATAGTGCATGGAATAGTAACAGCTCCGCTATCTTTCTTCTTCACCGGGATCTTCAAACGCTACAAAATAGCACTACAAGTTTCGGTTAGTATAACAGGTTCAGACTCACTGGTCTGCTTCTTAGCGATGATATCCTTCATAAATTTAGCATAGGTGGGCATTTGCTCTAGCGCCTCCAATAACAGAATGTTCAGCTCTAGCTTTTTAAATAACTCAAGGAACTTCTCGAAATTCTTCTCCTGCTGTCCTTTCTTTTTATTCCTTGAGGGGTAAGGGAGCTTGATCACAGGTTTCGGTTCTACCACTTTTTCTTTAGTTACCGGTGTTGGTGTTACCACTTCTTCTTCAACTATATCATTTTCTTTTATTTCCAGTTCCACTTCAATCATATGATCATTCAACTCGGTCTCTTTTTCCTCCACTTCGTTAGATTTACCACTTCTTGTTATTACAACCTTAACTTGGTGGTGATCTTTAGGATTTGGTACTGTAGCACTTGGAAGTGTACCTGGCGCTTGAGATTTCACAAGTTGTTGAGCAATCTGGCTCATCTGAACTTCAAGATCTTTAATTGATGCACCAGTGTTCCTTAAATTTATCCTTGTCTCTTCTTGAAATTGTGAACTTTGGGCAGCCATCTTTTCAATGGAAACCTCCCAATCATCTTTTCTAAGGGCTTGTTGTTGAGGTTGTTGATATTGAGGTTGGTATGGTGGCTGCTGATATTGTTGCTGATGTGGTTGGTACGGTTGTTGTCCTTGAACCGGTTTCTGCATATTTCCTTGTTGATCTTTCCATGAGAAATTGGGGTGATTTTTCCAACCAGGATTATATGTGTTGGCATAAGGGTTGTTATGCCTTAACATATTAATTTGTTCCACCTGCTCTTGAGTTGCTACACGATGCACGGTAAAGTGCGGTCCACCACATATTTCACAAGGTGGCGCTTGAACTGGTTCAACTTGTGCCCTGTCTGAGTTCCAATATTCATCTTCTTTAACCTTCTCTCTACCTCAGCGACGATTTGATCCTCCATTTTAACAACCTGATCAGCCAGCTTCAAATCAATCTTACCCTCCAGTTGGTTCACAGTGCGATCATACAACTCAAGATGCTCGTTGGCGGCAATTGCTTCTATGATCCTCTTGATACCAGTGGCTGTTGAGAAGTTGGTTGAGCCACCGGCAGCAATGTCTATAAGCTGTTTCATCTTGAGTCGTAATCCATTCACAAAGTTCTGCATCTGCTCATTGGCATGCATGTTATGAGTAGGACATACCGTCAGACACCTCTTAAACCTCTTATATGCATCTCTTAGAGATTCCCCTTCTTTTTGTTTGAAGTTGACAATGTTGTATCTTTTTCGAATAAACACTGAAGCAGGGAAATACTTGTTAAGGAACGCATTTTCCATCTCTTGCCATGTGGTGATACTCCCAGCTGGAAGTGAGTAGAACCATTCTTCCGCATCATCAGTCAATGTGAACGGAAACATAACAAGTCTCTTGGCCTCATCGGAATGGCCTTCTATCTTCAAAGATGTGGTAGTCGTTAGGAATCTCTATAGATGCTTGTTTGCATCTTCATTGATTCTTCCTGCGAAAGGCTTGCTCTCCAAATGGCGAATGGTGGAAGGATGTAGCTGAAAGTGTGCCATATTCACCGGTTGATTCACGATAGTCATCCGGTTTGGTTGAGCATTGGCTCCTCCATAGTCTCCCAAAAGTCTTTTAGGCTGAGGTGGATTCCCAGCCATTTGATCAGTTTCGGGTGTTGTCTCCCTCTCTACTTCTGAATCACTATGCACAATTACAACTTCTTCTCTTTCTAGCAACAGAACGTCGGAGCCTGAACTTGACCCTGCCAGTCTTTCAACTCTAGCTTTTCTTAGTCTTTTGTGCAGTGCTCGCTCTGGTTCTGTATCAAAAAAATATTTAGCTGAGGCCTGACCATGTATACACAGTTAGACAAACGTTAGATATTTTAAGCACATAGATAATACCGCAAAAAATTAAAAATTTTAGTCGCAGAGCAACAAAATTTCTTTTGAATCTTAATAACAACGTTAATTTGGCAGTCCCCGGCAACGACGCCAAAAACTTGATCGGTAAAATAGCAAGTGTACTATTTTTATCGATGTAGTAATAAGGGAAAAAGTTCCAAGTATCGATCTCGAGGACTGCGTAGTAATCAATAGTGGTTTTAATATTCAAAGGAACAAAAATTCCTTGGGGTTGTTTGGTAACAGATTATAAGAACAAGTAAAATAATAACTGCTTAGAGTAAAAATAAGAACAATGCTAGGGAAGTGGATAAATTGCTAGTAAAGACCTTTAAAGAGTCATTTTTGAGATATTCGTTTCCAACCGTACTAAGTCAAATTTCAAAATCAGTTTTTCTTAATTCCTTAATGAAAAACCCTTTGATACTTTTCCTACGCATTAATTCCTTAGTTGCACAGAAAAATTATTAAGCAATAGTTCTGACATAAGAAACATGTTGTTACAGGATATCCCCATTCCTAGGCAATATCAACCGTAATATTATTTTGCAAAAGCATTAAGTTGACTTTCCAGACCGAAACCTAATCGTTACTCAAATTCTATTTTCCAATACGAATTTGCATTAATATCGTTACAAAACAAAACATATAAGATGAACAATGTAAATCTCATAGAATAATCCCAACAAAGGTCAATACATTGCAATTTAGGACCACCCCCTAACAAATGGGGGTTTAGGCACTCATGTTCTTAATTAAAACAAATACACTTAAAAATAAAAGAGAGAAAGCCATTACAATAGGAATTGGTCTCCTTGGATCATCAATTGCTTCCCCTTTTGATCGATCCTTCTTCTCCAGAAATATCCTTCTTCCGTGTAAAAACTCGATCCCAAATTTCCAAAGTAAAAAGTCTTCGCCAAAAAGCGGCTAATATATCCAAATTCAAATTACATCACGAAATGCCTAAAATGTCGTTCGAGACAGCTCAGCCAACATAATAACAGGAAAAAAACAAATTCACTATCAGTGTCCCTGGCACGGGCCGTGTCATGGGACACGGGTGGCCGTGTCAGGTTGCTGCTCAATGGGGGCGTGTTCCTCTTCTTCAGGGGCTGCAACACGGGCCGTGTTGTGTGACACGGGCACCCGTCTTGCACTTCTGCTCCCCAATTTTCCTCTTCTAATCTTGGTCGTGTCCCTCCATAATGACCCTCCTGACACGGGCCGTGTCTGGCGACACGGGAACCCGTGTCAGGCCTCTGATTTCCACTTCTTCAACAGTCTTTGTCCCCGAAACGGCATGGATATTGGATCATCACTTCCTACTGAAAACACACTAAAAAAACAACCAAATCCCATGCACCAGTGGCATAAAAGGATACAAACCTCAAAATAAGACTTTCTCAAAGACGATTGAAAATAATGATTAAAACATGAATAAAAGACTCGAAAACGGACGAAACATAGAAAAACAAACGACATATCCAGTTTGAAATACACAACTAAAACCCACTGATTAGTAGCCCATGAGAAAGTCGGGTGTGTACGAAGTGTCCTAAACTAAGCCTTGAGCAAAAGTCGGACAAAACTTCAAGCTAGGGACAAAATGTAACGCTAAACCGTCGTAGCTCGACTTATGACAAAATTCGAACTATACGAGGTCGCGCAAATAGATATTTGTGATAACAACAAGATAGAGAAATGATATTGAGGATCATTATCCAATGTAATTGTGTCACACGACTCAAAAATAGTGGGATCTCGTCTTAATCATAAACTCGTGTCGATTAATCGAAGGTAGCCTATCACGACCCCAAAGTTTGGAAAATGACTCAAATGGTCATTTTCCACAGATTTGATATAGTGAAGGTTACCGACTTTGATAAATTAACGTTTACAAATGTAAAGACTTCATCGATCGATAAAATAAAATAAAATCGGGATGACAAAGAAGATGAAGAAAATGAAAATGGTCTCGGTTTCATCGCCACTTATCAATAGTTTGACTAGTGGCGACTTTTATGTTTTCGACATTGACCGAAAATAGATAAAAAGATAATAAAATTAAAGATAATCAAAATGTGACAAATTTAACAAAGAAAATAAAATTAAAAGAGGTTGTTGACGAAATGATTAGTAATATTAGATAAAAGAAAGTCATTAAAATATTAGCAAATATAAAAAAAAGAAACTTAATCAAAATTAATTAAAAAAACAAAAGGATTAGGGGGATGTGTCTGGATTTAAGGGTGAGTATATGAGTAAAACAGAATCCTCTGGGCTTGAAGCCCATCATCTATCAAGACAAAAAATTACACGCCATAAAAATGGAACAAACAAATGGGTTGGGTCGCCCAATATCCACACCAAACAAAATAGTTGATCAAGGCAATATAACGTGATTGAAAACATCAAGCGTGTGGTCACACATCAACAAACCACACCTATAATAGTGTTGAATAACAAAAGTAAATGGCGGAAAACCAAATCGAAGGAAACAACAACATTGAATCGCAACCTTCTCCATTCGTGAATCCTCGTCTCGCTCTGTCTTGCTCACTCTTCATCCAGGTGTGATTTGCGTTGTTCGTATTCTCTCTTCTATTCAGAATGGTTATTGATTTGGGGTTTTTGTTGGATTTCATTGAATCCCATTCAATATTCTTCTCTTATTTCTGTCTCTCTTTTCTATGTTGGTACATGATTGTGAGTGGGTTCTGCTCTATTTTTTGAAAATCTTGTTGAGGATGCGGCCAGATTGAAGGGTATTAAGGTTTGAGAATTTAAAGGTGTGGGTTGAAGAAGGTGGACGTTGGGTGAAGATTGAAAGAGTGATTGTGGGTTTCGCTCTCTTCCGCAACGGAAATTCCCGAGGAAAGAGACTTGTGCGCTAATGGTTTTAGAGGCCCCCCTTCAGAAAGGACATGGCGTTGGCTTTTATAGTGAGCAAGGAGGGAATTATGAGAAGGACTTTAAAGAAAATCATGACGTGGTTCTATTGTTTTCGCTATTTTCTGCTACTTGCAAAGTTTTTTATTTTTGTTTTCACTGCGGGTTTTATTTTTTACTGCTCGTGAAATTTGATATTGCGTATCTCTTCTTTGCTCCTTATTTTTCTGGTTTTGGTTGTGAGCATGTTGTTCTGGTGCTGCACAGTGCGCATTGGACGCAGTTTGAAGCATCGTGACTTGCTGGTCTTGGGTTTTAGCTTGGAAAGTTTGGTCATGTAGGCGTGACCTGTAAAGTGTGTAGTTAGAAAAGCCTCATGAAGGTCATGTATAGTCCTGAAGCTGGTATGAATGGACTCCTTAATTTTGCACCCTCCCTTAGCATTCTTGAACCAAGCTTAAAAGTTAACAATGAGAATTCCTTGAACCTGATTTAAAATACCATGATAACTAAAATTGAAATGAGTTAAAACCTGAACTGGTCATTGAGAAAAAAAATTTGAGCATAAATCAATCTTGACCTTGAATGGATTGGAATTTTGAAAACAAGAAAATCAATCTTTTGAATTGATCATGCCCTGAAAATGAACGGATGCCTTGAATTAGTGAATCTTCCTGAATACCAATAAACCCAAGACTTCATTATGAACATTCGTGACCAAGAATCATGCCCTGAGATCAGAGGGATTATGAAATAGGATATGAGCTTCAAATTTTGCACAAAACCCTAATAGAATCCTGACGATTCTCAATCATGAAGCACCAACAACTTGATCCACACACAAATAACCTGAATTGCCGTAGAAACCCTAATTGAAACTTCACGAATATTCTATCTGAATCATTACAACCCTGAATTTGATTTTGAAACACCTTTCCTGACCAAACATACTAGGTCAAAATCACTAAACCATTCTCGACACTTGCTTGAGTCTCCTTGAATTTGATATTGCACGACCTTGAATCAACAAGCAGAAACAAATTTTTTTTATTTTCTGAATAATCTTTTTTGGGAGGAAGTACAAAAATGAAACTTATATAAGTAGGAAAAATTTGGTGTATGACACCAGGTACGGGCCTTGAAAATTATCCATGAATAAGTCAACTAATTTTTTGTCTAGAAGTGATGGTTGCACTCTGGAAGCTAATGCGCTCCATCTCTAAGTACACGCTCTGAAAGATTCTTTACTTTCTTGAGACTAACCTTGCAACTGCATGCGGCTGGGAGCCATGTCAAGATTGTATTCGTACTTCTTTAGAAAAGATTTAGTTAAGACCATTCTCTAGCTGCATGTACCAACTTAAAGATGCCCCACTCAAACTGTCCTGGAAACAGTGGATCATTAGCTTATAGTTGTGAACAAATGAGGTCAATCTTCTGCAAAAAATTACCAAATGCTGCCTTGGGCAGCTATCCCGGTTTTACTTCTCAAACCTCGGTGCTTTGAAATTTGGAGGTAACACTAGGTCAGGTACCAGGCACATATCTGAAGCGTCGAGACCAAAAGTATCATGAACTTTCAAGACTTTGATTTTCTCATCTAATACACGATATCTTTCAACAAACTCAAGAGCTATCAGGTCCTTGGTTTTCATTATCGAGACCTCCCTTTAGGAATTTGGCATAGAGAATGCAAGACTCTTATAGTCCTTAGTATCAAGAGGAGAGGATTGTCCACCTTGCATAACAGACTATTCATGTAAATCCTGATTCTCAATGGAGAGCTGCACATGCTGAGATTGAGTAAGGTTGTTCACTTATGAAGGATCTTCATCTAGAAGAAAATCGTACAGTGGGTTAGTCGTCACAGTAAAGCCTGGTGGGAGATCAACATTCTGGAGGTTGTTCTTTGACATGGCTATTAAAAGCTTCTAATTTGACCATTATTCTTGACACTGCTTGATCTTGCTTCCAACACTCTTCAGTCTTCCAACTGTCACCGCTTGTTAAGAACGAGCACCGGGGAATCAACTGGCTGGTCATGGACAAAGGTGCAATGAGAGTTCCAGTTAGTTAAAGAATGATATGCAAAATGATGCAAAGATGTTTATGTTATGCAATGCACCAGACATGGGATCAAAGCTTCTACGAGTTCTGGATAACTACTATGTTGTTGACTGAATAGATTCAAGATTCTGCTTCACCAAGAAAACCAAAAAACTAGAATACTAGAGTAGCCATAATACCCAGAATACCAGATTCAAAAGTTCACACTGATAAGAAAACCAGAACCGGGTAGGTTGAAATTCAAAGTTTCCTGCAAAACCCTTCCCCTCTCACATGTGGGTTCTATCTGGACAAAGGCGTCCTAGCAGGTTCTCAGTATCACAGACTCTCAGGTCGAGAAATGATGATATGTTCCCCATTTATGGTTTAGCATTATCATCAATCAAGGAGGCCTCAACCGATTTCCAATGAACAGTCTCTAGAGTCATAAGCTCTCTAATTCAACACCCTATCATCTACACCAGACGTGCATAATAGAATACATCCAAAGAAACCTCGTTTGAATGTGGGTCTCGTGTCAACCAAATGTAACCAGATGTTACACAGGCCACACGACTATCCACTTTAATCCTATGAGTTCACTCAAGCCTGTGTAGTGGGCTTATCTCTCATAGAACAATCCCACCCAACATCATAGCAGCAGCAGAATAATAGGACATCAGTAATAAAATGCAAATAATATACAATAGATACAGCAAATAAATGCATAAAAATAAACACCCAATGAAATGAAACAGACAAGCGCTAGGATTGACTCGCATAGGGAACCAGAGTCGCCAGCTGTCGCAACTACGAAAAACACCTGGCGAAAAAAACAGAAGAGTCTCCACTGAACTTTATTTATCCTAACAAGGGAAAGGAAACGACCGAAGAAAACCTTAAATAAGGGAGAAGATATAGTCATCACAACCAAGTCCTGGGTTCAGGAGTCGATTACGCGAGAGGAAGGTGTTAGCACCCCCTCGCGTCCGTTTTACTCAACGGGATCCACGCTTGTTGTTCTAATCAAAGGGTGTGTTATCTAAAGCTCTATTTCTAAACGAAGATAGAAAGGGAAGAAAAAAAAGGAGACTCGATAGGACTTCGTCGTCCTAGGCCTGCGTATTCCCTCGTGCAATGCGAAAGTCAGAGTCATCATAGTTCAGAGGACCACGAATTAAGGGGGGAAGGTTGCTCGCTAAGACATCATTGTATTTTGCCAACGTATCCTCATCTGGAATGAGAAATCAGAGTAGTCGTAGTTCGACCAGTGTTGTTAAGTATCTTTTATGAGTGACGTTAAGTTCGTGTTCCAGCAGTTAGGATCGATGCCTGTTTGCGGTAGAAAGGAAATGACGTACTCTTTTTGAAAATGATTTGACAAACAATACCTAAGGATAAAATAGTTTAAAGATTGTTTGTGAGTTTTAACATAAGTGAATTAAATTGGGTTGAGATTCATATTGCACTAATGTCTATGACATAAGAGCGAATGCGTCGCAAGATCGCCCCCAAATGGGACGTATGCTAAACACTCTAAAAAAGTAAGAAGAGACCCTTCACTCATTATTTCCCATATACTCAAGGCTCGTGTCACACAATACTTGTCGTATTTATTAAGTGTTTTGATTTTGTTTTGAGATGAGAAATAAGACTCAAAGGTTGAAAAGAAAACAACTAAGGGAAACTAACTCCTAATGTTGTCATGCACAATGGTCCTAAAGTTGGGATAGAAAGGGAGCTCTACCTAATGTTAGCATACAAAGAGATAGACCTAAGGTTAAGGTTTAAAAGGGACATTGTTATCATGCAAAGGATTGAAAGGCTAATGTCTCTTCTACCTCTAACTTAATCATTAACATGTTGACACAAAGAAAAGATTCAAAGCATCAAAGAAGATCTCCTAGCTTCAAGGTAACCACGTAAGCATCTCTTCAAAGCTTCACAACATCTAAAAACCAAATACGATGCACAAACAGTGCCTACTTCGAGGTAGGACTTAGGATGCACTCAATATGCTTCTAACATCAATAAAATCCTAGAATGAGGCATGAAAGAGAGATAACATTGAGATTCAAGTGGTACCTAATGGAGAAGGTCTGTTGCCTCTTCAACACGTACAAAAAGCTCAAGAACACTTGCAGAAGCTTTAGATGATCAATCGAGTCAATAATCAAGATCAACAAACTCAAATAGACAAGGCCCAAAGAGAAGGAAGAAGATTCCAAGGTGGAAGAGAATCAAGCCATCAAGTACATCAAGAATTGGTCAAAATAATATCAGGGACTTAGCACGATTTGCATCAAGAGATATCATCAATTCAAACAAGGTTATGAAAATAAATCTAATAGAAACATGAAGATCAACACAAGATAAGAATTAATGACACATTCTAAAATCAAAAAGTAAACATAAATCTAAACCAAGATATTAATCATAAGCCTTAATCAAGATTCTATTCTAACTAACATCAATATCTAAAAATTAAATCAAAATAATAATAGTTATAATCAACTTCTAACAAACATCAAAATCTAATAAAAACTAGGGGTGCAGAGCAGAAACAAAGTGCTAATGAAAAGAAAACCCATGGAATCATCATGGGACTCACGGCCCAATCATGCATAAAAATGGATGTACCCAAATTAACAAGGGTGGTGTGGAAGGAGAAAAAAACACACGGGCCAAGCAACCCATTATTCTAGTATCCAAATCCAAATGAAAACCTAACAAACAAATATCATAAGCTCATTCCCTTAAAAACCAAACAAAAACAACAACATCTTGAAATCTTTCTCAGAATGACTCTTCATCATCGCATCTTCTTCTACCTCACAAAACAAATTGCCAGAACAAATTTTGTTGCGTCGTGATCACTGAAAGCTTAACGTAACACGCATTGAAGAAATTCTCACACCATCGCTTATACTCAAAAGAGGAACAAAACACCAACTTGTTTCTTCCACAATGTCAGAATCAAGCAAGACATGAAGAACCTTAGTGAGTCAAAAGAGAAAATAAGTTCTCAACCATATTCGCGTGCGAATCGTCTGCGACCGCCCACCTTGCTCAAATCGCTTGCGTCTCTGTTAAGGTTTGTTTTCTTGTGACTCGTTCCATATTGTTGCACCCCAAAATTTGCCTAACCTTTTCTTTACCTAGCCTGTGTTTCATTGCATTCCTCATAGCATTAGCATATGCATTGCATAGTCATTTGTGCAGGGGATCAAGAGATTTGCCTATCAAGAAGAGGCTACCAAAGGTTCTAGGGCCAGTCAAGAAGCTATAGTCAGGTTATCATCCTCATCAAGCCTTCATGAAGGAGTCAAAACCCTCAGAGAAATGGATGGATACAAGTGGGCACACCTCCTATCTTGGAGGCCATGAAAAGGTCAGCAGATGATTTTGAAACCATGGGTGTGGGTGTGAAGCATTAAGAAAGATCATGGGATGTCTTGAGAGTCATTATGGAGTTTTGATAAGCCATTATGCAAAGTACAAGAGGCCACAGCCAAAGATGGTGCAACTAGAGTTTCATCGGGTCAACCCTCAGTCAACTGTGAAATTGGAGGAGATTAAGACTCAAACCCAAGCAACTATAATCATGGAATATTATGTTGAGACACCTAAGTATCATTTCAAGATCAATTCATCAATATTCAAGAGTGTGAGAAGTTATTGAGCTAGGGTTTCTAAGTTTGACAGTGTAAAATCCCCTATCTCAGTGCCTAACTTCAAGACCACATAAGTCAAGATACAAGTTTCATCTCATCTTGACATAAACATGAGACTTATAGAGCATGTTATTAGATTTATTTTGAGTACTAGAAGTCCTTGATTGGATTTGTAGAACTCAAGTTATGAAGCAGACAAGTTACAGGTCATCAGATGAATGTGATTTTGGTACTTGAAAGTCAACCAACTTCCAGGACATTTTTGAGCTAGAAGGATATCTCTCCTCATCTTTACCCAAGAATGAAAGTTGTTCCTTATGGTCTTAGCTTTCCAAAGAGTACTAGAAGCCCTCAATTGGATTTGTAGAGCTCAATATATGAAGCTTGCAAGGCAAGGGTATTTTGGGAAAGTAAGATTATAAGCCATTTTCATTATAGGTCAATTTCACCACTTTGCATACCTCAAATGCAAATTTGTTCAATTTGAAAGTTTCTCAAAATGGGGTTATTTGCTCAATCAAACACCAAGGATCCATTGATATGGATTGGATTGAAGATTGGTTGAAGAAATGTTCATGGAAGGAGCTTTAAAGGCCATAAAAAGTCAAAAATCCAAATTAATTCATAATGCACCATTTCAAGACATATTTGTACATATTTTGAGCACACTTCACATTCCAAGAACAATGGCATTCATGGATTTGAAAATTGAGCCATAAAAACACACCATTTTTCATGTTACTTAAACTTGAAAAAACATAATCAACATCCACCATTGATCCAAAACAAGGAGATAATCCCATCCATTCATGTTCACCATATTACCAGCAATTGAATTGAAGCAATGAGCAAGAGTGTTGGCTCTGTTTTCATGCACATGGACAAGCTTCAAAGTGAAGGAAAGTGAGTTTTGGATTGGGCCAAACCAGCCACAATTGGGCTTCAAATCCACTCCAGATTGCTTCTATATAAACCTTAGATCATCTCCATGATGGGATTGATGAAGTTTGGTGCAGAAATCAGTTAGAAACAGTTAGAGGAAAGAGGAAGAAAGTGGAAATCGAATTTCAAGAATCAAGAACATTCAAGGCAAATTGAAGATCAAGAAAGCTTTGGTAGGTTCCATTGAAGGTTTCTGGATTGAATTGAGCAAGAATCATCACCAAATCACCTCTCTGTGCGAGCTCCGAAACAGGTTTCTTTGTTTCAATCATACACTCAATTCTGGACAAATTAGCATCTGATATGTATGTGGTTAGGATCCTTGATAGGTGTAGAGTGATTTAGGATAGGTTTGGAGACTGATTGTTGCAACTTTTTCCATGACACGTTTTCTTGATTGCTTCGGTTTAGACAATTCTTCGGGTTAAAATGAATTTAAGACTTGGATTGTTGATGTACGTGGAGAGAGGATTCGATTAGTACAAAGATTTCTGAGTTTGGTGAACTTTCGTAGCATGGCACTGTTCACTCTCGCTGGAGAAGACGACCAGAGTCTTTTCTGGCCACCGCCTGGCTCTTTTCCCTCCTTCTCTCATTTAAATTGCCAGATTGATTATTAACCCTTGGATCTTGAGAGTTCCTTGACCTTTCCCTCCATCTCACGGTTGTGGTTCATTTCAGTTAGGGTTTGACTTCTTCTTATAACATGGCTGCGGAGTGAACATTGGATTAGATGACTTAAGTCATGAGCGGGTGAGATTAAGACGTACCGTAGGTTTGTGTTGACTGAAGCACATGGAATCACTTATCTTCTCAAAACATTGACTTGGACCTAGGCCTCCTTTCACTATTTTCACCCCCCAGCATAGTAGCCCAATAGAAACCAACGTGTAATCCTTACTAACTGCACCCCGGTCTTCTTCCATTTTATGTTTCTTTTCTTTTATTTCCATTTTATTCTTCTGTCTCATTTTAATTCATTTGAAAATGATAAATGCTTTAATAAATCATGGAAAAAATATGTTAGTGTACCTTGGCATGTGTAGAAATTTGTCATATTTTTTATTTTTGGTTTTCCATCTCTTTTTCATTTAATATTGCTTTTTCTTTTAATATGCTTTTGTAGAAATGTGAAATTGACATGCTATACTTTCTTGATTTTCTTTTTCCATCAATACATCAAATAAATGTCTAATATTGTGCATGCTGATTCTAGACACATTAAGTGGTATTGTAGTATTTTTATCCTATTTTTTAGAGGCTGTTTGGATAGGGTTTGAAGTAGATCTTTAGCACCCTTTCCCTTTGCATCTTCCATAGCATTCATTAGGGTTTTGCATTCTGTTAGCACCCTTAGGCTTAGAATCCTGGTCCTATATTTTAACCATAGATTCCTAACAACATGAAGACTCCTTAGGAATTTTATTAGGATTTTCAGGATTGTTTTCCTATTTTTCCTAGATTTTACATGCTGGTTGATGCTAGTGTGTTCCCCTTAGAACCTTCACCTAGTTTTTCCTCATAAGTGATATTTTTGCAATCCTTAGGCACCCAATCCTTGCATGATCCCCTAGTACATAGGTTGAAGCCTTTGTAGGTCAATTTCCAAGCCCTTAACATGCTCATAGCTTGATTAGGATAGATGTCCTTTAGAGCTTTGCTTTTAGGGTTCCTTGGATGCCTTTGAATGATTTTCTTTCTTCACATGATTTTCCTAAAGCATAGTCCTATGATATTTGGATCCTTCTTATGAGAGCCTAGTCTTCCTTAGGAAGTACTCTGTGCATTCCATGAGAAGTTGAACCATTGAGGACTATTCTTGAATGATGAGTTTGGTTGAGAACATGGTGAATTCCTTAGGTTTTCACTATGTCTCCCATCATTATTCTTTTCATTTCTCAAGTCCTACATTCTTAGGATCCTTCTCGTGAGAGCCTGGTTCTTCCTTAGGAAGAACTTTGTGCATTCCATGAGAGGTTTGAGCCTTTGATGGACATTCAATGACATGGTGGGTTCCTTAGGCTCACACTATGCTTCTTTTCTCCTCCAAGTCCTATGACACATGATCCTTCTTGTGAGAGCCTGGTTCTTCCTTAGGAAGGACTTTGTGCATTCCATGAGAAGTTTGAGCCTTGAGGACTCAAGTACCTTGTACATACCTTCTCTGCTCATCTGTCCTATTATCTCAGGATCCCTCTTGTGAGAGCCTAGTCTTCCTTAGGAAGTACTCTGTGCATTCCATAAAGAGGTTGAACCTTAGATGGACTCTTGTGTTGATACACATCTAAACCTGATGTAGCATTGGGATGATTTCCTTGTTGCTCATCTTGTTTACCTCTCTCCTTCGTGATTGACTGATTGTTTGTTGTAATGCATTAGGATAGACTTGCATGTGTAGATACCCTTAGGCTTAGGTGCATGTTTGCATTAAAGGTTGAGGTGTGCCTCCCTTTGCTTGATTGTTTCTTTTCACTTCCATGTTTGCATTTAAAGGTTGAGCTAGTCTACCTTTTCTTGTATGCTTACTCTGTGCATCTCTGTTTGCATCTCCTGTTTGCATTTAAAGGTAGAGCTTGTCTCCCTTGTTTGTACTGTTGCATTGCATCTGCATCCAGTTATTTTATATTTCATCTGCTTGATAGCTTTGTTTTGCTTCCCTCTGGCATGTTCCCTCAGGACTCTCACTTCCTTGTTTAAGGAGTGATGATAGACTTTAGGATGAATCCTTTGCATGATGACATATAGGATAGATTCCCTTTCAAACTCAACATTAGGACCATCTTGCATGACAACATTAGGGTTTTGATTATTTCCCCTGTAGAGTCCTTTTCTCTCTTCTCATCTCAATAAAGGCTAATTTGTACCATACGTTACGATCCTTAAGCTACATAGGAAGTGGGGATTGGGGGGCTTCTCCTCAATTACCTAGAATGTTTAGTATACGTCCTTAGCGACGCATTCTTTCCTAAGTCATAGTCTCTAGTGCAGTATGAATTACAAACATTCGTCCAAAACCTTCTTCTCCGATAAAAGACTCCAAAATAAACATCAAACTTATTTTTTCCCTTTGGGGCTCCCTTTTATTCAGAAAACCTTTTCAGATGAAAAGAGTACTGTTAATGTTCGATTCTACCGCAAACGGGCGTTGTCCCTAACTGTTGGAACTGTAGTTTAACCTTACTCGGATAAAAATCCACGAACAAACTTGTGTTCTGTTTTATCCCGAACTACGTTCGCTCTGATCTCTCATACCTGTTGAGAGTATGTAGGCACAAGACGCGATGTCTTGGCGAGCAACCTTCCCCCTTTCACCCATAGTTAGCCAAACTACATTGACTCTGACTTTCCCATTGCACGACGGAATACGTAGGCCCAGAGCAGCAACACTTTGTCGAGTCCTTTTTCTTTCTTTTAACCCAGACCATTAGTTAGATAGATAAACAACCCTTTTAGATAAACAAACAAGTGTGGATCCCGTTGAGTACAACGGACGTGAAGGGTGCTAATACCTTCCTCTTGCGTAACCGACTCCCGAACCCGAGATTTGGTTGCGATGACCGATCTTATCCCTTTTCTCTAGGTTTCTTCTGATCGTTTCCTTTCCCTCCTTTGGGATAAATAACGATAGGTGGCGACTCTTCTGTCTTTGCCGGCACATTTTTTCACAGTAGCGACAGCTGGCGACTCTGCTGGGGATATATAGCTGCTGGGGAATTTTCCCATCCCCTACGCTGGGACCGTTTCCCATCCCCTATGCGATTCAATCCTAGCGCTTGTTTGCTTATCTTTTTGGTTTTTGCACATACCTGTTGTACCTTTATCTTTACTTTCCCGTATTTTATTTTCAGCATTATATTATCATTATTGTGTTGTTGTGTTGGGGGGGGGGGATTGATTCTGATGAGTGAAAAGCCAGACCCAGGCTTGAGAGCAAACATAACATTAGTTGTGGAGATTAGTGGAGGAGCTGTTTGCTTAGCAAACACAAGTTCCCATGAAATTTACGCTCAGACGAGATCCTCTTTGATGACTTATTTTCTAGCCCTTAGGGTTCAACGAGTTGTTCGATCTGAGGATTGTCGACTCTGGGGACCGATCATTTATGACTCAGCTAAGTGAGGCCTCTTCAAGAGAGGATGATGCCAAACCCGAAATGGTGAACGCATCACGATTTCCTGAAAGTTTGTGACGCTGATGAACGCATAGGATGTCGTACCTTTATTAGTGGATTAGGTTCATACCTATGAGTGGGACTGGGGTTATGCAGGAAACCGTTACCTTCAGACTACCCGGTTTTCTCTACAGTTTGAATCCGATTTATTGGTATCAGTTGGTTCCTATCAGAGAAGTGATATATTCTTGTTGAAGCATAATCTTGGTCCTTCTCACTCAACAGCACAACAATCTTGATCTCCTGCTTGCATCCTTAGAATTTGCATCCTTGCATTCTCATTTTGCATTTCATTAACATGTGTCTGTGTTGCAGGTGCATATTTCTCCCCCGATTCTAGTGGTCATTCCTTATTACTGATATGGAGACTTTGAAGAGGACAATAGCATACAGATTTCCCACTCCAGACATTAGTCCCATACTGAAGTTGATTGCCCTGGCTGATGGTTCAGTAACAGAAGACTTTAGGAAATCATATGGGAGGTTGTTGAAATTTGTTTGCAAGCTTACCGCACACGAGATCAGTGGCCTGTATACTCTGCTACAGTTCTATGATGCTTCATTGAGATGCTTTGTGTTTCCAAATTATGTTCTAGCACCCACTCTAGAAGAATACTCAGACTTGTTAGGCATTCCCATCAAGGATCAAATGCCTTACCATTATGTTGACACTAAGCCTAATCTGGCCAATCTGGCCGCTGCTTTACACTTGGATGAGTCTGAGTTAAAAGGAGGAGTGACTCAAAGGAATGGGATGTATGGTTTTCTTCTATCTTTCCTAGTGGAGAAGGCTCATAAGTTTGCCAAGGAGGGCTGTTGGATCGTGTTCAACGCCATTTTAGCTCTTTGCATATATGGTACCATACTATTTCCTAACTTGCCAGACTTCGTAGATGTAGACACTTTCCACATTCTCGCCTCAGAGAATCCGGTACCCGCTCTTCTTGGAGACGTTTACCACTCTATCCATTATAAGAACGAAAACCGGAGAGGGAAGATTGTGTCTTGTTGTGTTCCCTTGCTGTACAAATGGTTTGCCAACCACATGCCTAAAGCTGGTCCCTTTGTCTCTTCTATGGGAACTTTAGATTGGTCTGAGCGTCTAATGGGTTTAACTGCAGAGAATATCACTTGGTTCGACAGGGATATGTTGGGTACAGAACTTGTCTACAGTGGCAGTGGTTTTCCCAATGTTCCTCTGATTGGGAGAAAAGGGTGTATCAATTACAACCCGTCCTTGTTGATCAGGCAGTTCGGTTATTCATTGAAGGAGGCTTCCAAAGAAGACGAGATACAAGAATCTCTATATCTCACCGGGCTGTTGGATGGTGATGCATTGGTTAAGCTTGAGCATGCTTGGAAAAATCTTCACAGGAAAGGTAAAGCAATGTTGGGGAAGAGCAACAACAAAGCCTTTGAGCCATACTTGGTTTAGATTCGTGAGCGAGCCACAAAGTTTCTAATGCCTTATCCTGCTGCTAGACCATTATATCCTCCTGTGATTGAGAAACCCACTACGGTTGACATTCAAAAATACAACCAGGTGCTGCAAGAAAAGGAAGAGTTGAGGAAAGCCAACGAAGAGCTAGAGAAAGAAATTGCTCAACTCCGAAGCGAGAAGAGTGAATCTGTGTACTCCTGCAAGAAGCAGACCGAGTTGATAAACCATTTGGGTGCCAGCCTAACCAAGCAGACCGATGCTCGAGAGCATATGGGGTTAGATTTCAAGGCTTTTAATAGTGTTCTCGCCACCAAGAAGCAAGAATTGGACAGGGCATATCTAAAGATCTCTAAATTCGAGGTATTGTGGAACACTACTTTGACCAATCACAAAGAACAAGAAGAGAAGCTAAAGCAGCAGATTGCCAAACTGACGATTCAGCTTGAGGCCCAGCACGAGAAGATTGAAGCTGAAGCATCACTCAGGCGTAACGCTGAGCGCAAGTTGAAATAAGCTATGGCAAACCCTGAAGGAGTGCAAACTAATAGATGATTCCAAGAGACGCAAATTGGAAGATTGCTTCGGAGAAGCAGCCTGGGAAGACTTTGTTAAAGATATCCAGAGCACCATCAGACAGAGAGAGCTGCTTATTTGAGGATTGCTCACCAGGCCTGATCACCCTGAGATAAAGGAACTATTAGAAGACAACCGTGCCCGCAGCCACACTTGATTTCTTTTGTATTTCTTTGTAGCTTTCGTTCACTATTGTATTGTTGACCATCACCAGGCCTATTGGTTGAGGTCACTCTATTACCGTTGATTCAGTTGTACTCAGTTACTCCTGTATGCTGCCTATGTGGGCTCTTTATATATATATATATATATATATCAGACATTGATCATCTCTGGGATTGGCTTCTTATTTTGTCTCACTGTTATTCTGGAACTAGAATCGAGGGGAAATCTCCCCTAGGCACAGACACATGTTTGCATTTGCATATCATTTTGCATAACAGGTACCCTTGGACTTATCCATCTGACCTCTTGTGTTCTCTAGTCAGTTGTGTTTCAGGATTGATTGCAGACCAATTCACCGTTACTCCACCCGAGCTAATCAACTCAGAGCCATGGAGCAAGTTCAAGCTGAAATGCAGGAATTCAGGGAGAGGATGTCCCAGTTCATGGATATCATGCAAGTGGTTGCCAGTGGGCAAGAGCAGCTCAGAACCCTCGTGCATCCTTTGATTGCACGCGTTGACACCAATGGGGTTTTGCACGAAGGTGAGACTACCAACCCTCCTCATGTGGAGACTCCCCGGGCTGACAATTCTGGACCGACTGTGGTCATTCCCAACGTTGTGGGCAACGGGAACACTGGAATGGTTGATGGCCATGCTGGGGCTGGTAATGGAACCATTGGGGCTGTTAATGGTAACATTGGTACAAGTGGTAACCACGCTGGAGTTAATGCTGGTAACACAGGAAATGGAAACTTCCATAGACCCGAAGTTGTGGGAATCGTTCATGGAAATGATCCTCCACCCTGGAACGAAGATCGTCAGGAGGACTTATACTCAATGAGAGGATCTGAGGCTGAGCTACCTTCTGAGGCCAGTCGAAGATTCAAAATGCTCGGGGATAAGATGAAGAGCCTTGAGAATCTGAATTCCATGGGGTTTGATATGGCCAACTTGGGGCTGATCCCCGACCTCAAAGTACCACCGAAGTTCAAGGTCCCCGACTTTGAAAAATACAAGGGCACCACCTGTCCTCGTGTCCACTTGAGATCTTATTACAGGAAGATGTCGGCGTACTCCGACGACGAGAAGCTGCTGATGCACTTCTTTCAGGATAGTCTATCTGGGCCTTCACTTGAATGGTACATGGTTTTGGAACTCGTGAGTGTACGTAGCTGGAAGGATCTTGCTGAGGCATTCGTTAAACATTACTAGTACAATAGTGACCTGGCTCCCAACCAGGTCTAGCTGCAAAATCTGTCACAAAAGAATAGGGAATGCTTTAAGGAATTCGCCCAACGGTGACTTGAATTGGCAGCCAGAGTACAACCGCCTATGGTTGAACGTGAAATAGTAGACATGTTTGTAGCTACCCTGCCGAGAGTTTACTATGAAAAACTAACCAGCATTATGTCAGGAAGCTTCTCTGACCTAATAATCATTGGGGAACGAGTGGAAAATGGCATAAAACTTGGGAAGATTCAGGCCAGTGAAAATTCCTTAGCTGGAGAGAAGAAAGTGTTTGGAGGAAAGAAGAGAGAGGGCGAAACCAACTCTGCATCCGGTTCCTGAAGGGACAGAAAGTCAACACAGAACCGTCAGCAACAAAGGATCACTAGTATTACTATCCCTGTAGCTCCACAGCAGCAGCAGCAGCAGCAACCACAACCACAACAGCAGCAAAATCAACAGGGTTGTAAAAGATACCCGAATCAGGCTCGGATTCCAGATAGGCATTTTGATGCTCCTCCCATGCCGTATCCCCAGTTACTGCAAGCCTTGTTACAGCTACAACTTGTCCAGAAGAGGACTATAGCTCCCTTGACAGGGACACCTCTACCCGGATATGACGCGAATGCGCGATGCGAGTTCCATTCTAGGGTACCTGGTCACGACATCGATCATTGTAAATCCTTCAAGCATAAAGTGCAAGACTTGATTGATAGCAAGGCAATCAACTTCTCCGATGATGTCCCCAACGTTGTACAAAACCACGGACAAGCTGGAGTCTAATTGACGAAAGGGGTTCTACAATTTGATCGGGCCATTGAAAGCAGATCAAAGGAGTGTTAGGATTGACTCCGACGGATAATTCTGAAGATGACTGATTCGCCAACAAGTCCGAATTCAAGAAGCCCAGTTCCGAGAAGCTGGCAATTTTCAATTTATCCTGTTATTTTCTTTACATTTGTAGTTTCTTTCCTGTTTATATGCAAATTTCGTTTGTAAAACTTGTTGTTTTTCAATTGATATTGATAATGAAATAAATATGCATGTTTTGAGTTAATCCATTCATGTTCACTCTATTGCTTTCTTTTATTTCAAATGCTTGTTTAAGTGGAATCTGGGGAGGATGACGGAATCGAAAGAAGTGAGCTTCCGAATGTATGCTTTTGAATAAAAACCTGTTGATGATGTACAGGAATTGTTTCAAATTCCTAAACACCGGAGATATAAGGAAGATAATCCCTTGTCAACCCCTTTAAGCCTAGTAGTAAGAGTTTCTTTCTGAAAATGAAAAAACCTCAATCTTAACCTGGGGCAGGGTAGGTGTCAATTAATTTGACCAAGCCTTCAAATTACAACAGGAGTGTTCCCGTTCGAGGATCAATCACATCTATACAGGTCGTACCTAAAAAACCACAATGGTTAAACCTGGCCGATAAGGAGTGAAACAGTCACAATCTCTTTTCAAACAAGTCAGACGAGCTGGTGTCACACGATTTATTCAACAACAAAAAGAGAGAAAAAAATCAGAAGAAAAAAGCCCGCTAAGTCGAAACTTGCGAACAAGCGACTTAGGCAAAAATTAGGGCACCCCGCTGGACTTCAAAATCGAGAAAAACTCAAAAGAGTTAGTCCAGGCAAAAATTAGGGGAAAGACGAAGAAACGAAAAGCGAAAAGGATTACAAAAGAAAAATCCTCGAAAAGCAAATTGTGTGACTCCAGGCACCAAAGACGAAAAGCGAGTGACTATCACTCCGAAAATGTGTGGTTTCCCGAACTATCATTCCTGTCGTTCAACCGTTGAAAGGTAAACGCTAAGGTCGAATTAGTTGAACGTACGATTGGAGAACATTAAGGAGAATGGGTGGGTTAAAATGAATTTTGAGCCTTATATCCTTCCTTGTTAACCGTGAACCTGACCACGTTACAACTTGGAAAAGTCCTAACTGAAGCAGGTTTGTTTCGAAAGAATACTTCGGTAAAGATCGCATCGAAACTGACTCCTAAAAGGATTCCTCTTACAGCGTTGTATTAAGGTTGACAGGTTGATGAATGATTCATACACTTTATGTCACAAATTTTTTTCCAATGAACAGAACTGGATTTTAAAAACTGTCATATGCATTGCATTTAATAAATATTTTATGCAAAACAATTGGTTTTACCTACGAATAAGCGCTTGACAGCAGGAAAGTTTCCACAATGGAAAGATTTGATCAGGATAGAATGCGGAACGCCTGAATATTCCGGTGAACCAGGGCAACCTGTACTAGATGATCATAGCATGGGAGTCAGCCATCCAAAAGTCAGTTAATCTAGGGCAATCAGGTTGAGATTCGGTGAATCTCTCGCAGCCAAGGGTACTGCTCCCCAAATCTGCCAATCAGGGGCAAGGTCATTGCAAGTCTGGGGCAGACCACCCTAGGAGCACAAAAGCCATTTTCGACCAGAGGGAAATTAATGCAGAGCACCTCTGTGAGGATCAAAATGCTGAGACCGTTCATGTCAAACCACCAGGGTACAGAGATTTCAGATTTCTTTCGAGGAACATCCCCACAGAGAGCCCACAGGCTGGGGCAGAATTGGAAGTAGAAAGAATTGTTTCTTTCCATGTCTTCAGAACTGCAGAGCTATTCGAGTGAGTTCAATCAATTTTCAAGTTCAAGACGAATGTCGGGAAGTTGTGTTATCATTCCCTGACTCTTCACAGATAGCCCGAAGTCCAATGCTCCTTGGTATTATGGAAGACTCCGTCTGTTTTCTCCAGCAAAAGTCCAATCATACTTGGCATATCCAATTTACCCCCAGCGGAGTTGGCTTCGTCTTCAGCATTTATTTTGCTGAAGCAGTTCTGTTATACCCAGCTTTCTCCAGCAGCCCGAGCCTGCATTTGAATTTCCGCATATAGTCATCATATTTGCATTCCATCCTCAAACGTGTAGCATTTCCATTTCGTATAGAGAATTACGCCATTGTCCAACATATGCATCTGAAGCATAGACCAGGTTTGATACCTTTGATGCCGGTTGCCCTTGAGAGATGAAGATTTTAAATTCATGAGACTTTTGTTAGTCGGTTGATTCTGTCGTCTGCCTATGTTGGACGTGTTATGCCAACTCTTGGTTGGCAGTTCCCAGCATAGTCTATTTTGGGTGTGTTATCCCAACTCTTGGTTGGTAATCCCTGGTTTCCCCCGCAAAGTCCATATTCCAACTTTTGGTTGGTAGGTATTCGTTCCATTCCAACTTTTGGTTGGTAGTTCTGGACGTTATTCTAACTTCTGGTTAGTAGCCAGTTATTCCAACTCTTGCTTGGTAGCCCCCCTTTGTTCGTCGTATCCCAAATTTTGGTCAGTATCTTCAGTTTGGTCATCCCAACTCTTGGTTGGTATCCTTTGGTTGTCATCCCAACTCTTAGTTGGTATCCTCGGGTTGTTGTCCCAACTCTTGGTTGGTATCCTTAGTGTTATCCCGACTCTTGGTTAGAATCCTTTAGATTTTATCCCGACTCTTGGTTGGTATATGTTGGAGTTTATCCCAACTCTTGGTTGGTATCCTGCGGTTGCATCCCAACTCTTGGTTGGTACCCTGTCAGTTGTTGTCCCAACTCTTGGTTGGTATATGTTGGTCGTCTCATCCCAACTCTTGGTTGGTATCCAGGGTGTTATCCTGACTCTTGGTTGGTATTCTTTGGCTCTTTATCCCAACTCTTGGTTGATATCCTTTGGCTGTATCCCAACTCTTGGTTGGTATTCAGGGTTTGTCGTCCCAACTCTTGGTTGGTATTTCCTGGTTGTATTCCAACTCTTGGTTGGTATCTGTTGGTTGTATCCCAACTCTTGGTTGGTCTATGTTGGATTTTATCCCAACTCTTGGTTGGTATCCTTTGGTTGTATCCCAACTCTTGGTTGGTCTATGTGGGATTTTATCCCAACTCTTGGTTGGTATCCTTTGGTTGTATCCCAACTCTTGGTTGGTCTATGTTGGATTTTATCCCAACTTTTGGTTGGTATCCTTTGGTTGTATCCCAACTCTTGGTTGGTCTATGTAGGATTTTATCCCAACTTTTGGTTGGTGACCTATTGGTGTTTGGATGTTGTTCCAACTTTTGGTTGATAGTCCTCGTTTTCCTCAGCAGAGTTGATTATTCCAACTCTTGGTTGGTAACCTTTGTTGTGGTCAGTTCGCTTTCTTTCAGGGTTTCAGGAAATTCTAACTTCTGGTTAGTATCCTTCTTATTCCTACTTTTGGTTGGTAGTGTCGGATGGTCATTCCAACTTCTGGTTGATAGTCTTCTATGATGGAGTCGGCTGTGTTCGGCGTCCCTAGCAATTCTAACTCTTGGTTAGTAGCTTGTGTTCCGACTTTTGGTCGACGGTGATTTGTTCCTAGCGACCCTGACTCTTGGTTGGATTTTATCTCCTGCAGACGTTTTTCTAACTCTTGGTTGGTAGTCTTCCTTTGTTGACGTTTTTCCAACTCTTGGTTGGTAGTATTCCTTTGTTGATGTTTTTTCCAACTCTTGGTTGGTAGTCTTCCTTTGTTGACGTTTTTCCAACTCTTGGTTGGTAGTCTTCCTTTGTTGACGTTTTCTCCAACTATTGGTTGATAGCTTTTTTCAATTCCAACTATTGGTTGGTAGCTTTGTTCGATTCCAACCATTGGTTGGTAGCTTGGTTTAATTCCAACTTTCGGGTGGTGAGGTTCTGTTCGATTCCAACCATTTGTGCAGGGGATCAAGAGATGTGCCTATCAAGAAGAGGCTGCCAAAGGTTCTAGGGCCAGACAAGAAGCTATAGTGAGGTTATCATCCTCATCAAGCCTTCATGAAGGAGTCAAAACCCTCAGAGAAATGGATGGATACAAGTGGGCACACCTCCTATTTTGGAGGCCATGAAAAGCTCAGCAGATGATTTTGAATCCATGGGTGTGGGTGTGAAGCATTAAGAAAGCTAATGGGATGTCTTAAGAGTCATTGTGGAGTTTGGATAAGCCAATATGAAAAGTACAAGAGGCCACAGCCAAAGGTGGTGCAACTAGAGTTTCATCTGGTTAACCCTCAGTCAACTGTGAAATTGGAGGAGATTAAGACTCAACTCCAAGCAACTATGATCATGGAATGTTGTGTTGAGACACCTAATATATCATTTCAAGATCAATTCATCAATATTCAAGAGTGTGAGAAGTTATCGAGCTAGGGTTTCTAAGCTTGACAGTGTAAAATCCCCTATCTCGGTGTCTAAATTCAAGACCACATAACTCAAGATACAAGTTTCATCTCATCTTGCATCAAAATGAGACTTGTACAGCATGTTCTTAGCTTTCTTTTGAGTACTAGAAGTCCTTGATTGGACTTTTAGAACTCAAGTTATGAAGCAGACAAGTTACAGGTCATTAGATGAATGTGATTTTGGTACTTGAAAGTCAACCAACTTCCAGGACATTTTTGAGCTAGAAGGATGTTTCTCCTCATCTTAACCCAAGCATGAAAGTTGTTCCTTATGGTCTTAGCTTTCCAAAGAGTACTACGAACCCTCATTTGGATTTGTAGAGCTCAAGATATGTAGCTTGCAAGGCAAGGGTATTTTGGGAAAGTAAGGATAGACTTGCTGTGATGCATTAGGATAGACTTGCATGTGTAGATACCCTTAGGCTTAGGTGCATGTTTGCATTAAAGGTTGAGGTGTGCCTCCCTTTTCTTGATTGTTTCTTTTCACTTCCATGTTTGCATTTAAAGGTTGAGCTAGTCTCCCTTTGCTTGTGTGCTTACTCTGTGCATCTCTGTTTGCATCTCCTGTTTGCATTTAAAGGTAAAGCTTGTCTCCCTTGCTTGTACTGTTGCATTGCATCTGCCTCCAGTTATTTTATATTTCATCTGCTTGATAGCTTTGTTTTGCTTCCCTCTGGCATGTTCCCTCAGGACTCTCACTTCCTTGTTTAAGGAGTGATGATAGACTTTAGGATGAATCCTTTTCATGATAACATATAGGATAGATTCCCTTTCAAACTCAACATTAGGACCATCTTGCATGACAACATTAGGGTTTTGATTAGTCCCCCTGTAGAGTCCTTTTCTCTCTTCTCATCTCAAAACAACAATAATACACATAATAAAGGCTAATTTGTACCGTACGTTACGAGCCTTAAGCTACTTAGGAATTGGTGATTGGGGGGCTTCTCCTCAATTACCTAGAATGTTTAGTATACGTACTTAGGACGATATGCAACGCATTCGTTCCTAAGTCATAGTCTCTAGTGCAGTATGAATTATAAACATTTGTCCAAAACCTTCTTCTCCGATAAAAGACTCCAAAATAAACATCAAACTTATTTTTGCCCTTTGGGGCTCCCTTTTATTCAGAAAACCTTTTCAGATGAAAAGATTACCGTTAAGCTTCGGTTCTACTGCGAACGGGCGTTGTCCCTAACTGCTGGAACTGTAGTTTAACCTTACTCGGATAAAAATCCACGAACAAACCTGTGTTCCGTTTTATCCCGAACTACGTTCGCTCTGATCTCTCATACCTGTTTAGAGTACGTAGGCACAAGACGCGATGTCTTGGCGAGCAACCTTCCCCCTTTCACTCGTAGTTAGCCAAACTACGTTGACTCTGACTTTCCTATTGCACGAGGGAATACGTAGGCCCAGAGCAGCGACGCTCTGTCGAGTTCTTTTTCTTTCTTTTAACCCAGACCATTAGTTAGATAGATAAACAACCCTTTTAGATAAACAAACAAGCGTGGATCTCGTTGAGTACAACGGGCGTGAGGGGTGCTAATACCTTCCCCTTGCGTAACCGACTCTCGAACCCGAGATTTGGTTGCGATGATCGATCTTATCCCTTTTCACTAGGTTTCTCCTGATCGTTTCCTTTCCCTCCTTTGGGATAAATAACGATAGGTGGCGACTCTTCTGTCTTTGCCGGCACCTTTTTTTGCAGTAGCGACACATATCAAACTCTTTCTTATTCCCTTCTTATTCTGATATGCTCTGGGTATGATTTTATGGTGGAGAGTTGTTATATGGAGGTGCAAATTAGTTTTGAAGGTTGAAGGAGAAGATTTGGTTGAAGATGGTTGATGTGTGTTGTTGTATGATGAAAGGGATTGTGGAAATGGAAGAACATAGATTGAAGGTAATGAAAAGGTTTTGTGATTTATGGGTGAAAGGTTGAACGAAGGGAGTATTAAGGAGGAGGATTTGTGGGTTATAAGATTTTTGTCAATGGTTGTTGTGTTTGAAGGAGGAAGGGGTCGGGTTTTTGTTCAACGTTTTGATGTGTAGGTTGAGGAGTATTGAGAGTGAGAAAGATTTTGGTTTCTGGGGTTTTTAGCAGAGAGAGTGGTTCGGTTGGATGAAGATGTTGAAGTGAAGGATGGTGCGAAAACGAATGGAGGTGAGTATTTTACTCTCGTTTGCGTAAATTGAAAAATGAAAGGGATTTTTAGAAGCTTTTGGACGAATTTTGTGATGGTTTTATGTTAGAGTATTTATGGTCGGAGAATTGGTTGCTGCAGGAAGCGTATTGAGGTTGTTGTGCGAGAATTATGGAATGGTTGTGATGCGTGGTTTTGGCAATTTGGTGTTGTTATTGCAGGTACAAATTTGGCACGATTTGTGTGTGATGACGGTTTGAGAAAGTTTGTTGTGCAGCCTTGTGGGACCTGGGTGAAAGCTTGTTTTGGCCAAGTTTGTATGTCTTTTGATGAGTGGCTTTTGAGAAATTGGTAGCATGAAATTGCTCATGTGTATGTGGGCCATGGTAGTAGCTGGCGTGATGTTTTTTCTTTTCATTTTATGCTTTAGCTCTGTGACTTGGCATGAGGAGCTTGAATATGACTTGTTTCATATTTGTTTGTTTTAAAATGTAAATGAGCTTTAGCATTCTTTGTCTTGTAAATTTGTACATGATTTGGACATTGGATATAATATTAGATATTTGGAAGATGGGTTAAAAAATGGATTTATGGGATTAAAATTTAAAAAAGAAGGTTTAATTGGATAATAAAAAGGATACTAGTTTAGGAATTGTAAATGGATATTGGATATAACTGGTTTAGGAAATGGATATTGGTTTAATGGCTAAAAATGGATAACATGGAGTAGGAATGGATTTGAAAATGGATGTAATTGATAATTGGTTTAGAATGAAAATGGATAAATGAATTAAAACTTAGATAGAAAATGGTTTTGGACATCTACAAATGGATATTTGAACTGGAATTTGAATTTGATGAACTTGAATAATCCTCTACCTATACCTTCCACCAACGCACACCTTGACTGAATTTAATCCAAAAACCACACTTGAAACTCTTCTAACAACCTTTGATAAAATGGGCATAACTACCACTGAACAACCCACGACTGAAATAACGACCATCGCCTTTAATTTGTTGAATTACTAATCAATATGTTCCAGCTAATTTCAAATTTGTCAGAATCAATCTATGGGAAAATAAATCCATAGCTTGAGCACAATTGAACCTATGATCATGATGAACCTTACTTTTGAATTAAAATCCTCATGAATCCTTGCTTGATAACCTGATGAATTCAAATACAAAACAAATTGACCTTGAATACACATTGCCTGAGAAATAGACATTGATGCAGGTAACTTGATATTAAAGCAAACTCTTGATGGTTTGACCAAGATGAGGTCAAACTTCAATCTGATCATAATTGAATAACCACACTTGACTTGAAGCTATGCCATCGTCCAAGATAACCTTGATTTCCTATCCATGGTGAGAAGCAAACCCTAATCTTGAGCTAGTTGAATATAAGCTTGCCAACAAACTTGAACCAAAGAAGTGATGAAACCCTAGGCTCTTGATGCCTGACAACTCTTGAAGAGAATAAGCTTGATACTTGATGATCTATGATGTGAAATTACAACAATAAGAATTCAAACCTCCGCCAAACTTGAATGAAAGCATCTCAAGGAAAATAGGAATCCCTGACTCAGAGAAACTCCTGACCCCATGTCTTAGAAGACCAATGCGATGTATGAGTATGAGTTACGACCTAACAATGATGCAAATGAAAGCGAAACGAAAGTCATTTGGAGTTAAAAAAATAAAAGGAAATTTTTGGGGTGCTACACTACTCATCACTTATGGAGAGTATTTTTTATACAAGAAAATCAGTCATTCACTCGAACCAGACTATGACACTCACACCTTTTATTCTCAATACTCCCCCTAAAGTGTAAGTATATCTACAATTCTCCCCCTCAAGCAGAAAATATTTCATCCACATACATTTGTACCACCGTTGACATTTTTCAAAGGAACACCTCCTATCCACCACCTGTGGGGAGTACTTTCGATACAAGGAAGTTGGTCCTTCACTCAGACCAAACTCTGATACCACTGTTGGGACATTGATTTGAGGGGTCAACATGAGGGAGCAGTTTTTGTTGGGGTATATCTTTATGAGCAACACACCTTGTGAGAGACACACCTCAAGTCTACCAAAAAACTTAAGGTGATAGATGTGTGGATTCTCTCATTTATAAATGCTCAAGTCTTCACTTTTCTAAAAGTGTATTATTCTCACACTTTTACTTAATTGATTTATGATCGGTAAGATATGCATCAGCCCTTTAACAAGTAAAATATCTTTAATAGATGGAGAAAATTGTTACCTATTATTTGAGATCCAATGATCCTACCTTTTTTATTTTCTCCAAAGTCATTGTTCCCTCATTCCTCAAGTGTCAGTTTTTAGAACATATGTTTTTCTTTCATCATCTGACATAACTTTCCATTGTCCAGGTATTATGATTGGTGCCTTAACTTCGGTATTAGGTTTATCTCCAACATAAATTATTTCACTCTTAGATAATCTAATCTATTTTTTTCTCTATTGTTAGTATGTTGTACCTTGATTTTTTCCAGAAATTTTTAAAACTTTCATACATTTGACTTTACTTCACTTTGCATCATCTGCATAACATAACATGCCTTTCATCCCGTATAATCCCTAAAATGTCGACTAGAATAAATATTCGGATCTATAGACAGACCAATTGAATCAATTTTCAAATGTGCGTAAAGTTAGCAGGCGAAAAGTTTTAAAATCGAGCTTGCAGGCGTCAGTATTATTAATCTATGATTTGCGTAGTTTAACATGACATGCTCGCTTTATTTTTTGAATACTTTTTCGGTCGCATTTGATCAGCTTGAGCCTTTTAACCGATCAATTTTATTTCAAAATTTGACCAAAAGTCGTATATTTTTGAGAAGTTTATTCCGCACAGATCATTTTAATGCATTAATTTTAATTTTTCGAGCACTTTTGCGCCCGCCTTTTATTCATTTTCATTCATTTTATTGTTATTCTTTTTTTAAAAATATCCAAAAAAGTTAAATAGAATTTTCCATGCTTTTATTTTATCTTTATCCTATTTGTTTAAGAAATTGTGAATTTTAGTTATTTTAATTGATTTAATCTCATTTAAATTTATTATAGAGGAAATTTTAGTATTTTAAATTAGGTGTGTTTTTTTATTTAATATGGATCGTTGATTTGAATTTAGTCAAGAGTCCACATGCATTATCCACATTTTTTTTATTGACCAATAAAAAAATTAAGATTTATTTTATTTGTTTAATTAATAAAATCAAAAAATAGTAAGCATACTCTCCAATTTTGCAAGTGACACATGTTGGACTCTCATTGACTCTTTGTTGAAAATTACATCACTGGATTCAATATTTATGACATGTGGAAAGGTTTTGTTGGCAATGAAATAAAGAAAAAAAGGAGAAATTTCATTGAGGGGAGGGAAGAGAAACTCGAGTATAGAAAGAAAGGCTGGATTTGCCTCACTCGTCCACATCACTTTGGTTTTTCTACTATTTCACATTCAGAAAAAAAAAAAGAGCCATTGAATCATCTTCTTAAAACACCACAGTTCCATAACCACCGGCGACACCTCTTCGACCTCCAACAAAATCAAATCCACATACACCTTTGAAATACCACCACCACTTCCGTCAAACATCACTTTAGTTTTCTCGCCGAAAAAGTTATTGTTCCAATTTGATACCTCCTTGCATTTTTTTCTCGGCTTCTTCACTATTTAAGTTCTGATTTTGTTTGGTATGATTTCATTTATGTTCATATTGTGGAAATCCTTCATAATCTAAGCATGTCCTTGTTTGATTGTTAGGATTTGATCTGTTCTTTATAATACTTCCATATCATGGTTGCAGGATTTGTATTAGATGTTAGGGTACAACTTTTGCCATTTTTTTCTATTGTATGATGACAAGGAGGTGATGTGTTGTTCTTGTGTTTTTGTTAAATTTTGAATGGGATCTGCCATGTGTCATTATCGTATTGTTTTGTTTTTATTATTATTAGCAGTTTCCTATAGCATGTTATTTCTATTATTTGGATTTAGTTTATTGTTGAAAGTAAAGAATATATTATTATTTCTTTTTGGTTAATTTTAACATTTGACTAAAGCCCATTTAACTCTTTCTGTTTACAACCTATGGTGATTTGCATATGTTCTTTTTTATGATAAGTTGCATTTGTTTCATTTCGATTATGAATGACACATTAATTTTGTAAATAATACTATATGGCTGCCATTTGAATATTCATTGTGTGATAAATTGGATTTTCTTTTAATCCGTAGATTCTATAATTTCATAACGTTATGCCGCTAAAACTTTTACACATTGATTTGGTATTTTCGTTGTGTTTTGATCCCTATGTACGACACTTCGATTATGTTATCTCTATGTACAAACCGGCTTAGTGTAACACCCTTTTCTACCCCACAAATAAATGGCATAATATTCACATATATCAAAGTAAAATGTTAAACATCAATAAAAATCACCTCAAAGGGATTACATTTCTCAATAAATCAAAAGTAGGTCAAGGCTCCGTAAACAACGGGTTTTCCCAAAAGATATCAAAAATTGCAGCGAAACGTCTCAAAAAGGCATAATCCAAAGTTTTCCTTATACGGGAACATGATCAAAATAACCAAATCAAATAAATCATGATTTAACTCAAAGATCCCGACCCGATGTTACACTATCAGAGCAAGACCCTCTACGTTAACCAAAAGGCCAACAACTCAAAACTCCGAAAAATACCCTCCACAACGTCCACGGCCAAACCTGGTCATCTGCACGTTACCCACGTGGAAGCAACATTCAAACAGGCAGGGTGAGTAAAATGATTCATAATAATCAATGTAGGAAATTAATATATAAAATGGAGTTATTTTCATATTCAACATCATCATATTCATCAATGGACATCAAAGGCCAAAATATCATAAATTACTCAAGATCATCTCATAAATGCAAATGCAACAAGACTCAATGCATGTGGTACCAATCATCACAGCTCGATGGACACTGGGCCATCAACCCTCCATAGATCCCCATCAATAGGATTGATTCTACTTGAGAACCGGAGCACATCAAAATACCTCACATCCACACAATGGGATTGAAGCCAAAGAAATCAAGGTCCTGAACCGAAGTCTGGATGCACATGAATGCATGATGCACACGTTAATAATCATCCTCATAATAAAATCATAGGTGCATCATCATTCATCAAAATAATCATAAGAATCACGTCATCATAGAATCATCAAAACTCATGGAATCATCACAAATCATCACAGTTTCTCATGGGAATTCATCATGCAATCATGTATTAATCACAGTTATACTCATGGTAATTCATCATACATTCATTTAATTATATAGGAATCACAATTATACTCATGGTAATTCATCATACGTTCATTTAATCACATAGGAATCACAGTTACACTCATGGTAATTCACCCAGAAAATCATAGCATCAAAACATCAAGACATCACTAAACTAGAAAATAATTGATTTCTCAAACATATTAGATATAAAAATATTGGGAAAAAATTCTCTTATCTATACCATGTTATAGCCCTATTCATTAGCTTTCCAACGCTTTAAACGGTTCGTCATTTGGATTAACGGTTAAAAAGTTATGATCGAAACCGTTTCTGGCGTTTTTCTACCTATGAGTCAACTCAAAGATCAACACACGGAGCTATGAGTCGACGCACAGAGCTATGAGTCGACTCAAAGGTTAACACATGGAGCTATGAGTCGATGCACAGAGCTATGAGTCGACGCATACTGTTAAAATTTCCATAATTTTGCATTCGGGTGACCTCCGGTCGACCCAGGGGTTCTAGCGGTCGACTCACACTGTTCCGAACCCCAAAAATCAATTTTTTTAAGAGCACTTTCACCCCCATATTATCACTCCAAAGTCTATACCACTAACCCCTATCACTCTAGACCCGATTCTATATCAAAATAACATCCTAAAACTCAATTAGGCTAAGTTTGACTCATGGAGTAACAACAATTCATCATAATTTCATTACAACTACACCACGGTCATTAGAGTTCCTCATTATCAAATTTCCCTACAGGGTTAGACAAATGTCAAATCAGAGCTTTGGCCACGAATGCTTAATTTCCTTTAACCCAAATAAATCCCTATGGTTAAAATCTCAATAATAGATTTAGGCCACAAAGGCTAAATTCCCTTTTTCTCATAATCAGCCCCAAAACCCTTAAACCCTTAAATCGGCCTTAAATACATTGAAATTATACATTGAAAATAATGAAGGCAATACTCCCCGTGACTTAATTTCCGACTCTAAGCCTTCTCAAATCTTTCAGAAAACCTTTCGAAGCTTTTGCCTCAAACCTCTTCCTCAGAGCTCTGGCCTCAATTCTTCTCACGGTCTAACAAAATGAATCATAATCTCATCACAATTCCCTTTTTGTTAAACCTAACCTTGGACCTATAATTTGGGCTTTTCCAATATTACCCTCACTAACTCCTCCTCAGTTGTCCAATTTACCCTTAGTTAACTTATATTTATTTAAATTAATAATAATACTAATATATTCATATTATATACTATTATTTAAATAAATAATCCAAAACTCCATAATTCCCAATATTTCACAACAACCACCAAAATTACCAAAAATGTGAATATTCTTATTTAAATAAATTAAATAAATCTTCCAATAAAATTTGGGGTGTTACACTTTGAGCACATTGCGTTTAACTCGCTTCTTTTTTACATTCGATCTTGTTTCTTTATTTTAATTAAATAAATAAATAAAATAAATTTTGTATAATTAGTTAATTTTGTTAGTCCATTTTTATTAAATTAATTGTTTGATTACGTCAAATAGTTTTTGATAATTCATTTTCAAATCATTTTCATTCATTTCATCTTCATTTCGAAAACCATTTTCATAATTCATTTCCTTCGCAAATGCAAATAAAAACATCGATCATTATCGTGTGCGTCTTTTTCAAATCAAACAAAAAACACTTAATTTCTATTAAATATTTTTCAATAAAGATGGAAAAGGTACGTGGTGCTTACTACGAGCTCCAGAAGTTAGGATTCGAGATGCTTATCTCGCCCATCTAAGCTCTCACCACCTACAAAACTTTCAATGCGACTTCCTCAAATATTTTCTCAATTAAAACCTCAAAACATGTAACTATATTAAACACTTTTGCAAATAAGGTGGAAAAATAACATGGTGCTTACCACGAGACCCTGAGGCTAGGATTCGAGATGCTTATCTCGCCCATCCAAGCTTTCGCCATCATTCAAAATACATCATACAAATCAAACTCTTTTTCTCACCGTCGTGCGATCTTCAAGCCTTTTTCATTCACGTAAGATATTATGTCTTGAGACGACGCAAAATATTTCTTCATCCATAACTATTTGAATTGAGATAAGTGGCGTTTTCTTGTGAATATTGATATGTGAAATCCATTCAATATGATGCAGACGTCCTCTCCTCACCTATTTTGGGTCAAACAATGTTTTTTTTCAAATGCAACTAAATATCTTTCACTAAAATCGACCAACTAACAAAGATTTTTTTACCTAGAACTACGTAACCTTGAATTCTCTATTGCACCTAGGTATATGTAGGAGTAAGACCTGCAATCTTGTCAAGAACCCTGATAAAAAGCTTTTTTGCGACCCTTTTTCTTTTCCTTTAAACTTTTCTATCACTCGAAGAAAACAAATGACGTAAGCTAACATCCAATCACAAGTTTAGTAAGAGGTTCCCATTGAGTACAACAGACGTGACGGGTGCTTGTACTTTTTCCCTGCGTAATCGACTCTCGAACCCGAATTCGACTACGATGACCATCTTCTCTTTTTAAAAGATTTTATCGATATTTTCCTTTTCCTTCTTGAAATAAATATAGTTCGGTGGCGACTTTGTTCAAATTATTTTTCCGCGAGCATGCCATTGCGCTTCGCAAGGTCGTTCTCATTTTTTGAGGCGCGACAACTTGGCGAATCGGTTGGGGACTTTGCTACAAGCTAGAGAGAGTCAAGTCTAACTTAGTTCGATTTGTGATGATTTTTAGCTTTGTTCATTCATTTCCTTCTATCTCTTTCCTTTATATTATGTCTTGCGTTATTATTATATTATATATGTTACTTGGTTCTCATGAACTCTTGATATGGATACACCGATTGCTTGAAACCTTGAGGGAAATACTCTCTACCCGAGTCTAGAGAATAAACATGAGATATGACGAGGTTTAGTAGTGTGGTCTCTTGAGAAGCTTTTCTAGTAAGGTTTGACACGAGAACTTCACTTAGAGTATATTCTTTTTAGAATGTTGGCAACTGACAATCTTTTTGCGTAAGCGTCAATGTTTTCATTGGGATCCATGACTCTAAGGACCTTTGTAAAACTTTGAACCTTTGGCTAACTATGAATTACGGTCGCGTATTACGAGTCTTCAAGAAGCTTTTCTTGTATGGTTTGGTACGAAGACCTCACTCAAAATAGATTTCCTTGACAGAGTTGTCGCATGGCAAGTAAATTGACACAAGTGGCAAACAGTGAAGGAAATCCATGACTCTGAGACCCTTTTCTAGAACCCGATGTTGATGGTCACATAGTGTGGGTCCCTGAGAAGCTTTTCTCGCGTGGGTCGGTATGAAGACCTCACCTAGAGTAGATTCATTTGATGGAGTTGTCAATCGGCAAGTATCTATCATACCCTAATTTTTATCCCCTAAGATTCCACATCATTTGCATAAAATTCATAATCACATGTGTGTGTATCTATGCATCACTAACCCATTACAAATACAAGAAATGTGTGCTTTCTTGCTTTACAAGATAGGTTGTGTCCTCAAGATGTTCAAGTTGATGATTAGCCAAGGATTGGTATGATCCTCAATCTCTCAAGTCCCAAGTTATCTGGTGCATCCAAAATAGGGTTTTGACCTAATTTAGTCCTTGGGTTGACTTTTTCATCTGAGATGATCCTATACTTCAAAACATGATTTAAGGACCTCAAATACATCTTTTAATACCATTCACAAGATTCTAGTTGCCCAAGAAGCTTTATTTATTGGCAAATACAAAGTTGGATTCATCTGATACAAAGTGAAGCAACTGATCAAGTCAAAGCCTGATTTTTGGAATCTCTAGATCAAACACGATTTCCTCAAGACAAATATAATGAAAATATGATTGCTGAATGAATTTGATCATGATCAGTCAAGAAAATCAAAGAAAAGATCAAATTTGAAAATTTTGGGTTTTGAAAAATTTCACTAAGTTACAAAATTCTATGATTTTTACCCTACTTTCCAAGGCCATAACTTCCTCCTCCAATAACCATTTTATTTGCTCCAAACACCAAATTGAAGAGCTTGTCCATACTACAACTTTGTCCTTGAGGATGATTTCCCAAAAAATGCATAGATTGAGAGATATGAGGCCATGAAGTGGATGTTTCACTACTTTTTAAACAAAAAACACTAAGAAACATTTTCAACCAAATCTGCCTATGTCATGAAGCTAACTTTACTAGCATTTTTCATAATGATACACATTGATTCAAGACAAACTTCCAACATCAAAATTGAATTATATTATCTCAAATTTCTAAAATGTCCAAGAACATCCATTTACCTTACTTGAGCAAGAAGTTGTGAATTTCACAATAGGCATTGATGAAGCTGAATTCTCAAGGACATATTTGATACCACACAATTTTAAGATCAATTTGGATAGCTTTGCAAGCTTGATCTCTTCACAAGATCAACATCAAAATCATAATACACCATGTGCTCTGCAAGATCATACCAGAATTTCCAAAACTCTATCCCTTTGCATGTGAAGAATCATTCCAAAAAGCTAGGAACTTAAGTTTTGTCCTCTAGAATTAAAGTACAATATTAAATTGATCAAAAACTGCCACAATCTATCAAAGAATGATCAAAACACCAAGGATCAAGATGTAATATGAGATAATCAAGCTCAAAAGATCATAATTTATAGTCATGTGAGAAGGGAGGCTATGTACCTTAGCACTCAAGTAATAGGTACATGTCATTACGTATTGAGTAACAACATGTATCCTAATCCAAAGATCTTTACAAAAATATGAAACATTTTCCTATAAACAAGGTTCAATTTGATCATCCTAACTACACCAAAACAATTGCAAGAGCTTGTTTTCTCTCATTCCTCCTTTTTCCAGATTTTTCAAGTCTCAAAGGAGTGAAAACTTGAATTATCAATTCAAGGCCATTTCCCTTCAAACTAGTGATCAAAATATTTCACATACAATATGTAGAAGTGATCCAAGCACTCATTCACCAACTGTAACACCATAATCATCAAGTTCATATCCCACTTTCATCAAGATGAGAGTTCCATAAGGTTTTAGTTCATTCAAAGCATTGTAACACACTTCTTAAAGGTCAAGGAAGCTATTAACATCAAGAGATTGCTTCTATAACATTTCTATAAAAAAATTGATCTTTACTTGTAAGGTAAGTTTTTAAAATCTGAATTTCATAGTTCATGCATCATGTGTGATTATTTGTGTTACCAACATGTTTCTGGTAGTGTAAGGATCATTTCCTCTATCCCAATTGCTTTGTAGTTGTTACCTATAGAATTTCATATCAAAATTTGCATACAGTTGTGTGATTAATTACTCTTGATGCATTGAAGATAAATGAAATTTAATTATACCATCAAATTTCTTGTTAAACTTCCAACAACTTTGGTCTTTACTTCATTCAATTTCATTGAGAAATGAAGAAGTAAAGAATTTGAAATTGGAAGAAGAAGATGGAAGCTCGTGGAGAAGATGATGATGGAAGCTAGCGCGAAAAAATCCATTTTAATTGTCTTTTTATATATTATTATTTTATTGCAAATACTCAATGACTTGGGCATTACGCTATTATGGTTGTGTGTTTGGTTTGGAAGCGTGTTTGTATGCAAGGTCTGGGGTTCGGATCCCCCTCGCCCCAGACCTTTTAATGTTTCTTTTTTACATTTTTCAAACACAAGACTTACTATATTATTTACACTGCGCATTCCTTGTCACCACGCGTGCAATAGCCCAGCTGGTAGTGTTTTAGGCCCACCACCTTGAGGGCGTGAGTTCAAGCCTCATGGGGAGCATTCCTTAATTTTTTTTATCACTATTTTCTTTGGTTTTCTTCACAACTTATTCCAATTATTTCACCAAGTAAAAATCATTATTTTTTAATAATGTTTTGCACACTTCTCATTTATCTCGTATATTTTGAGAATCCATCAAAAAATCCCAAAAATAATATTTATTTTTGTCATTTTTATTAGGTCAAAAACTAGTCCATTTTAAGTATTCTCATGCTTTCAAAATGAATTTCCTTGTCTATTTTCTTAACCTAATTGACCGAATGCTTATGTGGCTATTATGTGTCTTATGAAAAGCTTGATTAATGTTCTTAACATGTTGTCTTGACTCATACACTATTAATTTACTATGATTAGGTATTATTTCTTTTGTAGAATACCTTGATTATTTTATGTTTAGTTAAAACCTTAGGGTTTTGTTCAACTAATATTTTGAAAAACATCTTGATACATTACTAGGGCTTCCACTTGAGTTTGGATTCCCCAAAGCCCTTGATTCAAACATGTTTAAATGTCTTGTTAATGTGCTTATCTCCATAAATTTCCATTAGGGTTTTGGTTACCCTTTGCTATATTCATTTGATCTTTAATTCATCTTGAATATATGGCTTGCTTGAACTTATTTGTGATTGCTTCAATTAATCAAATCTTTGCTCACATATTCAAGTATTTCCTTCATAAACTCTCACCATGATGAACATGTCTACTTGTCTGATGCTTACTCACATGTTGATATACCATGCTTGATCATAATCAATTTCATTTCATCCTTGATGACTACATTTGTTTAAAAGCTTAATCAATTTTGTCTTGTTAAGTTTCTCTTGACATTTATGTTTATGACACTTGCATTCATACAACTGTTGCATTTTAATACTCATTCTTAAGTTTAGACTCAGTTCAAATTTTAGGATCCTCTCCAAACTATAACTCAATTAAAACCCTAGGATCCCCTTTGAGGTTCTTAACTTCAATAAAACCTTAGGATTCCCCTTGAAGTTTCCAACTTCATTCAAAGCTCAAAACCATAGCCCCTTGTGGCTTCAAATCTTCAAACTCAAACTTTTCCCCCCAGAGGTAAGACATGCGTCATCTCTATAGAAGAGATGCCCCTTCTATTTCACATAACATAAATCAAAAATTATAAACTTTCTCCCATTTAAGTAATGTAAGTGGTACACTTGTTGATCAAAATCCAAGTTGAAGCCCTTATCTTATTATGGTACAAAAACACTTCTTTCATTTAAGTAATGTAAGTGGCACACTTGTTGATTCTATATCCAAGTCAAGGTCCTTCTCTTATTATACAAAGATCCATTTATTATTCTCAAATGTTTGTGTTTAAATAGGTGAGATATCTCCCTTAAGATAATAACTTGTCTCTTCTCTTAAACCCAACAAACCCAATTTCACCCATTAGTAGGTGGAACTACAAGTGCTCTGATTTCTCAACTTCCTTTTGAAAATACATAGGCATAAGATTGCGAGATCTTAGCATGCACAATAATAAGTAAAACCTTTAGGTTCATACACCTTTGTCTTAGTTTATTTTAACATACACTACAAAAACATTTCCCACTCTTATCACTCACTCAAAACAGTCAACAAATTCCCAATACACAACAGATAACTTAATCAACAGTAACATAAATATATACAAGAGGTTCATATAGGATACTATAGATGCTTAGGGTGCTATTACCTTCCCTTAGTATAACTAATCATCGATTCCCGATCTCTTATTGCACTACTTTACATTGCACACTCACGAGTTTATTTAGATTTTTTCCGCTTCCCTCTTTTGGGATAAATTAAAAGTTCACATGTAGGGCGTCCTTGAAAATCGCGTGAAAATTTGCCGTAAGCGAAAAACATTCATGTGAATCTATGACTCTAGGGTTCCTGTTTAAATCCTAGACAAACCCGATGAGATCCCTATTTTAGAAAGCAATCAGTTTTATCCTCCATCTGTTACCTCGGACCTTTGAGACCATGTACTTGAAAAAAAATGAAAAAATACATTTGCATCGCATATAATTACATACCATTACATTCATACATGCATAAATTCAAGTTATCAAGAAGCTCATTTTCATTTGTTCTCATCTTCAGATTTGTTATGTTCCCGTCAAGCTGATTCCTCAACATAAGTACGAAACTAGGGCCAATGTCCAAAGAAGAATGGTTGATCAAGAGAAACATAAAGAAAGAGTTAGGGAAGATATTGATGAGTTGGAAATAAATGTGAGCATGATCATGGAAATGTTACAAGCCTTGAATGCTAGGGAAACTCAACCTTAGAGGACTGTCATTGTTGAAGTCAATAGTTTTGTTGTTAACCACGTGCCTCTCTAGAGGCTAGTTACTTCTTGGCCAGAATTTGGATTAGCACCAAATTACTCTCCACCCTTTGAAAAATACTATAAGGGTTAGCCATCTCTACTTCCAGTATTCCAAGCTCCAGTAATCACTGAACTTCAACTTGTCGTGCATACTGCTGCTCAAGCTACTTATGAAAATCCTCCCTTTGTGTACCATGCTGCTGGTCCCCAATTTAAAAGTCAAGGAGAATTTGGAGATATTGATAAAGTCAGAGAGCAATGTCAGACTTTGGAGAAAAGGTTAAGATCTGTAGAGGGTAACGATGTCTTTGGTACTACTACAATGGACATGTACTTAGTTTCAGACTTGGTTATGCCTGCCAAATTCGCAACTCCAGAATTTGAAAAATACAAGGGGCACACATGTCCAAAAATTCGCTTAGGGATGTACTACCGTAAGATGGTTGCATATATCAACAACGATAAACTACTCATTCATTGGTTCCAGGATAGCTTAAGTGGAGCTTCAATGAAGTGGTATATAGGACTTAAAAAGAGCCGCATCCAAAGCTGGAAAGACTTGGTCGACATTTTCATGAAGCAATATAAGTACAATCTGGAAAAGCCATCAAATCATCATCGATTTCAAAACATGTCTTAGAAGGATAAAGAGTCTTTCAAAGAATGAGCTCATCACTGGAGAGAGTTGGTTGCCCAGGTGGATCCACCATTCACAGAAAAAGAGCTAACTGGATTGTTCATGGAAATTCTACAACCTTTCTTTTGGGAAAAGATGATATGCAATGTATCATCTAGTTTTGTTGACCTGGTAACTATTGGAGAAAGACTAGAGAAGGGTATCAAGAATTGAAAATTTGCTAATGCTGCTGAAATCACTAGTTAGGCAAGAAAGTTCTCTGGGAACTTTCAGGAGAAGAAGGAATGTGATGCGAATATTGTTTCAAATGAAAGGAGACCTCGTCGCTGGCAATAATGTTATGGTCTTCCATATGTAGATTCAATTGCTTTTATGGTTAACGCTCCACCAATTCAGGCTCCTCAATAACAAAATGTTGTTCAGAATCAGAATTGTAATGCTAGGAATAAGACTCAATTTGACCCTATTACCATAACTTATACTAAGCTATATCCTTACTCAGTCTAGAAAGGTTTAATTATAACAAGGTATTGACCTCCTCCTCTAAATCCTCTTCTAGCTGGATTTAGATCCAATCTCCACTACGAGTTTCATGAGGGAGCTGAAGGTCATGATTTAGAAAGTTGCTTTGTACTAAAGGCTAAAGTAAAAGACTTGGTTAGAGAAGATGTTATATGTTTCACGAAGTTTGTTCCCAACATTGATAATAATCCATTGTCAAAACAGAATGAGTGAAGACTGTGTCAGAGTACAACAGGTCACCTCCTAAAGCCAGTAGATCAGACAGGAAAGCTCATCCTCAATGCTGATTAGTGACTAGGCCATGTTTTCTTTCCATTTGCAATTTTATTGTTTGTATTTTGTTTATTCGCTTTCAAACATGTTTGTTCTCAATGTTAATATTAATGAATGAGTGTTGCATGTTTTGAGTCAATTCATTCGCATTCATATCTGTGCATATTTATGTTTTTATTTTTTCAAAATTCCAAAATATACCAATGTTTCTCTCGTTCATCTTTTTTTATCAAACTATTGTTTATGCAAACGTCAGAGGGAAAAGGACGAAAACGAAATAACCAAGTTGCTGAAAGGTATGCTTTCAAATAAAACTTTAATGACAATTTAAGGCATTGTTTCAATTTCCAAATACTGGAGAAATAAGGAAGCTAATCCCTACTCAACCCTTTGAGCCTAGAAGTTGGTGTTTCTTTTTGTACAAAAAAACCTGTAATATTAACCTGGTGTTGGGTAGTTCTCAATTAATTCAAATGTGCATTCAAATTCAAGAGAATCTTTCCATACACCTTTCAATAAAATTTTCAAACACAAGGTTTCCTTCGTACACATCAAAGAAGTGTCAGAGAAGCCAACAGTTGGTCTCATCAAAGGTTGTATAGGAAGAAATTAGGGATATCAAAAGTCAATATAAATGTAAATGAGTTGAACATCATATCAAAATCAAAAAGTCGCCAAAATTCTTAACAAAAAAAAGAAGAATGTTGTGACTATCAAAAATGAAGAAGTGACTTCCATCTTAAAGATCTCCTTAGCTTTAAATCCATCATCATTAGTGTGATTCTAAGTCTCTTAGAACTTGAATGCATAAGTTAAATTTATTGAACATAGGAATGGAGACCATCATGGAGAATGGGTTGGGTTAAAATTAAGTTATGTGTCTTATATCCTTTGTTTTGAAAATCGTGAAGCAGACCATGTTAGAACCCTCAAAAGACTTAACTGAAGCTAGGTTTATTTTGAAAGCATACTACAACAAAGTTGCATAAACTTACTCTAAAGGGATTTACTAATCATTTGTTTTGATGTCATACCTTTGCATTATCTTTCACTTGGAATGTCTAAACTAATGTTGTGTTTTGACTAGTAATCCATTTGTTGTGCATCAACAATATCATTCCAATAATAATTTTGATTTTAATTGAATGGGAATTGCATTAAAATTACCATTTTTGAATGAACAATTTTATTTGCAAGTAAGCACTCATCATCAAGGAAGTTCAAACAGTTGAGAAACTTGTTCAGTGATCATACCAGGGACATATCACTGTGAAAATCATGTGGCCAAGAGAAAATCTCTTCAAGACTCATGATGGGGCAAACATTTCAATAGCACAGTAAAGTAGACATTTCAAGAATCAGTCAATTTAGGGCAGTCTATTTTAAGAAATCCCCAAGCAAGGCTTGTCAGTTCTTCCCAAAAGGATCGTCAGCCCGATACATTTAACAAGAGTGAAAAAAGTGTGTTTAAAACATCTTCAAAAGGAAGAGTTCCATGTGTTGTTGAATCAAATTTTCAACCTCACCTCACAAAAAAAGTCTAACTCAACTGTCATAAAGCATATGCATGTCATGCATTGGTCATTCGTATATCATGTAAAATTCAATATCATGCATAGCTATAAGAGTGTTTCACACTCATTTTCATTTCTCGGGGTCTTGTTACTACCAAAATTTTACCATGTGGTTGTTGTACCCCAAAATTTGACCAACCCTTTTCTTATACTTGGCTTATGTTTCATTTCATTTTAGCATTTGCATTTGCATAGAATTGGCTTTTACAGGGGATCAAGGGAGGTGTGCCATTCAAGAGAAGAGTCTCTCAAGGGTTTCAAACTCAAGCAAGAGTGTTTATTCAAGTCATCAAGTGCTTACAATCATCAGGAAGTGGTCAGAGCTCTTTGAGAGAGAAGATTGATGTGTGTTGCTTATCTCCTATCTTGGAGGTCAAAGGAAGATCATCAGGGGTTCATGAGATCATGGTTGTGGATAAGATGTGATTGAGAATCTCATTGAGTGCTTTGGAAGTCATTGTGGAGCTTGTCTAGGCTTTCATTTCATCTGCAAGAGGTCACAGTCAAAGGATGTGAATCTAGGGTTTCATCTGGTCAACTCAAGGTCAACTATGGACTTGAGAGAGTTTGAGACTTAGTTCTAAGTCATTGAAACCATGGGAAGTTATCTTGAGACATTTAATATGTCATGTCAAGCTCAAATCAAGAAGAATCAAGAGTTCAAAGGAGTTACTAAATTAGGGTTTCAGAGGACCTCAGTGTAAAATCCCCTTCTTTAGTGCTTAACTTCAAGGACAAGTTACCTCTTGATACAAGTTGATTCTCATTTTCTTGCAAACATGAAACTTGTAGGGCATGTTCTAAGGTTTCATTTTAGTACTAGAACTCATCCATTGGGTTTGTGGAACTCAAGTTATGATGCCATAAAGTTAGGGGTCTCAGATGAACATATTTTTGGTCAACTAAAATTCAACTCACTTCCAAAGCATTTTTGACCTAGAATCAAGCTTCTCCTCAACTTTAGGTGAACATTAAAGTTGTTTCTCATGATCTTAGCTTTCCAAAAAGTCTTAGAAGTCCTTGATATCATTTGTAGAACTCAAATTATGGACCTTACAAGGCAAGGGTATTTTGGGAAGATTTCATTATAGGACATAAGTCATTGTCTTGCACTTGTGTACCTCAAATGAACATCCAACCAACGTGAAAGTTGCTCCTAGAGACCTCATTTACATCATAAAGCTCAAGGATCATATGAATTATGGATGGTTATGGACATGTGGGAGAATTTTCAAGTGAAAAATGAACTTTGAAGTATGATTTGAATTTGATTCATTATAGGCCATATTTTGATCTCACTTTGATTCAATTATTTCCAAGATATACTCATAAGAAGTTTGCACAAATTAGTTTTGGTATAAAAAGGAGAAAACACGTGCAATTGCACTTTTTTTCACAAAGAAGTTTCAATTCAAAACTTGCAAATTTGATCAAATAAGAAGCCCAATCCAGTTCAGTTGTAAACTACACCTTACAAGCTGCAGATTAATGCATTGGCAAGGCATGAGTGAAGCAAAATCACGTGTGCATGGGAAGCTTACCATTTTTGGGCATTTTTCCAATTAATCAAATTGAGGCTTCATGGGCCTTCCAAACCATTTCAAATCCATCATATATAAACTAAAAATTCTCCCTAAGAGCTCAGACGTGGCATTTGGAGTTGGAGAGAGCATTTTCAGATTTGAATTTCTCAAGCAAATTTGAAAATCGAATTCACTTTTTCTCTGCAAATCAAGCCAAATGGAAGCTCAATTCATCTTCCTTGAAGTATTTGGAGTGGATCTGAAGCAAAGAAGTGAAGCTTACATGCCTGAGAAGCACCAACGGAGTGTCTCCATTCAGTAAGTTTCCATTCCAAATTTCTCTCATTCTAGGCCATGAATTAGGTTCATACTGGTTGCTTCTGAAGCCCTACATTGAGTAGGCCATGTCTGATTGCTTGTTGTTCATGTTTGGTTGAATTTCAGCATGTGCATCTCATTTTTCTTGGCTTTAATTCTCTTAATTTATGTGTGATCTTAAGAATCTAAGAGTGGATTCATGATCCTTGTAACTTCAACTTTCATTTAGTACCGGTTTTGTGCATTTTGGTTGAGTTTGGATGACTGTGTCTCCGACCATCTCACCGGTGAAGACGACCGGAGCTAGGGCTCCGACGTATGGTTTAAACTCAGTCAGATTTGAGGTGGCCTTGGTTGAAACTTTGACTGCACGCGTGTTGGCTTCCAATTCGTTTGACTGATCCATGTGGCTTGTTTGACTCCACGCAGATTAATGAAACGATGCGTTTCATTAATCTGGCTGAGTTTGGCTTGTGGATTGGGCCATAAATGCTATGCACGCCCCCTCTTTTTAGCCCAATTTGCTTTTCAACGTGATTTCTTTGTTTCTGTTTATTGCTTTTTCACCCCCCCCCTTCCTTGCTCATTTTATTTTATTTTATTTCTTTTTCTGTTTTGCTTTTGCAATTTTAAAAATAGATCCAAATTGCTAAAAATTCCACAAAAATTATTTTCAAACATTTCAAAACTTTAATTAATTTTATATAATTTTTAATTCCAATTTTATTTTATTTTGCAATTAATTTTGAATTTTGCAATTGGAGTTGTTTTGGAAATTATTTTCACTTGATCATTCTTGTTTGATGGACCATTTGCAATCACCAATGAATGAGGTTTCCTCTCCATCTTAGGGATGGATTGAGGTACCATTGAGGCTGTTTATGGTCAAGGTTTGATCAATTTTTGTTTGACTTTGTGTTGCTTTTGTTTGACCCTCGATAATAATTCTATAAGGTGGAGCACCCTAGTTGATCAAATCATTTGGGAATGCCTTGATTGAATTTGGTTTGGATGTTTTGGCCTCTGGTTGCCAACATGTTTAGGTGATTTGTGCCTTTTATTTAGAATTTATTGAACAATTCTCCTATTTTTGGTGTACCTTGCAAGTCAAGTCACCCTAGTTGAAGTCCATATAAACTAGTTGACCTAGTTCCTTTGGGAGATGACCTTGATGGATCCCATATGCATCCCATGCTTCTTGACTCACATTCTTGACATGTTTAGGATACTGGTTTTAATTTTATAGGTCATACATTTGTGTAGTTTGTGTTGCAAGTTACATTAATGTTAGGTTTTCCACTTGTGTTTAGGTGTTGAATGTGGTTTGAACTTTGGTTCTTTCCCTTGCCCTATCTTGTAACTTGCTTGTGCTTTGTTTCTCCTCTTGTTTGTAAGATATCTTCTCATGTTCTCACTTATGTCCCTTGGGTTGTGGTACTCACTCAAAGTGATTTGGTTTGATTGATCACACTTTGAGTTTGCTTTGAATGAGAAACCACTGTGAGAACATGTTTGTGCTTTCTTTTTGCATGATCAGTTTGATGCATTTGGTTGATATATTTCTCATGTTGCTTGCTGCCCAAGCCTATTCTCCCATATTCATCTTGATTATGGCTTCTCCTTTAAGCTTTGGCGTTTACCTTTTGAGATTAGTGATTGATGCATGAATGGTTGTAGGAGTTGTAACTTCTCCCATTTCATCTCACTTTCTCTTTGACTTGTTTAAGTCATTTTGTTATTCTCTTTGTTTGCTTTGCATCTCTTGCATTTGGATATCATGTTTGCATATTCTCTTGGCTTGTTTAAGTTATTTTCATCCCTTTCTTTCATCTCACTTGTGATTGATCTTATCTTGTGTTTACTTGGTTTCTTTGCCATGATCCCTTAGGATTCCTAGTCCCATTTGTTTAAGGTGGGAGTAGGAGAGACATTAAGTGTTCAATCCAAGCATGATAACATTAGGATATTCTTTTCCCCTCTTAATCTCAATCATAGGAGCACATTACATGATAACATTAGGGTTAATTAGTTTCCCCTTAGAGTTTGTGTCTTCTCTTCTCATCTCAAAACTTCCTCAAGACATCTAATAAAGGATAATGAGTGTTGTATGCTACAAGCCTTAAGTACTTGGGGAATGATGGTTGGGGGGCTTCCTCTTAACTGTTTAGAGTGTTTAGTGTATGCCCTTTGAGCGATATGCGACGCATTCTCTCTCAAGTCATAGTCTTTAGTGAAACATGAGTTACAAATCTAATTCAATTCACTTCTTCTCTTAAAAAACACAAAACAAAACATCAAACCTTTTTATCCTTTGGGATTAATTGAAAATCATTTTCAGAAAGAGTGTGTTAACTCTTGGTTCTATCACAAACAGGTAACGCCTAAGTCTCAAATGGTTGAGCAGCAATACACCTAACTGCTAGAATGAAGGTTTAATTCTACTCGGTTAAAACACTTGAACCAACCGGTGGTCGTGTCAGCCCGAACTACGTTTGCTCTGATTTCTCATACCAGACGAGGATACGTAGGTACAAGACAGTGATTTCTTGGCGAGCAACCTTCCCCACTTTCACCCATAGTTTTCCGAACTACGTTGACTCTGACTTTCCCATTGCACGAGGGAGTACGTAGGCATAGAACGGCGATGCTCTATCGAGTCTCTTTTCTTTTATTTTGTCCTTGTGAGCCAGCCTTATAGATTAACACCCTTTTAGATAGACAACAAGCATGGATCCCGTTGATTACAACGGATGTGAGGAGTGCTCATACCTTCCCCTTGCGTAGCTGACTCCCGAACCCGAGATTTGGTTGCGATGACCTATCTTTTCCCTTTTTGTAGATTTTCTCTGATCGTTTCCTTTCCCTCTTTTGGGATAAATAATGAATGGTGGCAACTCTTATGTCTTTTCCGGCCCCTCTTCGCAGCGATGCGACAGCTGGCGACTCTGTCGAGGACCCTTCCCATCCCCTATGTGAGTCAGTTCTAGCGCTTGTTTGTTTTATCTTTGGGTGTGTACATATGTGTATATGTATTGCATTTGTACTTTACTGCATTTGTTTTTTATTTTCAGCATTGTTATATATCATTATTGTTGTGTTGTGAGGTGGGAATGTTCCACTGTGTGATAAGCCAAAACCCAGGCTTGAGTAGAACCCTAGAATTAGAAGTGGAAAGTAGTGGTGAACCTGTATGTTTGGCATGTACTAGTTCCCACAAAATTCGCGCTCAGATGAGATTCTCTTTGATGACTACCTTTCCAGTCTGTTTCGGACAATTGAGAGGATGTTGGATCTGAGGATTGTCGACTCCGGGGACCGATCATTTGGGAGTCATCTAAGTGAGGCCGCTTCGTTAGACTATGATGCCAAACCAGAAATGGTGAACGTATCATCGTTTCTTGAAAGTCTGTGACGCTGATGACCGCATAGGATGCCAGACCTTGTCAGAGATAGGTTCATACCTGTGAGTGGGGAGGGTTATGCAGGAAACCATGACCTTCAACCTACCCGGATTTCTTATCAGTGCGAACCTTTGATCTCTGATACTTGGGTATTCCGGTATTTTTTCGCCAGAGCTAAGCGCCGGTTCATCTCAGTCAGCAGCACAACAATCTTGATTCCCTGTTGCATTTGCATTTTCATTTGCATATTAACATTGACATGTATTTATGTTTCAGTGCATATTCTCCTCTTGATTCTAGTAAATCATCCCCTGCTGACATGGAGAGTTGTTTAAAGAAGACAGTTGTGTACAAGTTTCCCGCACCAGATATAGGGTCTCTACTCAGTTTGATTTCTGATGATGATCATAGTGTAATGGAATATTTCAAGAAAGAGTATGGGAAGCTTCTGTGTTGTGTCTGTAAAGCTTTAGTGTTTGAGTTGGGAGGTCTCCACACCTTGCTTCAGTTCTATGACCCACAGTTGAGGTGTTTCACTTTTCTGGTTATGTGTTGATGCCTACTCTAGAGGAGTTCTCTATGCTGCTAGGAGTTCTTATACTAGATCAGATGCCTTTTTATCACTCTGAAGCTGGGCCTAATTTGACTAAGCTTGCTAATGCTCTTCATCTAGATGCCTATGAGTTAGAAGGAAAGATGGTTAAAAGGAATGGAATGTCTGGTTTCCCATTGCCTTTCTTGGTTGGTAGAGTTCAACATTTTGCAAAGTAAGGTTGTTGGGTTGTTTTTAATGCTATCTTGGCTCTTTGCATATATGGTATAATATTGTTCCCAAATATTCCAGATTTTGTGGACTTGGATGCTTTCCATATCTTTGTTTCGAAGAATCCCATGCCTACGCTCTTGGGGGATGTGTATCACTCTATACATTACAAGAATGAGAATAGGAGGGGGAAGAATGTCTCTTGTTGTGTACCTCTTTTGTATAGATGGTTTATGATTCATTCCTAAGTCTGGTCCCTTTCTTGATATCTCTGATACTGCAGATTGGTCAGAAACGCTTATGGGGTTAACCTCCGAAGACATTGTATGGTTTGACAAAGATCATTTGGGCACATAGATGATCTTTAGTTGTGGTGGTTTTCCTAATGTTCCTTTAATTGGAAGAAAGGGTGGTATTAACTATAATCCAGCTCTTACAGTGAGGCAATTTGGTTATGCTCTAAGGGAACCTTCGAAGGAAGAGGAAATACAAGAATCTTTGTATTTCACCAGCTTAATTGACAGTGAGACCTTGATTAGAGTAGAGAAAGCTTGGAGTAGAGTTCACCGCAAGGGGAAGCCTTCTTTGGGGAAGAGTAATATCAGAGCATATGAGCCTTATGTGGTTTGGATTCAAGAAAGAGTTGGGAGATTATTCCAGCCCGAGAACCTTTGTATCATTTGATGATTGAGGAGCCAACAACAGTTGATATTCAAAGATACAATCAACTGTGGTCTGAGAAAGAGGAATTACGTAAGGCAAACGAGGAGTTGGAAAATGAAATCATGCAACTCAGAAGTGAAAAGAATCAAGCTACTTATTCTTCCAAGAAGCAAACAGAGCTGGTGAACAAGCTAGGTAGAGAACTAACAGAAGAGATTAACGCTCGAGAGCGAGTAGGCCTAGACTTGAAAAGTGCTAGTGACATCCTCAAAGATAAGAAGAAGGAGTTAGAAAGAGCACAACTAGAGATATCCAAGTTCAATGCGCAATGGAACGCTATTCTGACTAACAACAAGGAACGGGAAGATGGGCTGCGGCAACAAATTGTCAGATTAAAGGCTCAGCTCCGGGTGAGAGATGAGAAAGATATAGTTGAATCCTCATGACGACACGAGAGTGACCTGAAATTGAATGAAGCTCTTGCAACGTTGGAAGAGTACAGGTTAAGAGCAGATCTGAAGAGGCCTAAGCTGGAAGAAGCATTTGGTGAAGGCGCTTGGGAGGATTATGCTCAGGGCTTGCAGGATAATATTAGCAGGAGAGAGTTGCTCATTCAGGGGTTGATGGCTAGGCCAGATCATCCGGATACGAAGGAGTTATTGGAGGATTTCCAGGCTCGCTGTCATACCTGATGTATTATTTCCTTGTATTTGTTGTTATGTTGTATCTCGACCATCACCAGGATTGTTGGTTGGGGTCGTGTTTGTTTCCATTGTATTTCCTTGGTGATACGTTGTGTATTGACTCTGGTTCTCATTTTATTTATGAGAGGATTGTACGACCTTATCTGTTGGTTCTCCATTGTCTTGTTGTTCTCAGGAAACTAGAATCAAGGGGAAATTTTCCTTGAAGCATACTTGCACGTCTGCATACTGCATCATTTCTCATTTTGCATCGCATGTGTTCCAGGTTCCGTTAACCTTATCTCCTTTTTATGGTTTGTTCAGCTTGTTTCAGGATTGAAAACCAAGCGATTCATCGCTACTCTACCAGGGGAAATTGTAACACCCCGTTCCCCAAGATAAAATAAAGCAATTAAAATAAACACATATCAGAGTTCTCCCACAACGGAATGTCACAATTTCCAACAAAATTCCACAAATCATTTTCTAAACTGATTTTCAATAAAATTTGCAGCGGAAAAAGAAATAAGTAGTCTGTCATATATCACATAACATATATACACCATCCGTATCATCAACATCGTCATATACAACAACGGCCATCTGCCCAAAATATACATCATGTCATCACATCCCATAAAAATCAGACACGCCATGGGGCACACATAAACAACAACAAACAATAAATACTCCCAAAAAGCCCCAGTGTTACGTATCAGAGCAATCCTACGACGATGCCACAATCCAAGCTAGCTAAACACCTGGATTGTCTGTACTTCCGAAGAAGCACAAACCACAACAACAACAAAGGGGTGAGAATTCACAGTCAAATATTAACGGTATAAATGTACATGAAATAAAGGTAGAGACATATAAAATATCATTTCATATACCACACATCCGGACATACTGTCCCACCGTCGACAATCACTACACATAACAATGCAACATATGTCACTCACACAAATGATATGCGGTGCCGACTCACAACAACGATGGACACCGGGCCATCAACCCTCCACAAAGGAGCACACATCATCGATGGACACTGGGCCATCAACCCTCCTCACAGGGAGCACATCACCGATGGACACTGGGCCATCAACCCTCCTCACAGGGAGCACACCACTGATGGACACTGGGCCATCAACCCTCCTCACAGGGAGCACATCACCGATGGACACTGGGCCATCACCCCTCCACAAAGGGAGCACCACAACACAACATGCCATGCATAACCCTAATGCACGCACACAACAACAATCACACACACAATCAGCATACACGGTCCCCTAACCATATCTCATCATGCATCGTACATACATATATCACACATCACACACACGTCTAGCACACATCGTGCAATTCGATCCTACTGATCCACTCCCACACACAGCGTATAAACACAATGCGCACAGGCGTATCGATCCTACGGATCCAACTCAACACATATCGCACATAGCCACATTCATGTATCACAACGTACGTCAATTCATTTGAATTAAATGAGTATTCAGGCATCCACGCTCTACATCACCCATACACTCAATCGATCCACATTAATCACATACTCGCTCACGACCAGCAATGTCCAACCACGCAAGAAAACAGAACAGCACAGCATAAAGATCACAAAATGATGTCATGCTCGCTAGCACACTCGCTAGGCGAAGCATCAGCGAGCATTCGCTACTCGCTCACTCAGCGAGCACCCTCGCGAGCCCAAACAGAAACTACTGGGAGCACTCGCTACCCAGTTCGCTCAGCGAACACCCAGCGAAGGGTTCGCTACCAGCTCGCCCAGCGAAGCAGCTGGCGAGCGTCTGCGAATTCAGAAAAATACAGCTGTTGCTCAGAATTCAGCAGCCCCATTCTCACCAATTCTCGCCGAATCAACACTAGCAACATCGGCTCAACATTCCGCATGCATTCTACCCGACTAAATCCTACACCACTCGATAAAACATCCAATTCATGCCGATTAATCCACTCCCGGCTTAAAACGGTATTCCTACTCTGAAACCCTCAAGTTTTCCCCAAATCATCATCAATCACCACATGCAATGGATTCCAACAATCAAACATCAAAATAAAACAGAATCAAACACATAATCATGATACAATTCGTCATCGACTCATGGGTTTAGGGAAATCCCCCTCTACCGATTACTCATGCATACCAAAATTTAACCGTTAGTTCCCCCCCCCCCCCCCCCCCCTTACCTCAATTGCAGTCCTGATGATGAATCCGCAATCCACAGCTTTGATTGCCCACCTCTTGTTCAAGCTTCAGACTTGCTCTTCTTCTCCTTCACTGTGTTCTTGCTCTCATGTGTGTTCTCCTCCCACTTCTATCGTGATCTTCCTCTTTCTCTTTTCTCAATTCCAAACTTACCCCTAATTCCAAATATTATCTCTTATTATTCCCTTTTATTCCAAATAATAATACTACATTTTCTTTTAATCCAAAAATTAATTCTCCAATAATATGTTTAAACATATTAATAATAACAATAATAATAATAATAATAATAATAATAATAATAATAATAATAATAATAATAATAATAATAATAATAATAGCAACAACGCTATTAATCATCATATTATCATTATTATTATTAAACATATTTTTCCAATATTATGGATCTCAATTCCTTCCAAAAAAGTCCACGCAAGCAAGCCGAAAAATAAAATACATCAGAAATTCAAATAATTAAACTGGGCGTTACAACTCTCCCCCACTTTAATTATTTTCGTCCTCGAAAATACCTAATGGAAACAATTCCGGATACGCCTCTCGCATCCTGCTTTCCAATTCCCAGGTCACCCTGCCTCCTGCAGCACCTCCCCAAGCTACTCTCACCAAAGGTATCTCTTTCCCTTGGAGTCGCTTCATCTTGTGATCCTCGATCCTCAACGGAAACGTCTCCACAGTTAGATTCTCTCTAACTTGGACTTCATCCTCTGAATCACATGAGACGGATCGGGTACATACTTCCGAAGTTGCGACACATGAAACACGTCATGCAAGTTTGAAAGCTCCGGAGGCAACGCCACCCTATACGCCACAATGCCAATTCTCTGCAAAATCTGATACGGCCCGATAAACTTCGGATCCAACTTCTTAGACTTCAATGCACGTCCAACACCAGTCACTGGGTTAACCCTCAAAAATACATGGTCACCCTCACTGAATTCCAACTCTTTTCTTCGGTTGTCATAATAACTCTTCTGCCGATCCTGAGATGCTTTCATCTTCTCACGGATCATCTGCACTGTCTCAGTAGTCTGCTGCACCAACTCTGGTCCCAACACAACACTCTCACCCAACTCATACCAACACAGAGGAGTCCTACACCTCCTACCATAAAGAGCTTCAAACGGTGCCATCCCGATATGCAATGGTAATTGTTGTTGTACGTGAACTCTACCAAAGGTAGTTGAGTATCCCACGTACCACCTCTTTCCAACACGCACGCCCGCAACAAATCCTCTAAAGTTTGAATAGTCCTCTCCGACTGACCATCAGTCTGCGGATGATAGGCTGAACTCAGCTTCTACTCAGTACCCAAAGCTTCCTGCAAACGTTTCCAAAATACAGAAGTGAACCTCGGATCTCTATCCGACACAATACTCAACGGCACACCGTGCAGTTTCACAATCATCCGAATATAGATCTTTGCTAACTTCTCTAACGGAAAGCTAATACTAATCGGCACAAAGTGTGCAGACTTAGTAAGCCGATCCACGATCATCCAAATCGCATCAAATCCTCTCGCCGTATTCGGCAATCCTGTAACAAAATCCATGGCGATACTATCCCACTTCCAAACCGGAATCTCTAACGGTTGCATCATCCTAGAAGGTCTCTGATGCTCCACTTTCGATTTCTAACATACCAATCAAGCATAAACATAACGGGCAATATCCTTTTTCATACCCGACCACCAAAACAACCTCTTCAAATCCTGATACATCTTCATAGCTCCTGGATGAACACTCAGGCTACTACGATGCCCTTCGTCCAAAATCGATTTCCTCAGATCGTCATTATCCGACACACAAATTCTGCCCCGAAACCTCATCACACCAACATTATCCAACTTGAAATCACTACCGGAGTCACTTTCGGCCCCACGCATCAAATCCACAAGTTTCACATCCAACTTCTGATGTTCTCTAATCATATCCAAGAAATCATTCATCACTTGCAATTTACCCAACATCACGCCACCTGTCGTAAATTCACAAACCATGATCAAATCTCGGAACTGCTCAATAAGCTCTATCGCTTTCACCATCAAAGCTGACATATGAATTGTCTTCCTGCTCAACGCATCCGCAACAACATTCATTTTTCCTGGGTGATAACTCAAACTGAAATCATAATCTTTCAGGAATTCTAACCACCTTTTCTGCCACATATTCAACTCTTTCTGATCAAACAGGTACTTCAAACTTTTGTGATCACTGAACACCTCAAACCTCGAACCATACAAATAATGTCTCCAAATCTTTAAAACAAAGACCACCGCAGCCAATTCAAGGTCATGAGTAGGATAATTCCGTTCATGCACCCTCAATTGCCACGAAGCATAAGCTACCACTTTTCCATTCTGCATAAGAACTCCGCCCAATCCCATCTTTGACGCATCACAATACACCACAAAAGGCTCACTCGGATTCGGTAACACCAACACCAGCGCCGGAGTCAATCTCTTTTTCAGCTCCACAAAACTCTCTTCACAAGCAGCATCCCACACAAACACTTGATCTTTCCTCGTCAACTGAGTTAATGGCAACGCCAATCGAGAAAAGCCTTCAATAAATCTTCGGTAATACCCTACCAAACCCAAAAAGCTTCTACCCTCTGCTACCGTCTTTGGCGGTCCCCACTGTAACACCGCACTCACCTTAGATGGGTCTACCGAAACACCATCACCAGAAATAACATGCCCCAAGAAACTCACCGTCTTCAACCAGAATTCACACTTCGATAACTTAGCAAACAACTTGTTATCTTTCAACACTTGCAAAGCAATCCTCAGATGTTCTGCATGCTCTTCCTCAGACTTGGAATAAATCAGTATATCATCAATGAACACGACAATAAACTGATCCAAATAAGACTAGAAGGTACAATTCATATACTCCATGAACACTCCTGGCGCATTAGACACTCCGAAAGGCATCACTGCATACTCATAATGTCCATATCGAGTCCTAAACGCCGTCTTCTGAATATCACCTTCTCTCACTCTGATCTGATGATAACCCGACCTCAAATCGATCTTACTGAACACACGAGCTCCGACCAACTGATCCATCAAATCATCAATCCTTGGAAGAGGATACATGTTCTTGATGGTTACTTTATTCAACTGCCGGTAATCGATGCACAACCGCATGCTATCATCCTTCTTCTTCACCAACAACACTGGAGCTCCCCACGGCGACACACTTGGCCTAATAAACTTTCTATCCAATAACTCCCCAATCTGAGATTTCAACTCGGCCAATTTCGTTGCCGACATCCTGTACGGTGCCATAGAGATAGGCCTTGTACCAGGAACAAGGTCAATGCTAAACTCAACTTCTCGCTTCGGAGACAACTCTGTAATATTATCAGGGAACACCTCCGGAAACTCATTCACCACAGATAACTCATCCAACAACGCCTTGCTGTCGACCGACAACGATGCAAATAAAGCAAACACCTTAGCTTCATCTTCCAACAAAATTCTCAATTCCTTACTAGACAAGGAATCTGCCAACACTTCCTCTTTTGGATTCAAAAATAATAACACCTTCCGAAAACAATCGATGTACACTCGGTTGAACTCCAACCAGTTCATACCCAGAATAACATCCAAACCACCAAGTGGCAAACAAATCAGATCCACTCTGAAATCTCGGCCAAAAACAGTCAGTGGACACTTCAAACACACTAACGAAGTAGTCACTGAACCAATCGAAGGAGTTTCGATAGTCATCCGCCGCTCAAGAGTAGACGGCACCAAACCTAACCTCTTCACACAATCAACAGAGATAAACGAGTGGGTCGCACTCGTGTCAATCATAGCAGTCAAAGGAAAATTATTGATAAAACATGTACCTTTGATCGAACACTTTACCACTGACCTGAGGCGCTTGAGCCCTCCTCGGCTTCTCACAATGAGTACTAATGTGGCCTTTTTCACCGCAGTTATAGCAAGTAGGCATATTAGTCTTGCACTCCACCACCACATGGCCTGTCTTCCCACACTTAAAGCACTTCTTCGCTTCATGCGGACAATCGTTAGCACGATGACCCATGCCACCGCACCGGAAACACTTCGTACCAACAAATGCCCTCCCCTCTATGGGCTTCCTATCAACAGCACCCTTAGACTTCCCCTTATCAGTCGAAACACTGTAAGGAGTACCACTGAATCTTTGCTTACCCTTACGGTCATTCACTGCCTTGTAGTGTGCAATCCTTGCCCGGTTGTCATTATCATAAATCCGGCTTCTACTCACCAACTCAGGATAGCTCCTGATCTTCTGACATGCAATCCCCATCTTGATCTCTGGTCGCAACCCATTCTGGAACTTCAGACACTTAGAAGTCATTGCCTCGTCGGTATTGTAATGGGGACAATATTGAGCCAGCTCTTCAAATCTAGCCGCATACTCAGCCATCGACATATTGCCCTGCTTCAGCTCTAAAAATTCAACCTCTTTGGCACTTCTGATATCTTCCGAAAAATACTTTTCCAGAAACCCAACTCGAACCACCTCCCAAGTAATCGGAGTTCCCGAAGCCTCCAACCTCTGGCGACAGTTGTCCCACCAGGATTCGGCTTCACCCTCTAACATGTGAGTACCGTATCTCACTTTTTGCTCGTCACTGCACCCCATGGTCCTGAAGATCTTCTCTATTGCCTTCAGCCATTTCTGTTCAGCTTCTGGATCCAAAATCCCACCTTCAAACTTTGGTGGCTTGTTACTCTGGAACTGCGTCAAGTCTCTAAACTGAGCACCCGCAGCCAGATTCTGATTGGCCACCACCTGTGCCATAGCTTGCATAGCTGCAGCCAACGCAGCATCATTCCTCCCCAATACTGCTCAACAACAACAACAGGTTAACGGAAAACAGACAAGTTCTATCCTACTGACAGGCTCAAAACACTACACTGACCGGACGGACCGACCTGCTCTGATACCAACTTGTAACACCCCGTTCCCCAAGATAAAATAAAGCAATTAAAATAAACACATATCAGAGTTCTCCCACAACGGAATGTCACAATTTCCAACAAAATTCCACAAATCATTTTCTAAACTGATTTTCAATAAAATTTGCAGCGGAAAAAGAAATAAGTAGTTTGTCATATATCACATAACATATATACACCATCTGTATCATCAACATCGTCATATACAACAACGACCATCTGCCTAAAATATACATCATGTCATCACATCCCACAAAAATCAGACACGCCACGGGGCACACATAAACAACAACAAATAATAAATACTCCCAAAAATCCCTGGTGTTATGTATTAGAGCAATCCTACGACGATGCCACAATCCAAGCTAGCTAAACACCTGGATTGTCTGTACTTCCGAAGAAGCACAGACCACAACAACAACAAAGGGGTGAGACTTCACAGTCGAATATTAACGGTATAAATGTACATGAAATAAAGGTAGAGACATATAAAATATCATTTCATATACCACACATCGGACATACTGTCCCACCGTCGACTATCACTACACACAACAATGCAACACATGCCACTCACACAAATGATATGCGGTACCGAATCACAACAACGATGGACACCGGGCCATCAACCCTCCACAAAGGAGCACAAATCACCGATGGACACTGGGCCATCAACCCTCCTCACAGGGAGCACATCACCGATGGACATTGGGCCATCAACCCTCCTCACAGGGAGCACATCACCGATGGACATTGGGCCATCACCCCTCCACAAAAGGAGCACCACAACACAACATGCCATGTATAACCCCAATGCACGCACACAACAACAATCACACACACACAAACAGCATACACGGTCCCCTAACCATATCTCATCATGCATCGTACATACATATATCACACATCACACACACGTCTAGCACACATCGTGCAATTCGATCCTACTGATCCACTCCCACACACAGCGTATATACACAACGCGCACAGGCGTATCGATCCTACGGATCCAACTCAACACATATCGCACATAGCCACATTCATGTATCACAACGTACGCCAATTAATTCGAATTAAACGAGTATTCAGGCATCCACGCTCTACATCACCCATACACTCTCAATCGATCCATATTAATCACATACTCGCTCACGACCAGCAATGTCCAACCACGTGAGAAAACAGAACATAACAACATAAAGATCACAAAATGATGTCATGCTCGCTAGCACACTCGCTAGGCGAAGCATCTGCGAGCATTCGCTACTCGCTCGCTCAGCAAGCACCCTCGCGAGCCCAAACAGAAACTACTGGGAGCACTCGCTACCCAGTTTGCTTAGCGAACACCCAACGAAGGGTTCGCTACAAGCTCGCCCAGCGAAGCAGCTGGCGAGCGTCTGCCAATTCAGAAAAATACAGCTGCTGCTCAGAATTCAGCAGCCCCACTCTCACCGATTCTCGTCGAATCAACACTAGCAACATCAGCTCAACATTCCGCATGCATTCTACCCGACTAAATCCTACACCACCCGATAAAACATCCAATTCATGCCGATTAATCCACTTCCAGCTTAAAACGGTATTCCTACTCTGAAACCCTCAAGTTTTCCCCAAATCATCATCAATCACCACATGCAATGGATTCCAACAATCAAACATCAAAATAAAACAGAATCAAACACATAATCATCATACAATTCATCATCGACTCATGGGTTTAAGGAAATCCCCCTCTACCGATTACTCATGCATACCGAAATTTAACCGTTAGTTCCCCCCCCCCCCCTTACCTCAATTGCAGTCCTGATGATGAATCCACAATCCACAGCTTTGATTGCCCACCTCTTGTTCAAGCTTCAGACTTGCTCTTCTTCTCCTTCACTGTGTTCTTGCTCTCATACGTGTTCTCCTCCCACTTCTATCGTGAGCTTCCTCTTTCTCTTTTCTCAATTCCAAACTTACCCCTAATTCCAAATATTATCTCTTATTATTCCCTTTTATTCCAAATAATAATACTACATTTTCTTTTAATCCAAAAAGTAATTTTCCAATAATATGTTTAAACATATTAATAATAACAATAATAATAATAATAATAGCAATAGCGCTATTAATCATCATATTATCATTATTATTATTAAACATATTTTTCCAATATTATGGATCTCAATTCCTTCCAAAAAAATCCACGCAAGCAAGCCGAAAAATAAAATACATCAGAAACTCAAATAATTAAACTGGGTGTTATAGAAATCAACGCAAGATTATGGATCAGATTCAAGCCGAGCTTCAGGAATTCCGTGACAGGATGGCCCAGTTCATGGATATGATGCAAGGGGTCGCCAATGGCCAAGAGCAACTGCGAACACTAGTGCAACTGCTGATTGCAAGGGTTGACGGGAGTGGGGTTCTACATGGAGGAACTGTTGTTGTACCTCCTACTGCTGACAATGTCACCTCTCATGCTAACACTACCATCCTAACAACTGTTATTCCTCCGGGCGGAGGTAATCAGACTGGAATCCCTATTCCTACACCAACATGTGTTGTGCATGGGAACGCTGGCCCTCAGTGGGACTAGGATGACCAAGATGATGTCTTCTCTATGAGAGAGCTTGGTGTTGGTCTGCAGTCTGATGCATATAGAAGGTTTAAGCTGATAGAGGAAAAGATGAAGAATCTTGAAAATCAAAACTCGCTGGGTCTAGATATGGCAAATCTGGGGCTGATTCTAGACCTGAGAATTCCTCTGAAGTTTAAGGTTCCATATTTCGATAAGTATAAGGGAACAACTTGTCCTAGGGTGCATCTCCGCTCTTATTACCGAAAGATGTCTGCATACTCCGACAATTAGAAGCTGCTCATGCATTTCTTCCAGGATAGTCTTTCTGGTCCATCCCTGGAATGGTACATGGGGCTAGAGCCGGTTAACATCAGAAGTTGGAGAGATTTGGCTGAATCTCTTATCAGGCATTATCAGTATAACAATGATCTGGCGCCAAACAGGGTACAACTGCAAAACTTTTCACAAAGAAGTAATTAAGGTATCAAGGAATATTCCTAGAGATGGCGCGAGCTAGCAGCAAGAGTTCAACCTCCTATGGTGGAGAGAGAGCTTATTGACATGTTTGTCGCTACATTGTCGGGAGTGTATTATGAGAAATTGATAGGCAATATGTCGGGCAATTTTTCAAACTTGATCATTACAGGAGAGCAGGTTGAAAATGGAATCAAACTGGGGAAGATATAGGCCGGAGAAGGATCCTCAGCTGGAGGAGGTAGAAAAAGTTTTGGAAATAAAAAGAGAAAGGGGGAAACAAATGCAGTATCAGGTTATAGAAGCAGAAATAAGAACAGAAATCAACAATGTCGTCAACAGCAACCTCAGGTCGCAAGCATTACAATTCTAGCTGCACCACCGCAACAACAGCAACGTCCACAACAACAAAAAAATTACGCTCCGAGACGATTGCAAGATCGTGGAAGGGTAGTAAACAGACAATTTGATGCACCGCCGATGCCTTACTCACAGTTACTCCAACATTTGATGCAATTACAATTGATCCAGAAGAGGACTTTGGCTCCTTTAACTGGCGCACCACCCTTAAGGTACGATGCTAATGCCAGGTGCGACTTTCATTCCGGTGCTCCCGGTCACAACATTGATAATTGTAAAGCCTTCAAGCATAAGGTGCAAGACCTTATCGACAGTAAAGCTATCAATTTTTCACATGACGCGCCTAACATTGTGCAAAATCCCATGCCTAATCATGGAGCGGTTAGGGTAAACGCCATTATTGAGGAGGAAAGTTTGAATCTGGTGACGAATGTTGAAGAACTGAAAACTCCGTTGAGTTTGGTGAAGGATAAGTTGTTGAGCGGAGGGGTATTTCCTGGCTGTGACGAGACTGCGCAAGTTGTTTAGCCTATCCTAAGGGATGCAAGAAATTGAAGAGTCATGTTCAGAAGTTGATGGATGACGGTGTCCTGCAATTTGACAGAGTTTCAGAAGAAAGAGAAAAGGTAGTTGATGAAGAGAAGGATGAAGTGGCTACAATTTCCATTACTTACAAGACAATCACTATTTCTGCACCGCCAAGGTCGCCCACCATTATAATCACTAAAGCAGGGCCGGTACCCTATGAAAGCACCAAGGCGATCCCATGGAATTATGGGGCTGAGGTATATTGCAATGGTCAGAAGCAGGAGCTGAAGAGCTCACCATTGGATTCTGTTGATAATCTGGTAGGGACCGGCGGAATAACCAAAAGTGGAAGAGTATTTTCATCTCCAGAAGCAAATGTTGAAAGGGCCGATAAGGGAAAAGGAAAAGTTGTGGTTGAAGAAAGTTCTCAGAGTGGTGAGAAAGAAACTTTGTTGAAAGATGCGGAAGAGTTTATGCGCCTAATCAGGAAAAGTGACTATAAGATTGTAGGCCACTTGCAACAGACACCGTCGAAGATTTCAATTTTATCTCTACTTCTATGCTCAGAGGCACATCAGAATGCCTTATTAAGGATTCTGAATACCGCGTACGTGCCCCAAGAAATTTCTCTGAATCAGTTAGAAGGAGTGGTGGCACACGTCAACGCCGGGAATGGGCTAGGATTTACGGATCTTGATCTAATGCCCAAGGGAAGAGACCATAATCACGCGCTGCATATCTCCATTGAATGCAGAGGGGCGGTACTGTCGCATGTGCTGGTGAACACTGGGTCATCACTTAATGTGCTACCCAAGAAAGCTTTGATGAAGCTAGACACCCGAGGAATAATATGCACCCCAAGTGATTTGGTTGTACGGGCATTTGATGGGACAAGAAGGTTCGTTTTCAGAGAAGTGACTCTTCCAATCCAGGTTGGACCAGAGGTTTTCAATGCGGTGTTTTACATTATGGATATTCAGTCGGCATATAGCTGTTTGTTGGGACGACCTTGGATCCACTCAGCGGGAGCTGTGATGTCAACTCTACACCAAAAGCTGAAATATATGGTGGGCGGTAACATTGTTACTATTTGTGGTGAAGAGGATATTATGATAAGCCACTTGTCTTCATTCAAATATGTAGAGGTTGACGGTGAGATTCACGAAACGCTGTGCCAAGCTTTCAAAACCTTGCAGATTAAGGAGAAAGCCCCAGATGTGAGCAGAATTTCTGAAGTTGCTATGTCGTCTTTTAAAGAAGCACAGGTGTTGTACCCCAAAATTTGCCCAACCTTTTCTTTACCTGGTTTATGTTTCATCTCATTGTTCTAGCATATTGCATTGCATAGCATTTTGCATTTTACATGGGATCAAGAGATGTGTGTGTAACAAGAGGAATGTGCCAAGGGTTCTAAGCCTAATTAGGAGGTTGTATTCAAGTCAACGGGGGGGTTATCATCATCAGAGACAAGTCAAAGCCTTTTGGATAGGCAGATAAGTGTATGTGGTTCACCTCCTGTCTAGGAGGCCATTTGAAGGTCATTTGAGGATCACAATCCCATGGTTATGGAGGTAGATGATCATTTAAGCTCATTGGAGGCCTTGAGGGTCATTGTGGAGTTCATTCAAATGTTTATACCAAGTGTGAAGAGCTACAGTTGAAGATGGTGCAATTAGGGTTTTCATCTGGTCAACCCTAAGTCAACTGTGAAATTGAAGGAGATTAAGACTCAATTCCAAGTATTTATGGTCATGGAATGTTGTGATAAGATACATGGGATATCATTTCAAGATCAATTCATCAAGAATCAAGAGTGTGAGGAGTATCTGAATTAGGGTTCTCAGTGTAAAATCCCCTGTTTAGTGCCTAACTTCAAGACCACCTATCTCAAGATACAAGTTTCATCTCATGTTGACCCCAACATATAACTTGTATAACATGTTCTTAGCTTTCTTTTGAGTACTAGAAGTCATTAATATGATTTCTAAAACTCAAGTTATGATGCAGACAAGTTACAGGTCCTCAGATGAATGTGATTTTGGTCAACAAAAGTCAACCAACTTCCAAGCCACTTTTGACCTAGAAGGATGCTTCTCATAAACTTTTTATGAGCATGAAAGTTATTCCTCGTGATTGTAGCTTTCCAAAGAGTACTAGAAGTCCTTCATCTGATTTGTAGAACTCAAGTTATGAGGCTTGCAAGGCAGGGGTATTTTGGGAAAGCAGGATTATAAGTCATTTTCATTATAGGTCCATTTCACCACTTTGCACACTTCAAATGGAAATCTTTCCAACTTCAAACTTTCTCCAAATAGGGTCATTTGCTCAACCAAACATCAAGGCATCAAAGTTTTGGCTTGGATTGAAGAATACCTAAAGAAATTTCCATGAAAAAGGCCTTAAAAGGGGAAAATCAAATTAAAATCATTTGGAATCATTTTTTACCAACCTTGTGCATTTTTTGAGTGCCAAACACATTTCAAACACAATGCCAACTTTGGATTTGAGATTTGAGCTCATTTTGGTGGCCATTTTCAAGATTTCTTCAAGATTAAGTAACACATCCAAAACATGCCATAAGATGAAATTGAGGAATCATTTGAAGCCCTTGGATTAACCTACCTCAGATGCAAGCTAGCTGAGTCATTTTTACAGCTGAGCAAGGTGATTTTCGTGCACTATTGAAATGGCCATAAGGTGAAAAAGTGAAAATCCAATTGGGTCCAAGGAGCATAGAATTGGGCTTTCTTTCAATCCAAATCCATCATACATATTCTCAGGACTGTTCACAAGTCTTCAGAACTGGTTTTGGTGAGAGATTGAGTGAGAACACATTGAGAGAAAGTAAGGAAAAAGTCAAAATCGTTTTTCAACTTTCACTGAGTTTCAATCCAAATAAGACATTTCAAAACATTCCTTGAGCTTCACAGAACATTTCTGGGTGGTTTATTGCAAGCTTCATTAACAAACTGAGCTTTGTGGAAGCCTGATTTTAGGTTTCTTGTCTTTCAAAATATCTCACAGTTTATGCATCTATGTTGCGCCATTTTTATATATTTGTAAACCTCTTGATGTGTAGTTGGTTTCTGGATTGATTTCATGGTTGTTTGTTAACCTTTTTCATTTGAGCTTATTTCTTTTCTTTTTTGTTTTATCTTTTTAAAGCTTGATCAATGAAAATGGGTAATGGATTCATGATCCACGTAACTTGGAGATCAATTTTGACTATTTATTTGTTTATTTTGGTTGAGTTTTGAAGCATCTGGGTTTTGGCCATGGCTGGTTTCTTGAAGCTTCGCCGGAGAAGACGACTGGAACAGTGGTTCCGGCCGTCTGGTTTTCCCCCCAGATTTTGAATGCTTTCCAACCACGTGTATCATTTCTGTCTCTTGGATGCGCTTACTTTTTCATTTAACAGCCAAGATTAAGACCTATGGTGTTCATTCTTTGACCACACACACCAGATCCAGCTGGAACTTCATTAAATGACATGGCGTGTTGTAAGCTGTAACGCCCGTTCATTTTAATTAAATAATTTATAAATTATTGGTGTGTCTTTATGTGGGACTGTGTCTGAGAGCGTTGGTGGGTGTCCTTAAAGTATAGGAAACCATTTAATAAATTATTGAGTTTGATAATAATATAATGTAATTAATAATGATGATAATTTAATAACTAGTAGTAATATTATATTATTATTATTATTATTATTATTATTATTATTATTATTATTATTACTATTATTATTATTATTATTATTATTATTATTATTATTATTATTATTATTATTATTATTATTATTATTATTATTATTATTATTATTATTAGTGGATGGAATAATGAGAGAAGAGAGTTATTAAGAGAATATTAAGGGTAAATGTTCTCGTAGGTTGAGAAATATTAAGGGTTAATGTTTGTCTACGCCTGCATCAGTGTTTATGTCCTTAGTTTATGTAGTAATGTTGGGAATCGGCGCCGACACGCGCTAATTTCCCCTTTGTTGAGAAAAGGTTGTTATTAGGCTCTCACTTGATCGACTTCAGGTAGGGAATCGAATCATAGATATAGTTCTCGTTACTCGATAAATGTTAGGGACAAGGTTTTTCTATGTAGGAATGAATGTGTTATATCGTCAGTGTTGTACGATGCTGTATGGTTGCCCTTAATGAGGCAAGATTAGTTGCCCCGTAGTTAACGAACCTTTTCAGGAACTATAATTAATTTAGTGAGTAAAAGTTGTAATGTTGTCCTTACGATAATGTGTTGAATTCTTAATTGTCGAAAGTACGTTGTTATTGTTCCCCTACATGAACAGATTGAAATGATGAATACTTGATGCATATGAAGTTGTTATGTCACTGTTGAGAAAATGTTATTATAATATTCTCCTTGGATTATGTGGGTAAGTTGTAGTTATATTGCCCGTATGAAGGTATATGAAAATGCTGTTGAGTTCTCAAGTGTAGAGACGAGGTTGTTTTTAATTGTTCTCTGCGAAAATGTGTTAGAGTCTTATTCGTAGGGACGATATTGTTGGTAGTTCTCTAATATGAACAGATTGAAGTGGTGAGTACATGATGTATGCGAAATGTGATGTTTCTGTTATGGATAATTGGTTGTAGGCGTGATGCCTTGTTGCACGATTGTTGCACAGTTGTTATTGTTGTGTTATAGTCCATAATAGTTGCATCTCATAGCATATCATTTGGCCTGGATTGGCAACGGTTGTGTCTTTAATGACAAAATAAAATTATTATGGAGAGTTGTCTCCTGAATTATTGTGGAGCGTTGTCTCCCGAATTATTGTGGAGTGTTGTCTCCCGAATTATTGTGGAGAGTTGTCTCTCGAATTATTGTGGAGAGTTGTCTCTCGAATTAGCCAACACTCCACAATAATTCGAGAAAGATTCCACAGGAGTGAGAAAGATTCCACACTGTCGGTACATGTTTTATTGTAGAACCTTTATCTGCATGATCTCTCGAATGATTCAAGTGGGGGGAAGCTTGTACTTCTCCAGGATTCTGCAAGTGTGGAATTGTAGCTCGGTGTGTGGTTGAACGCTCTTATAGTTCGGTAAGGATGGTTTGTACCCCATCATGATCTTCGGCTGTCTATTGACAAATTGAGGAACTGATCACTCTTAATCTCTTGTTGATAGTAGTTGGGATTGTGTTGGATGGGTCTGGCGTGTGTGCTAAGGCAACAGAGCGTAAGGTTGAGTATATAAAAGGTGGATAGTGACTTCTGATGATTAGTAAAGAAAGTAAGATGTGGAATGAAATATTAGTATAATTAAACCTTTAGATGTGTTGAATGACCTTCTAAGTGTGAAATTGTTGTCGTACGTCGAATTCCGAGATCGCAGCTTTTTACGGAATCAATGTTTTTACGGACAAAAGTTGGAATAGATTACGCCGTTGTGTCGGGTAATGTTAGGCCGTGATCGAGTATGCTTGTTTTATCGAATTTGATGGATTTTTGTAAATTTTTGCATTTTTGGAGATTTGAGGATTTAAGATTCGGATTGAAATCAGAAGTCGTAGATTTCACGTTTGATGGTTCTAAATCACTAACATATGTTTGGTATGAATGAGTGTGTGGTTGTTTCGAAGAAAATAATTGAATCGGTCGGATTTTCGGGCGAAAATGCTCAAACCCGTAGCAGTCTTTATGCAGAAAAATTCTGTTTTGGAGAAACTTCGAAAATTCATATCTCTTGATCCGTAAGTCGGTTTTAGTCCCTGTTCGAAGGGTTGGAAAGCTAACAAGATGCTCTTTCTAGGAAAAATTGTTTTGAGGCCTGTACCTGGTTCAATTATAGAAGAAACTTGGAAACGTATCGTGTGCTGATTTTTGCCGAACCCGACAGGACCATTTGTTGCGTTTTGTGATGCTTTGTTGATATGATTGGGAGGTATGTTAAGTGAAACTTCAGAGAGTTTTGGTTATGCTTTGAGGCAAATTGAAGTACATAAGAGGGATCACCTGACAAGTGACTTAGACTTGGTTGTTGTTGTGGTTGTATCGGAGTTAGAGGCTTCAATTAGTTAGTGTGAGACTTGGAATGTTTGGTGATCTCAAGAGCCTAAGGTATTTGCTTGAGTTGGAAGAGTTGAATACGAGGCAGAGAATAATTGGAACTCCTGAAGGGTTATGGTTTTGTGTTGAGTCACCATTCGGGTGAAGCGAACGTGGTAGCTTATGCATTGATTTGGAAATCTTTGCATATACCGATGATGATGGTGAAAAGAGTTAGGACTGATTGAGCAATTTTTATGATATGAGTTTGATTTGTGAATAGACTTCTTATGGAGTTTAGCTTAGTATGTTGGACCTTACTAAGAGTATTCTTGACGAGATTCGATAAGGTCAGAACTCTGGTTTGAGTTGGTAGATTGGTTGAATCTGAGGAATTAAAGTCGAAGGGATGATTTTCAGATTAATGGAAATAGTATCACGAGATGTCGTGATAGAGTTGTGTCCCAGATATTATTAAGTGGAATGAGAGTATTGAGGTAGATGGAGTATCCACCCCGGTGTTATGAAGTTGTAATCGGATTTGAGGAAATTATTTTGAGGGCCATAGTTGAAGAGATAAGTGGTTGAGTTTGTATATGCTGATTAGACTTGTTGGAAGTCGAAGAATAAACGTCAGAGACCGTTGGGTCCGATGCAACCGTTAAATATTCCAGAGTGGAGATCAGATAGCACTCCCATGGATTTTGTGTTGAGTTTTCCAGAGAATTCAAAGGATGTGATTTTACTTGGGTGATTTTGGATAGAATGACTAATTTGGCTCTTTTCCTAACAAGGAAGATTAATCATTCTATGTTGAAGCTAGCTGAGATTGTACAAGAGACGACTGAAAAAATCCAAAGGATCCAAGCAAGACGTGTTTTGAGAGTTACGATAGTAACTGGTGTTGGTCAGGCTTGAGGTCTCGGAAGCACACTGTGTTTTGTGATCTGTACCAGAGTGGCGCAACAGAAGCGTGGAGAAAATAACAGGTTAGATTGTTTTACCGCTGTCACTCATGGGAATTTACATGATGTGGCATGTGCCTAAGTTGAAGAAGTACATTGATTCGGATGGATGGTGTACAAGTGAAAAGTAATTTGACTGTTGAGGCGTTAATAGTTCAGGTGGATGAACGAGAAGCAACTTCGAGGTGAAGAGATTGCTTTGGTGAAAGTGGGCTGGTTGGGAGCTGTTTGATTGAGGTAATATCGAGGACGAAACTCTTTTAAGTAGGGGAGAGTTGTAACGCCCGTTCATTTTAATTAAATGATTTATGAATTATTGGTGTGCCTTTATGTGGGAGTGTGTCTGAGAGCGTTGGTGGGTGTCCTTAAAGTATAGGAAACCATTTAATAAATTATTGAGTTTGATAATAATATAATGTAATTAATAATGATGATAATTTAATAACTAGTAGTAATATTATATTATTATTATTATTATTATTATTATTATTATTATTATTACTATTATTATTATTATTATTATTATTATTATTATTATTATTATTATTATTATTATTAGTGGATGGAATAATGAGAGAAGGGAGTTATTAAGAGAATATTAAGGGTAAATGTTCTTGTAGGTTGAGAAATATTAAGGGTTAATGTTTGTCTACGCCTGCATCAATGTTTATGTCCTTAGTTTATGTAGTAATGTTGGGAATCGGCGCCGGCACGCGCTAATTTCCCCTTTGTTGAGAAAAGGTTGTTATTAGGCTCTCACTTGATCGACTTCAGGTAGGGAATCGAATCATAGATATAGTTCTCGTTACTCGATAAATGTTAGGGACGAGGTTTTTCTATGTAGGAATGAATGTGTTATATCGTCAGTGTTGTACGATGCTGTATGGTTGCCCTTAATGAGGCAAGATTAGTTGCCCCGTAGTTAACGAACCTTTTCAGGAACTATAATTAATTTAGTGAGTAAAAGTTGTAATGTTGTCCTTACGATAATGTGTTGAATTCTTAATTGTCGAAAGTACGTTGTTATTGTTCCCCTACATGAACAGATTGAAATGATGAATACTTGATGCATATGAAGTTGTTGTGTCACTGTTGAGAAAATGTTATTATAATATTCTCCTTGGATTATGTGGGTAAGTTGTAGTTATATTTCCCGTATGAAGGTATATGAAAATGCTGTTGAGTTCTCAATTGTAGAGACGAGGTTGTTTTTAATTGTTCTCTGCGAAAATGTGTTAGAGTCTTATTCGTAGGGACGATACTGTTGGTAGTTCTCTGATATGAACAGATTGAAGTGGTGAGTACATGATGTATACGAAATGTGATGTTTCTGTTATGGATAATTGGTTGTAGGCGTGATGCCTTGTTGCACGATTGTTGCACAGTTGTTGTTGTTGTGTTATAGTCCATAATAGTTGCATCTCATAGCATATCATTTGGCCTGGATTGGCGACGGTTGTGTCTTTAATGACAAAATAAAATTATTGTGGAGAGTTGTCTCCCGAATTATTGTGGAGCGTTGTCTCCCGAATTATTGTGGAGTGTTGTCTCCCGAATTATTTTGGAGAGTTGTCTCCCGAATTATTGTGGAGAGTTGTCTCCCGAATTATTGTGGAGAGTTGTCTCCCGAATTATTGTGGAGTGTTGTCTCCCAAAATGGTACCACATGCATATGCACAGTTGAGTTGCATTGTTGAGTCACATTGTTGAGTTGCGTTGTTGAGTTGTTTTGATGAGTTGCTGAGGTATGATGATAATTGTTGTGGTTATGAATAAAGGGTGGTTGTAGTTTATTATTACTAATATTTATGCGAACTGCTGGAATTATAATGTTGTGATAATATTCTGACATGACTTTTATCATGCCTTATGTTATGTTGTTGATATCTCACCCTTTACGCTGTATGTTACCTCCATTGGTGGTAATTTGCAAGTAACTCAGAAGAAAGTGTCGCTTTATGTTTAAGGTCGTTGGTCGCTCTGATACGTAGCACTCTGGGGGGATGAACGATTAATGTTATTGTTTTAATTGAATTCCTTGTTGCTGAATTTTATTAAGTACTATGGTGAATAGATTGGTTGTTTCTGATAATGCTAAATGTTGCTTGGATGTATAGCTGTTTTAGTAAATTGATGCAAGATAATTACTTACTGAATTTTCAATGAAATATAGTTGTTGAATTTATCATGAGTTGTTGAAAGTTTATTAAGTTCCGCTGCAAAATAAAAGGGTGTTTTATTATTAAGATGCTGAGCATGTTGTCGTTACTTGTTCATCCAAAAATCTGTGCTATGTATGATACTTGTAATACCCCAAATTTTGCCCTAAGATTTGTCGTCGCATTTCATTGCATTTAATTCAATTACTAACAAATTTGTGTAGTCGTTTGACTTTTTGCAGGTAAATATCATATGGCATGTATTTTTTTTCTAAAAAGTAAAAATGACACAATTGGCAAGAGGACATGTGTAAGGAGTTGTGAGTGTGAGAGGTTGAGAGTTCGAATCTCACCTTAGTCACTTTTTGTTTTTTATTATTTTTACTCTAAATGTTTCTATCTCTCATTAAAAAATAACAAAAATAGTTTTTTATTATTATTTAATTATTATTTTCGTATTTTAATTAAATCATTTTTTAAAATATTATTTTTTTTCACTTTTTTCTAAATTATTCATAAAAATATCCAAAAAATCATAAAATAAAAAATATTAGAAAAAAATTTTGTTCTTTTTATAATATTTTTTATTTTAGGAATCAATAGGATTATTAGTTTTTATTTTAAGTTTATTTTAATTATTTTAAATTATTTAAATTTTATTTTTTCTTAACTAATTATTTAGTTTGGGCTTTAAAATGGGCTTTAGGGACATTATTGATAATTTGGTGTTAACCCTAATTTGTTCCCTATATATACATGTGTTGCCTTGTTGAAAAAAGGGGAGAATGAAAAAAACCTAAGAGGAGTGAGTGTCGTTTACCGTTATTTCTTTTTCTTCATCTATTACTGTTGTTTCTTTTTCTTCATCTTTTACCGTTATTTCTTTTTCTTCATCTTTTACCGTTGTTTCTTTTTCTTCATCTTTTACCGTTATTTCTTTTTCTTCATCTATTACCGTTATTTCTTTTTCTTCATCTATTACTGTTACGTTTATATATTTATAATTTTTAAATTGTTAGAGTTTATATATATATATATATATATATATATATATATATATATATATATATATATATATATATATATATATATATATATATATATATATATATATATATATATATATATATATATATATATATATATATATATATATATATATATATATATATATAAGATTAATTTTTGATCGAATTATATCGATACGATGTTTGCACATTTGTGTGCATGACGCATGACATTTGTGTTAGTTCGATCTGGTTGCGATGATCGCATTTTTGTGTGAGCAATAATACTGTTTTTTTGCTTAATTTCTTTTTCTTTGCGATAAATTTTGTTTCGTCCGATTTAGATCTGGTTGCGATGAGCGCAGTTCTGCTTTAGCAACATTGTTGGGTTATTTGGCACATTTAAAATTCATTATTGCTTTATTATTATTATTATTATTATTATTATTATTATTATTATTATTATTATTATTATTAGTATTATTATTATCATTATTTATTATTATTATCATTATTATTATTATTATTACTATTATTATTATTATTGTTATCATTAATTTATTAAAACTTGTTATAATATAAAAATCTCTTTTTTTAAATAAATAACTTTATCATCTTTTCCAAATTAATATGAAAACCTATTATTTTTAAGAAAAACTTTTTTTTAGATAAATATAAAATAATAACTAAAATCTTTTTTTAAAATAATAACTAGAACCGTTTTTAAAAAAAATATATAATAATAACATTAAACCTTTTTTTTAAAAATAAAACCTTTTTGTTAGATAATTAAATTAAGACTATTTTTGAAAAGTTTTTTTTAATAATATTAAAACCTCTTTTTTAACTTAAATCAAAAGCTTTTTTATATATCACAAATAAACAACAAAGAATATCTATAACTTTCGCACTTCCGTTTCATAACTCGTCTGATTACTGTCTGACTCTGTCTACTAACCTTGTGTATTCAATGTGCAGCTTGTTACGTTGCTATTAGCTATTTTAATGTGTTTTTCAATTCAAGTTGTATTATAATTGTATCTGTTTCTCATTTGTAACTTCGCGAACAAATTATCGCGTTTACCTTTCCGCACTTTAATTTCTGCTGTTTGTATGGTTTAAATTCGCGCATTTGCATCGTTAATTTGTCCCATTGCATTCCTCCGAAGGATTAGGTCTAGCCGTTTGGCCGCCACGCCAATAGTCCTCAAAACTTCAAACCCTTACAAACCCTAACTTTTCACAAATGTCTCGCCATGGACAAAATTACAAAACTACCCCTAGCTTTAGGTCAAAGAGTCGCCGCACTCATTTTAGGGTTTCCCGCCGCGGAATCCCTAACCTAACCCTAATGCACTTAACAATTTATAACATAGAGATCGGAGTTTAAGACTCCATGTAAGCGTGTCCTTAAGATGCGTTTATTCCCCTTGAGACCTTGACCACAGTCAAGAAGTCTCTAACCTCCCTTTTGAGGGGAACTACAGTTACTCTGATTCCATTCCCGTAAGGATATGTAGGCACAAGATGCGATGTCTTGCCGAGTAAACTTAGAATTAACCCCTAGGTCTTTTTTAATTTTCAATCCTTTGTATATACCCTAAAGCAAAATAATTAATGAAATAAATAAAAAAAATAAACAAAAGGTTCCCGTAGAGTACTACGGAAGTTTAGGGTGCTAATACCTTCCCTAAATTTAACCAACCCCCGAACCTTAGATCTCTCCCTTTTAGGTTTTTCCTTTCTTTAACCTTTCCTTCGGATAAATCAAAGACCGGTTGTAAATGAATTAAGATTCAAGTTAATCAATAGCTTGACATCCAAATTTCACCGCAACAATACTGAATGAATAATTGCAAGTGTATGGTTTCTGTTCAAGTTGAAGTGTAACATCTCTGATGCGTCCAGTTTTTGTGAGTGTGACGGTCGTCGCGACTCCATGACGATCGTCATGCAGTCTGTTTTTATGAACTCTGATATTTCTGTTGTTTTTCTTAATTATCCGTCGGGTTAGAATGGAGTGTTACATAAGTCCTTTGATATGATTACTTTCTGATCACACGGTCTGAAGCTTGGGGTACCATGGACCTTGGTTGACTCATCACATTGGATCCCTACGTTTTTATTTATTTTTTTGTTGTTGATGGACTTTATTGCTGTTTGCGCCCCCCTGATGGGCCCAACTTTATTTTACACATTACTGGGTTGCTTTCTGCACCCCCAGCCCTTTGTTATTTTTATTTTATTTTCTTTTTGTTTTTATTTTATTTCTGTTTAGATTTAAATCATTTTAAAATACTTCCAAGAGTGTTAAAATTCCACAAAAATATGTTTTGGACTCCTTGAGATGTCCTCTGATTTTAGAAAAAAATTATTTTATTTTATGAATTATTTTTCAATTAAAAATGGAATTTAACATGGGAAGTGTTTTATTTGACCTAAATCTTGACATGTTTTGGTTTTTATTTTATTTCTCTCATTTCCTTTTGATCTAATGAATAAAATTCAATCCTCATATCAATGATGAGTTGATGAATTTTTTAGGATCATTTTGCCCCTGTTGGTTGACTTTTGAGTTGACTTTTGATGCACTTCATTTGACCCTAAACAATCCTCCTTTACATTGGAGCACCCTTATGAATCAATTTCTATAGTGATGTTGTGAAGTGATTTTGATTGTGATCTTTTGGCCTCTGGTTGCCAACATGCTTATGAGCTTCTTGCATTTTATTTGATAATTTTTGAATCATTTTCCTAATTTTAGGGTAACTTGAAAGTCAAGTTACCCAAAGGGAGGTTCATACATACATCTTGACCTAGTATGACTTGGATATGAAAATTTTGGATCCTTTGAGCTCTCAATGCCTATTGATTCATGTTGTTAACATGTTAAGGATGATATTTGCTTATTTTTAGGTCACTATATTGTATTTTGCTTTTTCCTTTGATTGCTTGCTTTTGAGTTTCCAATTAGGGTTTCTATGTGAAACATGCTTGCTTTCCTTTGGGAATTTGCTTGCATTTCCTTGTGGCTGACTTGCTTTTTCTTTTGAGAAATTTTATTTCATATCCTTTGTTGTCCAATGACTTTGGAATCTCAATTAAGGTAGCTTATGTTAGAACACAGATTGGTTCTTAATAATATCTCTATGTTTTGATGATAACTATTATGAAATTTTGTAATTAAGAATTATATACTCTAAAATTTGCTTGAGAGTGTTTGCTGCAGATATCAAAATAATTATCACTCCAGAAGCAAATCATAACTGAACATAAGAAATTTGCTAGACTCTGAAGCACCAGATGCAACCATTAGAAGATTCTGAATGCTGCCAACAGAAGATCCTGAGCATAGCCTCCAGAAGGATCTGAAGCAGAAGCTCCAGAAGAATCTGAAGCAAGTCAGAAGCATCTGAACCAAAGAAGAATTCTGTATGAAGAGTTTTCAAAGCATAGTTACTACAGAAGATTCTAAAAGTACTAAAGCTGCCAGTACTGAGGATCTGACTCAAATATGCTCTGAACTTGAACATGCTAAAAGCACAGCTGCTGCAGAAGACTCTGATTCAGCAAAACTCTAATCAACATCAGAAGGCTCTGATCAAAGTAGACTCTGATGAATCTTGCTGAAATTTGAAGAAGAAGAATTCAAAGATTATGTCTGTTGGAATAATTCAAACGACTCTTTCCTTATTTATGTTAGACACAAGAACACAGACAAAAAGGATTTCTCTGTGCTTTCTTCTTCTAGGAAAGGTCAATTGATGTGAAGACAAAAAGGCTCAGACCTTTTAGACACTCTTCTAAACGTGAAGCTCTCCTTGGATCAGCTGCCTATAAAAGCAAGTCTTCACCCATCTTCTTCAGTTGACGTTTTATCTGAAAGAAATCAATATTCAAAGCTCTCATACTATTCATATTCTTTCTAAGAATTAATTTCTTTGTTCTTAATATTTAAGTGAAAAATCACAGTTGTGATAAAGCTTTTTAGAAGCAATTTAAACACTTGTATTTGTTATTACATTTGATTGTAAACCTTGAGAAGATCCAGTTAGGATCAGTAGTTCTTGAGAAGACTTTGAACAGTTGTTCTTAGTCCTTACTATTGTAATCAGTTGATTAAATAGTGGATTAAGTCCTTGATTGAGAAAGGCAAATCACTCTAGGAAGGGTGGACTGGAGTAGTTGAGTTCAACGAACCAGGATAAAAATACTTGAGTTTTTATTTCTAAGTTTTTACCTTCATACTTATTCAACCCCCCTTCTAAGTATTTTCTCACCTTCAGTTGGCATCAGAGCTCCGGTTCTGTGTGTGCTACCACTTCACAGTGACAGTAAAGATCCAGTGAGAAAAACTTTGATATATATTTGGTTGTTACTATGACTGATAATACTATGTCTAACGTTAGCAACAAATATGAAGAAAGGGACAGAATCAGCACTAAACCCCCTATGTTTGATGGGGAGAAATTTGATTACTGGAAAGACAGGATTGAAAGTTTTTTCCTTGGATATGATGTTGATTTATGGGATCTGGTCATAGATGGATATGTTCATCCCACTGATGGGAATGGCAAGAAAATAGACAGAAAATCTATGACAGATGCTCAGAAGAAGGAATTTAGAAATCACCACAAGGCCAGAACAATATTGTTGAATGCAATATCTCACACTGAGTATGAAAAAATTACAAATAGGGAAACTGCATTTGACATGTTTGAATCCTTAAAGATGACTCATGAGGGAAACTCTCAAGTCAAGGAAACAAAGGCTCTGGTTCTGATCCAGAAGTATGAAGCCTTCAAGAAGGAAGACTCTGAATCTGTTGAAGCTATGTTCTCCAGATTTCAAATACTTACAGCTGGACTAAAGGTTCTGGATAAAGGATACTCTATTGCTGATCATGTGAAAAAGATCATCAGAAGCTTACCTACCAGATGGGGACCTATGGTGACAACGCTGAAAATGGCTAAAGATCTGAACAAGATCTCCTTGGAGGAACTGATCAGTTCACTAAGAAGTCATGAAATTGAACTTGAGGAAGATGAACCTCAAAAGAAAGGTAAATCTATTGCTTTAAAATCTAATAAATCTGCTAAAGCATTGCAGGTAATAGAGGAAAGCTCTGAAGAATCCTCATCTGAAGATGAAGATGAACTATCCATGCTGTCCAGAAGAATAAACAAACTCTGGAAGCATAAAGGAAAGAAGTTCAGAAACTTCAGGAAGCCTGACCAAAGAAAAGAATCTTCTGGACACAGAAGATCTGGCAAAAAGGAGGTTGTCTGTTATGAATGTAAAGAACCTGGACATTACAAAAATGAATGTCCAAAGGTGCTGAAAGAAAAGCCTAAAAGAAAATTTGATAAGAAGAAAAAGGTTCTAATGGCCACCTGGGATGATTCAGATACATCTGAATCTGAATCTGAGTCAGAAGAGGAATGTGCCAATGTAGCTTTGATGGCAGACATAGAAGATCAGGAGGAAGGAACTTCAGGATCTGAATCTGACTCTGAATCTGACTCTGACGCTGAAGAGGTAATGGCTAAACTCACTAAAGAAGAACTTATCAAAGTGTTATCAAAAGTTCTGAAAAGCTATAACAATATTAAGCTCAAATACAAGAAGCGTCAAAGCAATCTTGTATCTGCGAATAATATTCTCAAATCAGAAGTAGCTGAGCTAAATGAAAAGAACTTAAAATTGAAAAATGATTCTGAATTAGCTCAACAAAACTCTGATTCTGAAATTGAATCTGAATGCAAAAATATTTTGGAAAAATATGATTATAGCTTTCAGAAGTTTCTTGCCAAAAGCATAGACAGAAGCAAAATGGCTTCTATGATCTATGGAGTTAGCAGGAATAACAGAAAAGGAATTGGATATGAATCTTCCTCTGGAAAGGATTTAAATCCAAAACATGTTGGTAAAATTATCATCAAAAAGACTCCTTTATATTCCCACTTTAAATTTGGTCACTTGAATGATATTGAACAAACACGCTCTGAAAAGAATATTCATGTGTTTAAATCTAAGGCTAGTCAGAATAAACCTTATGTTGAAAAACAGAAGTTTAGACAAACCTTCAGAACAACTAACCCTAAAGGACCCAAGAAGATCTGGGTACCTAAAAGTAAAATAATTCTTGTTGCAGATGTTCTTAGCAGCAAGGTCAGGACGCCAATCATGGTACCTGGACTCTGGATGCTCACGACACATGACAGGAGAAAGGTCTATGTTCCAAAGTCTGGAGCTTAGATCTGGAGGTGATGTGAAATTTGGAGGGAACCAGAAGGGCAAGATCATTGGATCTGGCACCATTGGAAATGGTAAACTTCCCTCTATTACTAATGTTTTACTTGTTGAAGGGTTAAAGCATAACTTATTGTCCATAAGTCAATTAAGTGACAATGGTTATGATATTACCTTTAATCAAAAATTTTGTAAAGCTATTAGTCAAAAGGATGGCTCTATCCTATTTAGTGGTAAGAGGAAAAACAACATTTATAAAATAAATATTTCAGAACTTAAGGTTCAGAATGTTAAATGCCTCTTGTCTGTTAATGAAGAGCAATGGGTCTGGCACAGAAGATTGGGGCATATTAATATGAGACGTATATCTCAGATTAATAAACTTAATCTTGTCAGAGGACTTCCTAATCTGAAGTTTACCTCAGATGCTCTTTGTGAAGCATGCCAAAAAGGGAAATTTTCAAAATCATCTTTTAAATCAAAAAATGTTGTTTCTACTTCCAGACCACTAGAATTACTTCATATTGATCTGTTTGGACCAGTGAAAACTGCATCCATCAGAGGCAAGAAGTATGGATTAGTCATAGTTGATGACTATAGTAGATGGACATGGGTAAAGTTCTTAAAACACAAGGATGAGTCACATTCTGTGTTCTTTGACTTCTGCAAGCAAGTCCAGAATGAAAAAGATTTCAAAATTATAAAAGTCAGAAGTGATCATGGTGGTGAATTTGAAAATAAATATTTTGAAAAATATTTTAATGAAAATGGCATTGCTCATGATTTTTCCTGTCCTAGAACTCCACAAAAAAATGGGGTTGTAGAGAGGAAAAATAGAACTCTGCAAGAAATGGCCAGAACCATGACCAATGAGACTAATCTGGCAAAACACTTTTGGGCAGAAGCAATCAACACAGCCTGTTACATTCAGAATAGAGTGTCTGTAAGACCTCTTCTGGAAAAGACTCCATATGAACTGTGGAAGAACAGAAAGCCCAACATTTCATATTTTCATCCTTTTGGATGTATTTGCTATATGTTAAATACTAAAGAAAATCTGAACAAGTTTGATTCCAAAGCACAGAAGTGTTTCATGCTTGGATATTCTGAACGCTCTAAAGGCTACAGAGTATACAACACTGAGACACAGATTGTGGGAGAATCTATTCATGTTAGATTTGATGATAAGCTTGGCAGTAAAAAGCCAAAGCAGTCTAAAAACTCTGCAGATAGAGAAGTTGTCTTCACAGACTCTGAAGGATCAGAGGCAGACAAAGCTCAAGTGAAGGAACCAGAAGCAACGCCAGATGCCATTCCTTTAACTTCTCAGATGAACAATTTAAACATTTCTGAAGAATCAACTGTTAGAGGATCATCTTCCAGAATCAAAGCTTCTCATCCAGAGAATGTTATTATTGGAAAGAAGGATGATCCTATCAGAACAAGATCCTTTCTAAGATCATCTGAAGCATCATTATTTGGATTGGTGTCAGTAATTGAACCAACTTCTGTAGATGAAGCTCTGCAAGACAATGATTGGATTATTGCCATGCAAGAAGAGTTAAATCAATTCACCAGAAATGATGTGTGGGATTTAGTTCAAAGACCAAAAGGATTCAATATAATTGGAACTAAATGGGTCTTCAGAAATAAGCTTAATGAGAAAGGAGAAGTGGAAAGAAATAAGGCAAGGCTTGTTGCTCAAGGGTACAGTCAACAAGAAGGTGTTGATTATACTGAAACTTATGCTCCAGTGGCAAGGTTAGAATCTATATGCCTTCTTATTTCATTTGCTGCACAAAATAACATCACTCTGTATCAGATGGATGTTAAAAGTCCTTTCTAAATGGTATTATAGAAGAAGAAGTTTATGTCCACCAACCTCCTGGTTTTGAGAGTGAAAAATTTCCAGATCATGTTTTCAAACTAAAGAAATCTCTGTATGGTTTAAAACAAGCTCCCAGAGCTTGGTATAAGAGATTGAGCAATTTTCTTCTGGAGAAAAATTTCATCAGAGGCAAAGTGGACACAACACTCTTTTGTAAATCATTTAAGAAAGATCTTCTAATTTGTCAAATTTATGTGGATGATATAATATTTGGATCTACCAATACTATGTTGGGAAAGGAGTTTGCTCAATGTATGTAGGCAGAATTTGAAATGAGCATGATGGGAGAACTGAGATTCTTTCTGGGAATTCAAGTCAACCAAACCCCAGAGTGCACTTACATACATCAGACCAAATATGTTAAAGAACTTCTGAAGAAATTGAACATGACTGATAGAAAGCTGGCCAAGACTCTCATGCATCCAACCAGTTCACTAGGCAAGGAAGAGGTAAGTAAGAAAGTAGATCAGAAACTCTACAGAGGTATGATAGGATCTCTTCTTTACTTAACTGCTTCTAGAACTGACATATTGTTCAGTGTATGCCTGTGTGCTAGATTCCAATCAGATCCTAGAGAATCACACTTGACAGCTGTCAAGAGGATTCTAAGGTATCTAAAAGGTACTTCTAATGTGGGTTTGTGTTACAGAAAATCTGATGATTTCAAATTAGTTGGATTATGTAATGTTGACTACGCTGGAGACAGAGTGGAAAGAAAAAGTACTTCTGGAAGTTGTCAATTTCTAGGAAGAAATCTAATCTCTTGGTATAGCAAGAAGCAACCCACAATTGCATTATTAACCACAGAGGCAGAATATATTGCTGCTGCTGGATGTAGCACTCAGATGCTCTGGATGAAAAGTCAGCTAGAAGATTATCAGATATTTGAAAGTAACATTTCTATTTTCTGTGATAATACTTCTGCTATATGTTTGTCTAAAAACCCCATTTTACACTCTAAGGCAAAACATATAGAAATTAAGCATCATTTCATCAGAGACTATGTTCAGAAGGGAATCATAAATTTAGCCTTTGTTGATACAGATCATCAATGGACAGATATTTTCACAAAACCCCTTGTTGAAGATAGATTCAAATTTATTCTGAAAAATATTGGTATGGATTTTTGTTCAGAATGATATTTGTCAGAAGCAAATTTTAACAGATGCAATAATGCCTAATGCTCTGAAGTATTTCTTCTGGTTACTTATTCATTTTCCTTAATTATTTTCTTGTGAAACTCTGAACTAACAATCCTCAGAGGATCTGAACGTTTGTTAACATTTCATTTCTCAAGAGAATTCAGAAGCACATGCAAGCAAACACGTGTCACTCCAAATCTGCAAAGGTGGCGTGTACACTACTGAAGAGACGTTTGAGGTGAAGTTTGAATAGTGAAAATCTTGATTTCCCCCCCCCCCCCCCCCCCAAATGTTAGAATCAATAAATGCTTGAAATGATTTTTGTTCTTTTCATTAAATGCTTTGTGTGAACGTGCTTTATCTGACTGTTTGTATGCCTAAGTGTTTAGTATAAATACATCATTTCTCACCATTTTCACACTTTTCACATCTCAAACCTTTTATGCATTTTTGTCTTCTTTTCTCTCTTCACAAAAACCCTAAGCGTTTGACAAACTCATCTTCAATGGCAACTTTATCATCAACTGCTGCACAATTTCAATCAACCATGGCTGCAGTTACTTCTGCAAATATGGGTGTGACTTCTTATACACCACCAAAGAGAACATTGTTAACACCTGTTGAAAAACTGGAGGTTCTCTGTGAATCAATAGTGGAATTTGATTCACTGGCTGAGAATGGGTTTGAGTTTCGCTCCATCATAGATGCTCAAGGATGGGTGAAGTATTTTGACAGACTTTTTGGACCAGTCTACCCCCTTCTGGTAAAAGAATTCTGGATACATGCTTCTGTATACCCTAAATTCATTTTATCTTCTGTTCTGGGAAAAGAGATAATCATAACAGAAGATCTAATCAGGAAACTCATTGGTTATGAGGAAACAGATGGAGTATCACACTTGCCAGCTGGGCGTGTAGATATGGATGAAGTATATGAGGACTGTTGGACAAGCTTCTAATAAGTTCAAAGATCTGAAGCCTGACTACAAGATCTGGGCTAAGATTTTCATGGGATGCATTCATCACAGAAAGTCTACAAACTCTCCAGACTATGTCAACAATGAACAGCTCTACTTTATGTATTGCTTAAGTCAGAGCACCAAGGTAGATCTTCCATATATTCTGTTTATGCACTTATGGAATCATATAAATGCCTCTAGAGAATATGTGAAAGAAAAAGGTCAGAAGATCAGAACTTAGATTCCTTTTGGAAGGTTAATTTCAGATCTTCTAACCGAAAATGGACTTGTAACTGCTCTGTATGCTGCTGGAGTCACAGATGAACTGGAATTCATTCTTGGAAAGCCTCTGAATGCCAAAAGTCTTCAGAGACTAAAAATAGTAGAAGAACTCACAACAACACCCAAGAAGCTGAACATCACTGAACTTAGTCAGAAGAGAATCCCAGTAGATGACTACCCTATGTTCTATGCTGAAGAACCAAGGGAAACTGTAGTAAGATATATTGATGATTGCAAGGAAGAAGGAAAGCCTATTCCTGCAGATATTATAAAGAGAGCAAGGGAACCATTGCCTGTTGTAGTAGAAGAGACACCAAGAAAGAGAAGTCAATCAGAAGCAGAAGCTGCACCTGTTCAGAAGAAGCCCAAGGTTGCCCAGAAGCCTCAGAAGCTGCTAAAGAGGAAAGAATCTGGAGACACTCCTTCTGTTCCTGCTAAACGCATCAAGATTAAAGGTACCAAATCTTCTGTATCTTCTGCAAATACTATTGTTATAAATGATTCAACTTTTAAGTCTATTCCAAAACCACCCTCTACACAACAATAATCTGTTACTGCTCCACCTCATGTTTCTGTTCCATCTCCTTAAAAATCATCTAATCCTATTTCAATCTCACCTGTAAAACAATCATCTGTACCAAAATCAACAACAACAAAACCAAAAATTCAGACTCCACAACCAGAAATACCAACAAAACCATCTGCACCACAAAAACCACAATCAGAACAACAACTCAAAGAAAAGCCATCTGAACAACAACAACAACCACAAGAAAAACAATCTGAACCACAAACACAACAACAAGAAAAACAACCAGAAAAACCATCATCCATCTTATCTGAACCCATTGCATCTATTCCAGTTACCTCTAAACCAATAAAAGTTACATCTGATCCACCCACATCAGAACCACCTTCATCTGAACCCCCATCAAAACCTTCTGAAAATCCTTCAGAATCAACCAACCCATCTGGAACCAATATCCCTGAGACAGAGGTTCTTGATGTTACACCTCTAAAAACTGTCTTTCAAGTGTCTTCTACCTCTTGCACACCAACCATATCATCCAATTCCTCAGAATCTGATATACACCCAGATTTTCTGATATCCCCCTCTCACAGAGATTCTGAGGTAAACTAACCAGAACCCCCTGTATCTTCTGAAGTTCTTATTCCAGATCCTACTCCCACACCTAAACCATCATCTGAAATCCTCATTCCAAATCCTATCCCAACATCTACACCAAGAACATCTGTAACTTCTGCCTCGTGCGAACAATTCTCATCTTATCTTCACAACCTTTCCTATGGATTCAAACTCAAAGATTTCTGTGACAGAGTTGAACCATCTGACCCTATCACTCCTTTCAAACCCAAACTTACAATCATTCTACCATCTGTGCTTCTAACTTATATTAAATCAATGTCAGAAGTAGGTTCATTAGATACAATATCATACTCTGCTAAATCTGCAAAAGCTGTTACTTCTGCTAAACCTGCTTCATCTGATAAACCTGCTAATTCTGATGAACCTGATACTTCTGAAAAACCTGCTAAATCTGCTTTCCAACCTTATTCTAATAAACCCTTTGATGTGGTTTCCTATCACACCAAAGCAAAACCAAATCTGTTGAATGCCTTAAACAGATCAAAACCTGACAAATCCCCTGAAATTCCTTTCATACCCTACTACCCTCCTCCTCTGATCTCCATTCAAAAATCCATATTTCCACCTACTCCCCAACCAAAGCCAATAACCTTGGAAACTCTGTTAAACCCCAGACCTAGACTAAATGTTGATCATTTATTTACATGTTTTTTGCAAGAAATACAAAAGTATTTAGGTACTGTACAGAGGAAGTGTTCAGCAACAATGGATGCAAAGGAATATGATGTTATTTGGAATGGCTTCATAAACAGATCCAACACTGTAGCATCAAATCTGAAGAACATATGTTCTGATGATGCGAAGCTCAGATTTGCTGAAGCTGCTAGAAGTCTGTTCTGGACTGTTAAGAGATCTGGACCACTGCTTCTTACAGATGCTCCTTCATCATCAGAAGAGAATACTGAATCTGCATCTGAAGACAACCCTCTGGCCATGACTCTGATAGAACATCCTTCTGGCGCTACTTCTCCAAGCTCTAAAGCCCCTATGGAAATTGACTCTGTTCAAGCTTCAGAAACTATTCAACCTTCTTCATCTGAGATTAAGAAAGAACATCCAGATCTTGAGGATAAGATTGCAGTTCTGGAAGCTGGTCAATCAGAAATCAAGTCATGGATGGCTAAACAAGATAAGAAGTCTGAAGACATGACTCAGTGGATGTCCCAACAGGATCAGAAGAATGAAACAATGGCTAAGTGGATGTCAAAACAAGAACAATCCTCTTCTGAGATCACGGATCTGTTGAAGATGCTTTTGTCAAAACACTCTTAGTTTATTTTTTTTTCATTCTGATGTTTGCATATGTATTTTTGAATATCTTCTGATGTGTGTACTCTTGCTCTGAATTGAATGAATGAATGTTTCAAAGTTTTCTCCACTTGATTTATCTCATTTACTGTTTCCTTTTATTTGTCTTTTCAAAGTTATTACTTTTTGCTTATGACAAAAAAGGGGGAGAAAATATAGATCTGAACTGTTTAATTAAACTTCACCAGAATGAAACTTCAGACATATCTATTTTATCTAACATTAAATCTGAGTATTTCAGAACATTCGATAAGTACACTCTGTAAAAGAAACTCTGAGACTCTCAGATCATTTGACAATTATCAAACTCAGACTCTGAAATTTGCAAGACACTCTGAATTTCAAATGTTAAAGAACTATCAAGCTCTAACCCTGAAAATTACTCAAGACAAAAGGGAAGTTTCTATTCCTTACTTGTATTTAATTCAGGGGGAGATTCATCATCTCAGGGGGAATTATAATTATTATATTTTCAATTAAACAAAATTTCTGATGTTTTTGTCATCATCAAAAAGGGGGAGATTGTTAGAACACAGATTGGTTCTTAATAATATCTCTATGTTTTGATGATAACTATTATGAAATTTTGTAATTAAGAATTATATACTCTAAAATTTGCTTGAGATGTTTGCTGCAGATATCAAAATAATTATCACTCCAGAAGTAAATCAGAACTGAACATAAGAAATTTGCTAGACTCTGAAGCGCCAGATGCAACCATTAGAAGATTCTGAATGCTGCCAACAGAAGATCCTGAGTGTAGCCTCCAGAAGGATCTAAAGCAGAAGCTCCAGAAGGATCTGAAGCAGAAGCTCCAGAAGAATCTGAAGCAAGTCAGAAGCATCTGAACCAGAGAAGAATTCTGTATGAAGAGTTTTCAAAGCATAGTTACTACAGAAGATTCTGAAAGTACTAAAGCTGCCAGTACTGAGGATCTGACTCAAATATGCTCTGAACTTGAACACGCTAAAAGCACACCTGCTGCAGAAGACTCTGATTCAGCAAAACTCTAATCAACATCAGAAGGCTCTGATCAAAGTAGACTCTGATGAATCTTGCTGGAATTTGAAGAAAAAGAATTCAAAGATTATGTCCATTGGAATAATTCAAACGACTCTTTCCTTATTTATGCTAGACACAAGAACACAGACAAAAAGGATTTCTCTGTGCTTTCTTCTTCTAGGAAAGGTCACTTGATGTGAAGACAAAAAGGCTCAGACCTTTTGGACACTCTTCTCAACGTGAAGCTCTCCTTGGATCAGCTGCCTATAAAAGAAAGTCTTCACCCATCTTCTTTAGTTGACGTTTTATCTGAAAGAAATCAATATTCAAAGCTCTCATACTATTCATATTCTTTCTAAGAATTAATTTCTTTGTTCTTAATATTTAAGTGAAAAATCACAGTTGTGATAAAGCTTTTTAGAAGCAATTTAAACACTTGTATTTGTTATTACATTTGATTGTAAACCTTAAGAAGATCTAGTTAGGATCAGTAGTTCTTGAGAAGACTTTGAACAGTTGTTCTTAGTGCTTACTATTGTAATCAGTTGATTAAATAGTGGATTAAGTCCTTGATTGAGAAAGGCAAATCACTCTAGGAAGGGTGGACTGGAGTAGTTGAGTTCAACGAACCAGGATAAAAATACTTGAGTTTTTATTTCTAAGTTTTTATCTTCATACTTATTCAACCCCCCTTCTAAGTATTTTCTCACCTTCAGCTTGGTCCCTCCTTTGGAGGTACTTGAAGTATGCTTAAAAATGATGAACCCAAGAGGACTTCTTTGTGCTTTCTTATACACCTTTCTTGTGATGTTTATGGTTGAGTTCACATTATGAGTTCCTTGTTGTCCTCATATATCCTCCAATCCTCACTTTGTTTTAGGTCTTCTTTGCCTTTCATTTTTGTTTATGTTTTGGCATTATGGTTGATGTTGTTTGGTTTAGGCCATTTCATCCCATTTTTGATGCTCTTGTGTGTTTCTTTTGATGCATTTCTTGTTCCTTTCATCTCTTGTATTTGTCACATTGTTGCATGAGGTTGAGATGAGCTTGTGGAGGCTACTGCCCCACACCAATTTCCTCCCTCACTTGCATTCCATGTTTGCATTCTTGCATGTTTATGTTGTTTCCTGTTGTTTCTTTCGTCTCCTTTCCCTTAGGACCTCTAATCTCTCTTGTTCAAAGGAGGTTATGATAGACATTAGGATCTTAACCATGTATGATTACATTAGGTAGCATTCCTTTATCTCAATCTTAGGATCACCATTGCATGACAAATTTAGGTTTGGATTTAGTCCCCCTTTAGTGTCCTTTCTCTTCTCATCTCAAAACAATCATAAAATACCTAATAAAGGTTAATGATTATTGTGCGTTACGAGCCTTAAGCACTTAGGAAAGGGTTGTTGAGGAGTTTCTCTTCAATGGCTTGAATGTTTAGTATATGAATTGCAAACCATTCAAAAACACTTCTTCTCTAAAAAACACAAAAACAAATCATTCAAACTTCTTTTTGCCCCTTGGGGCCTTTAATCTTGGAAAATCATTTTCATAAGGAGAGTTTTGTTAACTCTTAGTTCTATCGCAAACGGTAACGCCTAAGTCTCCAATGGTCGAGCTGCATACACCAAACTGCTAGAACTACTTGTTAACCCTACTTGGGCCTAAAAAACAGTTGAACAAACTTGTGTTCCCTTTTAGCCCGAACTACGTTTACTCTGATCTTTCATACCAGATGAAAGTACGTAGGCACAAGACGCGATGTCTTGGCGAGCAACCTTCCCCCTTTTTTTCACCCGTAGTTAGCCGAACTACGTTGACTCTGACTTCTCACCTCAGATGAGATACGTAGGCACAAAGCGTCGTTGCTTTACCGAGTTACTTCTTTTTCTTTTGTCCTTAAGCCTGTAGTTAGATAGTTTCAATCACCCTTTTAGATAGACAACAAGCGTGGATCCCGTCGAGTACGATGGACGTGAGGGATGCTAATACCTTCCCCTTACGTAACCAACTTCTGAACCCGAGATTTAGTTACAATGACCGATCTTATCCCTCTTTTCGTTAGGTTTTCTCTGAGCGTTTCCTTTCCCTCTCTTAGGATAAATAACGCACGGTGGCGACTCTTCTGTCATTGCCAGCCTCGATTTTCGCAGTAGCGACAGCTGGCGACTCTACTGGGGACAGGAATATCCCCTATGCGAGTCAATCCTAGCGCTTAATTGTTTATTTTTGGGTGTGTACATATGTGCTTTATCTTTATTTGCTTTCTGCATTTTACTTTCCGCATGATTCATTATTGATGTGCTGTGGGGAGGGATTGTTTCATTGAGAGATAAGCCAGACCCAAGCTTGAATATAGACTTAGCATTAGAAGTGGAAATTAGTGGTGAGCCTGTATTCTTTGCATGCACCAGCTAGCCATGAAATTTGCACTCAGACAAGATTCTCTTTGACGATTTTCTTTCTGGCCTGTTGGGCTCGAAGGAATTTTGGATCTGAGGATTGTCGACTCTGGGAACCGATCATTTGTGAGTCAGCTAAGTGAGGCCTCTTCAGGAGATAATGATGCCAAACTAGAAATGGTGAACGTATCATCATTTATTGAAAGTCTGTGACGCTAATGAACGCATAGGGTGTCAAACCTTGTTAGTGGATAGGTCCTTACCTATGAGAGGGATAGGGTTGTGCAGGAAACTCTAGCCTTCAGATCACCCGGTTCTTTACAGTTTAAATTCTTGATACCAAGGGGTCCTAATATCAGTGTTTGGTTATGACTAAAGCAAAGCGCCGGTCTTCTCAAACTACAGTACAACAATCTTGATCTCCTGTTTGCATGTGCATTTTGCATTTGCATTTGCATTTCATTAACATGTATCTGTGTTGCAGGTGCATATTTCCTCCCTGATTCTAGTTATCTTGTCCCTGTCCTGACATGGAGTCTTTGAAGAAGACGATTGCCTACAAGCTCCCTTCTCCTGATATCAGTTCCCTGTTGAGTTTGGTTGTGTTAGCAGATCAGAAAGTGAAAGGAGAGTTCAAGGAATCTTATGGGAAGTTACTCAGTTTGGTGTGTAAACCTTCAGTGTTCGAGTTGAATGGCTTATATTCTCTGCTACAATTTTATGACCCTCAGTTGAGATGTTTTATTTTTCCTGACTATATCCTGGTGCCGACCTTGGAAGAGTATGTTGCATTACTAGGAGTTCCAGTATTGGACCAGATGTCTTTTTACCATGAAGATGCTAAGCCTGATCTAGCTAGGCTTGCTGTAATTCTTCATCTTGATGCCTCAGAGTTCTCAGGAAAATTGACCAAGCTGAATGGAGTGTATGGGTTTCCTCTACCTTTTTTGGTTGACAAGGCTTTACAGTTCGCAAAGGACGGTTGTTGGATTATATTCAATGCCATTCTCGCTCTATGTATATACGGTATCATCTTGTTTCCTAACTTGCCAGACTTTGTGGATACAGATGCCTTCTATATCCTTGCTTCAGGGAATCCAATGTCAATGTTGTTAGGAGATGTTTACCATTCTATCCATTACAAGAATGAGAAGCGAAGGGGTAAAAATGTGTCTTGTTGTGTACCCATGTTGTATAGGTTGTTCTTTAGTCACCTTCCGAAGATAGGTCCATTTGTTGCTACTGCTGGCACCTCAGATTGGTCTGCTAGATTAATGGGTTTATCTGCAGAAAACATTGTATGGTTTGATCGAGATATACTTGCCGCTGAAATCATATATAGTTGCAGTGGTTTTCCGAACGTCCCGTTGGTCGAAAGGAAGAGTTGTATTAACTATAATCCCTCTTTGTTGATTAGACAGTTTGGATATGCTTTGAAGAGTCCTCCTAAAGAAGAAGAGATACAGGAATCTCTGTATCTCACAGGCTTGCTGTAAGCTGACACTTTGGTTAGAATAGAGTATGCATGGAGTAACATTCACAGACGAGGTAAGACATTGTTAGGAAAGAGCAACAATCGAGCTTATGACCCTTACATGGTTTGGATCAAAGATAGAGCTGCTAAGTCTCTGATGCCATTTCCCTCAGTTGCACCTTTGTACCCCATCATGATTGAAGAACCCACTACCGTGGATATTCAGAAATACAACCAACTGTTGCGTGAGAAAGAAGAATTGAAGAAAGCAAATGAAGAATTAGAGAAAGAAGTCATTCAACTCCGAAGCGAGAAGATTGATGTTGTCTATTCTTTCAAAAAGCATACTGAACTTGTCAACAAGCTAGGTACGGACTTGACGAAGGAGACTAGCGCCAGAGAATGCTCAGGCCGGGATTTGAACACTGTCAGTAGTGTGCTTGCTACCAAGAAGAAGGATCTAGACAAGGCTTACTTGGAGATCTCTAAGTTTGACTCAGTATGGAATGCCACGGTCACCAACAACAAAGAGCGTGAGGACAAGCTGAAACAACAGATCACCAAGTTGAAGATGCAGCTCAAAGCAAAGGACGAGAAGATTTCGATGGAAGAATCACTCAGATATAACAGTGAGCACAGATTGAGCAAAGCTATTGCAAACTTGGAGGATTGTAGATTGAGAGAGGACACAAGAGGTGCAGACTTGAGGCGTGCTTTGGAGAAGGAGCTTGGGAAGACCATGTTGATAGTCTACAGCGCACCATTAGCCGGCGAGAGCTACTCATACAGGGTCTACTCACTAGACCAGATCATCCCGAAACGCGAAAGCTGCTAGAGGATTTCTAGTCTCGGCATTCAGTTTGACTGTCTTTCTTTGTACCTTGTTGTTTTGCTTATGTATTGACCATCACCAGGATTGTTGAGTGAGGTCATCTCTATTTTGTACCTAGTTGATGTATGCACACTGTCTGTTGACCTGTTATTATATAAGGAGCTATTATTCTGTCTGCTTGTCCGTGGGGTTTTTCATGGTCGTTTCTTCTTCTGAAAACTAGAATCGAGGGGGAAATCTCCCTGTTGCATATATACATGTCTGCATTTAGCATTTTTTTGCATTGTAGGTGCATCAGGACTGTTTTCTTATCTCCTATCTTCATTTAGTTTGTTTCAGGATTGCTGATAACACAAATCACTGGTACGCGACTAGAGGAAGACAGAAAAGGATCATGGAACAGATGCAGGAAATGAGAGATAGAATGGCTCAATTTATGGAAGTAATGCAGAGTGTAGCTAGTGGACAAGACCAACTCAGGACCTTGGTGCAACCTTTAATTGCACGGGTTGATAATGACGGCGTATTACATGGAGGGACTGCTGCCAACCCACCTCTTGTTGGGACTCAGCACGCTAATAACACTATCCCCAATACTGGCGAAAATGGAAATGGCAATGGTGCTAGAAATGGGAACGCAACTGGAAACGGTAATGGACATGTTGGAACCAATGGTAATGTTGGTGGAGGCAATGGTAACACTGGATTTGGTAACATGGGAATTGGTTATGCTGGAATTACTAGTCAGGGCAATGTGTATGGGCCCGAGGCTAACGGTGCTATTCATGGCAACCTGAATCAACAGTTGATTGAGGACAGACAGGATGACATCTTCTCGGTGAGAGATTTTGGTGGTGAAACGCCTTCTGGGACTAATAGAATATTCAAGTGGTTAGAAGACAGGATAAAGAGATTTGAGAGTCAGAACTCTATGGGCCTTGATATGGCCAACCTTGGACTTATTCATGACCTAAGGATACCGCAGAAACTCAAGGTCCCTGACTTTGATAAGTACAAGGGTACTACATGTCCTAGAGTTCACTTGCGCTCGTATTACAGGAAAATGTCTGCCTACTCAGACGATGAAAAGCTGTTAATGCACTTTTTCCAGGACAGTTTGTCTGGTCCTTCCCTTGAATGGTACATGGGGTTGGAGCCTACCAATGTCCGTAGCTGGAAGGATTTGGCTGAGGCATTCATGAAACATTACCAATACAATAGTGACCTTGCTCCAAACAGGGTTCAGTTGCAAAACCTTACCCAGAGGAATAATGAATGCTTCAAAGAATACGCCCAAAGGTGGCGCGAATTGGCTGCAAGAGTTCAACCTCCGATGGTGGAGCGCGAGCTGATCGACATGTTCATGGCTACTTTATCTGGCATGTATTATGAGAAGCTTATCAACTGTATGTCTGACAGCTTTTCTGACATGATAATCACCGGGGAACGCATAGAGAATGGTATCAAAATTGGGAAGATTCAAGCAAGCGAAGGATCCTCAGCTGGAGGAGGAGGAAAGAAATTCTTTGGCAACAAAAGGCGCGAGGGAGAAACCAACTCAATATCTAGTTTTCAGGGAAGATGGAGAAATCAGCCTCATAATCAATATCATCAACAACGGGTCGCTAGCATTACGATCCCTGTACCACAACAACAACAACCACAACAACAACCGCAACAACAACAACAACAACGGCAGCAGCAGCCACCCCAACAAAATCAGCAGGGTTATCGAAGATATCCGGTTCGGCCAACAAATAGAGTATTTGATCCACCACATATGCCATATTCCCAAGTGCTCCAAACTTTATTGCAATTGCAATTGATCCAAAAGAGGACTATGGCTCCTCTGACAGGCCCACCACCACCTGACTTTGATGTGAATGCACGATGCGAGTTCCACTCTGGAGCCCCCGACCATACTATTGACAATTGCAAGGCTATCAAACATAAGTTGCAAGATCTGATTGATAGTAAAGCAATAGATTTTTCACATGATGCACCAAATGTTGTGCAAAACCCTATGCCAAATCATGGGCCGGCTAGGGTTGGTGCTGTTCTGGTAGAGGAAGGGTTAGATCTGATAACCGACATGAATGAGCTAAAAACGCCATTGAGTTTTGTGAAGGAGAAGCTGCTGAAAGGGGGAATGTTCCCAGGCTGTAGTGAAGGTTGTGTCAACTGTTTGAGTCATCCTGAGGGATGTGATGATCTGAAGAAGTGTATTCAAAGCATGATGGATGAAGGAGTGTTACAATTTGATCGGACCACTGAAAGGAAACCCGTGGAAGTAACAAAGGAAGAGCGGGATGAAGTTGCGACGATTTCAATCCCATATAAAACCATCACTATTTCAGCGCCTCCAAGGCCACCTACAATCATCATCACTAAAGCAGGCTCTGTGCCATACGAAAGTTCTAAGGTTATCCCGTGGTATTACGGAGCCGAGGTGTTTTGTAACGGACAGAAAGTAAAATTGAAGAGTTTGCTTGTCGACTCAGTTGATAATCTAGTTGGAGCCGGAGGAATTACTAGAAGCGGTAGAATCTTTTCGACGCCCGAAGTGGTAACTGAGAAAACTGATAAAGGGAAAGGCAAGACAGTGGTAGAAGAAATTCCTCGGGTGGGCGAGAAGGAAACTCTGGCAAAGGATATGGAAGAGTTCATGAAGTTGATTAGAAAAAGCGACTACAAGATAGTCGACCATCTGCAACAAACTCCTTCAAAGATTTCTATACTATCACTGCTGTTGTGTTCAGAAGCGCATCGAAATGTGTTGTTGAAAGTTTTAAGCACTGCTTACGTACCACAAGAAATATCGATTAACCAGCTCGAAGGAGTGGTGGCACATGTGAATGCAGGAAATGGTCTGGGGTTTACAGATTTGTACTTGACGCCAAAGGGCAGAAACCATGATTTGGCATTGCATATTTCACTTGAATGTAGGGGAACAGTGATGTCACACGTCCTTGTTGATACAGGGTCGTCCTTGAATGTACTCCCTAAGAATGCATTGATGAAGATAGATCATCAGGGTCTTTATTGTACACCAAGTGATCTGGTTGTACGAGCCTTTGGTGGAACCCGAAGATCTGTTTTTAGGGAAATAACTCTGCCTATTCAAGTGGGCCCGGAGGTATTTGAGGCGGTATTTTACATCATGGATATTCAGCCTGCTTACAGCTGTCTGCTGGGTCGTCCATGGATACATTCTGTTGGGGCTGTTACGTCCACTCTGCATCAAAAGCTGAAATATATGGTCGGAGGCAGTGTTGTGACGGTATGTGGGGAGGAAGATATCATGATTAGCCACTTGTCATATTTCAAATACGTCGAGGTAGACGGAGAAATTCATGAGACTTTGTGTCAGGCCTTCGAAACCATGCAATTGAAGGACAAATCTCCAGTTGTGAACAAAGAACTAGAAGTGGGTATGTCATCTTTTAAGGAGGCTCAAGCGGCAGTTCAGGATGGGGCATCGCAAGGATGGGGAAAGGTGCTAGACATACCTCAGAAGTAGGACAAGTTTGGGTTGGGGTACCACCCATCATCTTCATCATCTTCGTAGAGCGCGCCGCGCTACAAGGGGTCCATCAAGTTCACCAGTGGGGGGGTCATTTTTGAGCAAATCAATGTTGTTTCTGATGATGAGGCCGGAGACAGTGATTGTGACATGGACGCTTGGATCCAGCCGAGTGCTCCCGGACATAAGCTATGCAACTGGTCCATTGAGGAATTTGTCCAAGTGACACGTGAACAGTAATACTTTGTTTTCTCAGTTATTGTGTAACCCTATATTCTGCCCGGAGCATAGCGGTATTTTGTTCAGAGCATGCTTGTTCATGTTTGAACCATATTTTAATCATTAATCAAAAGGCGTTTTTCTCATTCAATTTTGTGATCCTTGTTTTTCTTCTTTTTGTTTTCTAACATTAAAATGGCAATGTGGTTTGTGTTTGTTTTGTTTGCATATCATTTAAGCATAAAATCATCATCATTGTAGGTTACACATTTGAGATACCATCGACTCAGACTCGTCTATGACTCGGTGTGACTTTGACAATCTGATCTTTCAAGCAGAAGAAGAGATCGATGAAGACGAAGACCTACCCGAAGAGCTTGCTAGATTGTTGAGACAAGAGGAGAAGGTCATCCTGCCTCATCAGGAGGAAGTTGAAGTCATCAACCTAGGAACTGAAGAGGATAAAAAGGAAGTCATAATAGGGGCCGCGCTGCAAATTGATGTCAAGCAAAGACTGGTTGAGTTACTCCAAGAGTATAAGGATGTCTTTGCTTGGTCATATGAAGATATGCCTGGACTCGACATGGACATTGTAGTTCATCGCCTGCCTCTTCGAGAAGAGTGTCCTCCTATTAAATAGAAATTGAGAAGAACCAGGCTTGATATGGCAGTAAAGATCAAGGAAGAAGTCCAAAAGCAATTGGACGCTGGATTTCTTGCTGTGACCAACTACCCTCCGTGGGTTGCAAACATTGTGCCCGTGCCTAAGAAGGACGGCAAAGTCAGGATATGTGTTGATTATAGAGACCTGAATAGAGCGAGCCTAAAGGATGATTTCCCGCTCCCCCATATTGACGTGCTTTTTGATAACACCGTACAATACTCAGTGTTTTCCTTCATGGACGGTTTTTCGGGCTACAATCAGATTAAGATGGCACCGGAGGATATGGAGAAAACGACTTTTATCACGCCTTGGGGAACGTTCTGCTATAAAGTAATGCCTTTTGGTTTGAAGAATGCAGGGGCAACTTATCAACGAGCAATGGTGACACTCTTTCACGACATGATTCATCATGAGATTGAGGTTTATGTCGATGATATAATCGCAAAGTCCCAAACGGAGGAGGGGCATCTGGTCAATCTGTTGAAGCTATTCGAGAGACTTAGGAAGTTCAAACTTAGGCTGAATCCAAACAAGTGTACTTTTGGAGTTCGATCAGGAAAGTTGTTGGGGTTTATTGTCAGTGAGAAAGGTATTGAGGTCGATCCCGCGAAGATCAAGGCAACTCAAGAAATGCCAGCACCAAAGACTGAGAAATAAGTTCGTGGTTTCTTAGGTAGATTGAACTACATTGCTCGGTTCATATCTCACCTCATAGCAACTTGTGAGCCATTATTTAAGTTATTAAAGAAAGATCAGGCGGTCGTTTGGAATGAGAATTGTCAGAAAGCGTTTGAGAAAATAAAAGAGTATTTGCAAGAACCTCCAATACTGATACCTCCGGTAGCTGGAAGACCATTGATTATATATTTAATGGTTCTTGAGAACAGTATGGATTGTGTCCTTGGACAACACAACAAGATTGGAAGAAAAGAGCATGCGATTTGCTATCTGAGTAAAAAGTTCACAGATTGTGAGTCCCATTACTCAATGCTTGAGAAAACGTGTTGCGCACTTGCTTGGGCTGTCAAACATTTAAGACAGTATATGCTTAACCACACAACCATGCTGATTTCGAAGATGGATCTGATCAAATATGTCTTTGAAAAGAAAGCGCTTTCAGGAAGAATTGCCAGGTGGCAAATGGTACTGACAGAATACGACATTCAATATGTTTCTCAAAAGGCCATCAAAGGAAGTGTTCTGTTAGAGTACCTTGCCGAACAACCTATCGAAGACTATCAGCTAATGAAGTTTGAATTTCCTGACGAAGACATCATGTTCCTCAAGATGAAGGATTGTGACGAACCACTACCAGATGAAGGTCCTGAACTTGGCTCCCAATGGCAGTTGATATTTGACGGTGCCGTCAACTCATACGGAAGTGGAATTGGGGCAATCATTACAACACCCCATGGGACTCACATCCCATTCACTGCCAGATTGACATTTCCGGTCACCAACAATGAAGCTGAGTATGAAGCGTGTATCATGGGTCTCGAGGAGGCTATTGATTTAAGGATCAAGAATCTCGATGTATATGGAGATTCCGCGCTAGTTGTGAATCAAATCAAAGGAGAATGGGAAACTTGTCAACCTAATTTGATTCCTTACATGAATTGTGCAAGGAGGTTGTTACCTTTATTCGACAAAGTAAAGTTTCACCATGTGCCACGAGCGGAGAATCAGATGGCAGATGCTTTGGCAACGCTGTCTTCGATGTGCAAGGTTAATTTTTGGAATGAAGCTCTCAGAATAGTTATTTCCCACCTTGATAGACCCGCTTTCATATTCGCCATTAAGGAGGCCTCCGATGGCAAGCCGTGGTATTTTGACATCCAGAATTTCCTTAAGAACCAGAAGCATCTGACTGGGGCATCCAGTCGAGATAAGAAGACTCTAAGGAGATTGTCTGGCAATTTTTATCTGAATCAGGATGGTGTGCTTTATAGAAGAAACCATGATTTGGTGTTGTTGAGATGCGTGGATGAAAAAGAAGCAAGCTTGCTTATGGAGGAAGTCCATGAGGGTACTTTTGGTACGTATGCCGGCGGACATGCCATGTCTCGAAAGTTGTTGCGAGCTAGGTATTATTGGCTTACGATGGAGTCAGATTGTTTCAAATTCACGAAGAAATGTCACAAATGTCAGATCTATGCCGACAAGATTCATGTGCCGCCATGTCCTTTGAATGTCATGTCTTCTCCATGGCCCTTTTCCATGTGGGGCATTGATATGATTGGAAAGATTGAGCCTACTGCATCTAATGGACATCGTTTCATCCTAGTAGCCATAGACTATTTTACCAAATGGGTCGAAGCAGCTTCTTATGCCAATGTCACCAAGCAAGTTGTGGCCCGGTTCATCAAAAGGGACATCATCTGCCGATATGGAATACCTGAAAGGATCATTACTGATAATGGATCTAACCTGAATAACAAGATGATGAAAGAGTTGTGCCAGAACTTCAAGATTGAGCATCACAATTCGTCTCCCTATCGTCCGAAGATGAATGGCGCGGTCGAGGCAGCCAACAAAAATATCAAGAAGATTGTGCAGAAGATGGTTGTGACCTACAAATATTGGCACGAGATGTTGCCCTTTGCTTTACATGGATATCACACCGCGGTGCGTACTTCAACTGGGGCAACTCCCTTCTCGTTGGTATATGGTATGGAAGTTGTCCTGCCACTAGAAGTCAAGATACCTTCCTTGAGAGTTCTGGATGACGTCAAACTAGATGAAGCAGAATGGGTGAAGAACAGGTTGAATCAGCTCAGCTTAATGGATGAGAAAAGGTTGGAGTCTATCGCATACGGTCGTCTATACCAAAGAAGAATGAAGAAAGCCTTTGATAAGAAGATACGTCCTCGAAGCTTTCAGGCAGGTGATTTAGTGTTGAAGCGGGTTCTCTCACCACAGAACGATCACAGGGGCAAATGGACTCCCAATTACGAAGGCCCGTATGTTTTAAGGAAATTTTTATCCAGAGGAGCCTTACTACTTTCGACTATGGACGGTGAAGATTTCACGTCCCCTGTGAACGCAAACACAGTCAAAAAATACTATACTTAAAGATACCCGCTGGAAAGAAAAAGAAAATCCAGGCAAAAATGGGGCATCCCGGCGAACCATAAAAGGATAGGTTCGGGCAAAAATTAGGGATAAAAAGAAAAGATGTAAACCCACAAAGTTGAAAACCTGAAAAGGCAACTTTGGCAAAAATGGGTATCCCGGTGAATCGAAAACTCGCAAGGGTGATTCAGGCAAAAGTTAGGGATTTGAAAAGCAAACAACTGCGATATGTGTATGAGTCTTCAAGACCTAATGGATTATGGGAGGACCACAGGAAACCGTTCAAGTCAATCTCTTCCGAAGACGAAGCATCAGAAAAGCATCAAAGTCATGCGAGTCATAGATGAATCGTCCCATGGTGGCTGTCTATACCATATTGCCGACATTTTATATATCTTTGTGCATTTCTTATTTGTCTTTGGCGCAACTTTCTCATTTCAGGAGTTGCATCCTTTGTAAATTTGCCTATTTTCAGGCCGTTTATCAATAAACATGCTATTCAGAAAATCTTTGTGTGCTTGGTTTTAGCTTTTATTGTTTTGTTTGTGAAAAACGCCCGATGTTTTTGATGAATTTGCACATACATAAACTTGCAGGCCTTGGCCAATAACTGTTAAAACTTTGATTTAATTGAACAACGTCACGGATGATGACCAAGATAGCCTATGTTGTGTAGTATCTTGTCTGTTGTTTTTGCAGGTTTGTTACCCTTGGGGCATCTCTCTAAGAAGGTATGGATGGAGTTGTTTTCCCCAGCCAGAGTTTATTCCCCAGCAATTAAAAATGGTTTCTTCATCCCAACATGGTGGTGTGCGCGTAGGCGTGCGGTTATCCCCAGCAGTTGGTTGATACGCATTTCTAATTCCCAACGGAGTGGATTTGTGCTTAGCAGATCAGTTTTACCTAGAAGTTTTCTCGGAGGCCATCCAAGGCTTGTATTCCCCAGCATGAGTCCGTTTGCACTAGGCGAGCCTAGTCTTCCTCCAGCGGAGTTTGTTTTCCTCTTTAGCATTTATTTTGCTATAGTGGTTCTGTTGCATCTGCATGCGTGCATAACATCTACCCAAACGCGTAGCATTTCCATTTCGTATGGAGCATTACACCATTTTCAAACATTTACATTCTGAAACATAAACCAGTTCGTTACCTTTCTGATTTCAGGTGGTGGTTATCCCCTACAGGTGATCTTCAGGCTTTGGTTTTTACGTCGAGCATTCAGACTCCGGCTCCTCCGTTGAACATCTAGGTTCCGACTTTTTCTATTTATGACGTTTTGTTTTACCCGTGAAGTGCCCAGACTCCGTTTGGTTATATTAATCCCATTAAGTTTTGTGATGGTATCTCTTGCTCCGTTGAATATCAAAGTTCTGGTGAAGGCTCAGCTTGTGACGTATTACCTTTGTCAATCAAATACTCCAGTTTCCAGGTTGCTTCGTTGAGTGTTTAGGCTTCGGTTGGTTTGCTTCGTTGAGTGTTTAGGCTCCAGTTGGTTTGCTTCATTGAGTGTTTTTAGGCTCCGGTTGGTTTGCTTCGTTGAGTGTTTAGGCTCCGGTTGGTTTGCTTTGTTGAGTGTTTAGGCTCTGATTGGTTTGCTTCGTTGAGTGTTTAGGCTCCGATTGGTTTGCTTCGTTGAGTGTTTAGGCTCCGGTTGGTTTGCTTCGTTGAGTGTTTAGGCTCCGGTTGGTTTGCTTCGTTGAGTGTTTAGGCTCCGGTTGGTTTGCTTCGTTGAGTGTTTAGGCTCCGGTTGGTTCGCTTTGTTGAGTGTTTAGGCTCCGGTTGGTTTGCTTCGTTGAGTGTTTAGGCTCCGGTTGGTTTGCTTTGTTGAGTGTTTAAGCTCTGGTTGGTTTCCTTCGTTGAGTGTTTAGGCTCCGGTTGGTTTGCTTTGTTGAGTGTTTAGGCTCCGGTTGGTTTGCTTCGTTGAGTGTTTAGGCTCCGGTTGGTTTACTTTGTTGAGTGTTTAGGCTCTGGTTGGTTTGCTTCGTTGAGTGTTTAGGCTCCGGTTGGTTTGCTTCGTTGAGTGTTTAGGCTCCGGTTGGTTTGCTTCATTGAGTGTTTAGGCCCCGGTTGGTTTGCTTCGTTGAGTGTTTAAGCTCCGGTTGGTTTGCTTCGTTGAGTGTTTAGGCTCCGGTTGGTTTGCCTCGTTGAGTGTTTAGGCGCCAATTGGTTTGTTTCGTTGAGTGTTTAGGCTCCGGTTGGTTTGCTTCGTTGAGTGTTTAGGCTCCGGTTAGTTTGCTTCGTTAAGTGTTTAGGCTCCGGTTGGTTTGCTTTGTTTAGTGTTTAGGCTCCGGTTGGTTTGCTTCGTTGAGTGTTTAGGCTCTGGTTGGTTTGCTTCGTTGAGTGTTTAGGCTCCGGTCGGTTTGCTTCAATGAGTGTTTAGACTCCGGTTGGTTTGCTTCTTTGAGTATTTAGGCTCCAGTTGGTTTGCTTCGTTGAGTGTTTAGGCTCTGGTTGGTTTGCTTCGTTGAGTGTTTAGGCTCCGGTTGGTTTGCTTCGTTGAGTGTTTAGGCTCAGGTTGGTTTGGTTTCATTGAGTGTTCGGACTCCGTTTGGTTTGGTCTCTAGGCTCTGGTAGATTTCATTGAGTCGTTTGGTTAGTTGAGTATCCAGATTCTGGCAATTTGAAGTTTTCCCCAAGCAGAGTTACTCGTTAAAGTTCTCTTTCCCAGCAGGGCATGTTTATAATCAGAGCAGTTATCTCCGGAGATTCTTGTTTGCAGTTTTATTTTCTGCGGTTGGAAAATTTTTGGGTTCTTATGTATTCAACCGTCTTTTACCTTGATGGTGTGATAGCCGTTCGCTCTTCATCCATTCAGGTCTAAGCCGTTTGAATAGGGGAAGTTGTTGTACCCCAAAATTTTCCCAACCTTTTCTTTACCGGTTTTATGTTTCATCTCATTGTTCTAGCATATTGTATTGCATAGCATTTTACATTTTACAGGGGATCAAGAGATGTGTGTGTAACAAGAGGAATGTGCCAAGGGTTCTAAGCCTAATCAGGAGGTTGTATTCAAGTCAACAGGGGGGTTATCATCATCAGAGATAAGTCAAAGCCTTTTGGATAGGCAGATAAGTGTATGTTGTTCACCTCCTGTCTAAGAGGCCATTTGAAGGTCATCTGAGGATCAAAAGCCCATGGTTATGGAGGGAGATGATCATTTAAGCTCATTGGAGGCCTTGAGGGTCATTGTGGAGTTCATTCAAATGTTTATACCAAGTGTGAAGAGCTACAGTTGAAGATGGTGCAATTAGGAGATTAAGACTCAATTCCAAGTCAACCCCAAGTCAACCCTAAGTCAACTGTGAAATTGAAGGAGATTAAGACTCAATTCCAAGTCTTTATGGTCATGTAATGTTTTGATAAGATACATGGGATATCATTTCAAGATCAATTCATCAAGAATCAAGAGTGTGAGGAGTATCTGAATTAGGGTTCTTAGTGTAAAATCCCCTATTTAGTGCCTAACTTCAAGGCCACCTATCTCAAGATACAAGTCTCGTGTCATCTTTACCCCAACATGAAACTTGTAGAGCATGTTCTTAGCTTTCTTTTGAGTACTAGAAGTCATTCATCTGATTTCTAGAACTCAAGTTATGATGCAGACAAGTTACATGTCCTCAGATGAATGTGATTTTGGTCAACAAACGTCAACCAACTTCCAAGCCACTTTTGACCTAGAAGGATGTTTCTACTCAACTTTTTACGAACATGAAAGTTGTTCCTCATGATCTTAGCTTTCCAAAGAGTACTAGAAGTCCTTCATATGATTTGTAGTACTCAAGTTATGAGGCTTGCAAGGCATGGGTATTTTGGGAAAGCATGATTACAGGTCATTTTCATTATAGGTCCATTTCACCACTTTGCACACTTCAAATGGAAATCTTTCCAACTTCAAACTTGCTCCAAATAGGGTCATTTACTCAACCAAACATCAAGGCATCAAAGGTTTGGCTTGGATTGAAGAATCCCTAAAGAAATTTCCATGAAAAAGGCCTTAAAAGGGGAAAATCAAATTAAAATCATTTGGAATCATTTTGTACCAACCTTGTGCATTGTTTGAGTGTCAAACACATTTCAAACACAATGCCAACTTTGGATTTGAGATTTGAGCTCATTTTGGTGGCCATTTTCAAGCTTTATTCAAGATTAAGTAACACATCCAAAACATGCCATAAGATGAAATTGAGAAATCATTTGCAGCCCTTGGATCAACCTACCTCAGATGCAAGCTAGCTGAGTCATTTTTACAGCTGAGCAAGGTGATTTTCATGCACTATTGAAATGGCCATAAGGTGAAAAGGTGAGAATCCAATTAGGCCCAAGGAGCATAGAATTGGGCTTTCTTTCAATCCAAATCCATCATACATATTCTTAGGATTGTTCACAAGTCTTCAAAACTGGTTTTGGTGAGAGATTGAGTGAGAACACATTGAGAGAAAGTAAGGAAAAAGTCAAAATCGTTTTTCAACTTTCACTGAGTTTCAATCCAAATAAGACATTTCAAAACATTCCTTGAGCTTCTTAGAACATTTCTGGGTGGTTTATTGCAAGCTTCATTAACAAACTGAACTCTGTGGAAGCTTGATTTTAGGTTTCTTTTCTTTCAAAATATCTCACTATTTATGCATCCATGTTGCGCCATTTTTATATATTTGTAAACGTCTTGATGTGTAGTTGGTTTCTGGATTGATTTCATGGCTGTTTGTTAACTTTTTTCATTTGAGCTTATTTCTTTTCTTTTTTGTTTTGTCTTTTTAAAGCATGATCAATGAAAATGGGTAGTGGATTCATGATCCACGTAACCTGGAGATCAATTTTGACTATTTATTTGTTCATTTTGGTTGAGTTTTAAAGCATCTGGGTTTTGGCCGTGGCTGGTTTCTTGAAGCTTCGCCGGAGAAGACGACTGAAACAGTGGTTCCGGCCGTTTGGTTTTCCCCCCGATTTTGAATGATTTCCAGCCACGTGTATCATTTCTGTCTCTTGGATGCGCTTAATTTTTCATTTAAAAGCCAAGATTAAGACCTATGGTGTTCATTCTTTGACCACACACACCAGATCCAGCTGGAACTTCATTAAATGACATGGCGTGTTGTGAGCCCCTTGATCTGATTACTTTCTGATCACACGGTCTGAAGCTTGCTGTACCATGGACCTTGGTTGACTCATCACATTGGATCCCTATGTTTTTATTTATTTTTTGTTGCTGATGGACTTTATTGCTGTTTGCGCCCCCCTGTTGGGCCCAACTTTATTTTACACATTACTGGGCTGCTTTCTGTACCCACAACCCTTTGTTATTTTTATTTTATTTTCTTTGTTTTTATTTTATTTCTGTTTAGATTTAAATCATTTTAAAATACTTCCAAGAGTGTTAAAATTCCACAAAAATATGTTTTGGACTCCTTGATATGTCCTCTAATCTTAGAAAAATTTTATTTCATTTTATGAATTATTTTTCAATTAAAAATGGAATTTAACATGGGAAGTATTTTATTTGACCTAAATCTTGACATGTTTTGGTTTTTATTTTATTTCTCTCATTTCCTTTTGATCCAATGAATAAAATTCAATCCTCATATTAATGATGAGTTGATGAATTTTTAAGGACCATTTTGCCCCTGTTGGTTCACTTTTGAGTTGACTTTTGATGCACTTCATTTGACCCTAAACAATCCTCCTTCACAATGGAGCACCCTTGTGAATCAATTTCTATGGTGATGTTGTGAAGTGATTTTAATTGTGATCTTTTGGTCTCTGGTTGCCAACATGCTTATGAGCTTATTGCATTTTATTTGATAATTTTTAAATCATTTTCCTAATTTTAGGGTAACTTGCAAGTCAAGTTACCCAAAGGGAGGTTCATACATACATCTTGACCTAGTTTGACTTGGATATGACATTTTTGGATCCTTTGAGCTCTCAATGCCTATTGATTCATGTTGTTAACATGTTAAGGATGATGTTTGCTCATTTTTAGGTCATTATATTGTATTTTGCTTGTTCATTTGATTGCTTGCTTTTGAGTTTCCAATTAGGGTTTCTATGTGAAATATGCTTGCTTTCCTTTGGGAATTTGCTTGCATTTCCTTGTGGATTACTTGCTTTTTCTTTTGAGAACTTTTATTTCATGTCCCTTGTTGTCCAATGACTTTGGAATCTCAATTAAGGTAGCTTGGTCCCTCCTTTGGAGGTACTTGAAGCATGCTTAAAAATGATGAACCCATGAGGACTTCTTTGTGCTTTCTTATGCACCTTTCTTGTGATGTTTATGGTTGAGTGCACATTATGAGTTCCTTTTTGTCCTCATATAGCCTCCCATCCTCACTTTGTTTTAGGTCTTCTTTGCCTTTCATTTGTGTTTATGTTTTGGCATTATGGTTGATGTTGTTTAGCTTAGGCCATTTCATCCTATTTTTTATGCTCTTGTGTGTTTCTTTTGATGCATTGATTGTTCCTTTCATATCTTGTATTTGTCACATTGTTGCATGAGGTTGAGATGAGCTTGTGGAGGCTACTTCCCCTCACCAGTTTCCTTCCTCACTTGCATTCCATGTTTCCATTCTTGCATGTTTATGTTGTTTCCTGTTGTTTCTTTTGTCTTCTTTCCCTTAGGACCTCTAATCTCTCTTGTTCAAGGGAGGTTATGATAGACATTAGGATCTTAACCATGTATGATAACATTAGGTAGCATTCCTTTATCTCAATCTTAGGATCACCATTGCATGACAACTTTAGGTTTGGATTTAGTCCCCCTTTAGGTTCCTTTCTCTTCTCATCTCAAAACAATCATAAGATACCTAATAAAGGTTAATGATTATTGTGCGTTACGAGCCTTAAGCACTTAGGAAAGGGTTGCTGAGGAGTTTCTCTTCAATGGCTTGAATGTTTAGTATATGAATTGCAAACCATTCAAAAACACTTCTTCTCTAAAAAACACAAAAACAAATCATTCAAACTTCTTTTTGCCCCTTGGGGCCTTTAATCTTGGAAAATCATTTTCATAAGGAGAGTTTTGTTAACTCTTAGTTCTATCGCAAACAGTAACGCCTAAGTCTCCAATGGTCGAGCTGCATACACCAAACTGCTAGAACTACTTGTTAACCCTACTCGGGCCTAAAAAACAGTTGAACAAACCTGTGTTCCCTTTTAGCCCGAACTACGTTTGCTCTTATCTTTCATACCAGATGAAAGTACGTAGGCACAAGACGCAATGTCTTGGCGAGCAACCTTCCCTCTTTTTTTTCACCCATAGTTAGTCGAACTACGTTGACTCTGACTTCTCACCTCAGATGAGATACGTAGGCACAAAGCGTCGTTGCTTTACCGAGTCACTTCTTTTTCTTTTGTCCTCAAGCCTGTAGTTAGATAGTTTCAATCATCCTTTTAGATAGACAACAAGCGTGGATCCCGTCGAGTATGACGGGCGTGAGGGGTGTTAATACCTTCCTATTGCGTAACCGACTCCCGAACCCGAGATTTGGTTGCGATGACCGATCTTATCCCTCTTGGGATAAATAACGCACAGTGGTGACTCTTCTGTCATTGCCGACCCCTCTTCGCAGCGATGCGACAACAGGCAGTGGTGAAGTCTGGAGCATCTCAGGGCTGGGGGCAAGTTTTGACCATCCCTAATAAACAAGGCAAGTTTGGACTGGGGTGCAGCCCATCTTCTTCCTATTCACAAAGCGTGCTGCACTACAGGGGACCAGTCCAATTCACCAGTAGTGGGGTGATTTTTGATTAGATCAATGTCGTGTCCGACGAAGAAGGGGATAGTGACTGCGACATGGATGCATGGATCCGGCCATGTATTCCTGGTCAGAGCTTGAACAACTAGACCATCAAGGAAGTCATCCAAGTGACTAATGAAGAGTAATGATTTGTTTTCTTGATTATGTGTAGCCCTATGTTCTACCCGGGACATAGTGGTCTTTGCATGAAATGCCTTATCTTTTATGTTTGAACATTCGTCTTATCATTAATCAAAGGGCATTTTTCTTGCATTCAAATATTGTAATCTCTGTTTTTCTTGTTTTATTTTAACAATAAAATGGCAATGTAGTTTGTGTTTATTTGCATATCATTTTAAGCATTAAATCATCATCATTGCAGATGACACCGCTTCAGAATCATCTATGACTCGCTTTGACTTTGACAATCCAATCTTTCAAGCTGAAGAAGAGATTGAGGAAGACAGAGACCTGCCTGAAGAGCTCGCCAGGCTACTGAAACAAGAAGAGAAGGTTACTCTGCCTCATCAGGAGGAAATTGAGGTCATCAATTTAGGCACCGAGGAAGCTAGAAAGGAAGTCAGGATAGGGGTTGCATTGCAGAGTGATGTCAAGCAAAGATTGGTTGAAATGCTCCGAGAGTATAAGGATATATTTGCTTGGTCATACAAAGATATGCCCGATCTTGATACAGATGCCGTGGTTCATTGCTTGCCTCTTCGTGAAGAGTGTCCACCTGTCAAGCAGAAGCTGAGACGAACCAGATCGGATATGGCGGTAAAGATCAAAGAAGAGGTCCAGAAGCAGTTGGACACAGGATTTCTCGTCGTAACGAATTACCCTCCGTGGGTCGCTAACATCGTACATGTACCTAAGAAGGATGGTCTGGTACGAATGTGTGTAGATTACCGTGATCTCAATCGAGCGAGCCCGAAAGACGATTTCCCGCTCCCCACATTGACGTACTTGTTGACAATACTGCTCAGTATTCGGTGTTTTCCTTCATGGACAGTTTTTCCGAATATAATTAGATTAAAATGGCGCCGGAAGACATGGAGAAAATGAATTTTATAACGCTGTGGGGGAATTTTTCTACAAGGTAATGCCCTTTGGATTGAAGAATGCAGGGGCAACCTATCAGCGGCAATGGTGACTTTGTTTCATGATATGATTCATCATGAGATTGGGGTCTATGTTGATGACATGATCGCAAAGTCACAGACAGAGGAAGAACATCTGGTAAATCTTTTGAAGTTGTTTGAGAGGCTAAGGAAATTCAGACTAAGGTTGAATCCGAACAAGTGCACTTTTGGTGTACGGTCAGGGAAGTTACTGGGGTTCATTGTTAGTGAAAAAGGAATCGAGGTCGATCCTGCAAAAATAAAAGCTATACAAGAAATGCCAGCACCGAAGACTGAGAAAGAGGTTCATGGTTTCTTGGGTAGATTGAACTACATTGCGAGGTTCATATCTCACCTCACAGCCATGTGTGAACCGATGTTCAAATTGTTAAAGAAAGATCAGGCAATGGTCTGGAATGAAAATTGCCAAAGGGCATTTGAAAATATAAAAGAGTATTTGCAGGAGCCTCCGATACTGTTGCCTCTAGTGGCTGGAAGACCATTAATAATGTACTTAACGATTCTTAAGAATTCCATGGGTTGTGTCCTCGGTCAACACGACGAGACGGGAAGAAAGGTGCATGTCATTTATTACTTGAGTAAAAAGTTCATAGATTGTGAGTCCAGATACTCAATGTTGGAAAAGACTTGTTGCGCACTTTCCTGGGCCGCCAAGCTCCTAAGGTAATACATGCTAAACCACACAACCATGCTAATCTCGAAGATGGATCCGATTAAGTACATGTTCGAAAAGCAATCACTTTCGGGAAGGATTGCCAGGTGGAAAATGGTTTTGACAGAATACGACATTCAATACGTCTCCCAAAAGGCTATTAATGGGAGTGTTCTGTCAGAATATCTTGCAGAGCAACCAATTGACGACTATCAACCGATGAAGTTTGAATTTCCTGATAAGGATTTCATGTTCTTGAAAATGAAAGACTGCGATGAGCCGTTACCTGACGAAGGTCCTGAGAAAAGCTCCCAGTGGCAAATGATCTTTGACGGTGCTGTTAACTCCTATGGCAGCGGGATTGGGGCAATCACCACTCCCCATGGTTCGCATATACCGTTTACTACCAGGTTAACATTTCCCTGCACCAATAACGAAGTTGAATATGAAGCATGTATCATGGGTATTGAAGAAGCGATTGATTTAAGAATCAAAAACCTTGATATCTATTGTGATTCAACTTTGGTAGTCAACAAGATCAAAGGAGAGTGGGAGACTCGTCAGACTAACTTGATTCCCTACATGAACTATGCCAGGAGGTTGCTGCCTTTCTTTGATAGGGTAGAGTTTCATCATGTGCCCAGAGCGGAGAATCAGATGGAAGATGCCTTGGCTACACTATCCTCAATGTACAAGGTGAATTTTTGGAATGATGCTCCGAGAATTGTCATCTCTCGCCTAGATAGGCCGGATTTCGTGTTTGCGATAGAGGAAGCTTTAGATGGCAAGCCATGGTATTATGATATCCAGAATTTTCTTAAGAACCAAGAATATCCGCCTGGGGCTTCGGCCTGGGATAAGAAGACCTTGAGGAGGTTGGCTGGAAACTTCTATCTGAACCAAGATGGTGTACTCTACCAGAGGAACTTTGACTTAGTGCTGCTAAGATGCATGGACGAAAAAGAAGCGGGTTTGCTTATGGAAGAGGTCCATGAAGGTGCCTTTGGTACACATGCAGGCGGGCATGCCATGTCTCGAAAATTGTTGAGGGCGGGTTATTATTGGTTGACTATGGAGTCTGATTGCTTCAAGTATGCGAAGAAATGCCATAAATGCCAGATTTATGCCGATAAGATTCATGTGCCGCAAAGTCCTTTGAATGTCATGGCGTCTCCTTGGCCCTTTTCCATGTGGGGCATTGATATGATTGGCAAGAATGAGCCAACCGTATCCAATGGACATCGCTTCATCTTAGAGGCAATTGATTATTTCACTGAGTGGGTTGAAGCAGCTTCCTATGCTAACGTCATCAAGTAACTAGTAGCCCGTTTTATCAAGAAGGACATCATCTATCGTTACAGAGTGCCCGAGAGAATCATTACTAATAATGGTTCAAATTTGAATAAAAAGATGATGAAGGAACTGTGCCAGAGTTTCAAAATTGAGCATCACAATTCTTCTCCCTATCGTCCGAAGATGAATGGCGTTGTTGAAGCGGCCAATAAGAATATAAAGAATATTGTGACCTACAAAGATTGGAACGAAATGTTGACCTTTGCATTGCACGGATATCGTACTTCGATACGTACTTCAACTGGGGCAACTCCTTTCTTGATGGTGTATGGTATGGAAGTTGTCCTACCATCGGAAGTCGAGATTCCTTCTTTGAGAGTTCTAGTTGATGTCAAGCTTGATGAGGCAGAATGGGTGAGAAACAGATTGAATCAGCTCAGCCTGATGGACGATAAGAGATTAGTGTCCATTGCATATGGTCGATTGTACCAGAGTACGATGAAGAAAGCTTTTGATAAGAAGGTGCGTCCTCGGAGCTTTCAGGCAGGCGAGTTAGTGTTGAAGAAGATTCTCCCTCCACAGACAGATCACAGGGGCAAATGGACTCCCAACTACGAAGGTCCATTTGTCGTAAGGAAAGTCTTCTCCGGAGGAGCCTTGCTACTGTCAACCATGGATGGTAAAGATTTCACATCCCCTGTGAACGCAGACGCAGTTAAAAAATACTTTACTTAAAGAGACCCGCTGGAAAGAAAAATAATATCCAGGCAAAAATGGGGCATCCCGGTGAACCATAAAAAGAATGGGTTCGGGAAAAAATTAGGAATAAAAATAAAAGATGTAAACTTGAAAAGGCGACTTTGGAAAAAATGGGTATCCTGGTGAATCGAAAACCCGCGAGGGCTATTCAGGCAAAAGTTATGGATTTGAAAAGCAAATGACTGAAGTCTGCGTGTTGATTTCTAGAGCATAATGGATTACGGAAGGACCCGAGGGCCATCCGTTCAAATTAGTCTTTTTAGAGGAAGAAGCATTGGAAAAGCATCAGAGTCATGCAAGTCATAGATAAATCGACACATGGTGGTTGTCTGTACCACATTGTCGACATTTTGTATATCTTTGTGCATTTCTATAAATTTTGCGCAACTTTCTCTTTTCAGGAGTTGCATCTGTTGTAAAATCTGCCTATTTACAGGCCACTTATCAATGAAGTATATTCTATTTAGTAATTTGTCGCTCTCGTTTTAGCCTTTACTGTTTTGTTTGCTAAAAAATGCCCGATGTTTTGATAAAACTTTGCATACATAAACTTGCAGGCTTTGCCAATAATCATTAAAACTTTGATTTATTTGAGCAATGTCACGGATGACGACCGAGATAGTTTCCATTGTGCAGGATATCTTGTTTGTTTGTTCATTTGCAGGGTTGTTACTCTTGGGGCAAAGTTTTCAGACGCGTATCCCAGGTAGCACCATATCCCCATAGAAGGAAGGCGTGTAGTTGAGACTCATTCATCCCCAGCAGGTGGAGTTTATGCATATAGTCTCAGTAGTCTCAAGGCACCCTATCCCCAGTAAACTATGTAGGTTGAGTGTGCAGGTTGAGTGTGTGTGTCGCTTGCGCGAAAATAAGGTGCCGGCATGACAGAAGAGTCGCCACCTTTCGTTATTTATCCCTCAGAGCGGGAAAGGAAATGATCGGAAAAACCTGACGAAAAAGGGTAAGACAAGGTCATCGCAACCATTGTCTGGGTTCGGGAATCGGTTACGCAAGGGGAAGGTATTAGCACCCCTCACGTCCGTCGTACTCGACGGGATCCTTGCTTGTTGTGTTTACTTGGACGGGTTGGTTTTATTCTATCTACCTATCAAGGCTGGCTAAAAAAGAAAAGAAAAATGACTCGGCAAAGCATCGCGCTTTATGCCTACGTATTCTCATCAGAGAATGAGAAATCAGAGTCGACGTAGTTCGGCCTACGAAGGGTCATGGGGGAAGGTAGCTCGCCAAGACATCGCCATCTTGTGCCTACGTACTCTCAACAGGTATGAGAGATCAGAGCATACGTAGTTCGGGAAACTACGGTTTATTTCCTGTCTTTTACGAAAGAAGTGTTTTTTATTGTGTTTGCGATTTCAACCGCACTAGAGACTATGACCTGAGAGTGAATGTGTCGCATGTCACCCAAAGGGTACCATACTAAACATCCAGACTGTGGAAAAGAAGCTCTCCCACAATACTTTCTCAGATAGCTTAAGGCTCGTAACGTACGAAAGAAATCATTCATGATTACTGTATCTTAAACTGTTTTGAGATGAGAAGAGAACAGGCCCAACTAGGAGGGAGACTATCAAGTCCTACTGTTGTCATGCCATGGATTCATCCTATGGTTGAGGTTTGAACAGGGAATTCCTAGAAGTTGTCATGCATAGGTTTCAACCTAAGATTCTATCATCAAATCCTTATCAAAGGAAATGAGAGTCCTAAGGGATCATGTCAATGATACACCAAAACAGACAAAGCATCAGCTTAACACTAAAATGCATGCAATACAAGTGAGGGAGGAAATGTGTGTGGGGCTTCAGCCTCCACAAGCTCATCTCAACCTCAAGCCAGAATGGATAACATTAATCATACTGAAATATAAACAACATGCTATCAAGCAATAACAGTAAACTGCAATCATACAGATAAAATGAAATAAAATGCCATCAGGCAAACAAACCACATGGGCAAGGGAGCTGGGCTCTACCGAATACCCGCAAGCAAAGCCACACAGTAACAATACAAGCAGAGGGAGCAACTCAACCTCTAGTGCAATCATGCTCCTAGATTCTACCTATTCTAGATATGGACTTATTCTAATGCATCAAACAAGTCAAACAAAACACATCAATACAGAAAAGAAAACAGAAGAAAGCTGATCAACTCCTCTCTTCAAGCTTCAGCTCTTCCAACAGCAACTCAGTCTTCAGACTTCACTCACTCTTAACAAATATCAATTTGCTTTTCTAGGTTTCAACCCTACAACATAAGTTTCAACTTATCTTCTCCTTTAAGCTTCAGCTTCTTGATCAGCTCCACCTTCAGGCTTCACTTAATCTTCAGGGATCTTCAAGTATCAACTTGCTCTTGTTGCTCTTCAAGCTTCAGCTGGAATGACAATGCTCAAGGATTCATCCTCTTCAACACTCTTCAATGAAGTCTTCCTCTTCATGCTCAAGCTCAACATCTCTCAAGACAATCAAACCAGAGAAAATCACTTACTGGATAAGCTGGGGGATATTGAACTGCTTATTTTACCACCAAAGGTGACCTATAAGGGTTCAACATCAATGGAATAGTTCCCTCAAAAGTTCTACCTCCTAGGTACATCACTTATCCCTCTAAAGGAGAGAGGTGTATACCATGGAAGGACTTTGAATCATAGGGAGGAATGGAGGTGAATGATACCATCCATGTTTGAGAAAGAAATTATCTACATCTAAACTCTTCCTAATTCCTAACCCTAAAACAACAACAAAGACAAATAAAATCAAGCTCTCAAGCTCCTCAAGCTCCTCAATGCATCTTCAAGTCTTCTACTATGCTCCTCAATGCTCCTTAGAACAAGATCAAGCTCTCCAAGCCCACAAATCAAAGCAAACAACAATATAATGCCCTAAAGGCAACACAAACAATCAACCAATACAAAAATCAACTAAAAATAGCATACTTCTATATTAAATCCTAATATAATTTCTAAGGGATCCTACATACCTACCCTTAATACCCATATATGTCCCATAGTCTAACCTGTCCTAAAAACCCAAAATCTAAAGTTATTATGGTGGACCTATGTTGAAGTTTAACCTAATTCTACACAACCTAGAATCAACTAATCAAAACTATCCTAAAAATCATCACAAAAATATGTAATAAATCCAGGGGGAACCTAAAACATATATCTAACTGTCCTAAAAAGATTGAACTAAAAATACTAAGGGAACTACCTAAGATAAATTCTACAAAATCATATATCAACATAAAAGAAATAAAATGCAATAAAAGAAGAAAATATGCAAAAAAAATATTAAAATGCATGAGATGAAAAAAAATTTTATTTTATATTTTTCTAGACAAAAATATGAAAAGGGAGAAAAAACTCCCATTAAAAAATATTGATTTTTCCATTTGATATGAATTTCTAAAGTATGAGAAAAAATGGAGTAAAAATAAAATGACAATTATGAGATGGGGTGCAATCAGTAAACCTATCCAGTTAAAATCACACATGGGCCCAGAATGAGGGGTACGAATAGAAATGCGCCTGGGCCCAATTAAACTCAGAAAAACAATTGAGAAAATCAAAAGAAAATAAAAAGGGCGCGGTGTGAAGAGTAATCAAATTCAGTTCAAATTTGGAATGGGCCTCAAAGGGGGGTGGGGTTATCAATGATCCACTAAGCCCAGACTTTTGGTTTTAATGAAACGCGGCGTTCAAGCGCTCTGAAGTCCCTCCAAAACTGAAATTAAACGTGGACCCTCAGATCCTCACTCAGTCAATTGGTCAACGCGCTCATCCAACGGTCGCGAGGTCTTCTTCTTCCTTGGACCTAGGGTTTGCAGAAACCTCCATTAAAACGCAGCTTCCATGCACAGATTTCCATCCTTTCGTTCTCTCTCATATCTTGATCAAAATCAAAAATGTAAAACATAATCTTGCTTACAATTTCACCCTGATCACGCCTATGGTATTGGATTCCATTGAAATGACCTCTATACTCAAACCCGAAGGTGCAACTCCATTGATCTCAAAATATGATCCATACTCAACTTCAACCAAACTCAAATTTCTTTACATCAAAATGATCCTCACATTCCACTAATCAAAATCAGCTAATAATCTTGCATTAACACTCATTAAATCACACGTTCTTGCTCCATCAAGAAATGATGTCCATGGCTGAAACTTCATCAAATGCTTTCAAACTCTCCAAAAATGATCACCTAGTTGTCTCTAACAGCTCTACACTAATAACTTAACCTAACCATGCCTAGATTATGAGGTGAAAGGGATTTTGCAAACCTGGCTTCTTGATATGGTAGATGATGAAACCCTTGTTTTCAAGGCTTGAAACTCTTCAAGAATGATCCTTGGATGATGAAACCTCTTCTGTTTGCAAAAGATTTGAGGGAGAGAGCTTGTACTTCAAGATCCAATGACAATTGCTTCTTTGCAAATCCAATGTGAACACCTTCAATCTTCCATCAATGGAGCTTCAATTCAGCATGCACACACTCAGAAGGATCTATGGGGAAGGTTTGTGAAGAAAAAAGGGATTGCAATGAAGAAGAATGAAGAGATTGAATGTGACTTGCAATGGAGGAATTTGGATCTCATTCTCTCTTCTCTACACCAATTAACACCAACCTTGCATCTGAGCAAGTTAGAAACATCTTATAGAGTGGTTTAGAATACTCTAGACCCCCCTAGAACAATCCAATGAGAAATTGAACTTTTCATGTCATGGTATTTTGAATTCTCATTCTCCTTACATGGTATCTCATGCCAAGCATCTCATAACTACCAATCCTGACTTGAATTTATCCCCACATGAGATTTAGGGTAAGTTACAATGCATATCTTCCTTGTGTATTGAGTTTTTCCTTGTTTTGGTTTGGTACCTTAATATGCAAGTAATCAAATTCCAAAGCAGCCCTATGATACAAGCCTCAAATCAAAATTGTGGCTGAACCATTGTTCTTAGAATGTCATTTGGAGTCAACATGACCTATTACATGACATGGTTTGTACTTATAACTTGTGATTTATGATTTTCAACTTCACTTTAATTAACTTATGCCTCATTTTTAGGCCATTTTTATCACTTTTTGATATGAGCCTTTTCAACATCTCATGACCTCCCTACTAGCCTTAAAACATCATTCTAAGCAAGTTTGATGTTGAAGATTTTTCCATTTGAAGCTTGGAAATAGGAGATATGGCCTTATGCTTGAAATGACCTATAACCTCCAAATGACCAAAATGCCCTTGGCTTGTCAAAGCCATAAGTTGAGTTCTACAAATCCTATCAAGGACTTCTAGTACTATCTAGAAATCTAAGAAGATGCCCTTCAACATTCATGTTGACCAAGAATTCATAGGAATTATCCTACTAGGGCAAAAGTTGTCTGCAAGTGGGGTGACTTTCAAGGACCCAGATTCACATACCTCAGATGACCTGTAATTTGTCAAAGTCATAACTTGAGCTCTACAAATCCTATCAAGGACTTCTAGTACTCAAATTAAATCTAAGAACAAGCTCTACAACATTCATGTTATGGGTAAGATGAGATGACAATCACATCTTGAGCTAAACTGCCTTGAAGATAGGGATCAAACTAGGGGATTTTACACTGGCCTTAGAAACCCTAGCTTAAAACTTCTCAAACTCCTCAATCATGATGAGTTGGTCTAGGAATCATCCTTATAACATCTCAATACATCATTCCATGATCACATGGCCCTTGGATTAGGTCTCAACCCTCTCCAAATCATCAGTTGACCTAGGGTTGACCCAGTCAAACCCTAATTCCACCACTCATGGTTGAATCTTCTGAATTCTTGTACAATGACCTCTCTAGGCTCCATGATGGCTTTCAAGACATCTCATAAGCTTTCTCAAAGCTTCAAGTCCATCCTCATATTCTCAGAATCATCTGAGGAGCTCCCACAACTCTCAAGCTATGAGGCACACAACTTTGGTTTCAACCAATTTCTTTGTGGATCTCTTGAGTTCTCTGACAAAGGTATCAACCTTTGAACCTTTGAATTACCTCTTGGCTAGCTTCAAAGTCTCTTACAACTCTTGATAGGTAAATAAATGTTGGTCAAATTTTGGGGTGCAACAGCTGCCCCTATTCAAACGGCTTGGACCTGACTGGGTGAGGAGCGAACGGATCTCAGCCAATCAAGGTGCGAGACGGTTGAATACCGATAAACTCGGAAATTTGCCAACTGCACGAGTACCCGGTACTCTGAGGGGAACAAATCTCCAAAAACTGGAATAGTAGCTGCACGGCAACTAGCTGGAGACATACTGATCTGTCATCGCCATCGGACAACCAAGATACCCAACGTCGCTGCTGGAAAACCAAATCATCTGACATCGCCGTCAGAAACAGACAAATACCCAACATCGCCGCTGGAGAACCAGAGAATCTGACATCGCCGTCGGAAAACAAAACACCCAACATCGCCGCTGGAGAACCAAATCACTTTACATCACCGCCAAAAGCAAACATCCAACATCGCCGCTGGAGAGATAGAGAATCTGACAAACGTCCAATATCGCCGCTGGGGAACTAAAGAATCTGACATCGCCGTCGAATAACCACAACACCCAACATCGCCGCTGGAAAACTAAATCAACTGACATCGCCGCCAGACACAAACATCCAACATCGCCGCTGGGGAACAAAAGAACATGACATCGCCGTCATAAACAAACATCTAACATCGCCGCTGGGACAACAAAGAAACTTACATCGCCGTCAACCAAACATAACTCTGGGAAACACCCAACATCGCCGTCGAGTACTCAACATAATCTGACCTCGCCGTCAAACACAAACATCCAACATCGCCGCTGGAGAATTGACATCATCTGACGTCGCCGCCAGAAACCCACGTCCAACATCGCCGCTGGAGAACTCAAGATAATCTGACCTCGCCGTCATAAACGAACATCCAACATCGCCGCTGGAAAAAATCTGACATCGCCGTCAGAAACAGATACCCAACATAGCCGCTGGAGAACCAAAATCACCTGACATCGCCGCCAGCAACAAACAAATACCCAACATCGCCGCTGGAGGACTGCACCACCTGACATCGCCGCCAGAAACAAACAAATATCCAACATTGCCGCTGGAGAACTAAGAACCCGACATCGCTGCCAGAAACAAACACGACTCTGAGAAACACCCGACATCGCCGTCAAGTACTCAACGTAATCTGACCTTGCTGTCAACATCGTCTGACCTCGCCGTCAAAACAAACATCCAACATCGCCGCCGGAAACAAATACAATCTGACCTCGCCGTCAAAACAAACATCCAACATCGCCGCCGGAAACAAATACAATCTGACCTCGCCGTCAGGGTGAAGAAACTTCATTGGGGAATTGGTCACACGGTAACCGGTAATACATAGTCGATCATGCCATCAGGCATTCAAAGAACACTGTCGGGCATCAGCCGGACTCCAACCATCAGGTTGATCATGCCATCAGGCATTCAAAGGAATTGTCGGGCATCAGCCGGACTTCAACCATCAGGTTGATCATGCCATCAGGCATTCCGCATTAGCTGAGATAATTGCTTCATTAACATGGTCAGACTTCAATCATGGAGTCTTCAAGGGAGGTTTCAACTTCGCCGTTAGAAAACCTGTTGGGGAGGATGCTTCGCCGCTGGGGAATCTGGAGAACTATCAAGTAGCTCCGCTCCGAGGGTCCAGAAATCATTCTGGATAAATCAACTCTGCTGAGGACTTCAAGAATCATCTTGAACAAATAACTCCACCGGGGACCTTCAAGAATCATCTTGAACCGATAACCATTCTGGAGATTTCAGGAATCATCCCGAGCGAACACTCTGTTGGGGATTCCAGGAGTCATCCTGGGCAACTCTTGCCGGGGACAAACCAATCATGGCTTGAGCAGCCTCCAAGGATTCGGCTCTCTTGGGGCTTCAGGAATCATCCTGGGCAACCTTCACTGGGGGCTCTACTGGGGTCTTAAGAATCATCTTAAGCAAACGGCCCTGCTGAGGAATTCAAGAATCATCTTGAACCGAAGACTTCGCTGGGGATCTCTAGAATCATCTTGAGCAAGCGACTTCGTTGGGGGAGAATATCAGGAATCATCCTGAGCAACTGATCCTTCGGCGGAACACCTACAAAACAAGAACGGTAACAACCTAGATCATGTTTATTATGCATATGCTTCGGCGCCATGCTCCACACGGTGGAAATGCTATGCGTTTATGATAAATGCTATGCACTCATGCACAATGATGCGATCCCGTCAGCAAAATAAATGTCGAGGGGGAAACCCTCATGTCAAGGAGAAAGAACTAAGAAAGAGGAATCATCCTGCTGAGGAGAACGTGGTCACGCCAATATCAATTGGACTCCGCAGGGGACACAACTTCAGTTGACTGCTGCGGGGAAACAACTTCTGTTGACTACTGCAGGGGAACGAAGCTCTACGAGAACCTGGACCTGCTGAGAGAAAGCGATGTCAATCGCAGGAATAGACTGCGTGGCCTTCACGGCTACTCTTCTGGGGATGAGAGCTCTGTGGGGAAACAACTTCAGCTGCTCAACACTCCACTGGGGAAAACCACTCATGGTCTGATCAACTTCCAAGGATTCAGCTCTCTTGGGCATCTGCAAACTCAGCTGAGGAAGGAGAAATCATTCTGCTTCGCTGGAGGGTACGACCCTGGGGGAAATACATCATCAGCTGTTCAACACTCTACTGGGGAAAACCAATCATGGTCCCAACTGCTTCACTGGAGAGAGTACGACTCTGATGAGGAATCTCAATCCCACTGGGGAAGAAGGAATCATCCGACTTCGGGGGAGAGTACAACTCTGTGGGGAAACAGCATCAGCTGTTCCAACACGCTGCTGGGGAAGAGGAAATCATCCGACTTCGGGGGAGAGTACAACTCTGGTGGGGAAACAACTTCAGCTGTTCCAACACGCTGCTGGGGAAGAGGGAATCATCCGACTTCGGGAGAGAATACAACTCTGGTGAGGAATTTCAATTCCGCTAGAGACTTCCGTCTGGCACCATCAGTTGCGGCATACTTCGGCGCACGAATAGTTTCCTACGAAACCTGCACTTGTGACCTGGTGCGGGGGGATGAACACGAGCTTCGGCGCCTGAACATTTCTATGAAATCTGCACTTGTGACCCGGTGCTGGGGGATGAACACGAGCTTCGGCGTCCGAACATTTCTAAGAAACCTGCACTTGTGACCCGGTGCTGGGGGAAAATCATGCTTCGGCGCCTGACTCAGCTGAGGAGGTGACGTTCCTTCAGGATACGTCTGCTTGGGGAAGAGAATCATCTCTGCCTGGGGAGACATATCAATGCTCGCGATCTTACGTTCAGACTCTGCGGGGAGAGGTTACTGAACTCTGTTGGAGAAGGAGGAATCATCCTGCTTCGGGATGCGCACGACGCTCTGTCTGGAATATGCTACACCTGTAACAACACAAACAAGCAGACAAGATACCCTTCTCAAAGGGACCTATCAAGGTTATTATATCGTGACAATATTCAAGTAATTAATTGTTTCAACAATCAATGGCCTAGGCCAGTAAGTTTATGTATGCGCATTTTATCAAAAACATCGGCGTTCTTTTTCGCAAACAAAACAGATAAATGCTACACAGGCAAACAGAATCACTGAATAGTATGCATTTTATTGATAACGAACCCCTGAATGGGTAAAAATGTTTTACAACAGATGCAAGCTCCTGAAATGAGGAAGCCGCGCAAAAATAAAACATAAATATACATCAGTGTATACAAATGTCGGCAACGAGGCGTAGACGAACACCATGAGTTGATCCCTTTATGGCCCGCTCGACTTCGATACTTCTCCGACGCTTCAGCTTCGGAAGAGATTGATTCAGATAAACGGCCTTCAGGTCCTCCAAACCACTAAACAATGAAAGTCCACACGCGGAACACAGTCATTTGCTTATTCAAATCCCTAACTTTTGCGTGAACCGCCCTTTACGGGTTTTCAGTTCACCGGGATACCCTTTTTTGCCGAAGCCGCCCAGTGTAGGTTTTCGACTTCGCGGGTGTACATTTTTTCAATATATCCCTAATTTTTGCCCGAACCTTTTATTCTATTTTTGGTTCGCCAGGATGCCCCTTTTTTGCCTGGACTCTTTCTTTTTTGTCCAGCGGGTCACTTTCAAGCAAAGTATTTTTTAACTGCGTCCGCGTTCGCCGGGGATGCAAAATCTTCACCATCCATCGTGGATAACAACAAAGCTCCTCCCGAGAAGACCTTGCTGACGACGTACGGACCTTCGTAATTCGGAGTCCACTTGCCCCGGTGATCGGAGTGTGGCGGAAGAATCTTCTTCAGGACGAGATCACCCGTCTGAAAGCTTCTAGGATGCACCTTCTTATCATAGGCTTTCTTCATTCGGCTTTGGTACAGACGACCAAATGCAATCGATGCTAACCTCTTCTCGTCCATCAGGCTGAGTTGGTTCAGACGATTCGTAATCCATTCTGCCTCGTCGAGTTTCACATCAACCAAAACTCGCAAAGAAGGGATCTCCACTTCTAACGGTAGGACTGCTTCCATACCATACACCAAGGAGAAAGGAGTTGCCCCGGTTGACGTACGTACCGTCGTACGATAACCGTGCAGTGCAAACGGCAGCATCTCGTGCCAATCTTTGTATGTCACAACCATCTTCTGAACAATCTTCTTTATGTTCTTGTTGGCGGCTTCGACGACGCCATTCATCTTCGGCCGGTAAGGAGATGAGTTGTGGTGTTCAATCTTGAAGCTCTGGCACAGCTCCTTCATCATCTTGTTATTCAGATTCGAACCATTATCAGTAATGATCCGCTCGGGAACTCCGTAACGACAGATGATATCCCTCTTTATGAATTTAGCTACCACTTGCTTGGTCACAGTAGCATACGAGGCTGCCTCCACCCACTTGGTGAAGTAGTCGATAGCTACTAGAATGAAGCGATGACCGTTAGATGCAGTGGGCTCGATCTTGCCTATCATGTCGATGCCCCACATGGAGAACGGCCACGGAGAGGACATGACATTCAACGGGCACGGCGGCACATGAACTTTATCAGTATAAATCTGGCATTTATGACATCTCTTCGCGAATCTGAAGCAATCCGACTCCATCGTCAGCCAGTAGTATCCTGCTCTCTGGATCTTCCTCGTCATAGCATGCCCGCCGGCGTGCGTACCAAATGTGCCCTCATGGACTTCTTCCATGAGCATACTCGCCTCTTTCTCATCTACACATCTGAGTAGCACGAGATCGTGGTTTCTCTTATATAACACTCCATCAGGATTGAGATAAAAGTTTCCAGACAGCCTCCTCAGAGTCTTCTTATCCTGGGTTGACGCACCCGCAGGATACTCCTTAGTCATAAGGAAAGTCTGGATGTTGTGGAACCATGGCTTGCCGTCGGCGGCTTCCTCGATTGCAAAGACGAATGCCGGTCTATCAAGACGAGATAGTACAATTCTTGGAGCCTCATTCCAAAAATTGACTTTATACATTGAAGCCAACGTGGCTAAGGCATCAGCCATTTGATTTTCATCCCTGGGCACATGATGGAGTTCCACTCGATCGAAGAACGGAAGTAGCCTCCTGGCATAATTCATGTACGGCACCAAATTCGATTGACGAGTCTCCCACTCCCCTTTAATTTGGTTGATCACAAGCGCTGAGTCACCATATACGTCTAGGTTCTTGATTCTCAAATCAATTGCCTCTTCTAGACCCATGATGCATGCTTCGTACTCCGCATCATTGTTGGTAACTGGAAACGTCAGTCTCGCAGTAAACGGGATGTGGGATCCGTGGGGAGTCGTGATGATCGCCCCGATGCCACTTCCGTAGGAATTAACCGTCCCATCGAATATCAACTTCCACTGGGATTTCCTATCTGGCCCCTCGTCGGGCAACGACTCATCGCAGTCCTTCGCTTTGAGAAACATAATATCCTCGTCAGGGAATTCAAATTTCATCGGCTGGTAATCCTCGATCGGCTGCTCGGCAAGGTAATCAGACAATACGCTTCCCTTGATGGCCTTCTGGGACACGTACTGAATATCATATTCTGTTAACACCATTTGCCATCTGGCAATCCTGCCCAAAAGAGCCTGCTTCTCGAAGACGTACTTGATCAGATTCATCTTCGAAATTAGCATAGTGGTGTGGTTGAGCATGTACTGTCGTAGACGTTTGGCAGCCCAAGCTAGTGCACAACACGTCTTCTCCAGCATCGAGTATCGAGATTCACAGTCAGTGAACTTTTTACTCAAGTAGTAAATGGCATGCTCCTTTCTGCCTGTCTCGTCGTGCTGACCGAGAACACACCCCATACTATTCTCCAGAACTGTCAAGTACATGATTAATGGTCGTCCAGCCACTGGGGGTATCAAGATTGGAGGTTCTTGAAGATACTGCTTTATCTTGTCGAATGCCTTCTGGCAATCCTCATTCCAAGTAATCGCCTGATCTTTCTTTAAAAGCTTGAACATCGGTTCACAAGTGGCTGTGAGCTGAGAGATAAACCTTGCAATGTAGTTTATTCGGCCCAAGAAACCACGAACTTCTTTTTCTGTTTTCGGCGCTGGCATTTCTTGAATGGCTTTTATTTTCGCAGGATCGACCTCGATACCTCGTTCACTAACGATAAACCCCAACAACTTTCCGGACCGCACTCCAAAAGTGCATTTGTTAGGATTCAGCCTCAACCTGAATTTCCTAAGCCTCTCAAAAAGCTTCAATAAGTTGACCAGATGCTCTTCCTCCGTTTGGGACTTCACAATCATGTCATCAACATAGACCTCGGTCTCATGATGAATCATATCATGAAACAAAGTTACCATTGCTCGCTGGTAAGTGGCCCCTGCGTTCTTCAGACCGAAGGGCATTACCTTATAGCAAAATGTTCCCCAGGGGGTGATAAACATCGTTTTCTCCATGTCCTCCGGCGCCATCTTGATCTGGTTGTAACCGGAGAAGCCATCCATGAACGAAAACACGGAGAACTGGGTTGTGTTGTCGACCAACACATCGATATGAGGCAACGGGAAATCATCTTTAGGGGTCGCCCTGTTCAAATCCCGATAATCGACGCACATTCGTACCTTACCGTCCTTCTTCGGTACAGGCACTATGTTGGCGACCCACGGAGGGTAAGTGGTGACCGCTAAGAAGCCAGTATCGAGCTGTTTCTGCACTTCTTCTTTGATCTTAACGGCCATATCTGGTCTCGTCCTCCTAAGCTTCTGCTTGACGGGAGGGCAGTCTTCTCGCAGCGGCAAGTGGTGGACCATGATGTCCGTGTCAAGTCCGGGCATATCTTCGTATGACCAAGCAAAGACGTCACTATACTCTCGAAGCATCTCGACCAATCTCTGCTTGACATCACTCTGCAATGCAGCCCCTACTCTGACATTTCTGACGAGCTCTTCAGAACCCAGATTTACGATCTCAATATCCTCCTCATGAGGCAGAATAACCTTCTCCTCTTGTTTCAACAAGCGGGCCAACTCTTCAGGAAGGTCTTCGTCTTCATCAATCTCTTCTTCGGCTTGATAGATCGGGCAATCGAAGTCGAAGTGAGCCGTAGAAGGTCCAGAGTCGATGTCATCTGTTATGTGGATCCTGCAATAACAAGGGTTAAGTTTAAAACAAGAATATGCAGGTTAGCACAAACCCCATTGCCATTTTACTGTTTTTCAAGACAAACATAAAACAGGAATAACAGAGATCACAAAATTTGAACACGAAGAAAACGCCTTTGATTTATTAACAAAATGCATGTACATAATCCAACAAGGCTCTGACAATAAAACCGCTATGCCCCGGGTAGGACATAGGGTTGTACAATGATTGTAAAAAGTAAATCATTACTCTTCACTTGTCAGCTGGATGATATCCTTGATGGTCCAATTGTTGAGTTTCTCGCCCGGCTGGCTTGGCTAAATCCAAGAGTCGAGATCACAATCGCTATCCCCGCTGTCTTCAGATGCCGCGTTGATGCTTTCGAAAATTACTCTGCCACTGGTAAATAGGATCGGCCCCTTACCCCGTGACGCGCTGCTAGACGAAGGAGAAGCTTCAGCTTCAGGAGAATACCCCAACCCAAACTTATCCTGCTTGATCGGTATCTCCAAAATATGCCCCCAGCCTGGGGTGGATCCAGCTTCGACGACGGCCCGAGCTTCTTTGAATGAGGAGAGATTCATCTCTGGCTTTTCTGTGACGACAGGAGCTACCTCTTTCACTTTGACGGCTTCAAATGCTTGGCAAAGAGTCTCATGGATTTCGCCATCCATTTCAACATACTTAAAGGATGACAAATGGCTCACCATTATGTCCTCCTCACCGCACACGGTTACTATGCTTCCTCCGACAGCATATTTGAGCTTTTGGTGCAACGTGGAGGTCACGGCACCAGCAACATGGATCCATGGCCGGCCCAAGAGGCAACTGTAGGCAGGCATTATGTCCATGATATAAAAGACCGTGTCGAACGTTTCCGGGCCAACTTGGATCGGCAGGGTCAACTCCCCGAAAACGTGGCGTTTAGTTCCGTCAAATGCTTTCACCACCAGATCACTGGGTGTGCAAAGCAATCCGCGAGTGTCCAACTTCATTAATGCCTTCTTCGGAAGTACATTAAGTGACGAACCCGTGTCCACCAGGACATGCGACATGATTGTGCCCCTACACTCGATCGAGATGTGCAGGGCGCTGTTGTGATTCCTTCCTTTAGGCGTCAGCTCTAAATCTGTGAAACCTAGCCCATTGCCAGCATTAACATGGGCTACCACCTCTTCTAGCTGATTCACCGATATCTCTTGCGGTACGTAGGCAGCGTTCAATACCTTCAGTAGCGCGTTGCGGTGTGCTTCAGAACACAGCAACAAGTTGAGAATAGAAATCTTCGAAGGCGTCTGATGGAGATGGTCTACAATCTTGTAGTCACTCTTTTTGATTAACCGCATAAACTCCTCGGTATCTTTGACTAGCAAATCCTTCTCTACCCCACATGGGACCTTTTCGACGACTTTGCTTTTACCCTTATCGGCCGCATCAGCTCTGACCGCTTTATCTGCCACGACTTCTGGCGGTGCAAACACTCTTCCGCTACGGGTAATACCACTGACTCCTGCGAGATTCTCCACAGTCGACCCATACGGTTCCAGCTCCAACTTTTGACCGTTGCAATAGACTTCAGCCCCATAATGCCACGGTACGGCGTTAGTGCTCTCGAATGGTATCGGCCCGGCTTTGGTAATAGTGATTGTAGGCGGTCGGGGCGCAGAGATAGTAATTGGTTGGCGAGGGATGGTAATGGTGGCGACTTCATCGGCCTGCTTCAACACTACCTCTCCTGATACACTTTCAGCCCTCCGGCTGAACTGCAAAATCCCCTCAGTCATCAGACTTTGGATTCCTTCAACCAGCTGCTCACACCCATCAGAATGTGTAGCACAATCCATGCATAGTTCTCCGCATCCTGGAAAGAACCCTTTCTTCAACAACTTAGCTTTGACGAAGCTAAGCGGCGTCTTTAGGTCTTTGACATCAGTCAACAGATTTGCACTCTCTTCTTCGATAATGGCGTTCACTCCGCCTCCCCTATGATTCGGCATAGGATTCTTCGTGACATTGGGCACATTATCGGAGAAGTTGATAATCTTGGCATCTACCAGGTCCTGCACCTTGTGCTTAAAGGCTTTGCAGTTCTCGATCGTGTGGCCAGGTGCCCCTGTGTGGAAATCGCAAGTGGCATTTGCGTCGTACCCTGGTGGAGGTGCCCCTGTCAAGGGAGCCATCGTCCTCTTCTGAACCAACTGAAGCTGAAGCAAAGTCTGCAAGAGTTGCGCGTACGACATGGGCGGTGCTTCGAAGTGACGGTTTGTCAAAGGTGCCCGATTCTGGTACTTTCTATATCCCTGCTGATTCGGTTGCTGCTGCTGCTGCTGTGGAGCTACTGGGATATTTATACTGGCTATCTGCTGCTGAGGGCCCTTGCCCTTCCTCCGAGCATTGGTCACAGCGCTCGCATCTCCCTCTCGTCGTTTACCAGCATAAGGTTTCTTTCCACCTCCTCCAGCTGAGGATGATTCACCTTGAATTTTCCCGATCTTAATCCCATTCTCGACATGTTCGCCCATGGTAATGAGAGCTGAAAACGTCCCAGACATACCGCTGACTAACTTTTCATAGTAAACCCCTGGGAGGGTAGCCACAAACATCTGCACGAGCTCGCGTTCAACCATCGGCGGTTGAACCCGGGCTGCCAACTCACGCCACCGCTGGGCGTACTCCTTAAATCCTTCATTATTCCTCTGTGAAAGGTTCTGAAGCTGGACTCGGTTCGGGGCCAAGTCGCTATTGTACTGGTAATGGTGGACAAACGCTTCAGCGAGATCCTTCCATGTGCGCACGCTAGTGGGCTCCAGGCCCATGTACCACTCGAGGGATGGTCCAGAAAGGCTATCTTGGAAGAAGTACATCAGCAACTTCTCATCTTCGGAATAGGCAGACATCTTCCTGTAAAACGATCGCAGGTGGACACGAGGGCAAGTGGTACCCTTATATTTCTCAAAGTCAGGCACCCTGAACTTAGGAGGTACCTTGAAATCAGCAATTAACCCTAGCTTGGACATATCAACGCCCAAAGTATTCTGATTCTCAATGTCTCTCATTTTATCTTCAAGTGCTTTGAACCTGAGCCGCGCTTCAGCATTCAGCTCCCCTTTTGCACCTCTTTGAGAGAACACATCATCCTGATGAACCTCAAGCCATGGTTGAGGCACCAACAGATTCCCGACGCCAGCACTGCCGTTGACCGGCCCGATGTTGACATTAGCTCCCAGACTCCCGTTGCCGACACCCGTCGTATTGAGTCCGGCCATCACATTGCCATTAGCACTGTCGTTGCCCCCGGCCACGGGGACACCATTCCGCGGAGTATCAACTGGTGGAGGAGTAGGCACAGCCCCGCCATGAAGTATGCCGTTGCTATCAACCCTGGAGACCAAAGGTTGAACCAAAGTCCTGAGCTGGTCCTGACCATTGGCGACCACCTGCATAAGTTCCATAAAGCGATCCATCCTCTCACAGAGCTCCTGGACATCTGTCTGCATTTGATCCATGATCCTGGTCTGATTAGCTCGAGTTGGATAATGATGAATTAGTCTTTGATCAATCCTGGAATCACCGGAAACAGCCTGGGACCTGTGAACCTGAAAAACCTGCAAACACTAAAGGTTAGGAAAAACAACAAAATGTACGCCATGCAAATGCTTCATGCAAATGCATGCGTGTGTCTGTGTGTTTGGGAGATTTCCCCCGATCCTAGTGCCTGAGTGCCAGTGCTGATAATAATAAGAAGAAGAAGTCTGAGTCCAATCATGGAAACATCAATCTCATATATAAAGAAAGGCCTATCAAGGCAGTACATAGCATCAGCGAGTACAAGACGAATCAACAGCGTGACCTCAGCCAACAAGCCTGGTGATGGTCAGCATACAACAGAGATCAAAACAAAAAGGAATGCAACTAGTCAAGTACGGCCACGGGCGCGATACTCTGCTAATAACTCCTTCGTCTCTGGATGATCTGGCAAAGTGAGCAACCCCTCGACGAGTAGTTCCCTCTGCACAATGGTATACTGAAGTCCCTGAACTGAACTTTCCCATGCTCCTTCGCCGAAGCAATCTTCCAGTTTCCGCTTTTTAGACTCGAACGTCAGCTTCCGCTCCTTCAGGTTAGCGAGAGCTTTGTTGAGTTGGCCTTCGGCGGCGTATCTGCGGGCGGTTTCTTCATCAAACCTCTGTTCACTATCCTTCACCTCAGCTTCTAGCTTGGAGATCTGTAGCATCAGCTTATCCTCCCGCTCTTTCCTGGTGGCCAGGGAAGCTTTCTAGTGCTGGTTGAACTTAGATATCCTCCGATATGCCTCATTCAAATGCTGCTTCTTCGTAGCCAGTACGTCGTTGACATCCCTGAAATCTTGACCCATGCGTTCACGCTCGGCAATCTATTTCGTCAGGTCTATACCTAGCTGGTTCACCAACTCTGTCTGCCTTTTGAAAGAATGAACGGCCTCGTTCCTCTCGCTTCGGAGCTGAGCTAATTCCTTCTCCAGTTCTTCGTTCGCCCGCTTCAATTCATCCCGCTCAGCTAATACCTGGTTATGCTGATGAATGGGCACAGTAGTAGGCTCTTTGATTATTGGAGGACTTTCTGGCTTGACCTGAGGAAACGGCATCCCTATAGCATTGGCTCTGGCTCTGATCCAAGTCGTATACGGAGGGTAGGCTTGATTGTTGCTTTTTCCCAGCAAAGGCTTTCCTCGCTTACTGATACTATTCCATGCACGCTGAAGCTTGGACAACAAATCCCCTTCTAGAATACCCGTGAGGTACAGAGATTCCTGTACCTCTTCATCCTTCGGCGGATTCCTTAAAGCATACGCGAATTGTCGAACCAGCAATGACGGATTGTAATTTATACAGCCCTTCCTACCTATCAGAGGCACATTAGGAAACCCGCTGCAACTGAAGATCACCTCAGTACCCAACCTGTCTCTGTTGAACCAGTCAATATCTTCTGCAGATAAACTCATCAGACGCTCAGGCCACTCAGCTGTGGCTGCAGACAAGACAAAAGGACCCCTCTTGGGCAGATGACTATCAAGCCATTTGTACAGCAAAGGTACGCAGCAAGAGACGTTCTTCCCCCTCCGGTTCTCGTTTTTGTAGTGAACTGAGTGATATACATCTCCTATCAAAGTAGGGACTGGATTCCCTGAAGCAAAGATGTGAAACGCATCAAAGTCTACAAAATCGGGCATGTTGGGGAACAGGATAATGTCGTATATGCATAGAGCGAGGATGGCATTGAACGCGTCCCAACATCCGTCCTTGGCACACTGCTGAGCCTTAACCACCAGAAACTGCAAGGAGAACCCAGGAACCTTGTTCCAACTAGTCAGTACTAACTCGGAGGCGTCCAAATAAAGTGAAGGAGCTAAACCAGCCAGATCAGGATCATCATCCATATGAACAAAAGGCATCTGCCTTTTGATAGGCACACCTAGCAAATCAGCATACTCTTCCAGCGTCGGCGCGAGAACGAAGTCCTGAAAAGTGAAACATCTCAGCGGAGGGTCGTAGAACTGCAGCAGAGCGTGCAACCCATTCAACTCGAACACAGAAGGCTTGCAAACCAAACTGAGCAACCTGCCATAAGATTTCCTGAACTCATCCTTCACAGAATCACCTGCTAGAGCTATCAAACTAGTCAGCTCAACCACGTCGGGGGTAGGGAACTTATAAGCCACGGTCTTCCTCAGAGAGCCCATAACAATACAATAGGAGGCGAGAAATCCTGGATCGGGGAAAACGGTACCTGCAACACAGACACACGTTAATGGAATGCAAATGAATATGCAAACTAATGCAAAATGCAATCATGCAATAATATATCCAGGTAATTGGTGCTGCGGAGATTCTGTATCAACAAAACCACGACCACTGATGAGAAGAAAACCCCGGTGTAGGACCACAAATCTGATCTGCCAAGAACAACCATCTGATAGGACCATATATAAGATCATAACTCTGCTCTGTCAAGAACAAATGTCTGATAATAAGGACCTCTGATGTATGATCAAGAAATATCTGCTGATGAGGTCTTCAGACCCCAATCAAAGATCTGCCCTATCAAGAACAACCAACATCTGCTGACGAGATCTTCAGACCCCAAAAATCTGCTCTATCAAGAACAAACAACATTTGCTGATGAGATCTTCAGACCCCAAAAATCTGCTCTATCAAGAACAAACAACATCTGCTGATGAGATCTTCAGACCCCAAAAATCTGCTCTATCAAGAACAAACAATTGATGACAAAACTCTGCTCTATTAAGAACAGACATGCACCTGATGATAAGATCCTCTGATCAAAACCTGCTCTATCAAGAACATACATACACCTGATGATAAGATCCTCTGATCAAAACCTGCTCTATCAAGAACAGACATACACCTGATGATAAGATCCTCTGATCAAAACCTGCTCTATCAAGAACAGACATACACCTGATGATAAGATCCTCTGATCAAAACCTGCTCTATCAAGAACAGACAAATCTGCAACTGAGAAACCCTCGGTACCACCAAAAACTGATCCACTGTCAAGAAAACCAGGTAGTCTGAAGGTCAAAGTTTCCTACAATAAACCCAATCCCACTCACAGGTATGGACCTAAACTGACTCAAGGTACGACATCCTATGCGTTCATCAGCGTCACAAACTTTCAAGAGGGGTGATACGATACCCAGAAGGTGTGGCATCACCAGCTCATGAAGCGGCCTCACTTAGCTGAATCACAAATGATCGGTCCCCAGAGTCGACAATCCACCAAACCAGCAACCGTCTCAACCCAAAGGGTTGAAAGTGAAGCCAACCAGATGAACCTCGTCTGAGCATGGATTTCATGAGACACTAGTGCCTGCAAAGCAAGCACGCGCCCACTAATTTCCACTCTAAGTCTATGGTGCACTCAAGCCTGGGTCTGGCTTCTCACTCATCAGAACTCTCATCCTACAACAGCACAGATAATCATATTATACTGGAAATAAAATGCGGGAAATAAAGTGCGAGAAGTAAAATGCGATAAATAAACGCAACCCAACAAGTAAACATACAAGCGTTAGGATTGACTCTCAGGGAACTGCTGGAAATTCCCCAACAGAGTCACCAGCTGTCGCTTGCGCGAAAATAAGGTGTCGGCATGACAGAAGAGTCGCCACCTTTTGTTATTTATCCCTCAGAGCGGGAAAGGAAACGATCGGAAAAACCTGACGAAAAAGGGTAAGACAAGGTCATCGCAACCATTGTCTGGGTTCGGGAGTCGGTTACGCAAGGGGAAGGTATTAGCACCCCTCACGTCCGTCGTACTCGACGGGATCCTCGCTTGTTGTGTTTACTTGGACGGGTTGGTTTTATTCTATCTACCTATCAAGGTTGGCTGAAAAAGAAAAGAAAAATGACTCGGCAAAGCATCGCGCTTTATGCCTACGTATTCTCATCAGAGAATGAGAAATCAGAGTCGACGTAGTTCGGCCTACGAAGGGTCACGGGGGAAGGTAGCTCGCCAAGACATCGCCATCTTGTGCCTACGTACTCTCAACAGGTATGAGAGATCAGAGCATACGTAGTTCGGGAAACTATGGTTTATTTCCTGTCTTTTACGAAAGAAGTGTTTTTTATTGTGTTTGCGATTTCAACCGCACTAGAGACTATGACCTGAGAGTGAATGCGTCGCATGTCACCCAAAGGGTACCATACTAAACATCCAGACTGTGGAAAAGAAGCTCTCCCACAATCCTTTCTCAGATAGCTTAAGGCTCGTAACGTACGAAAGAAATCATTCATGATTACTGTATCTTAAACTGTTTTGAGATGAGAAGAGAACAGGCCCAACTAGGAGGGAGACTATCAAGTCCTATTGTTGTCATGCCATGGATTCATCCTATGGTTGAGGTTTGAACAGGGAACTCCTAGAAGTTGTCATGCATAGGTTTCAACCTAAGATTCTATCATCAAATCCTTATCAAAGGAAATGAGAGTCCTAAGGGATCATGTCAATGATACACCAAAACAGACAAAGCATCAGCTTAACAGTAAAATGCATGCAATGCAAGTGAGGGAGGAAATGTGTGTGGGGCTTCAGCCTCCACAAGCTCATCTCAACCTCAAGCCAGAATAGATAACAGTAATCATACTGAAATATAAACAACATGCTATCAAGCAATAACAGTAAACTGCAATCATACAGATAAAATGAAATAAAATGCCATCAGGCAAACAAACCACATGGGCAAGGGAGCTGGGCTCTACTGAATACCCGCAAGCAAAGCCACACAGTAACAATACAAGCAGAGGGAGCAACTCAACCTCTAGTGCAATCATGCTCCTAGATTCTACCTATTCTAGATATGGACTTATTCTAATGTATCAAACAAGTCAAACAAAACACATCAATACAGAAAAGAAAACAGAAGAAAGCTGATCAACTCCTCTCTTCAAGCTTCAGCTCTTCCAACAGTAACTCAGTCTTCAGACTTCACTCACTCTTAACAAATATCAATTTGCTTTTCCAGGTTTCAACCCTACAACATAAGTTTCAACTTATCTTCTCCTTTAAGCTTCAGCTTCTTGATCAGCTCCACCTTCAGGCTTCACTTAATCTTCAAGGATCTTCAAGTATCAACTTGCTCTTGTTGCTCTTCAAGCTTCAGCTGGAATGGCAATGCTCAAGGATTCATCCTCTTCAACACTCTTCAATGAAGTCTTCCTCTTCATGCTCAAGCTCAACATCTCTCAAGACAATCAAACTAGAGAAAATCACTTACTGGATAAGCTGGGGGATATTGAACTGCTTATTTGACCACCAAAGGTGACCTATAAGGGTTCAACATCAATGGAATAGTTCCCTCAAAAGTTCTACCTCCTAGGTACATCACTTATCCCTCTAAAGGAGAGAGGTGTATACCATGGAAGGACTTTGAATCATAGGGAGGAATGGAGGTGAATGATACCATCCATGTTTGAGAAAGAAATTATCTACATCTAAACTCTTCCTAATTCCTAACCCTAAAACAACAACAAAGACAAATAAAATCAAGCTCTCAAGCTCCTCAAGCTCCTCAATGCATCTTCAAGTCTTCTACTATGCTCCTCAATGCTCCTTAGAACAAGATCAAGCTCTCCAAGCCCACAAATCAAAGCAAACAACAATATAATGCCCTAAAGGCAACACAAACAATCAACCAATACAAAAGTCAACTAAAAATAGCATACTTCTATATTAAATCCTAATATAATTTCTAAGGGATCCTACATACCTACCCTTAATACCCATATATGTCCCATAGTCTAACCTGTCCTAAAAACCCAAAATCTAAAGTTATTATGGAGCTATGTTGAAGTTTAACCTAATTCTACACAACCTACAATCAACTAATCAAAACTATCCTAAAAATCATCACAAAAATATGGAATAAATCCAGGGGGAACCTAAAACATATATCTAACTATCCTAAAAAGATTGAACTAAAAATACTAATGGAACTACCTAAACTAAATTCTACAAAATCATATATCAACATAAAAGAAATAAAATGCAATAAAAGAAGAAAATATGCAAAAAATATTAAAATGCATGAGATGAAAAATATTTTTATTTTATATTTTTCTAGACAAAAATATGAAAAGGGAGAAAAAACTCCCATTAAAAAATATTCATTTTTCCATTTGATATGAATTTCTAAAGTATGAGAAAAAATGGAGTAAAAATAAAATGACAATTATGAGATGGGGTGCAATCAGTAAACCTATCCAGTTAAAATCACACATGGGCCCAGAATGAGGGGTACGAATAGAAATGCGCCTGGGCCCAATTAAACTCAGAAAAACAATTGAGAAAATCAAAAGAAAATAAAAAGGGCGCGGTGTGAAGAGTAATCAAATTTAGTTCAAATTTGGAATGGGCCTCAAAGGGGGGTGGGGTTATCAATGATCCACTAAGCCCAGACTTTTGGTTTTAATGAAACGCGGCGTTCAAGCGCTCTGAAGTCCCTCCAAAACTGAAATTAAACGTGGACCCTCAGATCCTCACTCAGTCAACTGGTCAGCGCGCTCATCCAACGGTCGCGAGGTCTTCTTCTTCCTTGGACCTAGGGTTTGCAGAAACCTCCATTAAAACGCAGCTTCCATGCACAAATTTACATCCTTTCGTTCTCTCTCATATCTTGATCAAAATCAAAAATGTAAAACACAATCTTGCTTAGAATTTCACCCTGATCACGCCTATGGTATTGGATTCCATTGAAATGACCTCTATACTCAAACCCGAAGGTGCAACTCCATTGATCTCAAAATATGATCCATACTCAACTTCAACCAAACTCAAATTTCTTTACATCAAAATGATCCTCACATTCCACTAATCAAAATCAGCTAATAATCTTGCATTAACACTCATTAAATCACACGTTCTTGCTCCATCAAGAAATGATGTCCATGGCTGAAACTTCATCAAATGCTTTCAAACTCTCCAAAAATGATCACCTAGTTGTCTCTAACAGCTCTACACTAATAACTTAACCTAACCATGCCTAGATTATGAGGTGAAAGGGATTTTGCAAACCTGGCTTCTTGATATGGTAGATGATGAAACCCTTGTTTTCAAGGCTTGAAACTCTTCAAGAATGATCCTTGGATGATGAAACCTCTTCTGTTTGCAAAAGATTTGAGGGAGAGAGCTTGTACTTCAAGATCCAATGACAATTGCTTCTTTGCAAATCCAATGTGAACACCTTCAATCTTCCATCAATGGAGCTTCAATTCAGCAATCACACACTCAGAAGGATCTATGGGGAAGGTTTGTGAAGAAAAAAGGGATTGCAATGAAGAAGAATGAAGAGATTGAATGTGACTTGCAATGGAGGAATTTGGATCTCACTCTCTCTTCTCTACACCAATTAACACCAACCTTACATCTGAGCAAGTTAGAAACATCTTATAGAGTGGTTTAGAATCCTCTAGAACCCCCTAGAACAATCCAATGAGAAATTGAACTTTTCATGTCATGGTATTTTGAATTCTCATTCTCCTTACATGGTATCTCATGCCAAGCATCTCATAACTACCAATCCTGACTTGAATTTATCCCCACATGAGATTTAGGGTAAGTTACAATGCATATCTTCCTTGTGTATTGAGTTTTTCCTTGTTTTGGTTTGGTACCTTAATATGCAAGTAATCAAATTCCAAAGCAGCCCTATGATACAAGCCTCAAATCAAAATTGTGGCTGAACCATTGTTCTTAGAATGTCATTTGGAGTCAAAATGACCTATTACATGACATGGTTTGGACTTATAACTTGTGATTTATGATTTTCAACTTCACTTTAATTAACTTATGCCTCATTTTTAGGCCATTTTTATCACTTTTTGATATGAGCCTTTTCAACATCTCATGACCTCCCTACTAGCCTTAAAACATCATTCTAAGCAAGTTTGATGTTGAAGATTTTTCCATTTGAAGCATGGAAATAGGAGATATGGCCTTATGCTTGAAATGACCTATAACCTCCAAATGACCAAAATGCCCTTGGCTTGTCAAAGCCATAAGTTGAGTTCTACAAATCCTATCGAGGACTTATAATACTCTCTAGAAATATAACAAGTTGCCCTTCAACATTAATGTTGACCAAGAATTCATAGGAATCATCCTACTAGGGAAAAAGTTGTCTGCAAGTTGGGTGACTTTCAAGGACCCAGATTCACATACCTCAGATGACCTGTAATTTGTCAAAGTCATAACTTGAGCTCTACAAATCCTATCAAGGACTTCTAGTACTCAAATTAAAGCTAAGAACAATCTCTACAACATTCATGTTGTGGGGAAGATGAGATGACAATCACATCTTGAGCTAAACTGCCTTGAAGATAGGGATCAAACTAGGGGATTTTACACTGTCGAGGCTTAGAAACCCTAGCTTAAAACTTCTCAAACTCCTCAATCATGATGAGTTGGTCTAGGAATCATCCTTATAACATCTCAATACATCATTCCATGATCACATGGCCCTTGGATTAGGTCTCAACCCTCTCCAAATCATCAGTTAACCTAGGGTTGACCCAGTCAAACCCTAATTCCACCACTCATGGTTGAATCTTCTGAATTATTGTACAATGACCTCTCTAGGCTCCATGATGGCTTTCAAGACATCTCATAAGCTTTCTCAAAGCTTCAAGTTCATCCTCATATTCTCAGAATCATCTGAGGAGCTCCCACAACTCTCAAGCTATGAGGCACACAACTTTGGTTTCAACCAATTTCTCTGAGGATCTCTTGAGTTCTCTGACAAAGGTATCAACCTTTGAACCTTTGAATTAACTCTTGGCTAGCTTCAAAGTCTCTTACAACTCTTGATAGGTAAATAAATGTTGGTCAAATTTTGGGGTGCAACAGTGTGCATGTTTCCCTAGTGGATTGTCAGTACGCACTTATCCCCAGCAGATTGAATGTGTGTGTTTATCCCCCAGCTGGTCGAGATCGAAGTTTTCTTCACCCGTTAAATTTGGGATTATCCCCAGCAGTGGAGTGGATTCAGAGTTTTGTTTCCCCATAGAGTCCAAGTCTTTGGCTCCTGTTCCCTCAGAGTTTAGGTCAATGACTCATTCCCCAAGCAGAGGTCGATGTTGATTCCCTCATTGAGTAATCCCAAATGGAGTTGCTGGAGTGATTTGTTTCTCATCCTCAACAGAGAGAGTTTGGGGCGGATTCCCAGTGAACCTTATTCGGTTTGGATTTAATCTCCAACAGGTTGAATTCTACGTCAAAGTAGAGATTCTCCTCAATAGTTTGCTTTACTCCCCGATAGAATAGTGTCCCGGGAGGCCATCCAGGGCTGATTTCCCCAGTAGAATGGATTTGTTCTCCCCAACCGAGTCGGGTGAACCCCAAAAGAGTTGTATTTTGGTAGGCCATTCAGGGCACTTTCCTCGGCAGAGTTTGTGTTGATTCCTAGCAGAGTGGATTTTTGTTCTCGTCAGAGCAGCATTACCCAGGAGAGTCCTTTTCCTGGAGGCAATCCAGGGCTTGTTGTTCCCAGCATAAGTCCAATCATAATTGGCATATCTTATCTTTCCCGACAGGGTTGTTCTCTTCAGCATTTATTTTTCTAAGGTCGTTCCTTTGCATTTGCATTGTGCATAGCATCCTCCTAAACGCGTAGCATTTCCATTTCGTATGGAGCATTATGCCATATTCAAACATATGCATTTGAAACATAAGCCAGGTTGTTACCTCTTGTTTTCAGGTGTGTCTACAGCAGACAACGGTATTTCTTCTTGAGCCAGTGTGGTATTCAGACCTTGGCAAGTATTGTTTTTATTTAGCCAATGTGGTTTTCAGACCTCGACGAGTATTCATTTTCTCTTGAGCCTGTGTGGTATCCAGACCCCCAGCAGATCTTTGGACGGATGTGTTCATCCTATCATTTGTTCCCCAACAGAGTTTACTTGTTTAAGTTTCTCTTTCCCCAGCAGAATTCTCTTTCAGATTGTGAATCAGCAGATGCTCTCAACTTCGTGTTGAGTCGGCCTTTGGGTTTGATGCTCGCTTTTATTTAGCGAATGCCTGCTGGTTAGAAGATGCTCTCAACTTCGTGTTGAGCCGGCCTTCGGGTTCGATGCTCGCTTTTATTTAGCGAATGCCTGCTGGTTAACAGATGCTCTCAACTTCGTGTTGAGCCGGCCTTCGGGTTCGATGCTCGCTTTTATTTAGCGAATGCCTGCTGGTTAGCAGATGCTCTCAACTTCATGTTGAGCCGGCCTTTGGGTTCGATGCTCGCTTTTATTTAGTGAATGCCTGCTGGTTAGCAGATGCTCTCAACTTCATGTTGAGCCGGCCTTCGGGTTTGATGCTCGCTTTTATTTAGCGAATGCTTGCTGGTTAGCATATGCTCTCAACTTCGTGTTGAGCCGGCCTTCGAGTTCGATGCTCGCTTTTATTCAGCGAATGCCTGCTAGTTAGCAGATGTTCTCAACTTTATGTTGAGCCGGCCTTTGGGTTCAATGCTCGCTTTTATTTAGCGAAAGCCTGCTGGTTAGCAGATGCTCTCAACTTCGTGTTGAGCCGGCCTGCGGGTTCGATGCCTAGTTTGTTTAACAGATGCCTGATGGTGGAATCAGATGATCTTTCCGACTTAGTGTCGTTGCCTGCGCGTTAGTAGATATTTCTTCCGACTGCGTGTCAAGGTTTTCTGATTGGTAATCAGTTAGCTTATTGTCGTTGCAATTATCAGATACAGTTATTTCCGGAGATTTTATCCCAATAACAAGTTTGCAGTTCTATTTTTTGTGGTTGGCAAATTTCCGGGTTCTTTGGTATTCAACCGCCTTTTACCTTGATTGTTTGAAAGCCAGTCGCTTTTCACCCATTCAGGTCCAAGTCGTTTGAATAGGGGCAACTGTTGTACCCCAAAATTTGACCAACCCTTTTCTTGTACTTGGCTTATGTTTCATTTCATTTTAGCATTTGCATTTTCATAGCATTGGCCTTTACAGGGGATGAAGAGAGGTGTGCAATTCAAGATAAGAGTCTCTCAAGGGTTTCAAACTCAAGCAAGAGTGTTTATTCAAGTCATCAAGTGCTTACAATCATCAGGAAGTGGTCAGAGCTCTTTGAGAGAGAAGATTGATGTGTGTTGCTTATCTCCTATCTTGGAGGTCAAAGGAAGCTCATCAAGGGTTCATAAGATCAAGGTTGTCGATAAAATGTGATTGAGAAGCTCATTGAGTTCTTTGGAAGTCATTGTGGAGTTTTTCTAGGCTTTCATTTCATCTGCAAGAGGTCACAGTCAAAGGATGTGAATCTAGGGTTGCATCTGGTCAACTCAAGGTCAACTGTGGACTTGAGAGAGTTTAAGACTTAGTTCTAAGTCATTGAAGCCATGGAAAGTTATCTTGAGACATTTAAGATGTCATGTCAAGCTCAAATCAAGAAGAATCAAGAGTTCAAAGGAGTTACTAAATTAGGGTTTCAGAGGACCTTAGTGTAAAATCCCCTTCTTTAGTGCTTAACTTCAAGGACAAGTTACCTCTTGATACAAGTTGAGTCTCACTTTATTGAAAACATGGAACTTGTAGGGCATGTTCTAAAATTTCTTTTGAGTACTAGAACTCATCCATTGGGTTTGTGGAACTCAAGTTAGGGGTCTCAGATGAACATATTTTTGGTCAACTAAAAGTCAACTCACTTCCAAAGCATTTTTGACCTAGAATCAAGCTTCTCCTCAACTTTAGGTGAACATGAAAGTTGTTCCTCATGATCTTAGCTTTCCAAAGAGTCCTAGAATTCCTTGATATCATTTGTATAACTCAAGTTATGGACCTTACAAGGCAAGGGTATTTTGGGAAGATTTCATTATAGGACATAGGTCATTTTCTTGCACTTGTGTACCTCAAATGAACTTCCAACCAACATGAAAGTTGCTCTTAGAGACCTAATTTAAATCATAAAGCTCAAGGATCATGTGAATTATGGATGGTTATGGACATGTGGGAGAATTTTCAAGTGAAAAATGAACTTTGAAGTATGATTTGAATTTGATTCATTATAAGCCATATTTTGATCTCACTTTGATTCAATTCTTTCCAAGATACACTCATAAGAAGTTTGCACAAATTGGTTTTGGTACAAGAAGGAGAAAACACGTGCAATTGCACTTTTCTTCACAAAGAAGCTTCAATTCAAAACTTGCACATTGGATCAAATAAGAAGCCCAATCCAATTCAGTTGTAAACTACACCTCACAAGCTGCAGATTAATGCATTGGCAAGGCATGAATGAACCAAAATCACGTGTGCATGAGAAGCTTACCATTTTTGAGCATTTTTTAATTAATCAAATTATGGCTTCATGGGCCTTCCAAACCATTTCAAATCCATCATATATAAACTAAAAATTCACCCTAAGAGCTCAGAAGTGGCATTTGGAGTTGGAGAGAGCATTTTCAGATTTGAATTTCTCAAGAAAATTTGAAAATCGAATTCACTTTTTCTCTGCAAATCAAGCCAAATTGAAGCTCAATTTATCTTCCTTGAAGTATTTGGAGTGGATCTGGAGCAAAGAAGTGAAGCTTACACGCTTGAGAAGCACCAACGGAGTGTCTCCGTTCAGTAAGTTTCCATTCCAAATTTCTCTCATTCTAGGCCATGAATTAGGTTCATACTGGTTGCATCTGAAGCCCTACGTTGAGTAGGCCATGTTTGATTGCTTGTTGTTCATCTTTGGTTGAATTTCAGCATGTGCATCTCATTTTTCTTGGCTTCGATTATCTTAATTTATGCGTGATCTTAAGAATCTAAGAGTGGATTCATGATCCTGGTAACTTCAGGTTTCATTTGGTACCGATTTTGTGCATTTTGGTTGAGTTTGGATGATTGTGTCTCCGACCATCACACCGGAGAAGACGACCGGAGCTAGGGCTCCTGTGTCTGGTTCAAACTCAGTCAGATCTGAGGTGTCCTTGTTTAAAACTTTGACTGCATGCGTGTTGGCTTCCAATTCGTTTGACTGATCCAGGTGGCTTGTTTGACTCCACGCAGATTAATGAAACGATGCGTTTCATTAATCTGGCTGAGTTTGGCTTGTGGATTGGGCCAAAAATGCTATGCACGCCCCCTCTTTTCAGCCCAATTTGCTTTTCAACGTGATTTCTTTGTTTCTGTTTATTGCTTTTTCACCCCCCCCCCCCTTCCTTGTTCATTTTATTTTATTTTATTTCTTTTTCTGTTTTGGTTTTTCAACTTTAAAAATAGCTCCAAATTGCTAAAAATTCCACAAAAATTATTTTCAAACATTTTAAAACTTTAATTAATTTCCTATAATTTTGAATTCCAATTTTCTTTTATTTTGCAATTAATTTTGAATTTTTCAATTGGAGTTGTTTTTGAAATTTTTTTCACTTGATCATTCTTGTTTGATGGACCATTTGCAATCACCAATGAATGAGGTTTCCTCTCCATCTTGGGGATGGACTGAGGTACCTTTGAGGCTGATTTTGGTCAAGGTTTGATCAATTTTTGTTTGACTTTGTGTTGCTTTTGTTTGACCCTCGATAATAATTCCATAAGGTGGAGCACCCTAGTTGATCAAATTATTCGGCGATGCCTTGATTGGAATTTGGTTTCGATGTTTTGGCCTCTGGTTTCCAACATGTTTATGTGCTTTGTGCCTTTTATTTATAATTTATTGAATAATTATCCTATTTTTGGTGAACCTTGCAAGTCAAGTCACCCTAGTTGAAGTTCATATAAACTAGTTGACCTAGTTCCTTTGGGAGATGACCTTGATGGATCCCATATGCATCCTATGCTTGAAGTTCATATAAACTAGTTGACCTAGTTCCTTTTGGAGATGACCTAGTTTCTTTTTGCATGATCAATTTGATGCATTTGGTTGAGATATTTCTCACGTTGCTTGCGGCCCAAGCCTATTCTCCCATCTTCATCTTGATCATGGTTTCTCCTTTAAGCTTTGGTGTTTACCTTTTGAGATTAGTGATTGATGCATGAATAGTTGTAGGAGTTGTAACTTCTCCCATTTCATCTCACTTTCTCTTTGACTTGTTTAAGTCATTTTGTTCTTCTCTTTGTTTGCTTTGCATCTCTTGCATTTGCATATCATGTTTGCATATTCTCTTGGCTTATTTAAGTCATTTTCATCCCTTTCTTTCATCTCACTTGTGATTGATCTTATCTTGTGTTTACTTGGTTTCTTTGCCATGATCCCTTAGGATTCCTAGTCCCATTTGTTTAAGGTGGGAGTAGGAGAGACATTAAGTGTTCAATCCAAGCATGAAAACATTAGGATAGTGTTTTCCCCTCTTAATCTCAATCATAGGAGCACATTGCATGATAACATTAGGGTTGATTAGTTTCCCCTTAGAGTTTGTGTCTTCTCATCTCATCTCAAAACTTCTTCAAGACATCTAATAAAGGATAATGAGTGTTGTACACTACGAGGCTTAAGTACTTGGGGAATGATGGTTGGGGGGCTTCCTCTCAACTGTCTAGAGTGTTTAGCGTATGCCCTTTGGGAGATATGCGACACATTCGCTCTCAAGTCATAGTCTTTAGTGCAACATGAGTTACAAATCTAATTCAATTCACTTTTTCTCTTAAAAAACACAAAACAAAACATCAAACCTTTTTATCCTTCGGGATTAATTGAAAATCATTTTCAGAAAGAGTGTGTTAACTCTTGGTTCTACCATAAACAGATAACGCCTAAGTCTCCAATGGTCGAGCAACAATACACCTAACTGCTAAAATGAAGGTTTAATTCTACTCGATTAAAACACTTGAACCAACCGGTGGTCGTGTCAGCCCGAACTACGTTTGCTCTGATTTCTCGTACCAGACGAGGATATGTAGGCACAAGACGGCGATGTCTTGGCGAGCAACCTTCCCCACCTTCACCCGTAGTTTGCTGAACTACGCTGACTATGACTTTCCCATTGCATGAGGGAGTATGTAGGCATAGAGCGGCGATGCTCTATCGAGTCTCTTTTCTTTTCTTTTGTCCTTGTGAGCCAGCCTTATAGATTAACACCCTTTTAGATAGACAACAAGCGTGGATCCCGTTGAGTACAACGGACGTGAGGGGTGCTCATACCTTCCCCTTGCGTAACCGACTCCTGAACCCGAGATTTGGTTACGATGACCTGTCTTTTCCCTTTTCGTAGGTTTTCTCTGATCTTTTACTTTCCCTCTTTTGGGATAAATAACGAACGGTGACGACTCTTCTGTCTTTGCCGGTCCCTCTTTGTAGCGATGCGACTGTGGTAAAAGTCCAACCTTAATGGCACCTATAAAAGAAAATATGTATACGTCCAGGTTCAATTTGTCTCTTCTTATTTGATGTTCTTCCAGATCTATTTTGTTATTCTTTTGTTCTTCTAGAACTCATATGATGTTTTTCCGGATGTACCTTGGTTATGATGTTTTTCCAGAACTCTTTTTGCACATATCAGATGCTCTTCTCGATATGTTTTTCATTTTGATGTTCTTCCAGAACTTATTCTCGTACATTCAATGCTTTTCTGAATGTTTAAGATGTTTCTTCAAAATTAATGTTCATTGAGTAATGCCTCTTTTGGGTTTTTAGGCTTAACTTGAGAGACGAAAGAAAAGTGATAACAGAAGTTACTTAGCTTAGATAAAGTTGTCACTCCCTTTGAGATATCACCGATAATGTTGTTGATAGGATGGTCTTTAGAAGACTTCCATGCTGGAGGAAAACCATCAGTGTTGGTCGGATGAACTTCTCCAATCCCCTCATGATGGTGATTTTTTGCTCCTCAACTTTCGCTTGGTTAGGTTGATCAATTCCTTTCTCAACTTCTTTGAGTATGTCTTCAGAAGATACACCTGTACCATGAAATGAAATACCTTTTCCGACACTTTTTGGATAAGACTCATCAAATGTGACATGAACAGACTCCTCAACTGTAAGTAATCTCTTATTGTATATTCTATAAGCTTTGCTTGACTGAGAGTATCCGAGAAAGATACCTTCATCTGACTTGGATTCAAATTTACCTAGACTCTCCTTTCCATTATTTAACACGAAACACTTACAACAAAAAACATGAAGGTGAGACACATTTGGCTTCTTCCCTTTTAAAAGTTCATACGGAGTCTTGTTAAGAATAGGATGGATGAGCACCCTATTCAAAACATAACAAGCCGTACTAATGGCATCGGTCCAAAAATATTTAGGAAGTCCACTTTCATTAATCATAGTTCTTCCTAACTCTTCCAAAATTCGATTTTTACATTCCACGACCCCGTTTTGTTGAGGGGTACGCAGAGTGGAAAAGTTATGATTAATTCCATGTCTACTATAGTTGATATAATGTTTGTTTTCAACTTGTTTTGAGAGAGTTTAGCAAAATTTTTAAAGGCGGAGAAAGTATCGCTCTTGCTAGCCAAGATGATAGTCCAGCAAAACCTAGAGAAATCATCGACTATAACAAAACCATAGAAGTTACCACCTAGACTCTTAATTCTAGATGGTCCAAAGAGGTCCATATGAAGAAGTTCAAGAGGTCTCGTAGTTGACACAATGTTTTTAGATTTAAATGAGATCCTTGTTTGCTTCCCCATTTGGCACGCATCACATAAGTGATCCTTTGTAAACTTGATTTTGGGTAAGCCAATAACTAGGTCCTTAGAAACTATCTTGTTTAGCAAGTCAAAATTGACATGCACCAAACGTCTATGCCACAACCATGAGTCCTCACTCATAGTCACGAGACATTTATCGCTGCTCAATGATACTTCACTCAAATCCAGCATATGGACATTATTTACCCTCAAGCCATTAAACACATACTTCTTTTTATCATTATTTTCAATCATGCAAAAATATTTTGAAAAAGATACTTTGTATCCCTTGTCACATAATTGACTAATGCTTATGAGATTGTGTTTAAGGCCCTCAAATAGCAATACATAAGAGATAGTAGTAGACAAGGGATTACCTACACTACCTTTTCCAAGTATTTCTCCCTTGTTGTTGTCTCCATAGGTTACAAATCCCTTCTTCTTTTCCATAATTTCAATGAATAGAGATATGTCTCCAGTAGACTCAAGACTTTGTGCCTATAAAAACAATCAACTAAAATAGGTACCTGTCGCAACGCAAAAAATAACCGACGGAAAAACAGAGTCGCCATTGAACTTTATTTATCCCAACAGGGAAAGGAAAACATCGAGAAAACCTCGAAAGGGAGAAGACATGGTCTCGCAACCAAATCCTGGGTTCGTGAGTCGATTACGCGAGAGGAAGGTATTAGCACCCCTCACGTCCGTTGTACTCAATGGGATCCACGCTTGTTGTTATAATCAAAAGGTGTATTTATCTAAAGCCTACTGCTAAACGGAAACTAAATAAAAGGTAACTCGATAGGACATCGTTGTCCTATGCCTACGTATTCCCTCATGTAATGGGAAAGTCAGATTCAACGTAGTTCAGAGGACTACAGGTGATTGGGGGATTGTGCTCGCCAAGACATCATCGCCTTGTGCCTACGTATCTTCATTCGGACGAGAAAGAGGAAGTCAGAGCAGTCATAGTTCGACCTGCCACAGTTGGTTGGTGTCTTTTATGAACGATGCTAAGCTCGCGTTCCAGCAGTTAGGGTCGATGCCTGTTTGCAGTAGAACGAAGGTAACATGCCCTTTCTAAAAAAAGGTTTGGGAGGAAATCCCGAAGGACAAAGTGATTTGCGGTTTGTTTAAGGATTTTAGAGAAGTGGGTTGGCTTTTTTTGTGACGTGTATCACACTAAATTATGTGACATAGGATCGAATAGTTCGCGCTAACGATCCAAATGTCTCGCGCACGAAGTACCCTAATATGAGGTTAGAAATGCATCCACTCATCTTTTCTCATGTGCTTAAGCCTCGTGACGTACTATGCACATCCTATTTGTTAAGTATCTTGTTTTGATTCGAGAGAGAAGAGAAACCTAATGCAAGACCTATGGGGAACTGAACCCTAAAAGTTATCATGCATAGTGACCTTATAGTTAGGTTTATGAGGAAACTACCCTAATGTTGTCATGCTAAGAATTAAATTCTAATGCCTATCCTACTCTAATCTTAACCAGAAATTAAGTTGGACTAAGAACCTTAAGGGAGCCTGTGAGCACGAAGCACAACTCAATCCCAAACAGCATCGAGTACTAGACAAAACTCGAGTAAGGATTCAAGAGCAAGGTCAAATCATGTAATAATATCGATCACAAGGCAAGTGTTAAGTATCATCAAGGAAAACATTCGCAAGTGCCACCAATATTTTGTTAGCATTGCTAGAATTCATTTAAAGCTTAAATCACTACAGGCTCCAATTGAAATTCAAGAAATCGTGAGAAAACCTAATCGAGCCAAATTAATAAAATCGAGGAGTAGAATTAATATCAAATTTTAATATCACCGTCAACAATCAGAATCAAACAAACTTTAATCAAAGTCCTAATCAACGTAATGTCAAACTATGACCAAAATGAGATTAAAACTAACACCAAGGCTAAAATCAACATTTAAAATCAAATTGCTCTTGAAATCTAATATCTAAACTATTTAATCAACACAAGAACTCATAAAGGAAATTAAAATAACATGACGAAGAAAACATAAAAAGGGCGTGATGGATTTCTTTTAGAAAACAATGCCCATGGGCCTATAACAATAAACCGATTACCCAAGTCACAGAAAAAGAAAAAAAAGAAAAAAAAATCCAATTGGGCGACACCGACCCTATTGTAAATTGAAAAAATAAAAAAGAAAAAGAAGTCTGAAACATTGAATTTCTCTCTTGTCCCAACTTCTCCATCCTTCTCACACTCTCTCGACCTCCCTGCCTAATCACCTGAGACCCGCTTTTTCCTCTTTGTTTCCCCACGACTCAACCTTAAACAATTCAACAAATAAAAAAAATGCATCAATTGTCACCAAGTTACTACCTGCGAATAATTCGCAACAATGTCGGTCGTGGCGGAAATGGTGGGGAGCAATTGACTCTGTCGGTAGGATCCGTGAGCTATGGCGTCGAAGGTACTTATTCTCCCCTAATTTGTGATTCTTGATTCTCCGCTCTTCTCGTTTTTTTTCTGTGAAGCCGCAAGATGTGTGTGTGTTTTCCCCGTGAAATCTCCTCCCCATTTGGTTCGCAAATGCCCTGCTTTTATAGCCTTAGGGAATTAAATCTTCAGTTTCGAAATTGAATTGCGGGATACCGATTTTGGAAAATATATGATTCTGTGATTGATTTTCCCTTTTGTGATTCTATTCAATGATTCAATTTAAATTGCTGTGGTTGATTTTTTACTTGATTGAGTGAAGAAATATTTCCTTTTTCGGTTCGTACTCCCTGGCTATTAATGATTGAATGCCATGATTCATGTGATTTTCTTGCTATGAATGAGATTATAATTCGTAACTTACCCACTTCTTCTCTTGCTGTCAAATTTTCCCTGCGGTTTGATTTCCTTCCTCATACCACCGATTTTCTTTGAAACTTTAACAGGTACTTGACACAACTTCCTTCCTTCCTTTGCAGTGAACAAGACCACGTTATATGCAATGCCTAAAATCTTTCAAGTTGACGACACAAACTTCGGACATGGAGCTTTTCCTGTTGACCTTCTTCAAATATTACGGCGTATGCGCACTGTGAGACCAAAACAATGATCTGGGCTGAAGCTCCTTTGATAGAATGGTGTTGCCTCACAGGGAGTACAGTATAGGTGCGAAGAAAGTTTGAATGGCTCAGTCTCACCAATTTCTGGAGGGTAATCAAATTCATGATTTTTTCACGGTCCATATCCAAGATTGACAAGCATCATTCCTCTTCCTTTTGACAGGTTGTGTTTAGTGTGCTAGCTAGGAGGTAGATGACTTTAACTTGCGGGATGAGATCGAAGATAGACGTTCGAAGGTGTTACCCAATAATCTTCAATGTCTGTGGCAATCCATACTAAAATGGTTTCTGTTTCCAATTGTTGCTGCGTGAATGCAGTAGTGAAGGTGATGCATGAATGCAATTGAGCAATGAGGTTAGTTATGAAAACTACCATGCTAGTTGGGGTCATTTCTGTCATGATGAGTTCCCTGTAGTTCTCAAATTAACTTGTTTATTTTGCATTTATTCTGCTAGCAGGAAAATTGGCCTTTAGGGATTTGTCAACTTCCATAACTTCAGCTTTTGAATGCTGCTCCATGCCTTATCTTCTTTACCGCGGCACACTCATCACTGAAGTTTCCCAAAATAGGTTGTGCCAAAAACCCCTGTTGATGTTCCGTAATGATAAGTTGCAGCCTCTCGTTCAAGGAATACATGCTATCCCAATTGAATTAATATTATTTGTTTAGAATAGGAATAACAGTAACTGACTTGGCAACTTGTTAAATTGTGTTGTTTTGATGAATGAACTATAAAATGCAGCATTGGAACTGTTTGATCAAACAATGGAACTTCTCGTCATTTCTGGTTCCATCTAGCTGGCCTCCTAAACCGCACCCAACTGAGTATACCGACATTATTTTCTGATATCCAGCGAACAACACACAAGTTCGAAATTAGCACGCAACTAACTAGCATATGTGTGCAATGGGAATCTTCGTTTTTCTCCGTTTCAAATGTTGTGAGCTTCACCATGTTTTCGTAATTGTATTTTCAATAGTCGTGATAAGCCCGCGTGCATGGAAAGCAGTTATCAACTGAAGATTTATTATTTTAGCTAGTCCAACACCTGTAATTTTGCTAACACAATTTCTGTCTAACAAGATATTTCTGGGTTTTATATCTCGTTGAACAATAGGCTCCGACTTTGAATTATGCAAGAATGATAGACCACATTTCATTTCAAAAACTATACGAAATCGAAAAAACCAAGGAAGTGGTGGTTTTCCATTTCTGTTGAGAAGATAGTTTGCTAGTAAGTTTGGTGTCTGCATAATCATTCAACATGACCAATGAACACCAGTCAGAATCCAATTATCATATCCACTTGCGGCGAGACGTTTGTGTTATTTGAGACATGCTATGCCTTTGTGTTCGGTCAATCTTATGTGTATGTTGAGATTGCCATTTTTCTTGCAGGATACTGATTATTACCTTCCAAGTGTAGCATGGTGCAGGGCTGTGGTAAGGGCTTTGGAGGAGAACGATACACGTCCGAGGGAGAGTTAACAAGTGAGGCTACATACGTCATGAACGTTGTTCCTTGAAGTGAGGAGGAAATCGAATGTGCTTCCACATTTCATACCAAGCAGTGCCTATCAACTAGTTTTTTCACATCCATTCGATCTATATAACATATGTAGGAAGACTTCACTGACTTGTATTTATTGGAACTACCATGAATGTAGTTGTAACATAATTATTGTATACCCCACCTATCAATTATTTGAATATCTTAAACAAATGACTGGAGTCCAATGGTATACTATGCTAGTCTTGTGCCCCTTTCATTTGAACTAAGACTTTATAAGTTGGCAATAAACATGACCAACACATCTTTAAACATGATTTGAACACAACTAGAAAGTCATCTCAGTAATTTGATTCTTTGCACCAATTTCTGAGACTTAGTAATCACTAACAAATTAATTAGGTAGTCTGGCCTTGAAGAAGATTTCCTTGAATTGCCCTTGCACTTTCTTGCCATAATATAATCTAAGACCCCGCACCAAGGTCCTTTGACACAATCTTGCAAGGCATGGATACAAAATTAAGTTGAAAACATAGCCCAATAACAACTTCACTCCTTGAGAAAGGTTTTGAAAAATATCTGGCCCAAAACCATCTTGGAGCCTTAGGACCAAAATCAACAAATAAATGCTTGTTATTGTTAAATCGTGATGAAGGTAAAATGATGATAAGGATCCGATTCTTGAAGAAGGTGACTTTGAGGAAAAGGTCCATGTGGCCCATGAACTAACATTTAATCTAAAATTCATGTTTACAGAGAAACCAAATAAATTCAGCTTATTTGATGTAGGAATCTTCAAACCAACATAGAAATCCTAGTAGCAAGCCTCTTTGATGCCTTGATCCCATGTCTGGGAATTCGAGGAAATCTATGATTGTGAATTAATGACCTAGTGGACCAATGCATATGTTAGAGAAACAACAACCAATTATGGTTAGGATAAAGTGAGAGCAAACTTTGGGGTACAACAGCTGCCCCTATTCAATCAACTCAAACCTAAAGGTATGAAGAGCAAAGATTTTCAGACATTCAAGGTAGAAGGGGATTGAATACAAAAAGAACCATAAAATTTACACTCTGTAGGGGAAGAGACGACTCCTATGAGGAATTCAACTAACGAAACTACTGATGGAAATAGAGTAATAGAAACTATATACGCAACGCAGACAGGAGTTAGGGAATCAATGCGGACAAAATATTGATAAAAAGAAATTGACACAGACGGGTGACAACTACACCAGGGATAAGTACAGACAAGTGTTGAGGGTACCAATGAATTCTAAGATTAATACGAACTAGTATTGATGAAGTTGAAACAAACACGGACGAGTGCTGCAAGATCACGACGAGTGTCTAGAAATCTAGGATCAATAAGGACAAGTATTAATGAAACTGAAACCAACATGGAAGAGTGTCAAAGGATCACGAACGAGTGTCCAAAATTTTAAGGTCAATACAGACGAGTATTGATGAAATTGCAGCCAACACGAACGAGTGTCGAAGAGCACGACGAGTGTCTAAAAAACCAGGATCAATACGGACGAGTATTGAGACAAACACGGACGAGTGTTGAAGAGCACGACGAGTGTCTAAAATCTAATATAAATATGAACGAGTACTGAAGAAACTGAAACAAACACGGACGAGCGTTGCAAGATCACGACAAGTGTCTAAAAATCTAAGGTCAATGCGGACGAGTATAGTTGAAGCTGAAACAAACACGGACGAGTGTTGACGAATATATTGAGATTAACACATCTAGTAATCGAAAGATGAGTGAAAGAGTCAAGAATGAACCGTTAAACGACTTTGAGGGGATAATGGTATCTTAGATAGATGACCCTGCTAGGGAATGATGATCAAAGAGTAAGATTGACAGATCTACTACCCTAAGGATTGGTTAGAGCACCTTGTCGCTACCGCGAAAATAAGGTGCCGGCAAAACAGAAGAGTCGCCACCTTTCGTTATTTATCCCTCAAAACGGGAAAGGAAACGATCGGAAAAACCTGACGAAAAGGTATAAGACAAGGTCATCGCAACCATGTCTGGGTTCGGGAGTCGGTTACGCAAGGGGAAGGTATTAGCACCCCTCACGTCCATCGTACTCGATGGGATCCACGCTTGTTGTGTTTATCTATGGGTGAAAAACAATCTAGCTACGGCTTCTAAGGCTAAACGGAAAGAACTGACTAAAGAACTGACTCGATAGAGCATCGCGCTCCATGCCTACGTATTCCCTCGTGCAATGGGAAAGTCAGAGTCAACGTAGTTCGGGAAACTACGGGGGGAGGTTGCTCGCCGAGATATCGCATCTCGTGCCTACGTACTCTCAACAGGCTTGAGAGATCAGAGCTCACGTAGTTCAGGCCACTACGGGTAACCGGGGTGTTCTCGACCACACAGAGGTGAGAGAAAGGGTTGACGATACTAGCGTGCGCATTCTAGCAGTTAGGTGTATGCTGCTCGCTCGACGAAGACTTAGGCGTTACTTGTTTGCGGTAGAACGGACGTAGTATGTCGTTGGTTTAAAGGTATGGGAACCTACGGGAACTAGAACTACGGTCTGGTCTCAATTACGCTAGGGCAAGAGAAAGGGAATATCAGTCGTTAGCGGGAAAGTCTCGGTCGCACGGCAGCGAGAGAACAGAGAAATTAGTTGTTAGTGTGCTCGCTAGGACATCGCATCCTATGCCTACATATTCTCGTCTGGTACAAGAAATTAGAGCAGCTGTAGTTCGGCCAACTACAGCAAAAGGGAAAATGGAGCTCGCTAGGATATCGCATCATATGCCTACGTACTCTCGTCTGGTACGAGAGATCAGAGCAAACGTAGTTCGGCGCACGCGGAAAACAAGTCTCGATTACACAGGGGCAAGAGAAGGGGTCTCAATCGCCTGAACGCGAGAGAAAAGGGTTTTGATCGCGCGGGGGCGAGAACAAAGAGGAGGCAGGCTTAACACGCCTAAACGGGAAGGAACTCGGGACACACACACGCAAGAACCTAAGGCGTAGGAGCGAATGCGTCGTATGTCACCTAAAGGGTGCCACACTAAACACTCTAGACGATTGAGAGGAAACCCCTCAACTGTCATTTCCTACGTATCTAACGCTACAGCTCACAACACTCGACGGTTGCACGAAGACTTGAATAAGAAAGATGATAACGAACGAAACGGCCCCGTTGGCTCTCGACACTGTGTGCAAGCTCCATTCCAATCTTCTCCTCTCTGGATCCTTGATGAGGACACTCGAATCAGAACCAATGTAACGCTTAGACCGTCATGGTTCGACTTATACGATAAATCAAACTCTCAGAGGTAGTGTATTGATATCCCTGTCAAAGACAAGATAGAGAAATGATATCGAAAATCATTCTCCAATTGAATCATGTCACACGGCCAGCCAAAAATAAAATCAAAGTAAAATCGGATAGCGGAAGAGAAAATGAGGAGAGAGGTCCAATCACAAATGAAAATAAAATTCTACTCCTAAAACTAGCAATTAATTTCTAATAGAAAATACTCTAAAGAAAATACCAGTAAATTGCATATGGAAAATAAAATGGGAATTCTACCCTATGCACAATATTCTATAATTTCTACAAAGAAAATAGAATGAAAATTCTATACTATGCAATATTAAAAGAAAATGCTAATAGAATATAAATCCTAGAATATAAAATCTATATTAAAAAATATGCTAAGAAAATAATATCTAAACTATAATTCCTAAGAAGAAAAAATAGAAAAATAAAACTACTCTCTATTACAAGCAAATGTCTATTACAAGAGAAATTAAAAATAAAAGGAAAGGGGGTACAGCAGCTAAACGGGGGGTAAAGCATCAAAAAACACCACTGGGCCCAGCCCACAATACATCAGCTAGAAAAATACACAACAAAAAACAAGGGGGAAACTGGGGGGCGCATTAGCGAAACGGAGGTCCAGGGTCTAGGAAATTTGCTGGGCTTATTGGTTTGTAGGCCCAAAGCTGAACACAGCCAAAAAAGAAAGAAATAAAAAAAAAAACAAGGGGACAGGGTGTATTACGGAAACGGTGGGTATGATCCAGACTTGCAACAATTGGGCCCAAGGCCCAACATCCTCATCCCATCCACGAACCCTTCCACCTTCCAATTCCAATCAGAAACCCTAGAACGCCTTCTCTTTCACCTTCACCGCCGCCATCTGTTCTTCAACCACTTCCTTCTCAGTTCAGCTCCCTCAACCTCCACCATGTCAACCTCTCATCATCTCCCTCAAGTCTCAAATCAAACTCACGAATCCAAATATCCAGTTCTCAACTTTCCTCCTTCAAACCTCACGCTTTCAATCTTCAACCATCTCCGATGAGCTACCTACCAAATCCAAACAAAATAACATCTGTGTTCTTGATGAGACTTGGAGATTGGGGGATCTTGAAGAAGCTCGTTCAAGATCGTTCTACAGTGAGATCAGGAGTTGGTTCGTGGTGAAGAAGGTTCTTGACGATCTGTGAACACAATGAAGAGAACGATAAAGATCTTGAAGACCTTGATGTTGCAAAGTTAGCGTGTTGGTTCATTGAAGATTTGGATTGTTTGAAGGAGCTAACGGTGAAGAGAAAAACGACTCTTGAGGAAAAACTTGATGAACGGTTGGATGTAGGAGTTTGTTGGAAACCTAACGAACACTGTTGGAGATTGAGTGAAGATCTGGTGAAGTCTTGAAGAAATGATGAAGACCTTGACGATTTTCTGGGGAACTTGCATGAATTCTTGAAGGTGCGATGAAGATCAATGGATCTGTTGCTGTGTTGAATGTTCTTGAAGAATGAAGATCTGGAAAATTTCAAGAACACGATGAAGGCTTGAAGGAATTTCTAGAAACACTTTGAAGACGATGATGGTTGATGATTTTGGAGATCATGATGATGTTGAACGTTGCGGAAGGATGGATGAAGATTCGCGGCGGTTGAAGTTTTTCGGTGATAGTTGCGGTTTTCCGGTGAGATTGCCGCCGTTGATTTTTCCGGCAAGCACTTTCCGGTGTTTGCATGGCCGGAGTGGTGAGGGAGTGCCACCTGGCAGGGTGGCGTGGCAACACGCATGGGAGAGGGAAAATGAGGCGCGGCCAGGTGGCGGGGAGAGGAAGATAGTGGGATACGGGTGGCATCCATGCAAGACGTGTGAGGGATGAGGTGGCGTCCGGAGAGAGAACGAGGTGGATAGTTTTATATACCGCCAAGTGGCTGTTAGAACACAGATTGGTTCTCAATAATATCTCTATGTTTTGATGATAACTATTATGAAATTTTGTATTTAAGAATTATATACTCTAAAATTTGCTTGAGAATTTTTACTGCAGATAGTAAAGGAATTAACACTCCAGAAGCAAATCAGAATTGAACACAAGAAATTAGCTAGACTCTGAAGCGCCAGATGCATTCATTAGAAGATTCTGATTGCTGTCAATAGAAGATTCTGAGCGTAGCCTCCAGAAGATACTGAAGCAGAAGCTCCAGAAGATTCTGAAGCAGAAGCTCCAGAAGGATCTGAAGCAGAAGCTCCAGAAGAATCTGAAGCAATTCAGAAGCATCTGAAGCAAAGATGAATTTTGTATGAAGAGCTTTTCAAAGCATAGTTTCTACAGAAGATTCTGAAAGTACTAAAGCTTCCAGTACTGAAGTTCTGTCTCAAATATGCTCTGATATTTAACACGCTGAAAGCACACCTGTTGCAGAAGACTCTGATTCAGCAAGACTCTGATCATCATTAGAAGACTCTGACCCAATTAGACTCTAATGAATTTGATAAAAAACTAAAGAAGAAATATTCAAAGATTATATCCGTTGGAGTAAATCAAACGTCTCTTTCCTTATTTATGCTAGACACAAGAACACAGACAAAAAGGATTTTTCTGTGCTTTCTTCTTCTAGGAAAGGTCACTTGATGTAAAGACAAAAAGGCTCAGACCTTTTGGACACTCTTCTCAACGTGTAGCTCACCTTGGATCAGCTGCCTATAAAAGCAAGACTCCACCAACTTCTTCAGTTGACGTTGGCATTGAAAAGAAATCAAATATTCAAGCTCTCATATTTTCATATTCATTCTAAGAATTTATTTCATTGTTCTTAAACTTAAGAGAAATATCACAGTTGTGATAATAGCTTTTTAGAAGCATTTTTACTCTTGTAATAGTTTTACATTGATTGTAAAAGATTTACTTAAGAGGATCCAGTTGGGATCAGTAGCTCTTGAGAAGGCTAAGAACGGTTGTTCTTAGGTGTTACTATTGTAATCTGTTTGATTAAATAGTGGATTAAGTCCTTGATTGAGAAAGGAAAATCACTCTAGGAAGGGTGGACTGGAATAGTTGAGTTCAACGAACCAGGATAAAAATACTTGTATTTTAATTCTAAGTTTTAATCTTCCATACTTATTCAACCCCCCTTCTAAGTATTATCTCACCTTCAGTTGGCATCAGAGCTCCGGTTCTGTGTGTGCTACCACTTAACAGTGACAGTAAAGATCCAGAGAGAAATACTTTGATATATATTTAGTTGTTACTATGGCTGATAATACAATATCTAACATTAACAATAAATATGAAGAAAGGGACAAAATCAACACCAAACCCCCTATGTTTGATGGGGAGAAATTTGATTATTGGAAAGACAGAATTGCAAGTTTTTTCCTTGGATATGATGCTGATTTATGGTATCTGGTCATAGATGGATATGTTCATCCCACAGATGGGAATGGCAAGAAGATAGACAGAAAATCTATGACAGATGCTCAGAAGAAAGATTTTAGAAATCATCACAAGGCCAGAACAATATTGTTGAATGCAATATCTCATACTGAGTATGAAAAAATTACAAACAGGGAAACTGCATTTGACATGTTTGAATCCTTAAAGATGACTCATGAGGGAAACTCTCAAGTCAAGGAAACAAAGGCTCTGGCTCTGATCCAGAAGTATGAAGCCTTCAAGATGGAACACTCTGAATCTGTTGAAGCTATGTTCTCCAGATTTCAAATCCTCACAGCTGGTCTAAAGGTTCTGGACAAGGGATATTCCACATCAGATCATGTAAAGAAAATCATCAGAAGTCTACGTACCAGATGGAGACCAATGGTGACTGCCTTGAAGATGGCTAAAGATCTGAACAAGATCTCTTTAGAAGAACTCATCAGCTCACTAAGGAGCCATGAAATTGATTTTGAGGAAGATGAACCTCAGAAGAAAGAGAAAGGTAAATCTATTGCTTTAAAATCTAATAAATCTGCTAAAGCTTTGCAGGTTATTGAAGAAAGCTCTGAAGGATCTTCTTCTTCTGAAGAAGATGAATTATCCATGCTGTCCTGAAGGATCAACAGACTCTGGAAGCACAAGGGAAAGAAGTTCAACAACTTCAGAAAATCTGATCATAGAAAGGAATCTTCTGGGAACAGAAGATCTGGCAAGAAAGAAGTTGTATGCTATGAGTGCAAAGAACCTGGGCATTACAAGAATGATTGCCCCAAACTTCAAAGAGAAAAACCCAAGAAGAAGTTTAACAAAAAGAAGAAGGTTCTGATGGCAACATGGGATGACTCAGATGAATCTGAATCATCTTCTGAACCAGAAGAAGAATGTGCTAATGTTGCACTGATGGCCAACACAGAAGATCAGGAGGAAGGAACTTCAGGATATGAATCAGATTCTGAATCTGACTCTGACGCTGAAGAGGTAATGGCTAAACTTACTAAAGAAGAACTTATCAAAGTTTTATTAGAAGTTCTGAAAAGCTATAACAATATCAAACTCAAATACAAGAAGCTGAAAAACAGTCTTGAATCTGAGATTGATCTTCTGAAAACAGAACTTGTTGAGCAAAAAGAAATTAATCTGAAAATCAAAAATGACTTTGAAATAGCTCAACAAGAATCTGAATCTGAGACTAAGTCATGTGAAAACATTTTAGAAAAATATGACTCTAGCTTTCAGAGATTCCTTACTAAGAGCATAGACAGAAGCAAGATGGCTTCTATGATCTATGGTGTTAGTGGGAACAACAAAAGAGGTATTGAATATGAATCTTCCTCTGGAAGTAATCCAAAATCTGTTGACAAACTCTTCATCAAGAAGACACCTCTGTACTCTCAATTTAAGTTTGGTCACTTAAATGACATTAAACACACAAGCTCTGAGAAGAATACTTATGTGTTTAAACCCAAGGCAAGTCAGAATAAACATTATGTTGAAAAACAGAAGTTTAGACAAACCTACAAACCAACTAACCCTAAAGGACCCAAGAAGATCTGGGTACCTAAAAGTAAAATAATTCCTGTTGCAGATGTTCTTAGCAGCAAGGTCAGGACGCCAATCATGGTACCTGGACTCTGGATGCTCACGACACATGACAAGAGAAAAGTCTATGTTCCAAAGCCTGAAACTTAGATATGGAGGTGATGTGAAGTTTGGAGGGAACCAGAAGGGCAAGATCATTGGATCTGGCACCATTGGAAATGGTAAACTTCCCTCTATTACTAATGTTTTACTTATTGAAGGGTTAAAGCATAACTTATTGTCCATAAGTCAATTAAGTGACAATGGTTATGATATTACCTTTAATCAAAAATGTTGTAAAGCTATTAGTCAAAAGGATGGATCTATCCTATTTAGTGGTAAGAGGAAAAACAACATTTATAAAATAAATCTTTCAGAACTTAAAGTTCAGAATGTTAAATGCCTCTTGTCTGTTAATGAAGAGCAATGGGTCTGGCACAGAAGATTGGGCCATATTAATATGAGACGTATATCTCAGATTAATAAACTTAATCTTGTCAGAGGACTTCCTAATCTGAAGTTCACCTCAGATGCTCTTTGTGAAGCATGCCAAAAAGGGAAGTTTTCAAAATCATCTTTTAAATCAAAAAATGTTGTTTCTACTTCCAGACCACTAGAATTACTTCATATTGATCTGTTTGGACCAGTGAAAACTGCATCCATCAGAGGCAAGAAGTATGGATTAGTCATTGTTGATGACTATAGTAGATGGACATGGGTAAAGTTCTTAAAACACAAGGATGAGTCACATTCTGTGTTCTTTGACTTCTGCAAGCAAGTCCAGAATGAAAAGGATTTCAAAATTATAAAAGTCAGAAGTGATCACGGTGGTGAATTTGAAAATAAATATTTTGAAAAATATTTTAATGAAAATGACATTGCTCATGATTTTTCCTGTCCTAGAACTCCACAACAAAATGGGGTTGTAGAGAGGAAAAACAGAACTCTGCAAGAAATGGCCAGAACCATGATCAATGAGACAAATCTGGCAAAACACTTTTGGGCAGAAACAATCAACACAACCTGTTACATTCAGAACAGAGTGTCTGTAAGACCTCTTCTGGAGAAGACTCCATATGAACTGTGGAAGAACAGAAAGCCCAACATTTCATATTTTCATCCTTTTGGATGTATTTGCTATATGTTAAATACTAAAGAAAATCTGAACAAGTTTGATTCCAAAGCACAGAAGTGTTTCATGCTTGGATATTCTGAACGCTCTAAAGGCTACAGAGTATACAACACTGAGACACAGATTGTGGAAGAATCTATTCATGTCAGATTTGATGATAAGCTTGGCAATAAAAAGCCAAAGCAGTCTGAAAACTCTGCAAATAGAGAAGTAGTCTTCATTGACTCTGAAGTCCCAGAAGTAGACAAAGCTCAAGTGAAGGAACCAGAAGCAACGCCAGATGCTATTCCTTTAACTTCTCAGATGAACAATCTAAACATTTCTGAAGAATCAACTGTTAGAGGATCATCATCCAGAATTAAAGCTTCTCATCCAGAGAGTGTCATTATTGGAAAGAAGGATGATCCCATCAGAACAAGATCCTTTCTAAGATCATCTGAAGCATCATTGTTTGGACTGGTGTCAGAAATTGAACCATCTTCTGTAGATGAAGCTCTGCAAGACAATGATTGGATTATTGCCATGCAAGAAGAGTTAAATCAATTCACCAGAAATGATGTATGGGATCTAGTTCAAAGACCACAATGATTCAATATAATTGGAACAAAATGGGTCTTCAGAAATAAGCTGAATGAGAAAGGAGAAGTGGAAAGAAATAAGGCAAGGCTTGTTGCTCAAGGGTACAGTCAACAAGAAGGTATTGATTACACTGAAACTTATGCTCCAGTGGCAAGGTTAGAATCTATACGCCTTCTTATTTCATTTGCTGCACAAAATAACATCACTCTGTATCAGATGGATGTTAAAAGTGCCTTTCTAAATGGTATTATAGAAGAAGAAGTTTATGTCCACCAACCTCCTGGTTTTGAAAATGAAAAATTCCCAGATCATGTTTTCAAATTAAAGAAATCTCTGTATGGTTTAAAACAAGCTCCCAGAGCTTGGTATGAGAGATTGAGCAATTTTCTTATGGAGAAAATTTTCATCAGAGGCAAAGTGGACACAACACTCTTTTGTAAATCAATTAAGAAAGATCTTCTAATTTGTCAAATTTATGTGGATGATATAATATTTGGATCTACCAATACTATGCTGGGAAAGGAGTTTGCTACATGTATGCAGGCAGAATTTGAAATGAGCATGATGGGAGAACTCAGATTCTTTCTAGGAATCTAAGTCAATCAAACTCCAGAGTGCACTTACATACATCAGACCAAATATGTTAAAAAACTTCTGAAGAAATTTAACATGACTGATAGTAAGCTGGCAAAGACTCCCATGCATCCAACTAGCTCACTTGGCAAAGAAGAGGTAAGTAAGAAAGTAGACCAGAAGCTCTACAGAGGTATGATTGGTTCTCTTCTTTATTTAACTGCTTCTAGACCTGACATATTGTTCAGTGTATGCTTGTGTGCTAGATTCCAATCAGATCCTAGAGAATCACACTTGACAGCTGTCAAGAGGATTCTAAGGTATCTGAAAGGTACTTCTAATGTGGGTTTGTGTTACAGAAAATCTGATGATTTCAAATTAGTTGGATTTTGTGATGCTGACTACGCTGGAGACAGAGTGGAAAGGAAAAGTACTTCTGGAAGTTGTCAATTTCTAGGAAGAAATCTAATCTCCTGGTACAGCAAGAAGTAACCCACAATTGCACTTTCAACCACAGAGGCAGAATATATTGCTGCTGCTGGATGTAGCATGCAGATGCTCTGGATGAAAAGTCAGCTAGAAGATTATCAAATTTTTGAAAGTAACATTTCTATCTTTTGTGATAATACTTCTGCTATATGTTTGTCTAAAAACCCAATTTTACACTCTAAGGCAAAACATATAGAAATTAAGCATCATTTCATCAGAGACTATGTTCAGAAGGGAATCATAAATTTGGCCTTTGTTGATACAGATCATCAATGGGCAGATATTTTTACAAAACCCCTTCTTGAAGATAGATTTAAATTTATTCTGAAAAATATTGGTATGGATTTTTGTCCAGAATGATATTTGTCAGAAGCAAATTTTTACAGATGCAAAAATGTCTAATGCTCTGAAGTATTTCTTCTGACTGATTATTTATTTTATTAATTTGGTTTTGTGAAACTCTGAACTAACAATCCTTAGAGGATCTTAACGTTGGTTAACGTTTCATTTCTCAAGAGAATTCATAACACATGCAAGCAAACACGTGTCACTCCAATTCTGCAAAGGTGGCGTGTACATTACTGAAGAGACGTTTGAGGTGAAGTTTGAATAGTGGAAATCTTGATTTTCCCCCCAATTTGTCAGAAGCAATAAATGCTTGAAATGATTTTTATTCTTTTCATTTAATGCTTTGTTCAAACGTGCAAAATTCTGACTGTTTGTATGCCTACTTGTTTTAGTATAAATACATGACCTCTCTTCACATTCACACTTTTCACATCTCAGAAATTTTATGCATTTTCATCTTCTCTTCTCTTTGCATAAAAACCCTAAGCGTGTGACAAAACCATCTTCAATGGCAACTTCATCATCAACACCTGCACAATTTCAATCTACAATGGCTGCAGTTACATCTGCTAACATGGGTGTTACTCCTTATTCTCCACCAAAAAGAACATTGTTAACCCCTGTTGAAAAGCTGGAAATTCTGTGTGAATCAATGGTGGAATTTGATTCACTTGCTGAGAATGGTTTTGAGTTTCGTTCAATCATAGGTGCTCAAGGATGGGTGAAATATTTTGATAGACTGTTTGGACCAGTTTACCCCCTTCTTGTGAAAGAGTTCTGGATCCATGCTTCAGTTTACCCTAAGTTTATCCTATCTTCTGTTCTGGGCAAAGAAATAATAATAACAGAAGATCTGATCAGAAAACTTATAGGCTATGAGGAAACAGATGGAGTTTCACACTTGCCAACTGGGCGTGTGGATATGGATGAAGTGTATGAAGAAGTGATGACTGCTGGTCAAGCTTCTAACAAGTTCAAGGATCTGAAGCCAGACTACAAGATCTGGGCTAAGATCTTCATGGGATGCATTCATCATAGGAAGTCAACAAACTCTCCAGACTATGTCAATAATGAACAACTCTATTTCATGTATTGCCTCAGTCAGAGCACCAAGGTAGATCTTCCATATATTCTCTTTATGCATCTTTGGAATCATATAAATGCCTATAGAGAGTATGTGAAATAAAAAGGACAGAAGATCAGAACCTGGATTCCTTTTGGAAGGTTAATCTCAGATCTTCTAACTGGGAATGGACTGGTTACTACTCTGTACGCTGCTGGAGTTACAGAGGAATTGGAATTCATTATGGGAAATCCTCTGAATGCCAAAAGTCTTCAGAGACTTAAAATAGTGGATGAACTCACAACAGCTCCCAAGAAGCTGAATATTTCTGAACTGAGTAAGAAGAGAACTCCTATAGATGATTATCCTCTGTTCTATGCTGAAGAACCAAGGCACATTGTTGTAATGTATATTGATGAGTGCAAGAAAAAAGGAAAGCCTGTTCCTGCAAACATTATACAGCTAGCAAGACAACCACTGCCTGTTGTAGAAGAAGAAGAACAACCACAAAGAAAGAGGACTCAGCCAAAAGCAGAAGCTGCACCTGTTCAGAAGAAGATCAAGATTGCTGAGAAGCCACAAAAGCTCTTAAAGAGGAAAGAATCTGGAGACACTCCTTCTGTACCAGCTAAAAGAATCAAAATCAAAGGTACTAAATCTTCTGTATCTTCTGCAAATCCTGTTGTTTTAAATGATTCTAATATTAAGTCTATTCCAAAACCTCCCTCTTCACAAAATACATCTGTTACTGCTCCATCTCATGTTTCTACACCTTCACCATAAAAATCTTCCAATCCAATTTCCATTTCACCTGAAAAATCATCTGTTCCAACACCAATAACAACAAAAACAATTCAAACCCCAAAAACTGTACCACAGAAACAACCATCAGAAAAACAACCCACAGAACAACAACAAACAACAAAACCATCTGCTCAACAAAAACCATCTGAACCATCTAAACAAAAGCCATCTGAACAACAAAAGCGCCCACAAGAAAAAAACCCAGAAAAATCATCTGAAACCCTACCAGAAAAAGCCTCTGAACATCAACCACCATCAAATAATCCATCATCCAAATCATCTGAACCCACTCCATCTATACCTGTTATTTCTGAACCTACAAAAACAACATCTGTTCCAGTTTCATCTGAACCAATAACAATTCCATCTGATCCACCTACCTCAGAACAACCATCAAAACCCTCTGAAATTCCTTCAGAACCAACCAATACTTATGAACCCAACATTCCTGAGATAGAAGTTCTTGATGTCACACCACTAAAAACTGTGTTTCAAGTATCTTCTACCTCCTGCACACCAACCACCTCATCAAACTCTTCAGAATTTTACATTCACCCAGATTTTCTAATCTCTCCTTCTCACAGAGATTCTGAAGTAAACCAACCTGAACCTCCTATATCATTAAAAGTTCCTATTTCAGATCCTATTCCCCCACCTGCACCATCATCTGAAATCCTGATTCCCAATTCTAACCCAATAGCCAACCCAAGAACATCTATTTCCTGTGCACAAGTCTCATCACTATTTCACAATCTTGCATATGGTTTCAAACTCAAAGATTTTTATGACAGAGTTGAACCATCTGACCCTATCAACCCTCTGAAACCCAAACTTACAATGACCCTTCCATCTGTCCTTCTCACCTACATTCAATCCATGTCAAATGTAGGTTCATTAGCAACTATATATTATTCTGCTAAATCTGACAAAGCTGTTGCTTAAGCTATCCCAGTGTCATCTGATAAAACTGTTGTTTCTGATGAACCTCCAAAATATGCCTTCCAACCCTACTCAAATAAACCCTTTGATGTGGTTCCCTTTCACACCAGAGCAAAACCAAATCTGTTAAATGCTTTAAACAGATCCAAACCAGAAAAGCCCCTGAAATTCCTTTCATTCCATACTACCCTCCTCCTCTGATCTCCATTCAGAAATCTATTTTTCCACCAACTCCCCAACCAAAACCAATAACACTGGAAACTCTGTTACATCCTAAGCCTAGACTTAATGTTAATCATTTATTTCAATCCTTTTTGCAAGAAATACAGTTGTATTTAGGTACTGTACAGAGGCAGTGCTCAGCAACAATGGATGCACAAGAATCTGATGTCATCTGGAATGGATTCATCAACAGATTCAACTTTGTGGCCTCAAATCTGAAGAACATATGTTCTGATGATGCGAAGCTCAGATTTGCTGAAGCTGCAAGAAATTTGTTCTGGACCGTCAAGAGATCTGAACCACTGCTCCGTACAGATGCTCCTCCATCATCAGAAGAAACTACTGAACTTGCATCTAAGGACAATCCGTTGGCCATGACTCTGGTAGACCTTCCTTCTGGCTCTAATGCTCCAGACTCTACAGACCCAATGGAAATTGACTATGTTCAAGCTCCAAAAAATGTCCAACCTTCATCATCTGAGATTAAGAAAGAACATCCAGATTTTGAGGATAAAATTGCTGCTCTGGAAGCTGGTCAATCAGAGATCAAGTCTTGGATGGCAAAACAGGATAAGAAATCTGAAGACATGACAGAGTGGATGTCAAAGCAGGATCAGAAGAATGAAACAATGGCTAAGTGGATGTCCAAGCAAGAGCAGTCCTCCTCTGAGATCACAGATCTATTGAAGATGCTTTTGTCAAAACACTCTTAGATTTTCAGTTTTTTTCATTCTGATGTTTTTGCATCTGATGTTTGCTTATGTACTTTTTGATATATCTTCTGATGCATGTACTCTTTATCTGAAATCATTGAATGAATCAAAGTTTTTCTCCACTAAATTATCTCATTTACTGTTTCCTTTTATTTGTCTCTTTAAAGTTTTACTTTTTGCTTATGACAGAAAAGGGGGAGAAAATATAGATCTGAACTGTTTAATTTAACTTCACCAGAATGAAACTTCAGACATATCTATTCTATCTAACATTTAATCTGAGCATTTCAGAACATTTGACAAGTACACTCTATAAAAGAAACTCTGAGTCTCTCAGATCATTTGACTATTATCAAACTCTGAATCTGAAATTTGCAAGACATTCTGACTTTCAAATGTTAAAAGAACAATCAAGATCTAACTCTGAAAATTACTCAAGACAAAAGGGAAGTTTCTATTCCTTATTTGTATTTAACTCAGGGGGAGATTCATCATCTCAGGGGGAGTTATAATTTTAATATTTTCAATTAAACAAAATTTCTGATGTTTTTGTCATCATCAAAAAGGGGGAGATTGTTAGAACACAGATTGGTTCTCAATAATATCTCTATGTTTTGATGATAACTATTATGAAATTTTCTATTTAAGAATTATATACTCTAAAATTTGCTTGAGAATTTTTACTGCAGATAGTAAAGGAATTAACACTCCAGAAGCAAATCAGAATTGAACACAAGAAATTAGCTAGACTCTGAAGCGCCAGATGCATTCATTAGAAGATTCTGATTGCTGTCAACAGAAGATTCTGAGCGTAGCCTCCAGAAGGTACTGAAGCAGAAGCTCCAGAAGATTCTGAAGCAGAAGCTCCAGAAGAATCTGAAGCAAGTCAGAAGCATCTGAAGCAAAGATGAATTTTGTATGAAGAGCTTTTCAAAGCATAGTTTCTACAGAAGATTCTGAAAGTACTAAAGCTGCCAGTACTGAAGTTCTGTCTCAAATATGCTCTGATATTTAACACGCTGAAAGCACACCTGCTGCAGAAGACTCTGATTCAGCAAGACTCTGATCATCATTAGAAGACTCTGACCCAATTAGACTCTAATGAATTTGCTGAAAAACTGAAGAAGAAATATTCAAAGATTATATCCGTTGGAGTAAATCAAACGTCTCTTTCCTTATTTATGCTAGACACAAGAACACAAACAAAAATGATTTTTCTGTGCTTTCTTCTCTAGGAAAGGTCACTTGATGTAAAGACAAAAAGGCTCAGACCTTTTGGACACTCTTCTCAACGTGTAGCTCACCTTGGATCAACTGCCTATAAAAGCAAGACTCCACCAACTTCTTCAGTTGACGTTGGCATTGAAAAGAAATCAAATATTCAAGCTCTCATATTTTCATATTCATTCTAAGAATTTATTTCATTGTTCTTAAACTTAAGAGAAATATCACAATTGTGATAATAGCTTTTTAGAAGCATTCTTACTCTTGTAATAGGTTTACATTGATTGTAAAAGATTTCCTTAAGAGGATCCAGTTGGGATCAGTAGCTCTTGAGAAGACTAAGAACAATTGTTCTTAGGTGTTACTATTGTAATCTGTTTGATTAAATAGTGGAGTAAGTCCTTGATTGAGAAAGGCAAATCACTCTAGGAAGGGTGGACTGAAGTAGTTGAGTTCAACGAACCAGGATAAAAATACTTGTATTTTAATTCTAAGTTTTAATCTTTCATACTTATTCAACCCCCCTTCTAAGTATTATCTCATCTTCAGTTGGCAGAATGGGCCCCCAAAGCTGACACTTGGCCCACAAAAAATGGATTAAACTCTGATTAAACTTAATTGACTCAATTAATGCACTAATGACGGTTAAGGATGATTAAAGACGCTAATTAATGATTAAAAACTCAATTGATACTGCAACTAGCTGTTAAACGAAAATTAAAATGTTGACCAAAAATCTAACTAATACTAATTAAAGTTGATTAACTTCCAAATTAACATGATTAATATCCTAATGGCCATCTAATTAATTCTAAAAAGAAATTAAACCTATTAATTTTCTAAAACAAATTAATTAATATCTACAAAGAATTACATCTAATAATTCTCTAAAACAAATTCAATTATCTAGATTAAAATCTAAAAAGAGTTAAATCTATTAAAAAACCTATTATATCTAAAAATTATTCTAGAAAACAATTAATCTATTAAAAAATCTATTTAAAATCTAGAAAAACCATTAAAATCTATTTAATATTCCAGAAATTAAGGAAAAATCTAAAAAATGCAATAAAGCCTAATTAAACCGATTAAAAAAAAGGCGAGAATATAGCGAACAAACGGCAAAAACCGGACACCGAAATGTCCTAAAAAACAACAGCAAGAGCTGAAAACATCAGGAAGGGCACAACTTCCACCACAAAACCCGCTTATTCGAACTGGTTTGAATCTCCTGAAACGCGAAAAGAGGGCTGTAATCCCGATAAAATCAATTTGACTGAAAAATGCAATGAATGCGATATGCAAATGAAAAATGCAAAATGAGTTGAAACATAAGCCAAGTTGCGAGAAATGGTTGGTCAAATTTTGGGGTGCAACAGCTTCCCCTATTCAAACGGCTTGGACCTGAAGGGTTGAGAAGCGAACGACTTTCAAACATTCAAAGGTAGAAGACGGTTGAATACCAAAGAACCCAGAAATTTGTCAACCGCAAAAACAGAACTGCAAACCCTGATTGGGGACAAAGATCTCCGAAAGATAGCTGAACTGATCACAAAAAATACTCCGCTGGGAAAGAGAGGTTTAACCAAACAACTTTGGCAGGGGATAACAATCAACCACTGAAATTGAATCTCACTTCAACGAAGAAAACAGCCCTGAACGGCCTCCTAGGACACCAAAGTCCACATACTCTTCTGCTAGCAACAACTTCACTGGGGAAGAATTCAAATCGAACCTGCCGGGGATACTCAGTTGGGGAATAATCTACCTCTGCTATAAATTACTCAGTGAGGGGATCGACACCGACCTCTGCTTGGGGATTAAATTCATCAATATCCACCTCTGACTAAGGAATGAGTCAATGACCTAGACTCGGAGGGTAAAGGAGCCAAATACTTAGACTCTGTGGGGATACAACACTACACTCGTCCCACTGCTGGGGAAATAAACCCAAATCCGCTTGTCAGGGAAAACTTCAATCCTAAACCGTTAGGAATGCACAACCAATCTGCCGGGGATGGCTACACTCTGCCAGGGATATCAATCTCGACCTGCTAAGGATAATCTTGACCCTACTCTGATAAAGGACAAGTGTCATCTCAACTTGCTGCAATCTCAAACAGCTGAGGAGAATCAATCTTAACTGCCCATCTCTGCTGAAGAAAATTTCCTGATTTAACAACATCACCCCCTAAAGGAATACAGAACACCAAGCATGGAGAACTGAGATCATTCGAGCCTCGTGTCAGGAAACGTGATAGCACACGTCACCGAGAATATCGCGCCAGGTACAATTAGGCTTTTTCTGGTTTAGGGATAGGTTTGTGGTGATAGGTATTTATTTCTGGTTACTAACAAAAGTGGATTTGAAAGGGAAATACTAGACAAGAACTAGCATTCTAGGGTAGACTACCAGAGGAGAACTGATGGAAAAAGGGTTTAAGTTGTCAGACGAGAACTGACTTCTAGGTTTTGGATATCAGACGGGAACTGATTTCTGGTTTGCCAGACAAGAACTGGGCTTTAAAACTACATTAGCCAGACGAGAACTGGTTAAACAGTGGGTCGAGGAAAAGGTGACCAGACGGGAACTGGTTTAAAAGTTGACATGCACCAGATGAGAACTGGTATTCTAAGAAAGGTGGACCAGGCGAGAACTGGTTACCGGTTTGCCAGACGAGGACTGGGCTTTGGAGGTTTGCCAGGCGAGAACTGGGCTTTGGAAATGACTTTGGTTACACGGTAAGTAACAAGTTAGGCTGTCGGACAACAATCCAATGACAGCAAGGCCTTTTCGGAAGGTTAAGGTTATTTGATGAGGGTAATGACACGATTCCCCGACACTCAACTCTTGTTGGGATGAACAAGCTCGCATGAACAACTTTCCCCAGTGCAATTCAACTTGCCCCAATCCGACTCTTGGGAAAGTCCACTTCGATCAGAAAGTAGCTTGCCATGAGGCGACCTCGAGATGGCTTGCCCCGGCATCTATACAACGGAAGGATTCATCCTCACCTAACCAACTCTCAGCATGGTTGGTTTCACTATACTCCTGAAGTAGCTTGCCCCTGAACGAGCGTTGAGCGACTTAACCTGCCCTGATTGAACACTAGAAGGATCTGCCCTCAAATCACAGGAGTTCTAGATGACTGCCCCTGATTGGGTCTCGAGAAGATTCACTTCTGATCAACTGCTTCTTGAACAAACTGTCCCATAATCAACCGATGCTTCGGGACTTATCCTCAAACTAACTGATTCCAAACTCACTGGAAGTCAATGCCCCAAATTCACAGGGCTTCGCAGTATACCATTCTGATCCAGACTACTAAACGATTCAGTCCTGATTGACTATTCCCTGTTGGAATTCCTTCATATCAACTACTGACCTGCAATTAAAATTGTTTATTCACGAATGGTAATTTTAACGCAGTGTTCATGCAGATTTTGAAAAAAGTGCTGTCACCCATTTACGTGTCATGATAGTGAGTGACGGATGAACCAACAGTTCAAACGTAGTGCTAATTTGATTAGTGAAAAAAATACAACAAGGATATGATTAGTAAATCATGTAGGAGTCAGGTTACTCAACCTTATCGTAATGCACTTTCAGAATAAACCCTGCCTCAATTAGGTATTTTTAAGGGTTGTATCGTGGTCGGTTTCACGGTTCGTGAAACAAAGGATATTAGGCTCAAATTATGATTCGTACCCACCCCTTCTGTGTGATGATCTTCGATCCTAATGTTCAGTTAACCTAGCACGAGCGCTCGCCTCTTCGAGGAATGTTAGGAATGATGGTTAAGGAACTCACAAGGTTTTCGGAGTGACAGTTACTCCTCTTTCGTTTTCGGTGTCTGTATCCACACGACTTTGTCCTTGTTTGAGGATTTTTCTGTTGAGATCCTTTCATTTTATTCTTTTGATTCCCTAATTTTTGCCTGGACTGACTCTTTTGAGTTTTTTCGATTTCTTTTGAAGTCCAGCAGGATGCCCTGATTTTTGCCTAAGTATTTGCTTTCCAGTTTTTCTTTTCTTTTTACTTAGCGGGCTCTCTTTTTTCTTTTTCTTTTGCTTGGAACAAGTCGTGTGACACTGGTCGTCTTGATTGCTCCGAAAGGGTTGCAACTGTCTCACTCCTGATTGGTGAGGTTTAACCACTGCGGTTGATGAGGTACGACCTCTCGAGAGGAATAAACTATGATTGGTCCTCGAAAGGCAACACTCCTCTATAAGTCTTGAACGCTCGGTCAAGCTAACTGACGACTACCCTGCCCCGAGTTAAGATGATAGGGTTTAAAAGTCCGAAAGAAACTCCTACTTCTCGGCTCGAAGTGGTTAACTAGGGACTAACTCCTTATATCTCCAGTGTTTAGGGGATTTGAAACAATGCATGTACGTCATAGGCAGGGTTTTATCCGAAAGCATACGATCCTCAGTTATGAGTATTAAGTTTCATCATCCTCCCTCCAATCTTTGCTAATCATAGTGATAAAGTGGAGTGAATAAAATGCAAGTGTCAGTGCAATGCAATAAATGAGCGACAACGACATGATTAATTCAGAAAATGCATAGTCACTTTATCAATATTACCATTAGAAACAAACAATGTTTAACAACAAGTAGTAACTAACGGAAAGGAAACTACAAATGCAAATGATAAAAAGTCTGAGGACTGCCAACGTTAAGGATGTCTGCCTGTCTGGACCACTGGCTTCTAGAAATAAACCTCTGAATCTGCGAGCTCAGACAGCTGAGAGGTTGTCATGCACAACCAAAACTCCTTCTGGAAAGGAAATGCACCCTTTGTCGATCAACTGTTGCACTTTTGCCTGAAAAGCTTTGCAATCTTCAGTTGAATGCCTCGAGGATCCACCATGATATCCACCCTGAGCATGGGGATTATACCCAGGAGGGTAAGGCTCTGGCACGGGCTTAAGAGCTTTGGGTTCCACCAAAGAATTCTGAATCAAATGTGGCAGGATCTGGCTATACGGCACAGGCACTGGATGAGAAGAAGTATTCCTTTGTTCCAAGTTATTATGACGTCGATTCTGATTCTGACGTTGATTCTGATAACCTCGGCCGCAGGCTCATGGATTTGAAAGAGGAGCGACATAAAGTTCTCGATGTGGTACCCTAGGCACAATTGTCTGTCCAGAATAACGAGACACAGAGGATACTAACCGCTGAGAAGACGAAGAACCACCATATTTCACTGATTCATCTTGAGAATACCCAACATCTGTCATGATTGCATTGACCACAGTTTCCTCTTCAGCTTGAAAGCTACAGAGAGATTCGGTTTCACTAGCCTGACCGCTCGAAACATTCTGAATTCTTCCAATTTTTACGCCATGCTCAATGCGTTCTCCTGCCCTTACCAATTCAGAGAAATTATGTGCAATTCCAAGCATTCTTTCGAAGTATGGGCTCTGCAAGGAGTTTACGAACATGCCTTTTAACTCTCGGTCTAGAAGCGGTGGTTGCACTCTAGCAGCAAATTCTCTCCATCTTTGAACATACTTTCTGAAAGGTTCATTGTTCCCTTGAGACAATTCTTGCAGCTGCATGCGACTAGGAGCTACATCAAGATTGTAGTCATACTGCTTCAGAAAAGCATTGGCTAAATCCACCCATGACCGGATCTGATTACTCTCTAACTGCATATACCAACTCAGAGATGCCCCAGTCAGACTGTCTTGAAAGCAGTGAATCATCAACTTATCGTTCTGCACAAATGAAGTCATTCTTCGGCAGAACATCACCAAATGTTGCTTCGGGCAACTATCTCCTTTGTACTTTTCAAACCTTGGCGCTCTGAACTTAGGCGGTAACACTAGGCCAGAAACCAGACACATGTCTGCAGCATCGAGGTTAACAACCTCTTTAACTTCCAAGGCTTTGAATCTTTCATCCAACGCTCGGAACCTTTTAACATACACGAGAGCTAATGGGTCTTCATTCTTTGTTATCGGGACCTCTCTTCGGGAATTTGGCATAGGGAAAACAACACCCTGATGATTGGAGGTATCAACAGAAGGAGAACGTTCACCTCGGACAACAAACTGCTCATGTAGATCTCGGTCTTCAACAGAAGGCTGTACAAGTCGAGTTGCAGTAAGGTTGTTCACTTGCAGAAAGTCTTCATCAGGCATAGAACCATACAAAGGATTGGACGTCATTGTGAAACCTGACAAGGTATCAGCAAACTGGAAGTTGCTCTCTGACATAGCTACCAACAACTTTCAACTGACTTCACTGCTTGATTCTGCTCAAATCTGCTTCAACCCCTTGGTCATCCTCTAACAATCAACACTTGCTCAGACCAAACACCGGAGAGTCACCCTCTGAAGCAAAATAAAGGCTGGATAAGAGCTATGGCTAGCTGGAGAATGATATGCAATATGATGCAAAGATGCTTATGCAAATGCAATGCAAGATGCAGAAAACACGGGATCACATCCCCCCCCCCCCCACAAAGCTCTGATTACTGTTGCGCTGCTGACGGGATAAGTTTGCTCTGACGAGAGAAAACCAAAATACCGGGTAGGCTGGAAGTCAAATTTCCTGCAAAAACCCTCCCACTCACGGGTATGGACCTAAACTGACACAGGTTCGGCATCCTATGCGGTCATCAGCATCACAGACTTTCAAGAGCGATGATACGATACCCATAAGGTGTGGCATCACCGTCTCTCGAAGCGGCCTCACTTAGCTGAATCCCAAATGATCGGTCCCCAGAGTCGACAATCCTCCAAACCAACAACCCCTCAAGCCCAAAGGGCTGGAAAAGAAGTCAATCGGGAGAACCTCGTCTGAGCGTGGATTTCATGAGACACTAGTACCTGCAAAGCAAGCACACGCCCACTACTTTCCACAACTAATGCTAGGTACACTCAAGCCTGGGTCTGGCTTATCACTCATCAGAGTTCCCCTCCCACAACAGCACAATAGCATCGGATAATAATATAGTGCGGGAAATGTAAATACATCAGTATACAACATACAACACAAAAATAAACACCCACAGACAAGCAAACAAGCGCTAGGATTGACTCTCGCAGGGACGTTGGATCCCCAGATTGACTCGCATAGGGAACGTTGGATCCCCAGGAAACTATCGCAGTCCCCAGCAGAGTCGCCAGCTGTCGCTACCGCGAAAATAAGGTGCCGGCAAAACAGAAGAGTCGCCACCTTTCGTTATTTATCCCTCAAAACAGGAAAGGAAACGATCGGAAAAACCTGACGAAAAGGTATAAGACAAGGTCATCGCAACCATGTCTGGGTTCGGGAGTCGGTTATGCAAGGGGAAGGTATTAGCACCCCTCACGTCCATCGTACTCGATGGGATCCACACTTGTTGTGTTTATCTACGGGTGAAAAACAATCTAGCTACGACTTCTAAGGCTAAACGGAAAGAACTGACTAAAGAACTGACTCGATAGAGCAAAGCGCTCCATGCCTACGTATTCCCTCGTGCAATGGGAAAGTCAGAGTCAACGTAGTTCGGGAAACTACAAGGGGAGGTTGCTCGCCGAGATATCGTATCTCGTGCCTACGTACTCTCAACAGGCTTGAGAGATCAGAGCTCACGTAGTTCAGGCCACTACGGGTAACCTGGGTGTTCTCGATCACACAGGGGTGAGAGAAAGGGTTGACGATACTAGCGTGCGCATTCTAGTAGTTAGGTGTATGCTGCTCGCTCGACGGAGACTTAGGCGTTACCTGTTTGCGGTAGAACGGACATAGTATGTCGTTGGTTTAAAGGTATGGGAACCTACGGGAACTAGAACTACGGTCTGGTCTCAATTGCACTAGGGCAAGAGAAAGGGAACATCAGTCGTTAGCGGGAAAGTCTCGGTCGCACGGCAGCGAGTGAACAGAGATATTAGTTGTTAGTGTGCTCGCTAGGACATCGCATCCTATGCCTACATATTCTCGTCTGGTACAAGAAATCAGAGTAGTTGTAGTTCGGCCAACTACAGCAAAAGGGAAAAAAGGGAAAAGGGAGCTCGCTAGGATATCGCATCATATACCTACGTACTCTCGTCTGGTACGAGAGATCAGAGCAAACGTAGTTCGGCGCACGCGGAAAACAAGTCTCGATTGCACAGGGGGAAGAGAAGGGGTCTCAATCGCCTGAACGCGAGAGAAAAGGGTTTCGATCGCGCGGGGGCGAGAACAAAGAGGAGGCAGGCTTAACACGCCTAAACGGGAAGGAACTCGGGACACACACGCAAGAACCTAAGGCGTAGGAGCGAATACGTCGTATGTCACCCAAAGGGTGCCACACTAAACACTCTAGACGATTGAGAGGAAACCCCTCAACTGTCATTTCCTACGTATCTAACGCTACAGCTCACAACACTCGACGGTTTCACGAAGACTTGAATAAGAAAGATGATAACGAACGAAGCGGCTCCGTTGGCTCTCGACACTGTGCGCAAGCTCCATTCCAATCTTCTCCTCTCTAGATCCTTGATGAGGACACTCGAATCAGAACCAATGTAACGCTTAAACCGTCATGGTTCGACTTATACGATAAATCAAACTCTCAGAGGTAGCGTATTGATATCCGTGTCAAAGACAAGATAGAGAAATGATATCGAAAATCATTCTACAATTGAATCATGTCACACGGCCAGCCAAAAATAAAATCAAAGTAAAATCGGATAGCGGAAGAGAAAATGAGGAGAGAGGTCCAATCACAAATGAAAATAAAATTCTACTCCTAAAATTAACAATTAATTTCTAATAGAAAATACCAGTAAATTGTATATGGAAAATAAAATGGGAATTCTACCCTATGCACAATATTCTATAATTTCTACAAAGAAAATAGAATGAAAGTTCTATACTATGCAATATTAAAAGAAAATGCTAATAGAATATAAATCCTAGAATATAAAATCTATATTAAAAAATATGCTAAGAAAATAATATCTAAACTATAATTCCTAAGAAGAAAAAATAGAAAAATAAAATTTCTCTCTATTACAAGCAAATGTCCATTACAAGAGAAATTAAAAATAAAAGGAAAGGGGGTACAACAGCTAAACGGGGGGTAAAGCAGCAAAAAACACCACTGGGCCCAACCCACAATACATCAGCTAGAAAAAATACACAACAAAAAACAAGGGGGAAACTGGGGGGCGCATTGGCGAAACGGAGGTGCAGGGTCCAAGAAATTTGTTGGGCTTATTGGTTTGTAGGCCCAAAGCTGAATACAGCCAAAAAAGAAAGAAAGAAAGAAAGAAAACAAGGGGACGGGGTGTATTACGGAAACGGTGGGTATGATCCAAACTTGCAACAATTGGGCCCAAGGCCCAACATCCTCATCCCATCCACGAACCCTTCCACCTTCCAATTCCAATCAGAAACCCTAGAACGCCTTCTCTTTCACCTTCACTGCCACCATCTGTTCTTCAACCACTTCCTTCTCAGTTCAGCTCCCTCAACCTCCACCGTCTCAACCTCTCATCATCTCCTTCAAGTCTCAAATCAAACTCACGAATCCAAATATCCAGTTCTCAAACTTTCCTCTCTCAAACCTCACGCTTTCATTCTTCAACCATCTCCGATGAGCAACCTACCAAATCCAGACAAAATAACATCTGTGTTCTTGATGTGACTTGGAGATTGGGGGATCTTGAAGAAGCTCGTTCAAGATCGTTCTACAGTGAGATCAGGAGTTGGTTCGTGGTGAAGAAGGTTCTTGACGATCTATGAACACAATGAAGAGAACGATAAAGATCTTGAAGACCTTGATGTTGCAAAGTTAGCGTGTTGGTTCATTGAAGATTTGGATTGTTTGAAGGAGTTAACGGTGAAGAGAAAAATGGCTCTTGAGGAAAATCTTGATGAACGGTTGGATGTAGGAGTTTGTTAGAAACCTAACGAACACTGTTGGAGATTGAGTGAAGATCTGGTGAAGTCTTTAAGAAATGATGAAGACCTTGACGATTTTTTGGGGAACTTGCATGAATTCTTGAAGGTGCGATGAAGATCAATGGATCTGTTGCTGTGTTGAATGTTCTTGAAGAACGAAGATCTGGAAAATTTCAAGAACACGATGAAGGCTTGAAGGAATTTCTAGAAACACTTTGAAGACGATGATGGTTGATGATTCTGGAGATCATGATGATGATGAACGTTGCGGAAGGATGGATGAAGATTCACGGCGGTTGAAGTTTTCCGGTGACAGTTGCGGTTTTCCGGTGAGATTGTCGCCGTTGATTTTGCCGGCAAGCACTTTCCGGTGTTTGCATGGCCGGAGTGGTGAGGGAGTGCCACCTGGCAGGGTGGCGTGGCAGCATGCATGGAGAGGGAAAATGAGGCGCGGCCAGGTGGCGGGGAGAGGAAGATAGTGGGATACGGGTGGCATCCATGCAAGAAGTGTGAGGGATGAGGTGGCGTCCGGAGAGAGAACGAGGTTGATAATGTTATATACCGCCAAGTGGCTCAGGAGAACGAGGTTGATAATGTTATATACCGCCAAGTGGCTCAGCAGAATGGGCCCCCAAAGCTGACACTTGGCCCATAAAAAACGGATTAAACTCTGATTAAACTTATTTGACTCAATTAATGCACTAATGACGGTTAAGGATGATTAAAGACGCTAATTAATGATTAAAAACTCAATTGATACTGCAACTAGCTGTTAAACGAAAATTAAAATGTTGACCAAAAATCTAACTAATACTAATTAAAGTTGATTAACATCCAAATTAACATGATTAATATCCTAATGGCCATCTAATTAATTCTAAAAAGAAATTAAACCTATTAATTTTCTAAAACAAATCAATTAATATCTACAAAGAATTACATCTACTGATTCTCTAAAACAAATTCAATTATCTAGATTAAAATCTAAAAAGAGTTAAATCTATTAAAAAACCTATTATATCTAAAAATTTATCTAGAAAACAATTAATCTATTTAAAATCTAGAAAAACCATTAAAATCTATTTAATATTCCAGAAATTAAGGAAAAATCTAAAAAATGCAATAAAGCCTAATTAAACCGATTAAAAAAAGGCGAGAATATAGCGAACAAACGGCAAAAACCGGACACCAAAATGTCCTAAAAAACAACAGCAAGAGCTGAAAACACAGGGAAGGGCATAACTTCCACCACAAAACCCGCTTATTCAAACTGGTTTGAATCGCCTGAAACGCGAAAAGAAGGTTGTAATCTCGATAAAATCAATCTGACTGAAAAATGCAATGAATGCGATATGCAAATGCAAAATGCAAAATGAGTTGAAACATAAGCCAAGTTGCGAGAAATGGTTGGTCAAATTTTTGGGTGCAACACACCTGCTTGGGGATACATTTAAACAACCTCTCCTGAGTTACACCGCTTTTGTGAGGAAAGGTTTGGAAAAGAGGGTATCCAACCTGGCTTATGCCTCGAATGTATGTTTCAATTTTCCATGGCGTAATGCTCCATACAAATGGAAATGCTACAAATTATGAGGACGCAATGTAATGATGCTTATGATATGCAAAAGGACACTCCACCGAGAGAAGTGCTGCAAAGCTGAAACCGACTCCACTGGGAAAGACAAACTGAACTGACTTTGGGGTCATAACCAACTTAAACTTCCACTTCGCGTGTAACAGATGACTACTGGGAAAATAATACCAAGGTTCTAGTCTTCCAACATTCTGCGGGAAAAAATACCACCTTCGTTATGAGACTGCCAATGACGATTAGGCTTTAACCTGCTGAAAATACTAAGAACCATCGGGCCTGGAACTGCGGAGAATGACGACCTTGCCAGGGAAGTATCATTAGAACCAACTTTACTGGGGAGATTACAAAACCATGAGACTCCGTTGGGGGAAATTATAATTGCATATACAAGCACCCTGTAGGGGAGCGAAACTCTACTAGGGAAGGGAGGTCAAACGAGCTTCTTGCAAGGGAGGAAAACCTGCTCAGAGGGCACAAACAAACCATCCTTGCCCTGTCTGGAGACACAAACTTTTGTTGGAGAACAACAACCAAATCCAACCATTGCTAGGGAAGGAAGACTTCTTGAATCCTATTGGGGAGGATAATAAGAAATTTCATAGTGTTCTGCTGAGGACAGTAACACCTTGGCAATCTCTGTCGGGGAGATAAACTCTATTGGGGATACCACGCGTTAGCTATCAACATGAATCCTGCAGATGCGATGTAACAAATTGTGCCCCGGTATGGCATGACCTATGAAGGAACCTTCCTTAGAAGGTATTATGAAAATTTGAAGTACTCTGCCCCAATATGTATTCTGGAGACCTGACTCTGATTAACCGTCCTCTGGAGAGGATAACTTCTCTTTCTCTTGAAGTGGCATGTCTCAGCGCGAGCCTTGCAGTGAGTATGCCCATGTCTGATTAATCTTCGATAGGTTCGTAGGATCTCGACATGACTGCCCCAGATTAATAGAACTTTGAAGAGATTTTTCGACGTGATTGTCCCAGATTTGGTAACTTCTGAGCAAAGATTATTGGAAGAACCGGTACCTGGCAAAGTCTCTTGGCTACATGTCCCTCAATAAGTCTCTCCAAGAATTTCTCTTGGAAAAGTTATACTTCTCGACTGATGCTCATTATGTACACTTCATTGGTGTCAAATACATGTATGTAAGCGGAAAATGTTTATTCTAAAAATTCTAATGCAACACATACGTTAATCTTGAATTTTTTGAAAAGATATCGCTAACCCTGTGAACGAGACACTATTTGAAACGCGACACTGATTTTTAAATGAAGGACATTATGCACAATGCAATACCGACCAAAATCTTATTAGCATAACTCATGGGAGTTAAGAATGTTGTCTCGTGGAAACATGCCTTCGGGATGAACCTTGCCTCAATTAGAACTTTTGAGGGTTGTAACATGGCCTGGTTCATGGTCTGAGAAAGAAAGGATATAAGGCTCACAGTTTTGTTTTAACCCACCCATTCTCCTTGATGTTCTCCAGTCCTACGTTCAGCTAATCTGGCACGGGCGCTCACTTTTCAAAAGGATATTGAATGGTAGAAGTAATGGTTAAGGAACCCACAAGGTTTTTTCCTTTGAAGTGGTGGTCACCCTTTTTGCCTCTGGTGCTTTGTAGTCACACGACTTGTTCTCGCTCGAGGATTTTTTCTTTTGTAATCCTTTTCGCTTTTAACATTTTTCATTCTTTTGCTCGTTTTCCAAAATTTTTGCCTGGACTGACATTTTTTGATTTTGAAGTCTAGTGGGATGCCCTAACTTTTGCACAAGTTCCTCGTTTTCAAGGTATTGACTTATCAGACTTTCTTTCTTTTCTTTTTTTTTTCTCGAACAAATTGTGTGACACTGGTTTGTCTTGATTTTTCCAAAAGGGTTGGGATTGCCTAATGAGGGGTGACCATTATGGTTTCACGCCTTTGACCTCCTGATGTGTGAGGAAAGAGAGGTGCATACTCCTTTTAAAAATTAAACGCCTGGTCAAACTAACTGACGACTACCCTGCCCCTGGGTTAGGTGTGAAGGTTTTTCGTATGAAAAGAAACTCCTACTTCTAGGCTCAACGGGGTTAACGAGGGTCTATCTTCCTTATATCTTCGGTGTTTGGGAATTCGAAACAATGCCTGTACATCACTAGCAAGGTTTTATTCCAAAAGCATACGACCAGAAAGTTTATGTTTTCACTTCCTCATCCTCCCTCAGAGGGTTTAAGTGAGAAAGTTGGTATTGCAGTGGGCATAAATATTTTTATGAGTGAACACGAATGAATTACTTCAATAAAAACATACTTATTGTATTAATATTATCATTCAAAAATAAACAAGTTTTACATGCAATCAATGCTTTAACAAACAATGAAAAGTACAAATGAAAATGAAGTAAAGAACGCTCCAGATTGCCGTTGTTGAGGAGGCTAGACTCCGTCTGGACTTATTGCTTCTGACAAGGTCTTTGCAGTATGATTGCTCACTTGGGAGACTTTAATTTGATGTGTAAACCGTTTGTTGTGAACGTGATAACCCTTGAATTGATCAGATATTGCATATGATGCTTCAAAGCTCTACAATCTTCGATTGAGTGGCCAGATGCCCCTGAATGGAATTCACATCTTGCAGTGGCATCATAACATGGTGACAGCTGGGAGGGAGCATCGAAACTCCTTAACAGAATAATTTGATGATTGAGAATCTCAGGCAATAACTCTGCGTACAACATGTGGATGGCATCAAGCTGCCTTTCAAGCTTCTTCAGACTCTTTCGTTTCTTCTGGGTATGGTTCTGATTTAGGCACCCAACCTGTCCATGCCCTTTCCTCCTCAGATCTGGTCGAGGAACAGGAAACAATTATAGACGTGGAGATTCTAGAACCCAATATTATGGAATAGTATCATATCCTAAAGTTGACCCTGGAGGAAGGAGGGTAGTATCCATCTCTTTTTCAATAGCTGAAGTAGGATCACCTTGTATGAACTTGATAGCCTTTGAATCAATGAGCTTTTGGACCTTGTATTCAAACCTTGTATAATAATAAAATTGGACTCATTCTTGATCTCATGTGATATCCTTGATGATATAGATACTTATTATATGGAGGACCAATCCAAAACCTTGACTGATTGTATCCCTAGAAACCCTGATTTTGACTATATGGAACCCTGATTCATCTGTATCTTGACAAAGACAAACTTGAAATAGGTTAAGGTTAAATAAAAAATGTTGATTCTCCTAGAATGATGATGAGATCTAGGGGTCAAAATTTTGGGTATGACAATTGCCCCTAGTCACAACTGCGAAAAAGGGTCAGCGAAAAACAAACAGAAGAGTCGCCACCGAGCGTTATTTATCCTAAAGAGAGGGAAAGGAAATGATCAAAGAAAACCTAAAAGAACAGGAAAGACAAGGTCGTCACAACCAAATCTTGGGCTCGGGAGTCGGTTACGCAAGGGGAAGGTATGAGCACCCCTCACGTCCATTGTACTCAACGGGATCCACGCTTGTTGTCTAATCTATGGGTGTAAGTTATCTAAAAGCTACTGCTAAACGGGGTTAGAAAGATAAAAAAGACTCGATAGGACATTTCCGCCCTATGCCTACGTATTCCCTCGTGCAATGGGAAACTCAGAGTCAACGTAGTTCAGGAAACTATGGGTGATGAGGGAAGGTTGCTCGCCAAGACATCGCCGTCTTGTGCCTACGTATCCTCTTCTGGTATGAGAAATCAGAACAAACGTAGTTCAGGAAACTATGGAGAAAGGTTGGTTAATTGTTTTATGAGCAATGTTACATCTCCATTCTAGCAGTTAGGGACGATGCCTGTTTGCGGTAGAACAGAAACGTAACATATTCTTTCTGAAAATTAAGTTTGAAGCAATCCCAAAGGATGAAGAGGTTTGATTTTTGTTTGTGTTTTTTTTTAGAAGAAGTGAATTGAGTTAGTTTGAAAATCATGTTGCACTAAAGATTATGACATAAGGGCGAATGCGTCGCATATCGCCCAAAGGGCGTACGCTAAACACTCTAGATAATATGAAGAGAGACCTCCCCACTTATCATTCCTCATGTATTTAAAGCTCCTAGTGTAAAAAAACTCGTCATTATTTATTAATTCCTTAAAAGAGTTCAAGATGATAAGAGAAGACACAAGACTCTAAAGGGGACTAAGAAACCCTAATGTTGTCATGCAAAGTGGTCCTAAAGTTGGGATGAAAAAGGTGCTACCTAATGTTATCATGCAAAGGATTGAAGGCCTAATGTCTCTTCTACTCCCATCTTAAACAGAGGGACTAGGAACCCTAAGGGATCATGTGAACAAGCACAAGTAAACACAATTCATAATCAATCACAAATGAAAACAAAAGAAGGACTTAAACAAGTCATGAAAGATGAGAGGGAATGAGAGAAGCAAATGCACACAATCAAATGCCACAAACATCTTAAGGAGAATGATACAATACAATGAACCAAAACCAAAGAAATGAGGGGAGAAGTAGAGTGGGGGAAGCAACCATATCATGATCATTTAAACCAAACTCCCACTCATGATCACACAAGAGAAAACAATCCAAACACTTCTCAAAAGAAGTTCAAATGTTCACAACATTCCCAAAGTGAAAACAACATCACCAAAGCATCAAGAACATGTACATAACCATCAAGGTCAGAAGTGAACACAAGCAACATGTCTCAAATTCAAAATCAAGTTATCAAGCAAACACAAGAATGATCAAATCAAATTGAAGAACCAAAGTCCAAGCACAAGTCTCACACTTCAAACACAAATGGAAACACATAATCATACAAGACTTGTGAGGCAAGGCACACATCCAATGGAGATCAAACCATGTAAGGTAGCACCTCTAACATGTTAACAAGAGTTAACGAAATCCAAGAGGCCCTCAAGGGATCACACAAGATCATATCCCAAGATTAGGTCAAGGCATGTCCACATACACATAGTTAAAGCTAGTGAGTTTTGAAGCCTCAACCAAAAATAGAAATGAACCCAAATAAAATCCAATTAAAATACCAAACTCAAGTTGAACCAAACACAAGTCAGTGTGCAAAAGATTAAGGGAAGAATCAACACAAAACACCACCAATTGTGTCTAATAAGACAAGGTGTTCCACTTATCGAGCATTCATCGAGGGACAAATAAAAACCAATGAAAAAAAATTAGAGAATGATCATCAAGACCTCAAACCAGCCTTCAAATAAGTCTCAATCAAACACCTAAGTGTGAGAGGAAAATTGGTCAAAGAGGATGTTCAATTGAGGTCAAAGATCAAACCTAAAATCAATGTACAAACTATAAAATCACTTCACAAATTAAATCAATTAAAAATAGTAAAAATAATTGAAAAATAAAATTAAAATCATGGAAAATAACTCAAGACATTGAAATAATAGACATATTTTTGTGGATTTTTGTGATAATCAAAACTATTTTAAATGAATTAAAACGAAGATGTAATAAAAATAAAATAAAATGAACTAAAATGGAAAGGAGGTGCAAAAATGAAATCCAGATTGAACTGAATCCTTTTAAAACGTGCAAATGGGCTCAAAACAGGGGGTGGGAATATCAAATAAGCCAAGGCCCAAACCAAGACGAGCTCAGTTTTAATGAAACGATTCGTTGCATTAAAATAGGTGGCATGACACCTCAGAGTCAACGTAGCCACGCATGAAAGTCCACCCCAGGTCAAAGGACACCTCAGCTCTAACCTCAGACGCCGGAGCCCTAGCTTCGGTCGTCTTCCCCGGTGAGCTTCACCGGCGTAGCCTAAAAACCACCATAAAAATGTGTCGCTACCGCGAAAATAAGGTGCCGGCAAAACAGAAGAGTCGCCACCTTTCGTTATTTATCCCTCAGAACGGGAAAGGAAACGATCAGAAAAACCTGACGAAAAGGTATAAGACAAGGTCATCGCAACCTTTGTCTGGGTTCGGGAGTCGGTTACGCAAGGGGAAGGTATTAACACCCCTCACGTCCGTCGTACTCGACGGGATCCACGCTTGTTGTGTTTATCTGGCGGGTTTGTTTTACTATCTACCTATCAAGGCTGGTCTAAAAAGAAAAGAAAGTGACTCGGCAAAGCATCGCACTTTATGCCTACGTATTCTCATCAGAGAATGAGAAATCAGAGTCAACGTAGTTCGCCTAACTACGGGTGATGGGGGAAGGTGGCTCGCCAATACATTAGTATCCTGCCTACGTACTCTCAACAGATATGAGAGATCAGAGCTTACGTAGTTCGGGATAATACAGATTACGGGGATTCAGATTCATCTATTTTATCGAGTAGGGTTAACAAACAGTTCCAGCAGTTTGGTGTACGCAGCTTGACCTTTGGAGACTCGGGCGTTACCGTTTGCGGTAGAACTGAGAGTTAACGACACTCTTTTCTTCAGAAAAGCTTCCTTTGAATTACGGGCCCACAGGGCAAAAAGGTTTGAAGTTTGTTTTCTGTCTTTTATGGAAGAACTGTTTTTTATGTTTGTCTGTAGTTCGTACAACACTAGAGACTATGACCTGAGAGCGAATGCGTCGCATATCGTCCAAAGGACGTATACTAAACATTCTAGACGATGTAGAGGAGGCCGCTCAATTATCATTACCCAAGTAGCTTAAGGCTCGTAACGCGCTTATACTAACTTGCCTTTATTACATTTTTTACTGTTGTTTCAAGATGAGAAGAGAGAGGGACAACTACGGGGAGACTATCAAGTCCTACTATTGTCATGCTAAGGATTCATCCTATGGTTGAGGTTTGAAACAGGGAACTCCTAGAAGTTATCATGCATAGGTTTCAGCCTAAAGTTCTAATCATCACTTCCTTATCAAAGGAAGTGATATTCCTAAGGAACATGCCAAGGGATACATAAACAGATAAAGCATCAGCTTAAACAGTAAACAGTATATACAGTAAAATGCATGCAATGCAAGTGAGGGAGGAAATGTGTGTGGGGCATCAGCCTCCACAAGCTCATCTCGACCTCAAGCTAGATACGAATAACTGCAATCATGAAGAAAAAATAACATGCCATCAAGCAAAGCACAAACCCCATAGGCAAGGGAGCAGAGCTCTACCGAATACCCGCAAGCAAAGCCATACATTAAAAGTACAAGCAGAGGGAGCAACTCAACCTCTAATGCAATCATGCTCCTAGCTTACAAAAATTTAAACATGAACCCATTCTAATGCATCAAGCAAATCACACAGGTCACATCAATACAGTTGCACAGAAAGCAAATAGACAGGAAAGAAAGCATATCAACAGCTTCCACAGCTTCACAGCAAAGCAATCTTCTGACAGCAGTTCAGTCCTCAGTCTGTAACTGTTCTTCAAGGATTTCATCTTTAATAGCAAGTATCAACTTGCTTCTTCAAGCTTTCAATGCACCAAACACAAGTATCAACTTGTTCTTCATCTTCTTCAAGCTTCAGCTCTTTCTTCAATCTCAGTTTGATCTTCTTCACACAAGTATCAACTTGTTCTTCTTGATCTTCAAGCCTCAGCTTCAATGGCAGTCTTCAAACAAGGGGAAGTGCAACCTCTAGCATCTTCAATCTTCTAGCAAGGGACTCCATCCTCTAGCAAGGGAGAAAGATTCATCTAACAAGAGAAAAGTGGGATAGGGAGAAGCAAGGTGAAGACCAAAGGTCACCACTAAGCACTCCACCATCAAAGAAAGGAACCCTCAAAGGTTCTACCAACTTGTGAAGAGCCAAAAATCTTCATCATCATCCAAAAGCAAGAGAAGCAAAACCCTAGTCTAAGGGAACTAATGAAGTCATTCTAGTTGAGTTAGAAAGTTAGGATCACCTAAAACCTAGTATTAAAGTTAATTCTAACTAAAATACTAAAATCAATTATAAAATCCTACAAAAATAACTATGGGAACCTATGCCAATCATGACTCTACCATGTTAATTCCAGAGATTAAATCCTCAAATAAGACCTAGAAATAAATTCTAAACTACAAATCACTAAGCTTAAACCCTAAAAGGGAGCACCTAAGGTTTCAACCTAAAAACAACACCTAATTTCATCACAAAAATATGAGAAAAATACTATGGGAGCATACATGTCTAAGCTAATCACAAACAAAAATTCAAGCAAAAACTCATCACCAAATGATCAAACTAAATTCATCAAACAGAGGTATCAACCATGGTAATTTTATTATCAAATAAAATGTAAAAAATGCACATAAAATAAAAATGCATGGTTTTCCTAATATTTTTATTCCATAAAATTTTAGACTCAATCATGAATCAGGGGGAAAAAACCTGGAATTAATTGACCTATTTTTCTATTTTTTATGAATTATTAACAAACTATCATGAAATGATGAAAATAAGAAAAAGAAATAGAAATTAAAAAGAGATGCGTTGCAAATAGCAATTATGATCAGTTCATTGCATTGGGTTGGGCCAAAGTGGGGGTGTAAGTATCAATCAGATCCTTAAGCCCAATGCTTCCAATTAATGAAATGGTGCGTATCAATAAAGGGGTCAAATTCTGACTTTCTTAATCAATCGTGGCTGTGTGTTTGTCCTACTGAGTCAAGATCTCATATCAATCCAACGCTCCAGGTGCATCTTCCCCATTTAAACGTTCAGACTGGAGGGAAACCAGAAGGTGGCCTGAGCAGTGGTGCCACCATCTTCTCCAGTGAAGACAAATATGCAGGTCATCAAACAACACATAACTATACATCAATCAACTCAGATTTCAATGCTGATCACGAATCTACCACTAGAATCATCTAGTTCCTTCTCTAACTCAAAACACGATAGCATCTTCAGAAAAGTGTCAAAATCTTGAATCTCACCATTGTTCAAATTGAAAGCATCAATCCAATCCTCATCTCATGGTGATCAACTTCCCCTATCTAATCTTGATTATCAGTCCAAGAATTTCTAGAATTCAGCCTCAACAGAAATTGGTCATCATCCTAACTTGTCTCTAATTCACCAATTCTTGTTCTAGAATCCAAATACACATTGTAAGGATCCTAACCACCTAGAGATTTCTATCTATCTCCTCATAAATTATGCATAAGAGTGAAAGATACCAACCTGAGTTCAGGCGTGTAACAGATGCAGTTCTTGATCACTTCAACCTCCAAGATGATGCAGATACACTCCAAAACACCTTCTGAAGCCAATGCAACCTTCAATTTGCCTTGATTCTTCCTTGAACTCAGAAATCGATTTCCTCTTGCAACTCTGAAATTTCACATCCACTTTCTGCTACCAGCTTCAAAATTCTTCCAAAAAAAGCTCTGAACACACTCAATGGCTTATATAGAACTTGATGGGATGATCCAGAAACTTCTCAAAGCTTCAGAATGAGAAATTGGATTTTCAAATTCTCACCAAAATCTCTTCCACACCAGTCACAATATGCACTCTGTTTTGGCTTCAAAATGCTTGCTTTGCACTCCTCATGAGATATTGAATCTGAATGGTGGTGTTTTACTCCTTGTTTCAATCCAATGGCTCATGTTTGATATGTTACTTCATCATGAAGAAAAAAAGGAAAAGGGCATGATATTGAACTCAAATCAAAAATCTAACATTTCCAATGTTTCTAAAATACCTTTTCCATTCAAAAAATGCTATTATTTTGCTTCATTTGCACACATATCATTAATTTTGAATTTTTGACCTTTAATTCTCTTTAATTCTCCCTTTTTCACAATTTCTTGAACCAAGTCTCTCCTTGAGCCATTTCAATGCCTCCTTGATACATGGTCAAGGTTAAAACCCTATTTTGAGCAACTTTCCAGTTGCACAAAATTTCATTTGAGATGTCTAAATTGGTGAAAATGACCCATAACCAAAAATGACCCATAATCAAAACTTCCCAAAATACCCTTGACTTGTCAAAGCCATAACTTGAGTTCTACAAATCCTATCAAGGACTTCTAGTACTCTCTAAAAATCTAAGGGGATAAGGAACAACATTAATGTTGACCAAAAGTTCATAGGAATCATCATTCTAGGGAAAAAGTGTCATGCAAGTTGGGTAACTTTCAAGCTCCAAATTCACATACCTCAGATGACTTGTAACTTGTCTGGCTCATAACTTGAGTTCTATAAATCCTATCAAGGACTTCTAGTACTAAAATTAAAGCTAAGATCATTCCCTACAACAATCATGTTGGGGTAAAGATGAGATGAAGATCCTATCTTGAGCTACATTGCCTTGAAGACAAGGGTCAAACTAGGGGATTTTACACTGTCAAGTCTTAGAAACCCTAGCCTAAAACTTCTCAAACTCTTCAATCATGATGATTTGACCTTTTAATCATCCTTAGAACATCTCAATATATCATTCCATGATCACATGGCTCTTGAATTAAGTCTTAACTTCCTTCAAATCATCAGTTGACTTAGGGTTGACCCAGTCAAACCCTAATTGCACCACTCATGGCTGAGCCTTCTTAATCTTGCACAATGACCTGTCTAGGCCTCAAAGTGATCTTCAACACTTCTCATGAGCTCTCTCAAGACCTCTAGTCCATCCTCATGCCTTCAGAATCATATGATGGCTTTCCACAACTCTCAAGTTAGGAGACACACCTTCTTGGTTTCAACCACTCTTTCTGAGGATCTTTTAACTTCTCTGACAAAGATATCAACCCTTGAACACTTGAATAACCTTCTCAGCTAGCCTCATAGTCTTGTGTAGCTCTTAATTAGTAATCATACCTCTTGATCTCCTGCATACATGAAATGCAAATGATAATGCTAATCTGAATGAAATGAAACATAAGCTAGGTAAAGAAATGTTGGTCAAATTTTGGGGTGCAACAGCTGCCCATATTCAAACGGCTTGGACCTGACTGGGTGAGAAGCGAACGACTCTCAAACAATCAAGGTAAAAGACGGTTGAATACCAACAAACTCGGAAATTTGCCAACTGCACAAGTACACGGTACTCTGATGGGACAAATCTTCGGAAACTGAAATAATAGCTGCACGGCAACTAGCTGGAGAAATACTGATCTGAACCTCCTTCAGGATGATTTTCTGATTTATCTGATATCATTGCGTCCTCAAATCATCGAGGGATCACTGGTTACACGGTAACGGGTGATTTGCCAACCGCACAGGTAAACGATACTCTGATTGGTAGGAACATCTTCAAAACTGAGCATGACAGTTGCACGACAACTCTGCTGGGGAATTGGTCATACGGTAATTGGTGAAGGGCCTAATCTCAAATCTCCATCAGGATTGTCATCTGATTTTGCTGTAGATCTTCGTCCTCAAGTCATCAAGGGATCACCAGTTACACGGTAACTGGTAATGGATGGTTGATCATGCCGTCAGACATTCTGCGTCATAGCAGAAGAATTCCTTATCGTCACCTATGGACTCATCGTGTCGCTAGGCACGTCGACAACATCTTTGTCGAACTTCATCAGTAAGTCAATAAGGGATCACCGGTCATTCAGTAACTGGTGAAGGGCTACTCTCAAATCTCCGTCGGGATGATTATCAGGTTTCGCTGCAGTTTCTTCCTCAAGTCATCAAGGGATCACTGGTCATTCGGAAACCGGCGATACATAGCTGGTATTGCCGTCAGGCATTCTGCGACACTGCGGCAGAAGGATTCCTCGAGACTCATCAGGTCTCTTAGGAACTTTTTAACACTCAAGTTAATCATGCCATCGGGTACTCAAAGGAATTCTCGGGCGTCACCCGGACTTCGTCAGTAAGTCGGGAATAGAATTCTCGGTCAATCATGAACCAAATAGGGATATCTAAACTTCTTCCATCAGGCCCTCCGCCTCAGTTGGGGGAACTGCTTCGACATCACAGTTGGACTTCATCAGTAAGTCTTCAAATGGACTTCTTAATCAATCACGGACTAATAAGGATATACATCTTTTGCCGTCAGGCACTCTGCGTCAGCTGAGATAACTGCTTCAACATCACAGTTGGACTTCCTCAGTAAGTCAGGGGTTTTGGCACCGCTGCCGGACTTCAATCATCAAGTCTTCAAGCGAGTTTCAACTTCTCTGTTGAAAACATGCTGGGGATGACACATCTCCGTTGGGGATTCTGGAGAACTATCAAGTAACTCTGCTTCGGGGGATTCAGAAATCATTCTAGACAAATGAACTCTGTTGAGGGAATCAATAATCATCTTGAACAATCAACTCCGCTGGGGACTTCAAGAATCATCCTGAACCGATAACTCTGCAGGAGATTTCAGGAATCGTCCCGAGCAAACATTCTGTCGGGGACTCTAAGCATCAACTTGAGCAACCCTCCCTGGCGACTTCACTGGGGATTTTAAGAATCATCTTAAGCAATAACTTCGATGGGGAATTCAAGAATCATCTTGAGAAATCAACCTCGCTGGGGAATTCAAGAATCATCTTGGGCAAGCAACTTTGCTGGGGAATTCAAGAATCATCTTGAGCAAACCATTCTGCGGAGGAACACCTGCAAAACAAGAACGGTAACGACCTAGCTCATGTTTCATATGCATATGTTTGACCATGGCGTAATGCTCCACACGGTGGAAATGCTACGCGTTTTTAGGGTAAATTCTATGCAATCATGCAAAATGCTACGACCCCATCAGCAAAATAAATGCTGAAGGGAAAAGCCTCCTGTCAAGGAGAAAGAACCACTCTGGTAGGGAGGAGGAATCATCCTGCCGAGGAGAAGAAGTCACACCAATCTCAATTGGACAAAACCTGGGGAAACGAACTCCAGACGACTGCTGCAGGGGAGTAAGGTTCTTCGAGAACCTGTACTCGCTCGACTAGGTATAAAAATTTCGACAATATGGAAATAGACAACCACCATGTGTTGATTCGACTATGACTCGCATGACTTTGATGCTTCACCAATGTTTCGTTGTCTGAAGAGACTGACTGATCAACCCTCAGGACCTCCAAGAATCCAACTGTGCTCAGGGGTCGGACGCAGACCATAGTCGTTTGCTGTTAAAATCCCTAACTTTTGCCTGAATCGCCCTTGCGGGTTTTCAATTCACCGGGATACCCATTTTTGCCAAAGTCGCCTTTTTAGGTTTTCAATTTTGCGGGTTTATTCTTTTTCTTTTATCCTTAATTTTTGCCCGAACCTATTCTTTTTATGGTTCGCCGGTATGCCCCATTCTTGCATGGATTTCCTTTTTATGTCCAGCGGGTCTATTTTAAGCAAAGTATTTTTTGAATACGTCGGCGTTCACAGGGGACGAAAAATCTTCATTGTCCATAGTTGACAGTAGTAAGGCTCCTCTAGAGAAGACTTTCCTTACCACGTATGGACCTTCATAGTTGGGAGTCCATTTTCCCTTGTGATCTGTTTGTGGAGGGAGAATCCTCTTTAGCACTAAGTCACCTGCCTCAAAATGTCGAGGGCGCACCTTCTAATCGAATGCCTTCTTCATTCTGCTCTGATATAACCGGCCGTGGGCGATAGCTGCCAATCTCTTTTCATCAATCAGACTAAGTTGATTCAACCTAGCCTTCACCCATTCCGCCTCATCAAGCTTCACATCAACCAACAACCTCAGGGAAGGAATCTCGACCTCTAATGGTAGGACAACTTCCATACCATATACCTACGATAAAGGAGTTTCCCCAGTCGATGTACGCACTAAAGTATGATAACCATGTAAAGCAAAGGGCAACATCTCATGCCAATCTTTGTAAGTCACCACCATCTTCTGTACAATCTTCTTGATGTTCTTATTGGCCGCCTCGACAACACCATTCATCTTCAGACGATAGGGAGAAAAGTTGTGATGTTCAATCTTGAAACTCTGGAACAGTTCCTTCATCATCTTATTGTTCAAATTCAAACTATTATCAGTAATGATTCGTTCTGGCACTCCATATCGGCAGATGATGTCCTTTTTGATAAAACGAGCCACTACATGTCTAGTCACATTGGCAAAAGAAGCTGCTTCTACCCACTTGGTGAAATAGTCAATTGCCACTAAGATAAAGCGATGCCCATTGGAGGCGGTCGGTTCCATCTTGCCAATCATATCAATGCTCCACATGGCAAAGGGCCAAGGAGATGCCAAAACATTTAGAGGACTTGGAGGTACATGCATTTTGTCAGTACAAATTTGACATTTATGGCACTTTCTGGTGTACTTAAAATAATCTGATTCCATAGTCATCCAGTAATAGCCTGCTCTCAACAATTTTCTGGACATTGCATGCCCACCAGCATGAGTACCGAAAGATCCTTCGTGGACTTCTTCCATTAGCAAATTTGCTTCAATTTTGTCCACACACCGCAATAATACCAAGTCAAAGTTTCTTTTGTAAAGCACATCGTCCTTGTTCAAATAGAAGTTTCCTGCCAACCTTCTCAGAGTCTTCTTATCCCGGCTTGATGCCCTAGACGGATACTCTTGATTCTTGAGAAAATTTATGATATCAAAATACTAAGGCTTCCCATCCGATGCTTCCTCGACTGCAAATATGAAATTTGTCCTATCGAGGCGCATGATAGTGATCATTGGAGCTTCATTCCAATAATTCACTTTATACATCGACGATAAGGTTTCCAAAGCGTCTGCCATCTGATTCTCGACCCTTGGCACATGATAAAATTCTACTCTGTCAAAGAAAGGTAACAACCTTCTTGCATAATTCATATAAGGAACCATATTGGGTTGACGGGTTTCCCACTCTCCTTTAATCTGATTGACAACTAAAGCTGAATCACCATACACATCAAGGTTCTTGATTCTCAAATCAATGGCTTCTTCTATACCCATGATGCACGCTTCATACTCAGCTTCATTATTGGTGCAGGCGAACGTTAGCCGGGCGGTAAATGGTATGTGGGAACCATGAGGAGTTGTAATGATTGCCCCAATCCCATTGCCATATGAGTTAACAGCACCGTTGAAAACCATCTTCCACTGAGAGCCTATTTCGGGACCTTCGTCTGGTAGAGGCTCGTCACAATCCTTCATCTTTAAAAACATTATGTCCTCATCAGGAAACTCAAATTTCATTGGTTGATAATCTTCAATCGGCTGCTCTGCGAGATATTCTGACAAAACACTTCCCTTAATGGCTTTTTGGGAAACATACTGAATATGTATTCTGTCAAAACCATCTGCCACCTGGCAATTCTTCCGGAAAGCGCCTGCTTTTCAAACACGTACTTGATTGGATCCGTCTTTGAAATCAACATGGTTGTGTGATTTAACATGTATTGCCTCAGGCGTTTGGCGGCCCAAGCGAGTGCACAACATGTCTTTTCTAGCATTGAATATCTGGACTCATATTCTGTGAACGTTTTACTCAGGTAATTGGTGGCGCGTTCTTTTCTGCCCATCTCGTCGTGTTGACTGAGTACACAACCCATTGAATTCTCAAGAACTGTCAAGTACATAATCAAAGGTCTTCCTGCCACTGGGGGCATCAGTATCAGAGGCTCCTGCAAGTATTTTTTATCTTTTCAAATGCCCTTTGACAATTTTCATTCCAAACAACCACTTGATCTTTCTTTAACAATTTGAACATTGGTTTACATGTGGCTGTAAGGTGAGATATGAACCTTGCAATGTAGTTCAATCTCCCTAGAAAACCACAAACTTCTTTTTCTGTTTTTGGCTCTGACATTTCTTGTATTGCTTTTAATTTTTCAGGATCTACCTCGATTCCTCTTTCACTAACAATGAACCCCAATAGCTTTCCTGACTTCACTCCGAAAGTGCGCATATTTGGATTCAACCTCAATATGAATTTCCTCCACCTTTCAAACAACTTCAAAAGATTAACCAGATGCTCTTCCCCCGTCTGTGACTTTGCAATCATATCATCAACATACACTTCAATTTCATGATGAATCATATCATGAAAGAGAGTCACCATCGCCCGCTGGTAAGTTGCCCCTGCATTTTTCAATCCAAAAGGCATAACTTTGTAGCAAAAAGTCCCCCACGACGTGGTAAAGGTAGTTTTCTCCATGTCTTATGGGGCCATTTTGATTTGGTTGTACCCAGAGAAACCATACATGAAGGAAAACACAGAATATTGAGCAGTATTATCAACTAAAACATCGATGTGGGGGAGTGGGAAATCATCTTTTGGGCTTGCTCTGTTCAGATCTCTGTAATCGACACACATCCTGACCTTTCCATCCTTCTTAGGTACATGAACAATATTGGCGACCCACGGAGGATAATTTGTGACGGCAAGAAAACCGGCATCCAACTGCTTCTGGACCTCTTCCTTAATCTTGATTGCCATATCAGGCCTGGTTCTTCTCAACTTTTGTTTCACAGGCGGACATTCTTCCTGAAGAGGGAAACGATGCACTACTATGTTCGTATCCAACCCTGACATATCTTTATACGACCAAGAGAAAACGTCTTTATACTCACGGAGCATTTCTACGAGTCTTCTCTTGACATCTTCTTCTAATGCAACCCCAATCCTGACTTCTTTCTTATCCTCTTCTGTGCCCAGATTGACAATTTTAATTTCCTCTTGATGAGGCAAAATGACTTTTCTCTACTTGTCTCAACAGTCTGGCAAGCTCTTCAGGTAGGTCAATATCTTCGTCAGTCTCTTCTTTAGCTTGAAAAATAGGATTGTCAAAATCATATCGAGTCATAGTCGAATCTGAATCGGTGACATCTGAGATGTGAAACCTGCATGATTGATGTGTTTATGCTTAAAATGATATGCAAACAAGCACAAACACATTGCCATTTTATTCTCAAAAATAAAAGAAGAAAAACAGGGATCAAAATATTTGAATGCAAACAAAACGCCTTTCATTAATGATAAAAAAGAGTTCAAACATAATTAAAAAGGGCCCTACAAAGGAAAGCCACTACGTCTTGGGCAGAATGTAGGACCACACATAATCAAAACAAAGAAATTACTCTTCAAAAGTAACTTAGACGACTTCCTCCACAGTCCAATTGCACAAGCTCTGACCAGGGACACACAGCTGAATCCAAGCATCCATGTCGCAGTCGCTATCTCTTTCATCGTCTCCCACATCATTGATTCTGTCAAAAATGACCCCACCGCTGGTGAACTGCACCGGTCCTCTATACCTCAGAGCACTTTGAGAAGAAGATGGGCTGTATCCTAAACCAAATTTGTCTTTCTTGTTGGGAATGCTGAGGACTTGACCCCACCTCTGTGAAGAACCAGACTCTACAACAACACAAGCTTCTTTGAACGAAGACATTGAAATTTCTAGAGCTCTAATCTCAACAGAAGGCTTTTCCTTAATCTGCACCGCTTTAAACGCCTGACACAGTGTTTCAGGGATCTCCCCATCCACCTCTACATATTTGAAGGACGACAACTGACTAACCATGACGTCCTCTTCACCACACACTATTACAATCTTCCCTTCAACCATATACTTCAGCTTCTGGTGCAATGTCGAAGTGACTGCCCCAACATAATGTATCCATGGTCGACCAAGTAAGATCTGTAGGATGGCTATATATCCATGATGTAAAAAACGGTGTCAAAGATCTCCGGGCCCACCTGAATTGGTAAAGTAACTTCACCAAACACTGATCTTCTAATCCCATCAAACGGTCTCACTACCAGATCACTAGGAGTACAAATCACACCCTGGGTGTCCAACTTCATCAAAGCTTTCTTGGGCAACACATTAAGTGATGACCCTGTATCAACCAATACATGCGACAGAACAACCCCCCTGTAGCACCCTAATTTTTGACCATAAGATCCCACCCTTTCGTGTTTACTTCTTGCTCATTTTTTGTTATATATATGTGTTTACCATAGCCAACCAGCTCGTGCAGGTGTGTTAAGCCAGGGGCAGGCTCAAGATGATCTTCATATGGTTCATCAGAGGTGGAGCCAAGTTTTCATCAGGCATTAATACACTTTATGGATAACCATTTGATTTTCATTGTGATAATCTCTCTTTACCATTCAGAGGAGTATTCCAGACTCATGATGTTCAAGACCCATCCTTATCCTCATGCTTTAAGGTTCCATATTCAACTCCTTCACAAACGGAATGTTCGTTATTTCAACTTTTGTGAGGGGTTTCATGCCAATTAATAATTCAATACAAATTCCCCCTACAAGTACATTTGTCTCTCAAGAATTATAAGTTGGATTTATGATTGTTACTATAGAATTTGAAATTAGAGGATTCATGATTCTACACAAGATTTCAAGATCACCAAGCTTTGTCTTTTAAAACCAAAGAATATTTTTTACGAAGGTATGCGTGCTAGAGTCGATATTTCAAGAGTAATTCGGGCAAGTTTTATAAGTTGCTTACAGGATACTGAAGGTGAGATAATACTTAGAAGGGGGGTTGAATAAGTATGAAAGATTAAAACTTAGAATTAAAACACAATTATTTTTATCCTGGTTCGTTGAACTCAACTACTCCAGTACACCCTTCCTAGAGTGATTTGCCTTTCTCAAACAAGGACTTAATCCACTATTTAATCAAACAAATTACAATAGTAACACCTAAGAACAACTGTTCTTAGTCTTCTCAAGAGCTACTGATTCCAACTGAATCCTCTTAAGGAAATCCTTTACAATTAATGTAAATCTAATACAAGAGTAAGAATGCTTCTAAAAAGCTTTTATCACAACAGTGATATTTCTCTTAAGTTTAAGTACAAATAATTCTAAGAATGAATATGAAAGTATGAGAGCTTGAATGTTTTAATTCTTTTTCAGCAAAACGTCTAACTGAAGAATTTGGTGGAGTCTTACTTTTATAGGCAGCTGATCCAAGGAGAGCTGAACGTTGAGAAGAGTGTCCCAAAAGGTCTGAGCCTTTTTGTCTTCACATCAAGTGACCTTTCCTAGAAGAAGAAAGCACAGAAAAATCCTTTTTGTTTGTGTTCTTGTGTCTAGCACAAATAAGGAAAGAGACGTTTGATTTACTCCAACGGATATAATTTTTGAATATTTCTTCTTCAGTTTTCAGCAAGTTCATCAGAGTCTGATTGGGTCAGAGTCTTCTAATGATGATCAGAACTTTGCTGTATCAGAGTCTTCTGCAGCATGTGTGCTTTCAGCGTGTTAAACATCAGAGCATATTTGAAACAGAACTTCAGTACTGGCAGCTTTAGTACTTTCAGAATCTTCTGTAGAAACTATACTTTGAAAAACTCTTCATACAATATTCTTCTTTGCTTCAGATGCTTCTGACTTGCTTCAGATTCTTCTGGAGCTTCTGCTTCATAATCTTCTGAAGCTTCTTGCCTCAGATCCTTCTGGAGGCTACGCTGAGGATCTTCTGTAAGCAGCAATCAGAATCTTCTAATGAGTGCATCTGGCGCTTCAGAGTCTAGTTAATTTCTTGTATACAATTCTGATTTGCTTCTAGAGTGTTAATTTCTTTACTATCTGCAGTAAAAAATCTCAAGCAAATTTTAGAGTATATAATTCTTAAATACAAAATTTCCTAATAGTTATCATCAAAACAAAGAGATATTATTAAGAACCAATCTGTGTTCTAACAATCTCCCCCTTTTTGATGATGACAAAAAGCATCAGAAATTTTGTTTAATTAAAAATATTTGAGTTATAACTCCCCCTGAGATGATGAATCTCCCCCTGAGTTAAATACAAATAAGGAATAGAAACTTCCCTTTTGTCTTGAGTAATCTTCAGAGTTAGATCTTGTTTGTTCTTTTAACATTTGAAAGTCAGAATGTCTTGCAGATTTAAGATTCAAAGTTTGATAATAGTCAAATGATCTGAGAGACTCAGATTTTCTTTTATAGAATGTACTTATCAAATGTTATGAAATAGTCAGATTAAATGTTAGATAGAATAAATATGTCTGAAGTTTCATTCTGGTGAAGTTATATTAAACAGTTCAGATCGATATTTTCTCCCCCTTTTTTGTCATAAGCAAAAAGTAAACACTTTAAAAGGACAAATAAAAGGAAACAGTAAATGAGATAATTCAATGGAGAAAACTTTGATTCATTCATTAGATCAGATCAAGAGTACATAGGCAAACATCAGAAGATATAGCAATAAAGTACAAAGGCAAACATCAGATGCAAAAACATTAGAATGAAAAAAAATGAAAATCTAAGAGTGTTTGGACAAAAGCATCTTCAATAGATCTGTAATCTCAGAGGATGATTGCTCTTGCTTGGACATCCACTTAGCCATAGTTTCATTCTTTTGATCTTGCTTTGACATCCATTCTGTCATATCCTCAAACTTCTTATCCTGTTTTGCCATTCAGGACTTGATCTCTGACTGGCCAGCTTCCAGAGCAACAATCTTATCTTCAAAATCTGGATGTTCTTTCTTTATCTCAGATGAAGAAGTATGATCAGGTTCTGGAGCTTGAACAGAGTCAATTTCCATTGGTTCTGTGGAGTCTGGAGCATTGGAGTTAGAAGGAGGGTCTACCAGAGTCATAGCCAATGGATTTTCCTCAGATGCAATTTCAGTAGATTCTGTTGAAGGTGGAGGAGCATCTGTAAGGAGCAGAGGATCAGATTTTTTGACCGTCCAGAATAGAGTTCTTGCAGCCTCAGCAAATCTGAGCTTCACATCATCAGAACAGATGTTCTTCAGATTTGAGGCCACAGAGTTGAATCTGTTGATGAATCCATTCCAGATGATGTCAGATTCTTTGGCATCCATTGTTGTTGAGCATTTCTTCTGTACAATACCTAAATACAACTGTATTTCTTGAAAAAAAGCTTGAAATAAATGATTAACATTAAGTCTGGGCTTTGGATGTAACAGAGTTTCCAGAGTTACAGGTTTTGGTTGGGGAGTTGGTGGAAAAATAGATTTTTGAATTGAGATCAGAGGAGGAGGATAGTATGGAATGAAAGGTATCTCAGGAGCTTTTTCTTTGGATCTGATTAATGCATTTAACAGATGAGGTTTTGCTCTTGTGTGAAGAGTAACTACATCAAAAGGTTTATTTGAGTAGGTTTGGAAGGCAGATTTGGGTGGTTCATCAGATGCAACATTGTTATCAGATGTAATTGGCAGAGCTAAAGCAACAGCTTTATCAGATTTTGCAGAACAGGATATAGTTGCTAAGGATCCTACATCTGACATAGATTTTATATAGTCAAGAATCACAGATGGAAGGGTCATGGTGAGTTTTGGTTTCAGAGGGGTTATAGGGTCAGATGGTTCAACTCTGTCATAAAACTCTTTGAGTTTGAAACCATAAGCCAGATTATGAAATAGAGATGATACTTGGGCACAAGATATAGAAGATCTTGGGTTTGAATTTGGAATCAATATCTCAGATGATGGTGCAGGTGTGGGAATAGGATCTGGAATGGGAGCTTTTGAAGGTATAATGGGTTCAGGTTGGTTTACCTCAAAGTATTTTTTTGAGATGGAGAGATTAGAAAATCTGGGTGGAGGTCTGATTCTGAGGAGTTTGAGGATGTGGTTGGTGTGCAGGAAGTAGAAGATACTTGAAACACGGTTTTTAAGGGTGTGACATCAAGAACTTATGTCTCAGGAATGTGAGGTTCAGAATTGTTGGTTGGTTCTGAAGGAATTTCAGATGGTTTTGATGGTTGTTCTGAGATGGGTGAATCAGATGGAATTGTGATTGGTTCTGATGAAATTGGAACAGAAGTTATTTTTGTAGGTTCAGAAATAACAGGTGCAATGGGTTCAGATGATTTTGATGGTGGATTTTCAGAGGCTTTTTCTGGTTGAGATTCTTGTGGTTTTTCTGTTTGTTTTTCTTGTGGGTGCTCTTGTTGTTCAGATGTCTTTTGTTTAGACGATTCAGATGATTTTTGTTGTACAGAAGGTTGTGGTTGTTGTTCTGTAGGTTGTTGTTCTGATGGTTGTTTCTGTGAAGATTGTTTTTGTGGAACAAAATGTTTGATTTGGATTTTTGGTTGAGATGATTGTGGTACAGAGACTTTTGGTGTTGGAATTGTTTTTGTTGTTGTTGGTGTTGGAACAGGTGTTTGTTTTTGTGGTGATTTTGAACTAGGAGCAGTAACAGAAGTAGTTTGTGTTGAGGGTGGTTTTGGAACAGACTTAATATTAGAGTCATTTATAACAATTGTATTTGCAGAAGATACAGAAGATTTAGTACCTTTTATTTTGATCCTCTTGGCTGGTACAGAAGAAGTGTCTTCAGATTCTTTTCTCTTCAAGAGCTTCTTTGACTTCTCAGCAATCTTGACCTTCTTCTGAGCAGGTGCAGGTTCTGCTTCTGGCTGAGTCCTCTTCCTCTGTAGTTGTGCTTCTTCTTCTTCTTCTTCTTCTTCTTCTTCTTCTTCTACATCAGGTAGGGGTTGTCTTGCTAGCTGTATTACATTTGCAGGAGCAGGCTTTCCTTCCTTCTTACATTCATCAATGTACATAACCACAATGTGTCTAGGCTCTTCAGCAAAGAACAATGGAAAGTCATCTACAGGAATCCTCTTCTTACTTAGTTCAGACACATTCAGCTTCTTGGGAGCTGTTGTGAGTTCATCAACTATTTTGAGTCTCTGAAGACTTTTGGCATTCAGAGGCTTTCCCATTATGAATTCCAATTCCTCTGTAACTCCAGCAGCGTACAGAGCAGTGACCAAACCATTCTCAGTTAGAAGATCTGAGATCAACCTTCCAAAAGGGATCCAGGTTCTGATATTCTGTCCTTTTTCCTTCACATACTCTCTAGATGCATTTATATGGTTCCACAGATGCATAAACAGAATATATGGAAGATCTACCTTGGTGCTCTGACTGAGGCAATACATGAAATAGAGCTGTTCATTATTGACATAGTCTGGAGAATTAGTTGACTTCCTATGATGGATGCATCCTATGAAGATCTTGGCCCAGATCTTGTAGTTAGGCTTCAGATCCTTGAATTTGTTAGAAGCTTGACTAGCAGTCATCACTTCTTCATACACCTCATCCATGTCCACACGCCCAGCTGGCAAGTGGGAAACACCATCTGTTTCTTCATATCCAATTAATTTTCTAATCAGATCTTCTGTTATAATGATTTCTTTTCCCAGTACAGAAGATAGGATGAACTTGGGGTAAACTCAGGCATGGATCCAGAATTCTTTCACAAGGAGGGGGTAAACTGGTCCAAAGAGTCTATCAAAGTACTTAACCCATCCTTGAGCACCAATGATAGAACGAAACTCAAAGCCATTTTCAGCAAGTGAATCAAACTCTACCATGGATTCACACAAAACCTCCAACTTCTCAACAGGGGTTAAAAGAGTTCTTTTGGGAGGAGAATAAGGAGCAACACCCATGTTTGCAGAAGTTACTGCAGCCATTGAAGATTGGAATTGAGCAGCTGTTGATGATGAAGTTGCCATTGAAGAATGCTTTGTTACACGCTTAGGTTTAGGGTTTTTATGCAGAGAAAAGAGAAGATGAAAACGCATATAATTTTCTGAGATTGTGAAAAGTGTGAAAGTGAAGATAAGTCATGTATTTATACTAAAACACTTAGGCATACCATCAGTCAGAATTTGCACGTTTTAACAAGCATTAAATGAAAAGAATAATAATCATTTCAAACATTAATTGCTTCTGACAATTTGGGGGGAAAATCAAGATTTTCACTATTCAAACTTCACCTCAAACGTCTCTTCAGTAATGTACATGCCACCTCTTCAGATTTGGTGTGACACGTGTTTGCTTGCATGTGTTCTGAATTCTTTTGAGAAATGAAACGTTAACCAACGTTCAGATCTTCTAAGGATTGTTAGTTCAGAGTTTCACAAAAAAAAAAATTAAGCAGAATAAATAAGCAATCAGAAGAAATACTTCAGAACATTAGGCATTTTTGCATATGTAAAAATTTGCTTCTGACAAATATCATTCTGGACAAAAATCCATACCAATATTTTTCAGAATAAATTTGAATCTATCTTCAACAAGGGATTTTGTAAAAATATCTGCCCATTGATGATCTGTATCAACAAAGGCTAAATTTATGATTCCCTTCTGAACATAGTCTCTGATGAAATGATGCTTAATTTGTATATGTTTTTCCTTAGAGTGTAAAATGGGATTCTTGGACAAACATATAGCAGAAGTATTATCACAAAAGATAGAAATGTTACTTTCAAAAATTTGATAATATTCTAGTTGACTCTTCATCCAGAGCATCTGCGTGCTACATCCAGCATCAGCAATATATTCTGCCTCTGTGGTTGAAAGTGCAATTGTGGGTTGCTTCTTGCTGTACCAGGAGATTAGATTTCTTCCTAGAAATTGACAACTTCCAGAAGTACTTTTCCTTTCCACTCTGTCTCCAGCATAGTCAGCATCACAGAATCCAACTAATTTGAAATCATCAGATTTTCTGTAACACAAACCCACATTAGAAGTACCTTTCAGATACCTTAGAATCCTCTTGACAGCTGTCAAGTGTGATTCTCTAGGATCTAATTGGAATCTAGCACACAGGCAAACACTGAACAATATGTCAGGTCTAGAAGCAGTTAGATAGAGAAGAGAACCAATCATACCTCTGTAGAGCTTCTGGTCTACTTTCTTACTTACCTCTTCATTGCCAAGTGAGCTAGTAGGATGCATGGGAGTCTTTGCCAGCTTAGTATCAGTCATGTTAAATTTCTTCAGAAGTTCTTTAACATATTTTCTCTGATGTATGTAAGTGCACTCTGGAGTTTGATTAACTTGGATTCCTAGAAAGAATCTGAGTTCTCCCATCATGCTCATTTCAAATTCTGCCTGCATACATGTAGCAAACTCCTTTCCAAGCATAATATTTGTTGATCCAAAAATAATATCATCTACATAAATTTGACAAATTAGAAGATCTTTCTTAATTGATTTACAAAAGAGTGTTGTATCCACTTTGCCTCTGATGAAATTTTTCTCCAGAAGAAAATTGCTCAATCTCTCATACCAAGCTCTGGGAGCTTGTTTTAAACCATATAGAGATTTCTTTAATTTGAAAACATGATCTGGAAATTTTTCATTTTCAAAACCAGGAGGTTGGTGGACATAAACTTCTTCTTCTATAATACCATTAAGAAAGACACTTTTAACATCCATCTGATATAGAGTGATGTTATTTTGTGCAGCAAATGAAATAAGAAGACGTATAGATTCTAACCTTGCCACTGGAGCATATGTCTCAGTGTAATCAATACCTTCTTGTTGACTGTACCCTTGAGCAACCAGCCTTGCCTTATTCCTTTCAACTTCTCCTTTCTCATTTAGCTTATTTCTGAAGACCCATTTTGTACCAATTATATTGAATCCTTGAGGTCTTTGAACTAGATCCCATACATCATTTCTGGTGAGTTGATTTAGCTCTTCTTGCATGGAAATAATCCAATCATTGTGTTGCAGAGCTTCATCTACAGAAGATGGTTCAATTTCTGACACCAGTCCAAATAGTGATGCTTCAGATGATCTTAGAAAGGATCTTGTTCTGATGGGATCATCCTTCTTTCCAATAATAACATCCTCTGGATGAGAAGCTTTAATTCTGGATGATGATCCTCTAATAGTTGATTCTTCAGAAATGTTTAGATTATTCATCTGAGAAGTTAAAGGAGTAGCATATGGCGTTGCTTCTGGTTCCTTCACTTGAATTTTGTCTGCTTCTAGAACTTTAGAGTCAATGAAGACTACTTCCCTATCTGCAGAGTTTTCAGACTGCTTTGGCTTTTCAGAGCCAAGCTTATCATCAAATCTGACATGAATGGATTCTTCCATAATCTGTGTCTCAGTGTTGTATACTCTGTAGCCTTTAGAGCGTTCAGAATATCCAAGCATGAAACACTTTTGTGCTTTGGAATCAAACTTGTTCAGATTTTCCTTAGTATTTAACATATAGCAAATACATCCAAAAGGATGAAAATATGAAATGTTGGGCTTTTTGTTCTTCCACAGTTCATATGGAGTCTTCTTCAGAAGAGGTCTTACAGACACTCTGTTCTGAATGTAACAGGTTGTGTTGATTGCTTCTGCCCAAAAGTGTTTTGCCAGATTTGTCTCATTGATCATGGTTCTGGCCATTTCTTGCAGAGTTCTGTTTTTCCTCTCTACAACTCCATTCTGTTGTGGAGTTCTAGGACAGGAAAAATCATGAGCAATGCCATTTTCAGAAAAATATTTTTCAAAATATTTATTTTCAAATTCACCACCATGATCACTTCTGACTTTTATAATTTTGAAATCCTTTTCATTCTGGACTTGCTTGCAGAAGTCAAAGAACACAGAATGTGACTCATCCTTGTGTTTTAAGAACTTTACCCATGTCCATCTACTATAGTCATCAATAATGACTAATCCATACTTCTTGCCTTTGATGGATGCAGTTTTCACTGGTCCAAAGAGATCAATATGAAGTAATTCTAGTGGTTTGGAAGTAGAAACAACATTTTTTGATTTAAATGAAGATTTTGAAAACTTCCCTTTTTGGCATGCTTCACAAAGAGAATTTGAAGTGAACTCAGATTAGGGAGTCCTCTGACAAGATTAAGTTTATTAATCTGATATATACATCTCATATTAATATGGCCCAATCCTCTGTGTCAGACCCATTGCTCTTCATTAACAGACAAGAGGCATTTAACATTTTGAACTTTAAGTTCTGAAAGATTTATTTTATAAATGTTGTTTTTCCTCTTACCACTAAATAAGATTGAGCCATCCTTTTGACTAATAGCTTTACAACATTTTTGATTAAAGGTGATATCATAACCATTTTCACTTAATTGACTTATGGACAATAAGTTATGCTTTAACCCTTCAACAAGTAAAACATTAGTAATAGAGGGAAGTTTACCATTTCCAATAGTGCCAGATCCAATGATCTTGCCCTTCTGGTTCCCTCCAAACTTCACATCACCTCCAGATCTAAGTTCCAAGCTTTGGAACATAGACTTTTCTCCTGTCATGTGTCGTGAGTATCCAGAGTCCAGGTACCATGATTGGCGTCCTGACCTTGCTGCTAAGAACATCTGCAACAGGAATTATTTTGTTTTTAGGTACCCAGATCTTCTTGGGTCCTTTGGGGTTAGTTGGTTTGTATGTTTGTCTAAACTTCTGTTTTTCAACATAATGTTTATTCTGACTTGCCTTGGGTTTAAACACATAAGTATTCTTCTCAGAGCTTGTGTGTTTAATGTCATTTAAGTGACCAAATTTAAATTGAGAATACAGAGGTGTCTTCTTGATGAAAAGTTTGTCAACAGATTTTGGATTACTTCCAGATGAGGATTCATATCCAATACCTCTTCTGTTGTTCCCACTAACACCATAGATCATAGAAGCCATCTTGCTTCTGTCTATGCTCTTAGTAAGGAATCTCTGAAAGCTAGTGTCATATTTTTCTAAAATGTTTTCACATGACTTAGTCTCAGATTCAGATTCTTGTTGAGTTATTTCAAAGTCATTTTTGATTTTCAGATTAATTTCTTTTTGCTCAACAAGTTCTGTCTTCAGAAGATCAATCTCAGATTCAAGATTGCTTTTCAGCTTCTTGTATTTGAGTTTGATATTGTTATAACTTTTAAGAACTTCTGATAAAACTTTTATAAGTTCTTCTTTAGTAAGTTTAGCCATTACCTCTTCAGCGTCATCATCAGATTCAGAATCTGATTCATATCCTGAGGTTCCTTCCTCCTGATCTTCTGTGCTGGCCATCAGTGCAACATTAACACATTCTTCTTCTGATTCAGAAGATGATTTAGATTCATCTGAGTCATCCCATGTTGCCATCAGAACCTTCTTCTTTTTGTTAAACTTCTTCTTGGGTTTTTTCTTTTTTGAAGCTTGGGGCAATCATTCTTGTAATGCCCAGGTTCTTTGCACTCATAGCACACAACTTCTTTCTTTCCAGATCTTCTGTGCCCAGAAGATTCCTTTCTATGATCAGATCTTCTGAAGTTGTTGAACTTCTTTCCCTTGTGCTTCCAGAGTCTGTTTATCCTTCTGGACAACATGGATAATTCATCTTCTTCTTCTTCAGAAGATTCTTCAGAGCTTTCTTCAATAACCTGCAAAGCTTTAGCAGATTTATTAGATTTTAAGGCAACAGATTTACCTTTTTCTTTCTTCTGAGGTTCATCTTCCTCAAGCTCAATTTCATGGCTCCTCAGTGAGCTGATGAGTTCTTCTAAATAGATCTTGTTCAGATCTTTAGTCATCTTCAAGGCAGTCACCATTGGTCTCCACCTGGTAGGTAGACTTCTGATGATTTTCTTTACATGATCTGATGTAGAGTATCCCTTGTCCAGAACCTTTAGCCCAGCTGTGAGGATCTGAAATCTGGAGAACATGGCTTCAACAGATTCAGAGTCTTCCATCTTGAAGGCCTCATACTTCTGGATCAGAGCCAGAGTCTTTGTCTCCTTGACCTGAGAGTTTCCCTCATGAGTCATTTTTAATGATTCAAACATATCAAAAGAAGTTTCCCTGTTTGTAATTTTTTCATACTCAGTATGAGAAATTGCATTCAATAATATTGTTCTGGCCTTGTGATGATTTCTAAAATCTTTCTTCTGAGCATCTGTCATAGATTTTCTGTCTATCTTCTTGCCATTCCCATCTGTGGGATGAACATATCCATCTATGACTAGATCCCATAGATCAACATCATATCCAAGGAAAAAACTTTCAATTCTGTCTTTCCAGTAATCAAATTTCTCCCCATCAAACATAGAGGGTTTGGTGCTGATTCTGTCCCTTTCTTCATATTTATTGTTAATGTTGGATATTGTATTATCAGCCATTGTAACAAATAAATATATATCAAAGTATTTCTCTCTGGATCTTTACTGTCACTGTTAAGTGGTAGCACACACAGAACCGGAGCTCTGATGCCAACTGAAGGTGAGATAATACTTAGAAGGGGGGCTGAATAAGTATGAAAGATTAAAACTTAGAATTAAAACACAATTATTTTTATCCTGGTTCGTTGAACTCAACTACTCCAGTCCACCCTTCCTAGAGTGATTTGCCTTTCTCAAACAAGGACTTAATCCACTATTTAATCAAACAGATTACAATAGTAACACCTAAGAACAACTGTTCTTAGTCTTCTCAAGAGCTACTGATTCCAACTGAATCCTCTTAAGGAAATCCTTTACAATTAATGTAAATCTAATACAAGAGTAAGAATGCTTCTAAAAAGCTTTTATCACAACAGTGATATTTCTCTTAAGTTTAAGTACAAATAATTCTAAGAATGAATATGAAAGTATGAGAGCTTGAATGTTTTAATTCTTTTTCAGCAAAACGTCTAACTGAAGAATTTGGTGGAGTCTTGCTTTTATAGGCAGCTGATCCAAGGAGAGCTGAACGTTGAGAAGAGTGTCCCAAAAGGTCTGAGCCTTTTTGTCTTCACATCAAGTGACCTTTCCTAGAAGAAGAAAGCACAGAAAAATCCTTTTTGTCTGTGTTCTTATGTCTAGCACAAATAAGGAAAGAGACGTTTGATTTACTCCAACGGATATAATCTTTGAATATTTCTTCTTCAGTTTTCAGCAAGTTCATCAGAGTCTGATTGGGTCAGAGTCTTCTAATGATGATCAGAACTTTGCTGTATCAGAGTCTTCTGCAGCATGTGTGCTTTCAGCGTGTTAAATATCAGAGCATATTTGAAACAGAACTTCAGTACTGGCAGCTTTAGTACTTTCAGAATCTTCTGTAGAAACTATGCTTTGAAAAACTCTTCATACAATATTTTTCTTTGCTTCAGATGCTTCTGACTTGCTTCAGATGCTTCTGACTTGCTTCAGATTCTTCTGGAGCTTCTGCTTCATAATCTTCTGAAGCTTCTTGCCTCAGATCCTTCTGGAGGTTACGCTCAGGATCTTCTGTAAGCATCAATCATAATCTTCTAATGAGTGCATCTGGCGCTTCAGAGTCTAGTTAATTTCTTGTATACAATTCTGATTTGCTTCTAGAGTGTTAATTTCTTTACTATCTGCAGTAAAAACTCTCAAGCAAATTTTAGAGTATATAATTCTTAAATAAAAAATTTCCTAATAGTTATCATCAAAACAAAGAGATATTATTAAGAACCAATCTGTGTTCTAACAGATACAAGATTTCGTAATCAGTTCGTGAATCCCAAAATCTTAACATAATTACGAAAGCAATAGAATTAGGATTACAAGGAAAGGACTACATTATGTTTCTACAAGTCAACGTGTCTACATTCAAGTTGTTGCATTCAAGCTGTCTATAATTGAAGAGATGGGCCCATTAACTAAATCCCATGATTTTACAATTGAAAGGAACATCATGGGTCGTGCGACAAGCCTATGATGGTTGTACTGCTCGCTGCTGCTGCTGAACGAGAAGTCTAAGTTAAACTCATTTCCATCTTCTCCAACGCTACAGGAAGGCTTAGCCCTGTCAATAAATCTTCATTGTGTACTGCTCCAACAAATTGAGACCAACATATACAACTACCACTTTCCCGGCCCACATAGCAATCTGCATGATTGAAAGAATAGCTCATCGCTTTGGGCAAATCCGTAAATCCGCTGCAAAGGCACTAATGGTTAATTTCAGCACATCCAAAAAAAACGACCACCGTTATAAGCATGAAGTTGTTACGAATCAGGGTACCTCTGTAACGTGAATTCTGGTACACCACCAAGTACTTGCATCGTAGGAGAGGCCGTGACGGTCGACACAAAGTTCGTGAGCATCCTGCGCAAATCACAAACCTGTGAGCCTTAATAGTTTGAACTTTACAAGAAAAATCAGAACTGCAAATGGCAACACAAGGAGAATAACACAGATGTTAGTCTTACTTCAAAGATATGTGTACACCACCATGAATATTGCTGGGCCTCGTGAGCTGGAAATCATTCGCTATCGCAATATCTTCACCTGCAGGACACGCCATAACACATCAGCAACAACAAGAGTCCGCCATCAACAACATCTTGTGGACAGGGATTCAAAACCCATGAATCCAGGAACCTACAACAAACTGATATGTTTAATCATGCCATCATTCGAAGAACAACAAGTCCCACATATACTTTATTCTTTTCACCTTCCAAAGCCAGCTACATAAAGACAAGACAAAAGTTGATTAGCGGAAAAGTTGGTCGAGAGCAATCAGAACAAGAAGCCCTGCAAAGTGCCATTAACAGAAAATCAATGGAAGTTCAAGAGTCAAGAAGAATGGACTTAAACTCAGCCCTCAGTAAACTCATCACCGAGCAGTGGTTCGAGCTGCCGGGAGAGCAACAACTAGAGTGTCTCCAGTTCCCGACCAGGCGTCGAAAATAATGGAAATTCGAACGAAACAACCAATCTCGAAGGCTCCCAACAATCTTCGAAAGCAGCAACAAGAATGGATGCCATGGTAGCTCAGACTGTGAGTTCGTCATCGCCCAAACACCTTCTCAGCGGCTAAACCGGCAGTATCAGAACTCAGGAAGCATGGTTTTCCCTGCGAAAGAAGAAGAAGAACATTAAAATCAGCTCAGAGCAAGAACCCATCAATAAGAGATTATTGGGTTGAAACAATCAAACTAATTGAATCATCAAAGCAACCATTAGCAACACCAGTCGCAGGCAGCAAGCAATATCAGTCACAAACAAGCAGCAGCTCCTGAAATACAAACAACAATAACAGCAAATACCAGTTGCAAACAAGCCACGGTTAACAGTAAAACAGTCAGCAATCTCAGTTCATCGTCTACAATAACAGCATGCCAATACGGTATCAGCTAGCAGCAACACAACACCAGCATTTTTCTCATATGCAAACATCAACAACCATATCATTCCCTCAACAACTATATCAGTTCAACAACAAGTATAGCAAACATCAGGGGAGCATCAACAACAAGTACACCAGTTGCAAGCACCAAGCATGTCAGCTGTGAACAATAATAGCATATTGACCACCCAAAGCAAAAGGGTGTATTCTTAGCCCTCAGGTGGTTCATCGTTGGACAAGGCTTGAGTAGCCAGGTGGACGACAAAAAGATTCACTGCCAACACCCTACCGACTCAAGAGCACCGATGGACATTCGAAAGCAACAGTGGCAACCATAATCCTCAGCTCAGACACAATGTCGTCATCGCCAGCTCAACCCTATCTCAAACCATAACATAAGACAAAGCAATATCTGAACTCAGACATGGCATTCTCTGCGAAGAAGAAGAAAAGAAGTGTTAGCACAATCCCAGAATGGCAAGTTCCTATTTTCAGCGACAAAAGAAAACAGGTCACAAAGTCAAACGTGAATATTACAAATTAACACGAAAGAGGAAAGTTTTGAACTTCCCAAATCGAAGCAGAAAGAATCAATTACGGGATCCCAAAATCACTCAGTGTCTCGATAAAATCAGACGAACAAGGAAATCTTTGAAAGCAATCATCATTGGAGGCCCATTGGTTTCACCTATAAAAAGACCAACAATCAACAATCCAGAGGAAGAAAAAGATCGCCGAAGGAGGAGGTAAGCCCACTCAGAGAGACGGAGAACACTCGAGGCTCAGACAAAAAAAAGAAGAGGCTAGTCATCACCAAGGAGTTCAAATCCCCGCCGTCGTCATCATCGCCTCCCCGCCGCCGGCAACAAGTCGCCGACGAATCTCGTTCGTGGGTAAGAACTCATTCTGTAATCACTATGCATGTTTGTTCTTTGTGTAGGTTTTTTCACGGGCAATCGAAGAATGAAGGAGATGCGGTGCTCAACGGAGGAAAGGATGAACGCAGATCGGGCGAAGACGAAGAATCGTGGGAGCTAGGGTTTTGATCCCTCCGTTTTCGTTTTCTTTATCTGTTCTTTTGTTTTGGTGTGTAATTTGTAATCAATTGTAATTAAGTACCGCATGTGCACGGTAGTTACCGTGCACCTCGTATCACATCACCACACACCCTGCCAACTACATGATCTAACGACCCAACACCTGCACGCTCACCGTAAACCCTCGCTATCCTCCTCACACTGGATTTATCCGCCCACTAATCATTTAATCCACCCTAATTCCTTTTTTTTTTATAAATTTAATCAATAAGTAATTTTCTTCCAATCAGTTTTATTAAAAGGGATTAATAATTATTTTATTCACTAATTAGCTCTAATCTTTTATTTTAAAATTAGGTTAGTAATATTTTGAATTGATCCCCTTTTTTGTCAATTAATTAATTTAATATTAACTTTTCCTTTTACCCCTTTTAAGTATAATGATCTCTTTTAGTTAATTAGTTTAATAATTTTAAGTGGACTTTTTATAAATAAATAACTAATAACTCTTCTTTATAATAACTTGTATTTAACAAACCAATATTAGTAGAGGAGAAAATCTTTTATAAAAAAATCTACTTTCATAATAACTAAAGAAAATTATTCTATAACCTTAAATAACCTTTTAAAGCCTATTTTATTCTATTAAATATCGATTTATTCATCAATTTTAATAATAGTATAATTGTTCACAACTTTTTTTTCTAAATAATTCGTTTTTATTAATAACTAAGAAATCATTTGTCTTAATAAAAACATATTTCATAATAATCTAAATCTTTTATGTATAAAAATAAATAATAACCAAAAACCACTTATTTAATATATTAAACCTTTCATTCAAACTCTTTTCTTTTAAAATCTAATTAGCATAATCCAATCTAAATAACTTCTAAAAATTCAACACAACTTTTCTCTTAAAAATTAAATTAACATGTTTCTTAAAATCAATCTCACGAAATAGTATAATTTCTCATAAAAACAATCTCTCCCCAAACTCAATTCAACCCTTCCTCTAATCAATCACCGTAAAGTCAATCCAATCGTGCACGCTTCCGTCTCCCAGCATCGATTCTATTCACAATTCACACTTTCACTCACCTTAGCGCTTTCATGCGTGTGTATGCTTTATTTATCTGCCTTTATTTTACCGCTATTTACATTTACAACAATTTACTATTATCGCATTGCATCGCGTCCAAAGGAAGAACCTGCGCATAACTTAAATAATTGTGCGTATGCATCTCATTTGTATCATACTCCCCATGATCCTTGATCCCATTCAAGTTGATCTTTTAAGATAGATCCTACCCCATAGGAAGGACCTTTATCTTTACAACTTAGAATAAACAATTCAACTCAATTCAACTTATTCAAACACATTAGAGAATAAGATGTTAATCATCTTAAGCGAGATAAAACTCCTACCCCATAACAATTCAATCAATTCGTAGGGATTTTTCCTTAAGAGAGATAGTGTCATACTTGTCGATTAAATTTCGAGTGCTTGAGCCCTTCTCTTAAGACGATGCAAAGACCATTTTCCTACAAAGTTGTGGTGGTTAAATCAAGTAATCTAACTTAAAATGACAACTCATCTTTTCTCCTAAAATCAATCAAGCAACTACCTTTATCCCGTAGGAACTTTGACCACAGTCAAAGAACTCCTCAAACCCTTTAGGGGAGCTAAAGATACTCTGATTCCATTCCTGTCAGGATATGTAGGCATAAGATGCGATATCTTATCGAGTATTCTTAGAAATAAACCCCTAGGTCTTTCATACCTTTAAGCAGATAAACCCTTAGCAATAAACAACATAAAACAAGAGGTTCCTGTAGAGTACTACAGAAACTTAGGATGCTAGTACCTTCCCTAAGTTTAACCAACCCCTGAACCTATAACTCTCTAGCCTTTGCATTTGCATTGCATTGTGGGAATTTCGATCTTTATCCCTTCATTTGGACAAATCAAAGTTCGGTTGCAAATGAATTAAGATTCAAGCTCATCAATAGCTTGGTGTCCGAATTTCACCACGACACCCCCTACACTCAATGGAGATGTGTAGGGAATGATTATGATTCCTCTGATTGGGAGTTAGATCCAGACCTGTGAAACCTAAGCCATTGCCAGCGTTAACATGGGCTACCACCCCCTCAAGCTGATTAACAGAAATTTCCTGCGGTACATAAGAAGTATTCAGAATTCTCAATCAGGCATTCCTATGTGCCTCAGAGCACAACAACAAAGATAGGATCGAGATCTTAGAAGGCGTTTGCTATAAGTGATCTACAATTTTGTAGTCACTCTTGCGGATGAGTCGCATAAATTCCTCAGAATCTCTGACCAAGGAGTCTTGCTTTCCCTGTTGCTGCCTCTGTTCTGCTACAACTTTACCCTTACCTTTATCATTTCTTTCCATATTAGCCTCCGGCGGAGAGAACACTATACCACTTCTGGTCAAACCTCCGGCTCCAACAACATTATCAACAGATGATCCTTCAGATGACATCCCTACCAATTCTTGCTTGTAACCATTGCAGAATACCTCTGCCCCATAGTTCCAAGGAATGGCCTTGGTACTCTCATAGGGCATTGGTCCGGGTGTAGTAAAGATTACCGGTGTTGGCCTTGGCGGCGCTGAAATATTGATTGTTCGGTATGGGATTGAAATTGTTGCGATTTCATCCTGCTCATTGTTTACCTCTTTCACATCTTCCTCTTCTTCTATTCTATCAAACTGCAAAATACCCTCATTTACCAAGCCTTGAATATGGTTCCTCAGATCAACACAACCTTCCAGGTGTACGGCACATCCTTCACAATCCTCCCGACAACCAGGAAAAACACCCCCTTTCAACAATCTGCTCTTCACAAAACTTAGCGGCATTTTCAACTCTGCCACATTAGTTATCGAGTTCAACTTTTCACCCTTGATAATAGCATTAGCTCCAGCTACCCCATGATTCAGCATTGGGTTTTGATTCACGTTCGAGGCCTCGTTGGTAAAATCAATTGCTTTGGTGTCAAGCATATCTTGCACCTTATGCTTAAAAGCTTTGCAATTGTCAATGTTGTGACCCGGAGCACCATAATGGAAATCGCACCTTGCATTCGCGTCATAGCCCGGTGGATGTGCGCCTGTAAGCGGTGCCAAAGTTCTTTTCTGGACAAGCTGTAACAGTAGCAGATTCTGCAATAATTGAGAGTAAGGCATGAGAGGTGTATCAAATTGCCTGTTGACCACCCTTCCTCTATATTGAAATCGGCGAGGTGCAATAGCTGGTTGCTGAGGTACCGCTGGAATAGTTATGCTCGCAATCTGTGGCTGTTGTGGCTGGTATTATTGTTGATGTTGAGCTCTGTTCCTGTTTCTGTTTCTATAAGCTGTTACGGAATTTGTCTCTCCCTCTCTTTTCTTTAAATTCCCAAATGTCTTCCTCGCTCCTCCTGAGGTAGACCCTTCTCCCACTTGTATTTTCCCCAACTTTATTCTATTTTCTACCCTTTCACATGTTATGATCAAAACAAAAAAACTTCCAGACATATTTCCAATCAACTTCTCATAATATATTCTAGGCAAGTTTCCCACGAACATATCAATAAGCTCTCGCTCCACCATCGGTGGTTGAACTCTCGCTGTTAACTCTCGCCACCTATGGGCGTATTCTTTAAACCCTTCATTGTTCCGCTGAGACAGATTCTGTAACTGAACTCTATTTGGTGCCAGGTCACAATTATATTGATAGTGATAGACAAAAGCTTCCCCTAGATCCCTCCAACTTCTGATATGCGTCGTCTCTAGACCCATGTACCACTCTAGAGAGGGACCTGATAAGTTATCCTAGAAAAGTGCATCAATAACTTCTCATCGTCTGAATAGGCAGACATCTTCCGATAATAGGACCTAAGATGTACTCTGGGACAAGTTGTCCCTTTGTACTTATCAAAGTCTGGAACTTTGAATTTGGGGGGAATCTTGACCCCTGGTATCAAACCTAGATTTGACATGTCGAGTCCCAAAGAGTTTTAGTTTTCGAGGTTCTTCATCTTTTCCTCAATCATCTTAAACCTTTTGTCAGCCTCTGTCTGGAAGCCCACGCCCAAGTCTTTCATTGAGAAAACATCATCTTGCTCGTCTTCTTCCCATTGAGGACCTGCAGCCCCATGTGCAACGCCCGCTGCACCTGTCACGTGAACTCCTGTTTGGTGACCTCCGCCCGGAGGAATAACAACAGTGGGAATCACATTAACCTGAGGAGTACTACCATCAGCCGGGGGAGGAAGAGCAGTGGTCCCTCCATGCAAGACCCCACTACCATCCACCTTGGCAATTAGTGGTTGGACCAATGTTCTGAGTTGTTCTTGCTCATTGGCAACTCCCTGCATCATATCCATGAACTGAGTCATCCGATCCCTGAATTCTTACAACTTTTGTTGTATCTGATCCATAACTCTTTGCTGATTCCCTCTGGTGGAGTATCTGTGAAACGTCTGGTCTGCTATCCTGAAAGCTGCTGGAAGAAAACCACACAAAGATAAGGTTAACGGTCCCAAGAACACCTGCTATGCAAAATGATAATGATAATGCAAAATGCAAGTATGCAAATATGATTCAGGGAAATTCTCCCCTTGATTCTAGTTCCATAAACAAAGAGTAGAGCAACAGATGGAATCAAAAGTTCTTCTCATAAATAAAATGAGGATAAGAGCCAGCGTACACAACATAACACCAAGGAATACAACAGAAAATGATCATACGACCCCATCCAACAATCCTGGTGATGGTCTTAATACAAGATAATAACAAGAGAGGAGAAAACTAAAGAGAAAACTGCATCAGATAACTCTCCCTTCGGCCATGGTAACGAGTCTGAAACTCCTCTAACAACTCCTCTGTATTTGGATGTTCAGGCCTCACAACCAACGCCTGAATGAGCAACTCCCTTCTGCTGATAACATCCTTCAAATCTTGAGCATAATCCTCCTAAAGCATCTTCGAGTCTTGGTTTCTTCAGTTCTTCTCTTATCTTGCATTCCTCCAGCGCTGACTGAGTCTCTCGTAACTTGAGATCACTTTTATAATGCCGAGACGATTCCAATGAAACCTTTTCATCTTTAATTCTGAGTTGTGTCTTCAGCCTATCGATCTACCTATGGAGCTCATCCTCTCTTCCTTTGTTGGTGGTTAAAGCAGCGTTCCACTGATCATTAAATTTGGATATCTCCAGGCGCGCCCTTTCTAATTCTTTCTTCTTGTCTTTAAGAACATTACCGATACTCTTCAAGTCTTGACCAATTCATTCTCGCACACGAATCTCTTCAGTCAACTCTTTTCCAATCTTGTTCAAGGTTTCTGTCTTCATCTTGGCCAAGTAGGACGCTTCATTCTTTTCGCTCTTCAACTGACTAATCTCCTTCTTCAACTCTTCGTTCTCCTTCTGTAACTCTTCTTTCTCGACCCACAACTTATTATACCTCTGAATATCAACTGTCATAGGTTCTTCAATTACCAAAGGATATAAAGGATCTCTGACTAGGAATGGTAACAACATCTTTTCTACCCTCTCCTGGATCCAATCCACATAAGGTCCATAGGCTCTACAATCACCCTTTCACAAAGAAACTTTTCCTTTGCGGTGAATTCTTCGCCAAGCCTTTTTCAATCTGGCTAAAGTATCACAATCAGCCGCTCCTGTGAAATATAGAGATTCCTGTAATTCCTCCTCCCTCGGGGGCCCTTTCAAAGCATAACCAAACTGCCTGGCAGCAAGAGCGGTTGTAGTTGATACCACCCTTCCTTCCCATCAGAGGAACATAAAGAAAGTTACCATAACTGTAGATAATCTCCTTACCGAGCAAATCTCTATTAAACAAAATAATATTCTCAGATGCCAAACCCATGAGTCTTTTTGACCAATTTAATGTGTCTGGCATATCAACAAAAGCTCCAGCTCGAGGAAGATGCTCTATAAACCATTTGTAGAGAAGCGACGCATAACAAGAAACATTCATTCCTCTTCTATTCTCATTTTTGTAATGTACTAAATGGTATACGTCTCCCAAAAGAGTAGGCACAAGATTCTTGGAAGAGAAAATATGGAAAGCATCCATATCAACGAAGTTAGGTATATTGGGAAACAGAATTATGCAATATATGCATAAGGCCAAAATAGCGTTGAAAACTAACCAACAACCCTCCTTAGCAAAATGTTGAGCCTTGCCCACCAAGAATGACAGTGGAAAACCAGGGACCCCATTTCTCTAGACCACTTTACCCTCTAATTTAGACTTGTTCAGATGAAGAGCGTTGGCCAACTTGGTCAAGTCAGGTTCTTCTTCAGAGTGAAAGAAAGGCATCTTCTCTAAGACCGGAACTCCTATCAACAAAGCAAACTCCTCCAAGGTAGGCACTAAGACATAACAAGGGAAAGTGAAGCATCATAGCTGAGGGTCGTAGAACTACAACAAAGTGTGAATGGCTCCTAGCTCATATCTTGAGGTTTTGCAGAAAAAAACTCAAAATCTTCCCATAATCCTTCTTGAAGTCTTCCATAACACCATGATCAACCATATAAATGAGACCAAATAAAAGTCTTAACTCCGGCATCGGGAATTTGTAGGTGATAGTCCTCTTCAAACCAGGCTCCATGTTGACGGTGAATTAGATTACTAGAATCAAAGGGAAAATATGTACCTGAAATCATAAATACATGCAAATGTTAGAATGCAAATGCAAACAAGGGATCAAGACTGTTGTGTTGCTGACTGAGTTGAACCAAAATTCCACTTCGGTAAGAAAATACCAGAACACTGAGGTAATAGAAACCCACAATATCAAAGATCAAAGGTATGTACTGACGAGAAAACCAGAAAACCGGGTTGGTTGAAGGTCAAGTTTCCTGCATAACCCCTCCCACTCACAGATAGGACCTAATCTCTGATAAGGTTCAGCATCCTATGCAGGTCGCCAATATCACAGACTCTCAAGTCGAGAAATAATGACACGTTCACCATTTCTGGTTTGGCATCATGGTCAAACGAGGATGCCTCAACTGGCTTCCCGATGATCGGTCTCCAGAGTCGTTAATTTTCAGATCCAACATCCTTTCAAGTGTCTGAGACGTACAGGACAGAATGTCTTCAAAGAAAATCTCGTCTGAACGCAAATTTCATGAGGACTACTGCATGCCAAAAATGCAAGCCCTCACTACTCTCCACACTAATGTTATATATGTACTCAAGCCTGGGTATTGGGCTTATCTCTCGATGGAACACCCCACCTAACAACACAACAACAATATGATAATAAAGTACGGAAAATAAAATGCAAATGCAATAATGTACAAAATACAACATACATGCACACAAATATACACACCCACAAACATAAAACAGACAAGTGCTAGGAATGAATCGCATAGGGAACAAGAATCCCCAGCAGAGTCACCAGCTGTCGCAACTGCGTAAAAGGGCCGGCGGAAAACAAATAGAAGAGTCGCCACCAAACGTTATTTATCCTAAAGAGAGGGAAAGGAAACGATCAAAGAAAACCTAAAAGAACAGGAAAGACAAGGTTGTCGCAACCAAATCTTGGGCTCGAGAGTCGGTTACGCAAGGGGAAGGTATGAGCACCCTTCACGTCCATTGTACTCAACGGGGTCTACACTTGTTGTCTAATCTATGTGTGTAAGTTATCTAAAAGCTACTGCTAAACAGGGTTGGAAAGATAGAACAGACTCAATAGGACATTGGCGCCCTATTCCTATGTATTCCCTCGTGCAATGGGAAAGTCAGAGTCAATGTAGTTCGGGAAACTACGGGTGATGGGGGGAAGGTTGCTCGCCAAGACATCGCCGTTTTGTGCCTACGTATCCTCTTCTGGTGTGAGAAATCAGAGCAAACATAGTTTGGGAAACTATGGACAAAGGTTGGTTAATTGTTTTATGAGCAATGTTACATCTCCATTCTAGCAGTTAAGGACGATGCCTGTTTGCGGTAGAACAGAAACGTAACATACTCTTTCTGAAAATTAAGTTTGAAGCAATCCCGAAGGATGAAGAGGTTTGATTTTTGTTTGTGTTTTTTTAGAAAAAGTAAATTGAGTTAGTTTGAAAATCATGTTGCACTAAAGATTATGACATAAGGGCGAATGCGTCGCATATCGCCCAAATGGCATACGCTAAACACTGTAGATAATGTGAAGAGAGATCTCCCCACTTATCATTCCTCATGTATTTAAACCTCCTAGCGTAAAACACTCATAATTCTTTATTAATGCCGTAAAAGAGTTCAAGATGTGAATAGAAGACACAAGACTCTAAAGGGGACTAAGAAACCCTAATGTTGTCACGCAAAGTGGTCCTAAAGTTGGGATGAAAAAGGTGCTACCTAATGTTATCATGTAAAGGATTGAAGGCCTAATGTCTCTTCTACTCCCATCTTAAACAGAGGGACTAGGAACCCTAAGGGATCATGTGAACAAGCACAAGTAAACATAATGCATAATCAATCACAAATGAAAACAAAAGAAGGACTTAAGCAAGTCATGAAAGATGAGAGGGAGTGAGAGAAGCAAATGCACACAATCAAATGCCACAAACATCTTAAGGAGAACGATGCCATACAACGAACCAAAACCAAAGAAATGAGGGGAGAAGTAGAGTGGGGGCAGCAACCACATCATGATCATTTAAACCAAACTCCCACTCATGATCACACAAGAGAAAACAATCCAAACACTTCTCAAAAGAAGTTTAAATGTTCACAACATTCCCAAAGTGAAACCAACATCACCAAAGCATCAAGAACATGTACATAACCATCAAGGTTAGAAGTGAACTCAATTAACATGTCTCAAATTCAAAATCAAGTTATCGAGCAGACACAAGAATGATCAAATCAAATTGAAGAACCAAAGTCCAAGCACAAGTCTCACACTTCAAACACAAATGGAAACACATGATCATACAAGACTTGTGAGGCAAGGCACACATCCAATGGACATCAAACCATGTAAGGCAGCACCTCTAAGATGTTAACAAGAGTTAACAAAATCAAAGAGGCCCTCAAGGGATCACACAAGATCATATCCCAAGATTAGGTCAAGGCATGCCCGCATACACATAGTTAAAGCTAGTGAGTTTTAAAGCCTCAACCAAAAATAGAAATGAACCCAAATAAAATCCAATTAAAATACCAAACTTAAGTTGAACCAAACACAACTCAGTGTGAAAAAGATCATGGCAAGAATAAACTCAAAGCACCACCAATTGTGTCTAATAAGACAAGGTGTTTCACTTATCGAGCATTCATCGATGGACAAATAAAAACCAATGAAAAACAATTAGAGAATGATCATTAAGACCTCAAACCAACCTTCAAATAAGCCTCAATCAAACACCTAAGTGTGAGAGGAAAATTGGTCAAAGAGGATGTTCAATTGAGGTCAAAGATCAAACCTAAAATCTATTTACAAACCATAAAACCACTTCACAAATTAAATCAACTAAAAATAGTAAAAATAATTGAAAAATAAAATAAAAATCATGGAAAATAACTTAAGACATTGAAATAATAGAAACATATTTTTGTGGATTTTTGTGATAATCAAAACTATTTTTAAATGAATTAAAATGAAGATGTAATAAAAATAAAATAAAATGAACTAAAATGGAAAGGAGGTGCAAAAATGAAATCCAGATTAAAAGGGGGTGGGAATATCAAATAATCCAAGGCCCAAACCAAAACGAGCTTAGTTTTAATGAAACGATTCGTTTCATTAAAATAGGTGGCATGACACCTCATAGTCAACGTAGCCACGCATGCAAGTCCACCCCAGGTCAAAGGACACCTCAGCTCTAACCTCAGACGTCGGAGCCCTAGCTCCGGTCGTCTTCCTTGGTGAGCTTCACCGGCATAGCCTGAAAACCACCATAAAAATACAAACGTCTGGTACCATTTTGAAGGTTTTTTTTATGTAGATCATGAATCCAACCTTATTTTTCCATAAAGCTTTATCTATCACCATGAAAATAAGCCACGGAAATTTAACATTCCAACCGAAAATGGTTCAAACAAGCATGAAAAGTATCCTAGCATTGCCTACACGAGGTAGGTCTTCAGATGCACCCATAATGATCTTAAATGTGTGCCTGAAATGGAAGTTTCAGTTCAAAGAAATTTACCTAACGGAGCAACTCCGTTGACCCTTCAATCCTTGTGTAAGCTTCAACCTCAAGTTTCCAGTCTACTCTTTATGCTTCAGTGATGATGAAATGAACTAGAAATGGAAGGAAAAACCAGTGAGAAGTCAAATTCAAAGAGAGAGAGAGAAATTTTCTGAAATTCTTTATGGAAAATGGTCTTTCATGCAGCTACTCAACCTCTCCTCATTAGGGTTTACTTCTTTGACTTATATATGAGGGCTTAGAAGGATTCATGCAGGCCCATGTTGAGTGATTTACTTGATTTTACAATTTTGCCAAAAATATCCAAGTATGGAGTACACACGGGTTTCAGGTTTTATGACTCTTCCAACTCACTCTTTCTGATCAGGTGTGGGTGAGGAAAGGAATAATGGTCATTTGGATTAGAGGTAATGGACTTGGCATGTGTTTTGGGTGGTTACCTCATATGGTACAAAATTTGAAAATTCCTTGGAAAGGATGGTTTATGTTGGCTCATTTTGGGTAAAGAAAAGCATGAATATGACATGATGATGGTATGGCCTCAAAAGATCCAAAACAACTTCATTTAGTGACTTGGAATGGAAGAAATTCAAACTAGGTCCAAAAAGTCAAGTTTTCATGCTCATTATTGTTCAATGGTCTCATAATTCATCAAATGCCATGGATTTTGAGTTCATGATGAATTTAATATCATTTGACACAACTTTCAAGTGGCAAGAAATTGGATTAGAGGTCTTGAAGTGGATGAAATTGGCCCTTGAAATGAATGACCTAAAACTAGGTTTCCAAAATTGCCCTTGACTTGTGAAGACCATAACTAAAGCTCCACACATGAGAATTATGATTTCTAGCACTTTTTTGAAAGATAAGACAATGAGGAACAACTCTAATGTTTGTTGAAAAATGATGAAGAGCTTGGTTCCATGTGAAAAATGCCTTGGAAGTGAGTTAACCTTGAATACCTCTAAATTCCCTTCATTTTGTGACACCAACTTGTAGACACCATAACTTGAGATGTATGAATCCAATGGATGAGTTCTTGTACTTAAAATAAATCTTGAAAGATGATTAACAAGTCTCATGTTTGTTGGAAAATGATACAAGACTTTTACCATGGTGAATTTTGTCCCTGAAGTTAGGTACCAAAGAGGGGATTTTACACTTAGAACCAACAACAACCCTAGTTTAGTAACTTCTTTAACTATTGAATCTTCTTGACTTAATTTCAACATTACATTAGAGATGGATTATGATGACCTCTCATGGCTTCAATGATCAAGAACCAAGCCTTGAACTCCTTCAAACCCACAATTGACATTTTGTTGACCAGATGAAACCCTAACCTCTTATCCACTGATTGAGGTTCTTGCCAATGATTTGTATGGTATTGTAATCTCCATAGAGAACCCTCAGGGTGTACACTAATCTCTTGAATCATGTCTCATTCAAAGAGAATACCTCATGTGCCTCTACTCATCCTCAAGATAAGAGATAATACCCACACACAAACTTTCTCCCCTCAAGGAGCTTTGAGACCCATCCTGATGGCACTACAGATTTGTTGATTTGAAATTGTACCCTTGTTTAAACTTGAACATGAAACTTATCACTTGAGTGGCATATACAACCTCTTGATCCCTTGTTTAGAACCAATGCTATGCACAAATGCAAATGCTAAATGCTATGAAACATAAGCCAAGATAGGAGAGAAGGTTGGGCAAATTTTGGGGTGCAACACCCCTATTTAAATATCTTTACCAGATGGTAATGAGAGATGACAATCTCCATAGAATCATGGTGAAAGGTATTTAAATATAGCAAACCAAAAAGTTTGTCCCTTAGATACGATGGTATGCGAAAGGACAAAAGCTAAAATGCCATGAAATCTAAGAATGATTCTTTATGATGTTGGAATGCAAGAAAAATGCTGACACATGGGCAAAAGAAAAGGAAGGACAAAAAACAACGAGTAACCACTCACTAGGGAACAAACACACTGGGAAGAGATCCGAAGCAAAACCAATCAATAGTTCAGTCATGACTAATGATGATATTCCAAGGGGATCCTCCACACAAAGGACACAAGCTCCACCGGGGAAGATAAATCTTCGCTGCGGAATAGGCCAATCTTCGCTGGGGAAATAGGCATCGAGAGAGATAAGGGTAACAAGCTACACAAGGGAACCAGAGTCAATAAACTCGGACTCTAACTGGGGAAGCAAAAGACAAGAGGCACGGTCCTTATTGGGGAACAAACCCAAGGGGACTCGATGAAGAGTTCGAATGGGATCTTTAGGAAACAACTAGAAATAAGACCAGACCCACCGAGGATGCTAGTGACCACTAGACCTCCAAGAACTACTGGGGAAATCCAAGGATCACTGGGGATATATCGGTGACAACCAATAATCTAAGAAAACATGGTACAAATGAAATATTGCCAATAATAAATGATTCTAAACAATGCCAGTAACCACTGGACTTTCTGGGGAGTGCTAGTAACGACTAGACTTCAAAGGGGATATGGTGACAACTAAATCAACGATACCAATAACGATTAGATTTTAGGAAATATGCCAGTAACAACTAGTTTTCATTCAAGTTAGTCAACAAACAGTACACCGTCTAGGAGATAGATTCTGACAAACACCAGATCTCAAGGATAAGCTGCAACATTAGTAACGACTAAAGTTTGGTAACTACCAATAGCAGTATCAGATAGGGGTCAGCGACCGACCTATTGCTAGTTACAACTAGACTTCACAGGGGAATCTGGTAACAACCATCTTCCTAGGGAATTCAGAGAGCTGGTAACAACTAGCTTCCTGGGGAATCTAGAAAGAAAAAAGATCTTCCTTGGGGATATCACCAAAATAAGAATTTCCTTATAGTTAAGAGTTCGAACGGGATCTTCGGGAAACAACTAGAGGTAAAACTGGGCTTACCGAGGATGCTAGTATCTACCAGATCTCCGGGACTCTACTGGGGATATCTACGGATATTGGTTACAACCAATCATCCTAAGCTTCATCGGGGAGATTGGTAATACCTCACCATCCTAAAATTAGAGATAGGTGGACACTTCCAATAACCAACAGGCTTTAGATGACACTAGAAATGAATAGACTTTAGAACAAAAGATTGGTAATAACCAAGTAGGATTTATCAAGCACTGCCAGTAACTACTGGATTTCCACTGGAAATATAGGCAATAACCAATGTCAACATATCAATAACAATTGGATTTGTCAAGCAATGCCAGTAACTACTGTACTTAACTAGGGAAATCGGTAACGACCAAGCCACATACCAATAACAATTGGGTTAAGCGATGCCAGTATCTACTAGGCTTCAAAGGGGGAGATAAGTAACTAACATATCTTGCACCGATAAAAATTGTGTTTTGAAAACATAGTAACTACTATGTCTCAACAAAGTCGGTTAACTAACGAAACATCGGCTGGAGTCTAGATTCAGGTAATCACCGGATCTCAAAGACAGACTGCGGTATGAGTGACGACTAACATCTTGGTAAGCATTAACAAGCAGTATCAGATATTGCTAGTTATAACTAGACTTCCCAGGGATATAAGCATTTATCACAATAATATTTACTCCAGATAACTTGACAAAGTTAAGGTAACAACCAAAGGGTAAGCCCATGACGACAAGTCTGAAGCAAAGGAGTTTGGTAACGACCAAAGGATCTCAAGACGACATCCAGTAACCACTGAGGAAGGAACACCTGACAGATTCTTGACAAAGAAAAACTTCCCAAATGGATCAGAAAGGCAAAAGCCAAAACGACTCGAAACACGAGGTATGCTGAAAAATGCATATGCTAAAGGTATGATGCAAATGAATGCCGAAACGACTCTGCATGAAAGAAACGAAAGATAGATAAAGATCTGTCACAAGGGGGAAATAAAGAAAATCACACTGAATCCCGTCGCTAGAGAACGATATTGATCCTTTGGCGATTCTTATGGGGAAACAATCTCTTTTCTTGCAAACTTACTAGGGAAGAACTTACTACTTAAATGCTAACGCTAGGAGAAATTCTCGGAGACAATCGAAATTTCATAGCGTGGTGGCTTGGGGAATGAAATCTTTATAGACCTCATGTTGCCAAAAATGATGATATCAAGGTTTCAACCGTTCTGATCTCATGAGAGGAGTCTAAATTTACACCGTCAAGCATAGTTGGCACTATGATTTGCTTGTTAATTTTAAAACAATTTTAAATAAAATTGTTGTTTTCCGAAAATCATCATTAACGAATAAGTGACGTTTGCATAACAAGGAAAGTAGAGCATAAAAAGATGAACACAAACAAAGATTGGTCCTAAATTTGATTTTATTAAAGATGGAAACTTGCAAAGGCAAAGTCCCATGGAATAATTACAATTTGGAACAGAAAATGGCAATGTGGGAAACGATTACAAAAGTCCAATAATCTTCTAGTCCTATCTAGCTAAAAGTCGGCCCTGACGTGCTGCTTCTGACGAGAGTAGCGGAAAGCGAGCCCTTTTTGACAATATTTTGCAGTCGTGACAACTCCTGGTGCAGTGAAATGCTTTTGCCCCTAATTTTTTCCTGAATCGCCCTTTTCGGGTTTTTGATTCACCTGGACGCTTATTTTTTCCTAAGTCGCCTTTCCAGGTTTTCGACTTAGTGAGCTCTTTTGTTCATTTTATCCCTAATTTTTACTTGGATCTCCTTAATAGGTTGTGATCTACCGGGATGCTCATTTTTTCCTGAGTCGCCTTTCTAGGTTTTCGATTCAGCGAGCTTCTTCTAGGCATAATATTTCCTTACTGCATCTGAGTTTATAGGATGTGGGAGTTATTCTCCGTCCATCATTGTAAGGATCAGGGAACCTCCAAAAAAGGTCATTTTCACAGCGAATGGGCCATCGTAGTTTGGCATCCACTTTCCGCACGCGTCTCGGTACACTGGCAGAATCTTCCAGAGTACCAATTCACCTTCTTTGTATTCTTTGACCTGAACCCTTTTATTGAAGACCATTTTCATCCTTTTTTAGTACAGATGGTTGTGGCACATTTCCGTCATCCTCTTCTCATCGATGAGATTTAGAGTATCGAACCTTTCCTTCACCCATTCAGCTTCTTCGAGCTTGGCTTCCATCAAGACCTTTAACGAAGGTACCTCAACCTCAATGGGTAATACTGCGCCCATCCTATAGACCAATGAGAAAAGGGTTGCCCCTGTTGAAGTGTGAACGGAGGTTCGGTATCCATGTAGAGAGAAAGGAAGCATTTCATGCCAGTCCTTGTAGGTTACTACCATCTTTTGTACAATCTTTTTAATGTTCTTATTCGCAGCTTCAACAGAGCCATTCATCTTGGGACGGTAAGGAGATGAGTTATGATGTTTGATCTTGAAATTGTCACATAACTCTTTTATTGTTTTTTATCCAGATTCGTCCCATTATCTGTGATCATATGATTGGGGATTCTGTAACGATAGATGATATCTTTTTTGATGAATCGGGAAACCACTTGCTTGGTCACGTTGGTGTAGGACGCAACTTCTACCCATTTGGTGAAGTAGTCAATGGCGACGAGGATGAACCGATGACCGTTGAATGCTTTAGGTTTGACTACCCCAATCATGTCAATGCCCCACATTAAGAACAACCAAGGCGAGGTCGACACGTTTAGAGGATGAGGTGGCACATGCACCTTGTCTGCGTAGATTTGGCATTTATGGCATTTTCGGGTGAATAGGATGCAGTCAGTCTCCAGAGTTAACTAGTAATAACCAACCCTTATGATTTTCTTCGCCATGGCATGGCCGCTTGCATGGGGGCCGAAGGTGCCTTCGTGAACATCCATCATTAACAGGTCTGCCTCTCTCTTGTCAACACATTGGAGCAAGACCATATTGTGGTTTCTTTTGTAGAGAACGTCGTTGCCGATGAAGAACTTGGATGACAATCTTCGTATATCCCGCTTATCAATTTTGGAGGCGTCGGCCGGATACTCTTGATTTTGAAGAAAATTCTTAATATCATAAAACCAAGGTCTTCCATCGGATTCTTCCTTTGTCATCATGACGCATGCTGGCGTGGTCTTTCTTTCGATGCAGATCAAAGGAGCCTCGTTAACAAACTGGACCTTCCACATTGATGCTAGCATGACCAAAGCGTCTACAATATGATTCTCAGCCCTCGGGACATGTTTGAAAGTGATCTTGTCAAAGTACTCGATCATTTCCAAAATGTAGTCTTTGTAGGGAATCAACTTCTCATCTCGAGTTTCCCATTCACCTTTGAGCTGGTAGATTACTAAAGCGGAGTCGTCGATCACCTCTAGGATTTTTATGCAAAGGTCGATGGCAGCTTCAAGTCCCAGGATACAGGCTTCATATTCAGCTATATTGTTTGTACATGAGAAACATAGTCTTGTCGTGATGGCGGTGTATCCTTCGGTTGGATTTTCCAGCACAACACCAACTCCATGGCCTTTCTTATTGGATGCTCTGTCAAACATCAACTTCCAATAGGAACCAAGCTCGGGACCCTCCATTGGACCAGGTTCTTCTTTAGCTTGGTAAAGAAACATGACATCTTCATCAGGAAAGTCAAACTTGAGCGGTTGGTAGTCTTCAACAGGTTACTCAGAAAGGTAGTCTGACAAGACACTCCCTTTTATCGATTTCTGGGCGACATATTGAATATCACATTCTAACAAGAGCATGTGCCACCAGGAGAACCTTCCTGTATGAGAAGGATTTTCAAAGATATACTTTATTGGGTCCATCTTGGAAATCAACATAGTGTAAGAACACAGATTATGTCTTAGTTATATCTCTATGTTTTGATGATAACACTTATGAATTTTGTATTCAAGAATTATATACTCTAAACGTGTTCTAGATTGTTTGCTACAGGCACTAAAGAAAATTATCTTAAGAAAGCAAATTAAGATCTGAACAATGTTATTATGAAGGGCTTCACAGGTTCAAGAGCATCTTAAGTGAAGATCTGAACGCTGCTCTCAGAAGAATCTGATTACTATCTCTTGAAGATTCTAAAGCAGGAGCCTCTAAAGCATAGAAGACTCTGCTCTGATAGTTTTACACGCTCAAGCACACAGCTGCACATACTCTGATTCAGCTCAATCTGAAGAACATCCAAGACTCTGAAGATCCAGAAGATCTCTATGCTGGAGACTCTGAAGATTCAGATTCTAATGTTGAAAGCTGAACTTACTTTGAAGAAGATTTAAATATGTACGTTGGTTTATCTCAACAGCTCTTTCCTATTTTGTGCTAGACACAAGGACACAGACAAAAAGGTTTTATCTGTGCATTCCATTCTAAGGAAAGTTTTCTACAAGTGAAGACAAAAGACATCAGGCTTGTTTCAGCACAGCCTCCAATGTAAAGACAAAAGGCTTCAGGCTTTTCTGCACAGCCTTCAACGTAACAAGACTTCTTGGATACTAGTGCCTATATAAAGAAGTCCACTCCATCTTCTTCAGAATCGAACTCCTAGCAAAATCACTCTTCAAAGCAAAACTCTCAAAGCTATTATTATTTTATTTTGCTTTAACTTTGTTCTTAACTTAAGAGAAATATCACAGTTGTGATAACAGCTTATTAGAAGCATTCTTACTCTTGTAAAAGTTTTACATTGTTTGTAAAAGGTTTTCCTTAAGAGGATCCAGTTGGGATCAGTTGCTCTTGAGAAGACTAAGAACAGTTGTTCTTAGGTGTTGCTATTTGTAATCTGTTTGATTTAAATAGTGGATTAAGTCCTTGACAGAGAAAGGCAAATCACTCTTGAGAGGGTGGACTGGAGTAGTTGTTTTCAACGAACCAGGATAAAAATATCTGTGTTCAAATCTTTGATTTTTAGTCTTACTTATTCAACCCCCCCCCCCCCCCCCCCCCTTCTAAGTAATTTTCTCACCTTCAGTTGGCATCAGAGCTCCGGTTCTGCGTGTGCTCCACTTAACAGTGACAGTTAAAGATCCAGTGAGAAAGATACTTTGATATTTATTTGGTTGTCAATATGGATAATACTTCTACATCAACTTACAACAACAAATATGAAGGAGATAGGATCAGTACTAAGCCACCCATGTTTGATGGGGAAAAATTTGACTATTGGAAAGATAGAATAGAAAGTTTTTTCCTTGGGTATGATGCTGATCTCTGGGATATGGTCATTGATGGATATGAACATCCTACTGATGAGGATGGCAAAAAGATTGATAGAAAATCAATGACTGAAGTTCAGAAAAGAGATTTCAAGAATCACCACAAAGCCAGAACTATATTTCTTAATGCAATCTCTCATACTGAGTATGAGAAGATTACTAACAGAGATACTGCTCATGACATGTTTGAGTCACTCAAAATGACTCATGGGGGAAACTCTCAGGTTAAAGAGACCAAGGCGCTGGCGCTCATACAGAAGTATGAGGCATTTAAAATGGAAGAGTCTGAAAATGTAGAAACTATGTTTTCTAGATTTCAGATTCTTACAGCTGGTCTGAAAGTTTTGGATAAGGGCTACTCAACGTCAGATCATGTCAAGAAGATCATCAGAAGTCTTCCCACCAGATGGAGACCAATGGTGACCGCATTGAAGATGGCAAAAGATCTGAACAAGATCTCTTTAGAAGAACTTATCAGTTCTTTGAGAAGCCATGAAATTGAGCTGGAGGAAGATGAACCCCAGAAGAAAGATAAAGGTAAATCCATAGCTTTAAAATCTAACAAATCTGTTAAAGCTTTGTAGGTTAAAGAAGAAAGCTCTGAAGAATCTTCTTCTGAAGAAGAAGATGAACTGTCCATGCTTTTCAGAAGAATCAACAAGCTCTGGAAGCACAAGGGAAAGAAGTTTAACAACTTCAGAAAAGCTGACCACAGGAAGGAATCTTCTGGACACAAAAGATCTGGAAAGAAAGAGGTCACATGCTATGAATGCAAGGAACCTGGGCATTACAAAAATGACTGCCCCAAACTTCTCAAGGAAAAACCCAAGAGAAAGTTTGATAAAAAGAAGAAGGTTCTTATGGCAACTTGGGATGATTCAGATGAATCTGAATCTGAATCTGAAGCAGAAGAAGAGTGTGCCAACATGGCATTAATGGCTGGAATAGAAGATCAGAATGAAGAATCATCATCTGAATCTGAGTCAGACTCTGACTCTGACGCTGAAGAGATGTCCTTAGCAGCAAGGTCAGGACACCAATCATGGTACCTGGACTCTGGATGCTCACGACACATGACAGGAGAAAGGTCTATGTTCCAAAGTCTGGAACTTAGATCTGGAGGGGACGTGAAATTTGGAGGGAACCAGAAGGGCAAAATCATTGGCTCTGGAACAATAGGTAATGGCAACCTACCCTCTATTTCTAATGTTCTGTTAGTTGAAGGATTGAAACATAATCTATTGTCCATAAGTCAATTAAGTGACAATGGTTATGATATAATCTTTAATCAAAAATGTTGCAAAGCTGTATGTCAAAAGGATGGTTCTATCCTATTCAATGGAAAGAGGAAACACAACATTTATAAAATTAACCTTTCAGAACTTAAAGTTCAAAATGTAAAATGCCTCTTATCTGTGAATGATGAGCAATGGGTCTGGCATAGAAGATTGGGGCATATTAATATGAGACGTATATCTCAGATTAATAAACTCAATCTGGTCAGAGGACTTCCTAAGTTGAAGTTCAACTCAGATGTTCTGTGTGAAGCATGTCAAAGAGGTAAATTTTCAAAATCACATTTTAAATCAAAAAATGTTGTTTCTACCTCCAGACCATTGGAATTACTTCACATTGATCTGTTTGGACCAGTGAAAACTGCATCCATCAGAGGCAAGAAGTATGGGTTAGTCATTGTAGATGACTACAGCAGATGGACATGGGTAAAGTTTCTAAAACACAAGGATGAGTCTCATTCTGTGTTCTTTGACTTCTGCAATCAAGTCCAGACTGAAAAAGATTGTAAAATTATTAAAGTCAGAAGTGATCATGGTGGAGAATTTGAAAATAAACATTTTGAAAAATATTTTTCTGAAAAAGGCATTGCACATGATTTCTCCTGCCCTAGAACTCCACAACAAAATGGAGTTGTAGAGAGGAAAAATAGAACATTGCAAGAAATGGCCAGAACCATGATCAACGAGACAAATCTGGCAAAATATTTCTGGGCAGAAGCAATTAACACAGCTTGTTATATTCAGAACAGAGTGTCTGTAAGACCTCTTCTGGAAAAGACTCCCTATGAATTGTGGAGAAACAGAAAGCCTAACATTGCTTATTTTCATCCTTTTGGATGTATTTGTTATATGCTTAATACTAAAGATAATCTGAACAAGTTTAATTCCAAAGCACAGAAGTGTTTCATGCTTGGTTATTCTGAACGCTCTAAAGGCTACAGAGTATTCAATACTGAAACACAGATTGTGGAAGAATCTATTCATGTTAGATTTGATGATAAGCTTGGCTCTGAAAAGCCAAAGCAGTTTGAAAGTTCTGCAGATAGAGAAGTGATTCTCACAGACTCTGAAGGCTCAGAGGCAGAAAAGGCAAAGAACAAAGAATCTGAAGCAACCCCAGATGCTACACCTTTGACCTCCCAACTAAACAACTTGCATATTTCTGAAAGACCAACTGTCAGAGGATCTTCTTCCAGAATCATAGCTTCTCATCCAGAAGATGCGATAATTGGAAAGAAAGATGATCCTATAAGGACAAGATCATTTCTCAGAACTTCTGAATCTTCTTTATTTGGCTTAGTGTCAATGATAGAACCAACATCTGTAGATGAGGCTCTGGAAGATAATGAATGGATTATAGCTATGCAAGAAGAGCTGAATCAATTCACCAGAAATGAAGTTTGGGATCTGGTTCCTAGACCTAAAGGATTCAATGTCATTGGAACAAAATGGGTCTTCAGGAATAAGCTGAATGAAAAGGGAGAAGTAGAAAGGAATAAGGCAAGGCTAGTTGCTCAAGGATACAGTCAACAAGAAGGTATTGATTACACTGAGACATATGCTCCAGTGGCAAGGTTAGAATCTATTCGTCTTCTTATTTCATTTGCTGCACAGAATAACATCACTCTGTATCAGATGGATGTTAAAAGTGCTTTTCTTAATGGTATTATAGAAGAAGAAGTATATGTCCACCAACCTCCTGGTTTTGAAAGTGAAAACTTTCCAGATCATGTTTTCAAATTAAAGAAATCCCTTTATGGATTAAAACAAGCTCCCAGAGCTTGGTATGAGAGGTTGAGCAACTTCCTTCTGAAGAAAAAATTTATCAGAGGAAAAGTGGATACAACTTTATTCTGTAAAACTGTTAAGAAAGATCTGTTGATTTGTCAAATTTATGTAGATGACATTATTTTTGGATCAACAAATATTACGCTTGGAAAGGAGTTTGCTAAATGTATGCAGGAAGAATTTGAAATGAGCATGATGGGAGAATTGAGATTCTTCTTGGGAATCCAAGTCAACCAGACTCCAGAGTGCACCTACATACATCAAACCAAATATGTTAAAGAGCTTCTGAAGAAGTTCAACATGGTTGATAGCAAAATGGCAAAGACTCCAATGCATCCTACAAGCACTCTAGGTAAGGAAGAGGTAAGTAAGAAGGTAGATCAAAAACTCTACAGAGGTATGATAGGATCTCTTCTATACTTGACTGCTTCTAGACCAGATATTCTGTTTAGTGTCTGCTTATGTGCAAGATTCCAATCAGATCCTAGAGAATCACACTTAACAGCTGTTAAGAGGATTCTAAGGTATCTGAAAGGTACTGCTAACATGGGTTTATGTTACAGAAGATCTGATGAATTTTCATTAGTTGGATTCTGTGATGCTGACTATGCTGGAGACAGAGTTGAACGTAAAAGCACTTCTGGAAGCTGTCAGTTTCTTGGAAGTCATCTGATCTCATGGTACAGCAAGAAGCAACCTACCATTGCACTATCAACTACAGAGGCAGAATACATTGCTGCTGCTGGATGTTGTACTCAGATGCTCTGGATGAAGAGTCAATTAGAAGATTATCAAATCTATGAGAGTAATCTTTCTATCTTCTGTGATAATACTTCTGCTATATGTTTGTCAAAAAATCCAATCTTGCATTCTAAGGCAAAACATATAGAAATTAAACATCACTTCATCAGAGACTATGTTCAGAAGGGTGTAATTAATTTAGCTTTTGTTGATACAGATCATCAATGGGCTGATATTTTCACAAAACCCCTTGCTGAAGATAGATTTAAGTTCATTCTGAAAAATATTTGTATGGATTTTTGTCCAGAGTAATATTTATCAGAGGCAACCTCTCAGATGCAAAATGTTTAATGATCTGAAGTATTTCATCTGTCTATTCGTTCATTTATATTCATTCAATTATTTTTTTGTGTGAAACTCTGAACTAACAAGCTCAAAAGATCTGAAAGTTGGAAACGTTTCATTTCTTGAGAGACATCAGATGCGCATACAAAGCAAACACGTGTCACTCAGTATCTGAAAAGATGGAGTGCTCAACTGAATTGACGTTTGAGGTATTGCTTTGAAAATCTCACTTTTCTTGGTTTTCCCCCCAGCTGTCATAAATTTAAAGTGAAATGATTTTTTTTCATTAAATGCTGTCCAAACGTGCGTAAGTGTCTTTTGTTGTGCCCTATGCTTGATTATTGGTTATCTATAAATATCACCTATCACACTATTTTCACACTTTTCACATTCACTACATTCATGCGTTTCTGCTCTCTTTTCAAACTCTACCAAAACCCTAAACCTAAACCAAGATCTTCTTCTTCTTCAATGGCGTCTACTTCAAACATTGCTGCAAAACCCAACAAGACTATAATGTACAAAGAACCAGAACGGACCTTATTCACTCCAGTGGCAGATCTGGAGGTGCTATGTGAAAGCTTCATTGACATTGATTCATTAAAGGAAAATGGTTTCGACCTAACTCCTGCCATTAAAGCTCAAGGTTGGGAGAAATACTTTGAAAGATTAATGGGTCCTGTATTTCCGTCACTGGTAAAGGAATTCTGGATTCATGCAAGCGCTGGTCCTAAGTTTATTCATTCATCGGTTCTTGGAATGGAGATAGTTATTACTGAGAAACTGATCAGGCAACTGTTCAGTTATACTGAATCTGATGGAGTTTCAAATCTTGCTTCTTGTCGCATTGATATGGCTAGGGTTTATGAAGAAGTCACTATAGCTGGAATGCCATCAAGTAAGGTTAAAGATTTGAAACCCATTTATAGGATCTGGGCAAAAATATTTATGAGTACATTTTTTCACAGAAAACCATCCAACTCACCAGACTATGTGAGTTCGGAACATCTGTATTTCATGTACTGCATTAGCAAGAATGTCAAAGTGGATCTACCGTATCTAATCTTCAGTCATCTACTAACTCATGTCAAAGAAACCAGAGAGGAGGTAAGAGCTAAAGCTGGTAAAGTTAGGACGTGGATACCCCTGGGAAGATTGATTTCAGACATCCTTATTGAGAACAAGCTGGTACAGCATCTGACAGATGCGAAGATTACAGAAGATCTGACTTACATCATTGGATCTGAAATAAATGGACTCAATCTGAAAAGGATGAAAATCATTTCAGAATTGAAAGGACAACTAAGGAAGATCAACTCTGAAGAGGTTCAAGGCAGAAGAATTCCTGTGGAAGACTTTCCACTATTCAGTGCAGATGAACCAAAGGAATTTGTCTGGATGTACATTACTGAATGTCTAAAGGAAGGAATTCCTCTACCTGCTAATCTTGTTCAAAAACCAGGAGAAGAATTGCCCAATCAGATGAAGGAAAGGCGTAGTAAGAGGAAAGCTGAAGAAGGATCCGTTCAGAAGAAGAGAAAAGCATCTGAAGCTTCAAGAAAGAAGAAGAGAGAAGGAAAGAAATCCAGAATCAGTCCTAGAGAAGCCACTCTGGAAGAGATCAGAGACACCATTCAACAGGTATTAGCATCTGATCCTACACCTACTGTTCATTCACCCCTTTCATCACCACAACTCTCTCCAAACCTTAGACAAAGAACTTCTAAATCCAAACAGTCTGTCAATCTTTCATCTGAACCACTCTCCTCTGAACCAGTAAATTTACAACCATCTCCTGTACCAATTCCATCTGAACCACAACCTCAAACAATTCAATCAGAAATTCCACCACCAGAACCAACTCAACCAGAAAACTCTCCAATAGTAACTCCACAACCAACTTTGTCACAACCGGAGAATCCCCAATTAGAGACTCTCCAACCAGAAACAATTATTTCAGAACAAAACCAACCAGAGACTGTTCAAACTGAACACTCTGAACAAACAATTCCCTCAGAAGATCCAAATCTTTCTGACAATATTCTTGATATTCAACCCCTCAATCAATCAATTATAATTTCTTCAACATCTGTTCACTCAGATGAATCTTCTGATTCATCTGATTCATCTGATTGTGATTCAGAGTCACTCAAACAAGCTCGCTCTGAAAGTGTTATGAAGAAACATCTTAACATTGGCTTGTTTCATACCCCACCAAACTCTCCATCTCCTCAACAACCATCTGAAACTCAACCATCTGACACTCAAACATCTGGAAACCAAACCATTCCTCAACCACCTGAAACCAATCCATCTGAAAATCAGACTTTTCCTCAACCATCTGAACTCCTTCAATCTGACATCCACACATCTCAACCATCATCACCTCAACCACAACCATCTAAACCTACTCCTGTTAACACCCCTAATCCTTTTTCCTCTGAACAGTCTGAACAGTCAGATCTAGGATCATGTGTTAATACTATGTTTGAAATTTTCAAAAAGGAGATAGATTCTGAATATGATCGTGTTAAGGATGTATGCATGTCTAGTTTGGATCCAACTGTTTCAAATACTGCTTGGAAGCGCTTCATCTGGATGTTCAACAAAGCTGCCTTAAAAGTTAGAGCTAAATGCTCTAAGCTTGCTAAGAATAAATTTGCAGAATTAATCAAGGTAACTCTGATGAACATGCCTCCTCCTCCTCCTGTGTTACTTTTGGAAGCTGCTCCTCCAGTAGTTCCTGATTCTGAAATAGTTGAACAAGCTTCTGATGAAAACCAATCTGAAGGGAACCCTGCTGCTACTGCATCTGCTCCGTCTTCATCTGTGGTTGCAGAACTTGTGAATGATGTGAAGGATATAAAGGACTGGATGATCAAGCAAGAGAAAACAACTGATGAAATCAAGACTTGGATGTCTAAGCAAGAAGAGTCAGCTGCCAAGATGACAGAGCTTCTGACCCTTATTGCCTCTCGCCAGACTTAGTTTTATTTGTTGTTTTGCACATGAACTGTTTTTGCTGTCTGTTTTTTTTTTGTTGTGTTATGTGTTTTGGCATCTGCCTGTTTGACTGTGAACTTTGGTTTGTTTTAATTGCATAATAATATGTTTGCTCCTATATGCCTCTTTTCTTCTATATCTTTCTGTTTTTGAGAATCTTTTTGATTATGACAAAAAGGGGGAGAAAAAGAGAAACTGAGTGTTCAACCTATAAGCAATTACTAAAACTGAAATTCAGACATTTTATTAACTTATCTTGAATTTAAGTCTTTCAGATTACATTGATATATCTGACATAATTCATTGAAGTTACCTTGAGACTGTGTCAACCAGAAACTGATCCTCTAAAGAAAATCTGAGTATTCAATCAACTCTGATAACTCTGATATCTTACTCTGATACATTTATTCTGAAAGAGAATTCATGCAAGATGATAACCAAACGCTCTGACTAAAGGAAGTCATATGTATCTGGCATCAAGATTTGATTCTGAACTCTTTCATCAGGCTCTGAATCTGAAATATACTTAATCAGAAAGGGAAGTATTCTATTCTATTGAAGTATTTATTTCAGGGGGAGATTGTTAATCTCAGGGGGAGTTTCTAATTCATACTCTTTATTGAACAAAATTTCTCATGTTTTGTCATCATAAAAAAGGGGGAGATTGTAAGAACACAAATTGTGTCTTAGTTATATCTCTATGTTTTGATGATAACACTTATGAATTTTGTATTCAAGAATTATATACTCTAAACGTGTTCTAGATTGTTTGCTACAGGCACTAAAGAAAATTATCTTAAGAAAGCAAATTAAGATCTGAACAATGTTATTATGAAGGGCTTCACAGGTTCAAGAGCATCTTAAGTGAAGATCTGAACGCTGCATACATCTGAAAAATGCTCAAGGTGATCTTCCTCGCTTCGAGATTTAGCAATCATGTCATCGATGTAGACTTCAATCTCTTTGTGCATCATGTCATGAAATAATTCCACCATGGCCCGTTGGTATGTATCTCCCGTGTTTTTCAGACCGAAAAGCATAACCTTATAACAATAGGTGCCCTAGGGGGTGATGAACATCGTCTTTTCCATGTTAGCTGGATCCATCTTTATCTGGTTATAACCGGAGAAACTGTCCATGAATGAAAACATTGCGAAACTGGCCGTGTTATCCACCGAAGTGTCAATATGTGGTAGGGGAAATCGTCCTTTGGAATGGATTTGTTTAGGTCCCTGTAGTCTACACACATTCTAACCTTGTCGTCCTTTTTGGGTACTGGTACAATATTGGCCACCCATTCAGGATATTTGGAGACTGCCAAGAAGCCTACTGTTGCACCCCAAAATTTGACCCCTTAAATCTTCATCATCATTCTAGGATCATTTTCATTTGATTATTTAACCTTAACCTACTTCAAGTTTTTCTTTGTTAAGTTACAGGTGAACCTGGGTTCCGTACAGTCGGAAATCGAGGTTTCGACTGTTTAATCGGTCAATGTATTGGATTGATTCTCCATGAAAGCCTCTACATCATCAAATATACTCCATTGGGTTAAACATGAGTCCAATTTGAGGTTTTCACACAAAGATCAGGATCAGTGCAGTTCAAGATCCCCGATTAGGGTTTCTAATCAGGAAAAGTCAACTGTGATTTGACTTTTGATTTAAAAGGTGATCCGATGATGGAATTATAGTCCATAAAGCTCACATGGATTAGGTAAGTCCACTCAAGAAGTTTCAAGTCCTCAGAAGATCCAGAACATCAACAGGCGACTCGATAGTCATCGATCGATGGTTCGGTTGACTGAAAAGTCAACTCCTTGACCCAAACGATTTTGACCCCAAAGTTGAAAGAAAAAATGTTCCTAATGCCATATTACACTTATCCATGAAGTTTCATGAGCATTGGATCAAGGATGGAGGAGTAATCGGAAAAATCGGGAATTAGGGTATTGAAAGGAGCAAGACCATAACTTCCTAACCACAAATCCAAATGATGTGGTTCAAAGCTTGTTGGAAAGCTCTTGACAATTCCTACAAAAGTCTCACAGATGTCCATGTGCAAAAAATGAGTAGATTGGGAGTTATAATAATAATCATTACAAGAGGGGAAAACACTTAGAAAATTTCCAAGTTTTCTGGCCTTGCAAATCATGTTTTCAGCCAACTTTGAAAGGATTTTTGACCTAGTTCCACTTGGAATCTGAAGATCATGTAAACATGAAAGCTTTATAGCTCCATGATAGCTTTCCAAAAATTACTAGAACTCCTATATATCCCTTGTGAGCTGAGAGATATGAATTGAGAAAGTTGGGTCTATGCACTAGTTTGTCAGCTTGTCAAAACCCAACATGGACTTGATTTCCAACTATGAACTTCATCTCTAACCATGGAATAACCTCTGATAAGATGTGTTATAGTGTGAAATGATCTAATTCAAAAAATAAACAAAGCAAATCCAAAGAATCATCCAAGATCCATTTGTTTATTAAAGAAAAGTACAAAAGGTACACATGAGAGAGAGTGTTTTGGGGCTGCAGCATGGGAGGGTGTCCTTGTACACTCTTTGGTCACTTCTTACAGCTCATTGTAGATGGTTTTAGCGGGATAAGCTCTTTGAAAGCAAGGCCAGCAGAACAAAAACCATCATGTGGATTCATGAGATTTTCACTAAAAACCACCTTGAATGCCAAATTCCAAATCTGCCCCAACTCTTCTCTTAGCCTATAAATAGAGGCTTCATCCCATTGTATACAACACAACATAGCCATCCAAAACACAAGGAACACACAACTCTCACTTTTTCTCTCTTTGCTTGAAAGTGAAGAAATTCAGAAAATCACCAAAAATGACCACTTTGCATTTTTCACACCAGCATCATTTTCAGCCATGAAACCATCATAAAAACCATATACATACCCTTAAAATCACCATTTGAAGCTATTTCAATAGTTAGTTTCATCAAAAGAATCATGGATCAAAAAGTCAACTGTCCAGACATCATAGTTTGACTTTTATGCATATTATGAGCCAAATCACTACTCAAGCCATTTTCCACCACCACAACACTTGGAACACCTTCCATTTTAGTCATATTAACTGTCCATAATCTAAAACTATAGCTGGAACTTTATTTGCTCCAACTGTCCACAAGGTTGCTTTCTTTCTTCAAGAAGAAGTAACTCTCACAAGTGTGCTCAAGGGGGAGAATCTCTGGTTTTCTTGGCAGCTATCATAGTAAGGATCTACAAGAGGTATTTCATTTTAAGTTTATTCATGATTGATGCCTCATGTATGTATGGATTTGGTATGTTGAACAAGTTGAAACATTGTTGTGTTTAGAAGTGCAATTTTGCTGTTAAAAATATTCTTCATGTTTGGTTCTGTCTAGTAACTGTCAAGAGGCATTGGTTTTCATTTTTTGGCTTTGTACTGGTCAAGTTCATCTTTGATTTTAACCTTTGTGCTTGTTTAGATCTAGTTGACTTGAACATTAGGTTGGGGGGAAGGGGCTGCTGTTGGGATTTGTATGGAGTTTAGACCTGTCAATGCATATTGATGTACTTAGAGCTGCTGGCTTGTTATTTTGAGGTTACTTCATCCTTGGTTTAACTTTGTGATGACATATTTGTAGAACTATCTAAGTCTAGTTTAATGTCCTTGCTGTTTTAAGTGAAGTTGTAACTTCATGTTGTGTTGGTCTAGATTAGATTTTGGCTTTGTTTAGGTGACAACCATGTTGCCAATGCTTGTCTTTGAAATCTGAGTGTGTCAACTCATCATACCTCAGTGCTGTTTTGTTTCTCATAAAAAGACTTGCCTATGAGTCATGGATGTCATTAATGTGGCTGGCTGCACTAATTTTGAACCTTGCTTGCATTCTGTTTGGTTGTGGAATATGTTGCTGTTTTTATCCTCAGACAAAACTTTCTTACTTGTTGGTATCTTATCATGTTTTGCATTAACTTGCTGATAGAGGCTATGTCTTTGTAAAGGCATAATTATTTGGAATTCATCAATGAGTGAAACACCAATAATTCTGTCAGCAGGTTTGTATTGGCTGTTCAGTTATTATGCAAATATGTTTGTTATTGCCTTTATTGAAAAGACTCACATGGATGTGCTAAGGCATGAGATGATCAACTTTGTCTTGTTCATGTTTGTTGGCTGTCAAGATTACTCTTCATGCTACATTTCGGTTTGAGTTTGTTTGACAAGTTGGTAGATGTTTTTAGTGTTTAATGTTTGGCATTGTGATAGCCAAGTTGTCACTGTCATTTATGTAGGAATCTCATTCTTGAGTAAATCTGTCCACCCTATGTGTGTTTGCACTGGTGACTGTCATGGAGGAACATGTTTGCATTGTGATATAAAACTTGGCTGCCGTTTCTGTTTTTTTCAAAGCCAACTCTTTGGACTGATGTTGTTTTGTATTGAAATTTATTGCTCATGATGATTGGCTACTGCATAGATCAGTTAGGGATTGATTGTTTTGTGTTTGGACTTTTAAAACAAAAACATGTTCCTGTCATTTCCAACTTTGAGGTTAGTTAACCTATAATACCATCAAGTTCCGCTTTCACAATCCTTGCAATGTGTGTGTGTCCTGTCTTTATAAAGGCATGATACTTAAGAATTCATCATGAATATTTTTGAGATCCTTGGCTTTGAGGTTTAAGACTTGCTGCATTGATCTGCTCATGCCTATCTTTTGTGTGGTACCAACTAATTTAAACATGCCTTTATTCTGCACCCAACTATTTTAAACATATATAGGTCTTGTATGTCTTATTTTATCGTGTCTTGTGCCATAAGTAAGTCTGCCATGACTTGACAGCCCCCTAGGTCTTCAATCTTTTGCTAATAGGTTGGTTTAGAGAGTCTTGGATGTTGATGTCATTTTGTGCATTAGCCCTGGATTGTTTGAATTTGTTTTGTCTGAGTTGGTGATGATTTTGGTCATGCTACTGACCATTCTATTTTGATTATGTTCAACTCATGATTATGTTGCAACTAATGTAGCTTATCTTGTTCTAATGATATTTTGGATAATCTTTTGGTTAGAACTTGATCTATAACATATTTGAAACATGTGCAGACCTTTGTTTAATCTTAAAACTTATCAGTTTTGATCTTTGATTTCCAAGTTGCATTTTAAAACCTCCTTCTGCATTCCTCTTCGTGTTTTATTATGTGCATATCATTTTAACAATTGGTGGTCACCATTACATTCCTTATCAAATTTCAAGTGGAATAGACTCAAACTTTGTGAAAATTGATCAAGAATTTTCGTGAGTTAGAGTGAAACCGTTTTTCATGTTCTTTCCTTGACTTGCCTTATACATTGCCCAGCCTGCACGCACATTTTAGTATATGTTGAGCTGGGGTGGCTTGATATAATGGATGTATCGTCACCCCAGTGGTTAATGCATTGCCTTTAAGTATTTACCATGCGCGTGTTACCGGGTTCGAGCCTCAGCGAGGCCACTTTTTATTAATTTTGTGTTTTTTTAAGGTTTCAATATTTTATACTCTTTTTCCATCATTGTTCCACACACAACAAGTGGTTGGGCTGGCTATGTTTTAAGCCTATGACCCCAAGGTCTTGGGTTCAAGCCTTGGGTGAGGCATTTCCTTAATTTTAGCACTAGGTTTATTTTATTTTATTTTAATTTCATTTAATTTTCAATTTTACATAACTTCTTCATTTTTACTCTTTTTTAAGCGGTTCTTTTTTTCCAAATTCTTGTTTTAATGTGTATTTTCATATGATGATTAAAGAATTTTAAAATTCTTATTTTAGAAACACTTTTCATTATGGGAAAATTGTAATTAATTTTTAAGGTTTTCACCCTCCTATCTCTCATTTCCTCCATTTCAAAAACTTCGATTTCATTCTCTTTGAGTTTTAATTTATGAACATGGCTCATTGTCTCCCTTGTGCACTTAATATTGAAATTCATCTTTGCTTGTACGCATTTAAGTGGTTCACCTTTACAAACTGTTGACTATCCCCATGAGATTTTGAGCTGTTTTGTTTACATCATTGTGACATTATTGGTTTATGTATGATAACTCTTTACCCTTTATCCTAACCTTAGGATTGGAGTTGTCGTGCTCTATTTAGTCGTCCTGCCGTGGACATCCTTTTCCCGTTTTCCTGACCTTAGGATCTGAGTCGTCGTACTCATGTTTAGTCGTCCCGCCGTGGACATCCTTTATCATAACAATCTCAACGTAGATTCAGGAGTCGCCGCACTCCATGTAAGTACTTCCTTATGAATGCTTATATCCCCATGGAACCTTGATCGCAATTAAGAGTTCCTCACCCCTAGCTAGGGGAACTACGGTTGCTCTGATTCCATTCCCGTCAGGATACGTAGGCACGAGATGCGATTTCTTGGCGAGCAAACTTTGTATATACTTTGTATCTTTACCCTTAGCACATTTCCTTTAGCAAGAAAACTTTAGCAAACACAAATACTAACAAGAGGTTCCTGTAGAGTACTACAGATGTTTAGGATGTGAAATACCTACCCTAGGCATAACCAACCCCCGAACCTTTGATCTCTCTTTGCTTAGCTTTAGGCCTTGCTTTTTGCTTTGCATTTTTAAAGGTTTTTCTTTCTTTAAACCTTTCCTTTGGATAAATTAAAGTCCGGTTGTGAATTGTAAGAATTTAAGATTCAATTTAATCAATAGCTTGGTATCACGATTCTCACCGCAACAGAAATGACGACTTCACTGGGGACATCCCCTAAGAGGGTTAAGCCCACCTTGTTTATATTTGTGTTTGCTATATGTTTGCTTGCTTGTATATTTATGTATATATGTCAATATATCTGTTTGTTTTGGGTGCCTTGAGTGGTGAGATAAATCCTAACCCAGATTTGAGTGACACATGAGATAGGATTGTGATATGATCAATAGTTAGGCTATTGGGAGTAGTCTCAATATGTCTGACATATGATGTAATCACGCTCAGTGGAGACTCTTTGAAATGGTTAGTAATGCATGAGTAGTCATGTATTCACTAATTGTTTCAACACGAGTCCGCGAAGCTGAGGACCTTTAGTAACACTTTTACCCCACTTGGCCTTTTTAGGACGTAGCGCGGAAATTGTTAGGGAGTAGTCCCTTAATAGTTGTCACGCGATGCTACACTCAGACGAGTTTATCTTGAGAATATTGTTGACTCACGTAAGTAGTTGCGTTAGTTGGCAATATCCGAAGGATTTACTATGACTCTGGGAACTTTGTTAGAACCCGTTATGCAGGTGCTTTACCCCTAGTACACACCCTGTGTTTGGTTCTTTACCCAGACCTCATGTTGTGATCTTGAACCTTTGATCTGATTATGTGTGTTTTGCATCCCATCTTGCATAGCATAGCATTGCATTGCATTTACATCTTTGCATGGTTCATTGCATACTTTTGTTGGTCCAGTCGCTCATCTCCAGCTGTCTTCATCTTCTAGTGTGCCTGTGAGTCGTCAAGCTGATTCCTCGACACCGATATCGGACTAGAGCTAACTATAGATGCTAGGCGTCAGAGCAAGAAGTACATAACACAGAAATCCGAATAGAGATCGATGAATTGAAATCAGGCGTGACCAAGCTCACCGAGATGCTTCAAGTCTTGATGGACATAGGAGAATCTCAAAGGACCATCATTCAGGAAGTTTCAAGTGCTGATCCTGCTCCTGTTCAATTGCTGCCTTCAACTTGGCCAGAGTTTGGTTTACCTCCCAACTACTCTCCACCCTTTGCATCTACTGCTATGATTGGTCAGACTGTCAGACCGGTTTTCCAAGCTCCCGTCTTTATAGAGCCCAGACCTGTGGTCCATAATGTTGCCCAGAATGATGAGCTCCCTTTGAGACTCGGTTCTTTGACTACAATGCTGCCAGTGCTCAAGGGGAAGACCATGACGATTTTGTTGAGCCTGAGATTGTCCGTGAACAGTTTCAGAATATAGACAAGAGACTCAAGGCCGTCGAGGGTACTGATTTCATGAACGTTGATGCAGACAGTATGTGCCTAGTTTCTGGTCTCGTTATGCCTACTAAGTTCAAGAGCCCATCTGGTCATGTACTTCCGAAAGATGGCAGCCTACACCAACAATCAAAAGCTGCTCATCCACTGCTTTCAGGACAGCTTGAGTGGTGCTTCTCTCAAATGGTATATGAACTTAGAGCATAACAGCATCCACTGCTTCCAGGATCTCGCTAACGCTTTTATGAAGCAATACAAATACAATTTGGACACGGCTCCTGATCACCGTCAACTTCAAAATATGTCTCAAAATGAGAAAGAGTCATTCAAAGAGTATGCCTAATGATGGAGAGAGTTGGCTTCTCAGGTTGAACCACCTCTAGCAGAGAAGGAACTAATTGGAATGTTCATGGATACTCTGTCTCCTTTATATTGGGAAAAGATGATTGGAAGTGTATCTTCAAGCTTTACAGATCTGGTGACTATTGGTCAAAGGTTAGAAGAAGGACTGAAAAATGGTAAGGTATCCAAAGCCGCTAAATCTTCTAGTGGTGCGAAGAAATCCTTCGGGGCCTTCTATAAGAAGAAAGAAGATCAAACCAATGATGCCATGGTTGAAGTGATAAATCCTCGTCCCCAACCAAGGTATAATCACTCTGCTATTGCTGCCGTTACTCCTCCTATTGCTGCTGTTACTGCTCCACGACCAACTCAGATTCCTCAATATTCAACTGCTGGACAGAACCAGTATCGAAATAGGAATCAATTTGATCCTATTCCCATGACATACACAGAACTTTATCCTGACCTGGTTCAACAAGGGCTGATCACTACAAAGACTTTGCAACCTTCTAATCCTCCTCCAGCTGGATTTAGGGATGACCTCCATTGTGCTTTTCACGAGGGTGCCCCAGGCCATGACTTGGAACATTGTTATGCACTGAAAGCCACAGTGCGTGAGTTGATTAGAACTGGAACCTTGATTTTAAGGATAGTCATCCGAATGTCCAGAACAATCCCTTGCCAATACGTCAAAAGTGAAGCTTCAGACTGACTTCAACAGGTTGTCTTCCTAAACGCCAGTGTTTCAGACAAGACGGCTCATCCTTGTTCTGATTTAGTCACTAGGCCTTTTATTTCTCATTGTTTGTACTTTCCTTCATTTTATTTAGGCTGTTTGCCTTCAAACTATATTTGTACTTTTGTGTTAATGAAATGAGCATTGCAACTTTTGGTTCAATTCATTTTGTCTAATATTTGCATCTTTGTGCTTTATCTTTTAAAAATATACACCTTTTGTTCAAAATTTTGATATGCAAATATTTTATGGAGGATGATGAAAACGTTATACCCATAACTGCTGTCAGTATGCTTTCAATCAAACTTTGTTGACGATGTAAGGCATTTTTTCAACTCCCAAACACTGGAGAAATAAGGAAGATAATCCCTCGTTAACCCCTTCGAGCCTAGAAGTTGGAGTTTCTTTCTTTACAAAAACCCGTTGTTTTAACCTTGGGATGGGTAGTTATCAGTTAACTTGGTTATGCATTCATGCAAGGCACCTTTCATATAAAGGTTGCATCCACAATTTTTCCTTCACACACAACAAACAAGTGTTGAAGATGTTTTTCAATCCAAAAAGCTAATGATGGTTTACCGTAATCATTAAAGCCAGACAATCACTCTCTTTCTTTCAAAAAAAATCAAAGAAAAGCCCGCTAAGTTAAAACCTATGAAGGAGACTTAGGCAAAACTGGGGCATCCCGCTGACTATAATCTTCACAAGAAATGGTTTAGGAAAAAGTTAGGGGTAATAAAAGAGGAGACTTTTAAATCCTTACCTTGAAAATCCTCAATGTCAAAACAACCAAATATTATGAGGAGGCAGTGACCGCCTTTTCAAAAAGTCTGTTGACTTCTGAACCATCATCATGGCTATAATCAGTGCAATTCCTATAGGAACCTGAGCGAGTAGTCTGAGTTGACTGAGCATAGGACTGAAGATCATCACGTAGATTGGGTGGGTACAAATAAACTTTGAGCCTTTATCCTTTGTTTCTTAAACCGTGAACCAGGCCACGCTACAACCCTCAAAAGACCTAATTGAAACAAGGTTATTTTGAAAGATACTACAACAAGGTCGCGTAAACTGACTCCAAAAGATCTTTGCGAATCATTTGTTTTGGCATCATACCTTTTTGCTTTACCTTTCACTTTTGAGTGTCTTGAACCACCGTGTTCTAACCAATGACTCATTTATTTTTCAAATGATTTTGATTTCAAAAGTTGCATGAACTTTGCATTACCATGTTTGTATGAATACTTTTGTTTGCAAACTGGCTTTCCTCTCAAAGAGTTTTCAAACATTGAGAAACTTGGTCGGTGATCCTATCGGGGGCAAGTTCTTTTTACATCCTGTTGAAGAATCAGTTCAATATTTGTTCAGAGCAAGGTCTTCTTAGATGTGGTTTATCCAGAAGTTATTTCAAGACTCAGATTGGGGAAAGCCTTCCAAGCACCCAACATATCAGTCATCTTCAACAAGCTGAAGCGATTATCAGTTCACCTACAACAGACAGCTAAATTGGGGCAGTTTACTTGAAGAATCCCCAAGCAGCTATTCATCCTTCCTACAAGGATCATCAACTTGACGCAGTTTACCGTTGTGGCAGAAATATGCTTAGCAGTAACATCTTTAGTCCCCAAGCAGATTGAAAGTGATCTTCGTGTTGAGGAATCAGTCTTCCAGTCTTATCTTCTCACCAAAAGAGTCGAACCTTGTCGTTGGTGTTTGCATTTGCATTCGATCATCTATCATCTGCATAATTCATATACATATGCATAACATGGGTGTTTTATCCTCATTTGCATTTCTCCATAGGTCGTGTTTATCCACGTCTTACCTTGTGGTCAAAGTCCAACTCACTTGGCACCTACCAAACAGATTTTTGTGTCGTGTTTATCTGATGGTTTTCCATATATTTACCTTGATTCTAATGTTTTTCCATAATCTATCCGATGTTTTTCCGGATATGTTTCTCTTTCTGATGTTTTTCCAGATAGAGTCTTTGTTCTGATGTTTTTCCAGAACTTATCTGATGGTTTTCCAGATATTTACCTTGATTTTGATGTTTTTCCAGAATCTATCCGATGTTTTTCCGGATAAGTTTCTCTCTCTGATGTTTTTCCAGATTGAGTCTTTGTTCTGATGTTTTTCCAGAACTTATCTGATGGTTTTCTAGATATTTACCTTGATTATGATGTTTTTCCAAAATCTATCCGATGTTTTTCGGATATGTTTCTCTCTCTGATGCTTTTTCAGATTGAGTCTTTGTTCTGATGTTCTTCTAGAACTTATCTGACGGTTTTCCAGATATTTACCTTGATTATGATGTTTTTCCAGAATCTATCCGATGTTTTTCCGGATATGTTTCTCTCTCTGATGTTTTTCCAGATTGAGTCTTTGTTCTGATGTTTTTCCAGAACTTATCTGATGGTTTTCCAGATATTTACCTTGATTCTGATGTTTTTCCAAAATCTATCTGATGTTTTTCCAGATATGTTTCTCTCTCTCTGATGTTTTTCCAGTTTGAGTCTTTGGTCTGATGTTTTTCCAGATACTCCCTTTAAATTCTGATGGTTTTCCAGAATCTTTCCGATGTTTTTTCGGATATATATATTTTGTGTTCTGATGTTCTTCCAGAACTCCTTTGTTGCTTACCTAATGTTCTCCCAGATATGTCTTCAAATACCCTTCTAAAATATTTCAGATGAACCTTCAAAATATATGTCTTCAATGTGCTTCTTTGGATATGTTCCGAAGTTTATTCGATGTTTTTGCGAGCATCTCTGGTATATTTCAGAGTTCATTCGATGTTCTTCCGAATGTCTCTGATGTTTGTTTCTGTGTCCCTGTTATATTTATCAGGTTTCTCCTCACCTCATTCATTGATGTTTTGAAAGTTGTGACTCTTTTCCATCCAGTTTCGTTCATGGATGATGTTTTTTGTTTCCCTAGTGTGTCGGGTCCCTTGTGAGTAATTACTCGTCGTATTGCCGTTCTTTAGTTTTTACTCGTATGTCTGCATTTGTCTTGCATCCAAGCATCATAAAGCATCATTTAGAATTCATTGCATTTAAACATTTGTCCCTTTTCATACCATCCGATCTAAGGGACAAAATTTCTGGTTTGCTATATTTAAATACCTTTCACTACGATTCTATGAAGATTATCATCTCTCATTGCCATCTGGTGAAGATATTTAAATAGGGGCATCTGTTGCACACCAAATTTTGACCCCTTAAATCTTCATCATCATTCTAGGATCATTTTCATTTGATTATTTAACCTTAACCTACTTCAAGTTTGTCTTTGTTAAGTTACAGGTGAACCTGGGTTCCGTACAGTCGGAAATCGAGGTTTCGATGGTTTAATCGGTCAATGTATTAGATTGATTCTCCATGAAAGCCTCTACATCATCAAATATACTCCATTGGGTCAAACATGAGTCCAATTTGAGGTTTTCACACAAAGATCAGGATCAGTGCAGTTCAAGATCCCCGATTAGGGTTTCTAATCAGGAAAAGTCAACTATGATTTGACTTTTGATTTAAAAGGTGATCCGATGATGGAATTATGGTCCATAAAGCTCATATGGATTAGGTAAGTCCACTCAAGAAGTTTCAAGTCCTCAGAAGATCCAGAACGTCAACAGGAGACTCGGTAGTCATCGATCGATGGTTCGGTTGACTGAAAAGTCAACTCCTTGACCCAAAGGATTTTGACCCCAAAGTTGAAAGAAAAAATGTTCCTAATGCCATATTACACTTATCCATGAAGTTTCATGAGCATTGGATCAAGGATGGAGGAGTAATCGGAAAAATCGGGAATTAGGGTTTTGAAAGGGGCAAGACCATAACTTCCTAACCACACATCCAAATGATGTGGTTCAAAGCTTGTTGGAAAGCTCTTGACAATTCCTACAAAAGTCTCACAGATGTCCATGTGCAAAAAATGAGTAGATTGGGAGTTATAATAATAATCATTACAAGAGGGGAAAACACTTAAAAAATTTCCAAGTTTTCTGGCCTTGCAAATCATGTTTTCAGCCAACTTTGAAAGGATTTTTGACCTAGTTCCACTTGGAATATGAAGATCATGTAAACATGAAAGCTTTATAGCTCCATGATAGCTTTCCAAAAATTACTAGAACTCCTATATATCCCTTGTGAGCTGAGAGATATGAATTGAGAAAGTTGGGCTTGTGCACTAGTTAGTCAGCTTGTCAAAACCCAACATGGACTTGATTTCCAACTATGAACTTCATCTCTAACCATGGAATAGCCTCTGATATGATGTGTTATAGGGTGAAATGATCTAATTCAAAAAAGAAACAAAGCAAATCCAAAGAATCATCCAAGATCCATTTGTTTATTAAAGAAAAGTACAAAAGGTACACATGAGAGAGAGTGTTTTGGGGCTGCAGCATGGGAGGGTGTCCTTGTACACTCTTTGGTCACTTCTTACAGCTCATTGTAGACGGTTTTAGGGGGATAAGCTCTTTGAAAGCAAGCAAGGCCAGCAGAACAAAAACCATCATGTGGATTCATGAGATTTTCACTAAAAACCACCTTGAATGCCAAATTCCAAATCTGCCCCAAGTCTTCTCTTAGCCTATAAATAGAGGCTATCCCATTGTATACAACACACCATAGCCATCCAAAACACAAGTAACACACAACTCTCACTCTTTCTCTCTTTGCTTGAAAGTGAAGAAATTCACAAAATCACCAAAAATGGCCACTTTGCATTTTTCACACCAACATCATTTCTAGCCATGAAACCATCATAAAAACCATATACATACCCTTAAAATCACCATTTGAAGCTATTCCAATAGTTAGTTTCATCAAAAGAATCATGGATAAAAAATTCAACTGTCCACACATCATAGTTTGACTTTTATGCTTATTATGAGCCAAATCACTACTCAAGCCATTTTCCACCACCACAACACTTGGAACACCTTCCATTTTAGTCATATTAACTGTCCATAATCTCAAACTATAGCTGGAACTTTATTTTCTCCAACTGTCCACAAGGTTGCTTTCTTTCTTCAAGAAGAAGTAACTCTCACAAGTGTGCTCAAGGGGGAGAATCTCTAATTTTCTTGGCAGCTAGCATAGTAAGGATCTACAAGAGGTATGTCATTTTAAGTTTATTCATGATTGATGCCTCATGTATGTATGGATTTAGTATGCTGAACAAGAAACATTGTTGTGTTTAGAAGTGCAATTTTGCTGTCAAAACTATTCTTCATGTTTGGTTCTGTCTAGTAACTGTTAAGAGGCATTGGTTTTCATTAGTTTGGCTTTGTACTGGTCAAGTTCATCTTGGATTTTATCCTTTGTGCTTGTTTAGATCTAGTTGACTTGAACATTAGGTTGGGGGGAAGGGGCTGCTGTTGGGATTTGTATGGAGTTTAGACCTATCAATGCATATTGATGTACTTAGAGCGGCTGGCTTGTTATTTTGAGGTTACTTCATCCTTGGTTTAACTTTGTGATGACATATTTGTAGAACTATCTAAGTCTAGTTTAATGTCCTTGCTGTTTTAAGTGAAGTTGTAACTTCATGCTGTGTTGGTCTAGCTTGGATTTTGGCTTTGTTTAGGTGACAACCATGTTGCCAATGCTTGTCTTTGAAGTCTGAGTGTGTCGACTCATCATACCTCAGTGCTGTTTTGTTTCTCATAAAAAGACTTGCCTATGAGTCATGGCTGTATTGAATGTGGCTGGCTACACTAATTTTGAACCTTGTTTGCATTCTGTTTGGTTGTGGAATATGTTGGTGTGTTTATCCTCAAACAAAACTTTCTTACTTGTTGGTATCTTATCATGTTTTGCATTAACTTGCTGATAGAGGCTATGTCTTTGTAAAGGCACAATTATTTGGAATTCATCAATGAGTGAAACACCAATAATTCTGTCAGTAGGTTTGTATTGGCTGTTCAATTATTATGCAAATATGTTTGCTATTGCCTTTATTGAAAAGACTCACATGGATGTGCTACGACATGAGATGATCAACTTTGTCTTGTTCATGTTTGTTGGCTGTCAAGATTACTCCTCATGCTACATTTTGGTTTGAGTTTGTTTGACAAGTTGGTAGATGTTTTTAGTGTTTAATGTTTGGCATGTGATAGCCAAGTTGTCACTGTCATTTATGTAGGAATCTCATTCTTGAGTAAATCTGTCCACCCTATGTGTGTTTGCACTGGTGACTGTCATGGAGGAACATGTTTGCATTGTGATGTAAAACTTGGCTGCCGTTTTTATTTTTTTCAAAGCCAACTCTTTGGACTGCTGTTATTTTGTGTTGAAATTTATTGCTCATGATGATTGGCTACTACATAGATCAGTTAGGGATTGATTGTTTTGTGTTTGGAGTTTTAAAACAAAAACATGTTCCTGTCATTTCCAACTTTGAGGTTAGTTAACCTATAATACCATCAAGTTCCACTTTCATAATCCTTGCAATGTGTGTGTGTCCTGTCTTTATAAAGGCATGATACTTAAGAATTCATCATGAATATTTTTGAGATCCTTGGCTTTGAGGTTTAAGACTTGCTGCATTGATCTGCTCATACCTATCTTTTGTGTGGTACCAACTGATTTAAACATGCCTTTGTTCTGCACCCAACTATTTTGAACATATATAGGTCTTGTATGTCTTGTGCCATAAGTAAGTCTGCCATGACTTGACAGCCCCCTAGGTCTTCAATCTTTTGCTAAAAGGTTGGTTTAGAGATTCTTAGATGTTGATGTTATTTTGTGCATTAGCCCTGGATTGTTTGAATTTGTTTTGTCTGAGTTGGTGATGATTTTGGTCTTGCTATTGACCATTCTGTTTTGATTATGTTCAACTCATGATTATGTTGCAACTAATGTACCTTATCTTGTTCTAATGATATTTTGGATCATCTTTTGGTTAGAACTTGATCTATAACATATTTGAAACATGTGCAGACCTTTGTTTAATCTTAAAACTTATCAGTTTTGATCTTTGATTTCCAAGTTGCATTTCAAAACCTCTTTCTGCATTCCTCTTCGTGTTTTATTATGTGCATATCATTTTAAAAATTGGGTGTCACCATTACATTCCTTATAAAATTTCAAGTGGAATAGACTCAAACTTTGTGAAAATTGATCAAGAATTGAGTGAGTTAGAGTGAAACCGTTTTTAATGTTCTTGCCTTGAGTTTCCTTGTACATTGCCCAGCCTGCGCGCACATTTTAGTATATGTTGAGCTGGGGTGGCTTGATACAATGGATGTATCACCACCCCAGTGGTTAATGCCTTGCCTTTAAGTACTTACCATGCGCGTGTTACCGGGTTCGAGCCTCAGCGAGGCCACTTTTTATTAGTTTTGTGTTTTTTTTAAGGTTTCAATATTTTATACTCTTTTTCCATCATAGTTCCACACGTAACAAGTGGTTGGGTTGGCTAAGTTTTATGCCTATGACCCCAAGGTCTTGGGTTCAAGCATTGGGTGAGGCATTTCCTTAATTTTAGCACTTGGTTTATTTTATTTTATTTTAATTTCATTTAATTTTCAATTTTACATAACTTCTTCATTTTTACTCTTTTTTAAGTGGTTCTTTTTTTCCCTCCAAATTCTTATTTTAATGTGTATTTTCACATGATGATTAAAGAATTTTAAAATTCTTATTTTAGAAACACTTTTCATTATGGGAAAATCGTAATTCATTTTTAAGGTTTTCACCCTCCTATCTCTCAGAAGTCGCTGCACTCCATGTAAGTACTTCCCTATGAATGCTTACATCCCCCTGGAACCTTGACCACAGTCAAGAGTTTCTCACCCCTAGCCAAGGGAACTACGGTTGCTCTGATTCCATCCCCGTCAGGATACGTAGGCACGAGATGTGATTTCTTGGCGAGCAAACTTTTTATATACTTTGTATCTTTACCCTTAGCACATTTCCTTTAGCAAGCAAACTTTAGCAAACACAAATACTAACAAGAGGTTCCTGTAGAGTACCACAGATGTTTAGGATGTGAAATACCTACCCTAGTGTCACAGTGAAATTTGGATACCAAACTATTGATTAGTTTGAATCTTATTCATTTGCAACCGAACTTTGATTTGTCCAAAGGAAGGGATAAAGATCGAAATTCCCACAATGCAATGCAAATGCAAAGGTTAGAGAGTTATAGGTTCAGGGGTCGGTTAAACTCAGAGAAGGTGCTAACATCCTAAGTTTCTGTAGTACTCTACAAGAACCTCTTGTTTTATGTTTGTTTATTGCTAAGGTTTATCTGCGTAATGGTTGAAAGACCTAGGGGTTTATTTCTAAGTATACTCGATAAGATATCGCATCTTATGCCTACATATCCTTACGGGAATGGAATCAGAGTATCTGTAGTTCCCCTAAAGGGTTTGAGGAGTTCTTTGACTGTGGTCAAAGTTCCTACGGATTTAGGGTAGTTGATTGATTGATTTTAGGAGAAAAGATGAGTTGTCATTTTAAGGGAGATTACTTTGATTTAACCGCCACAACTTTGTAGGAAAATAGTCTTTGCATCGTCTTAAGAGAAAGGCTCAAGTACTCGGATTGTCAACAAGTACGCCTCTATCTCTCTTAAGGCAAAGTCCCTACAAATTGATTGATTAAATTGTTATGGGGTCGGAGTTTTATCCCACTTAAGATGATTAGCATCTTATTCTCTAATGTGTTTGAGAGAGTTTGAATTGAGTTGAATTGTTTATTCTAAGTTGTAAAGAAAAGGTCCTTCCTATGGGGCAGGATCTAACCTAGAAGATCGACTTGAATGGGATCAAGGATCATAGGGAAATATGATGCAAATGTAAATGCATACGCCCAAGTTTTACGTTACGCACAGATTCTTCCTTTGGACGGAATACAATGCGATAAAGTAAATACGGTAAATGTAAATTGCGGGTAAAGTAAAGCATACACACGCATGAAAGAGCTAAGTGCAAGTGTGAGTTGTGGATAAAATAAAAGTGGATAAAGATGAAACATACACACGCATGAGAGCGCTAAGTGTGTGAAAGTGAGTGTGAGGACGGAGCGAAGGCGATTGATTAATTTACGATGTTGATTAATTTAGGTGAAATTGATTTTAATGGGGAATGTTGTTTTCATGTAAAGTTATATTATTATATAAATTATTCTAGCAAGATTAAATTAGATTAAGGAATCAAAATAGATTTCTAGGTTTTAAAAGAGTAACGATTTATTAATAAATAAGTACACAGTTGCTTATTATTATTAAATAAAAGTCAATTAAGTTTGAAATAGGTTTTTTTAGTTAATATTATTAAATGAATACAAATTAATAAATTATAAAAAAGTTTTATTATAAAAAAGAAGAACAAGTTATAAATTTATTTAAAAGAGTTATTAAGTGAAATTCTAAGATTGAGAATTACTTAGATTTTCTAAATAGAAATAATTTTAAATAGATAATGAATATTAATTAAATGAAATGAGTTTTTTAGGATATGAACAAATTACTTAAATTATGAATTAATTTTAATAAGAGGTTATTAATTTTGGTGGAATAAAATAAATATAAATAAGTGATTTATTAAAAGTAAAATGATAAAGTAGAAAAGAGGAAAGTTATTTAAATAATTGCTAATTAGTTAGAAATATAATTAATTAAAAGTTATTTGTTGTCTTAATAAAATAAAAGGGATGACTAATTGTTAATTAATTAAATTATATTAAGTAAAGATTAGTTAAATTAAAAGTTATATTAACGGTTAATTAATTAAAAAAGTATTTAAGTCATAATTAGGTTAATTAATTAACTTATTTTTCAAATGATTATTAATTAAAAGTGGAAGATTAATGGTTAAGGGGATTAGTTAAAGGTTAATTGGAGATAAAGATTAATTAAATGATGATTAATGGGGTTAATGGAGAGATTAAGAGATTTAGTGGGAGGAGGCGCGTGATTCAGTGTGGCGCGAGTGCGTAGGGTGTATCGTGGGGCGCGATCTGGATCGTGTGATTCGATCAAGTGGCGAGTGGACGGTGGTGTATGTGATGGTGCACGGTAACTACCGTGGGTGCGCAGTACATGATTACATATATCAAATTACAACATAAAACCCTAAAAACAACTCTTCCCCTCTCCGCCGTTCCGTTTTCGTGATCTCCCTCTCCTCGCTCGATCTCGATTTCTTCCAATATTTTCTCTTCTATTTTCTTTCTGCGATTTAATTTCTTTCTCCTCTACGATGTTTTCGAAGCTCCAACCATCTTAACCTGCAAAATAGAAACACAAAGAGACAACCAAACAACAGAACAATACAATGAACCCTAAATCCCCAAATCGAAAAGCCCTAAACACAAAAGGAGACATCAGATGACGATTCAGAGAGTAACCACAACGGTATGGAGGTGAGGTCAACATAGGCGGCACATCTGAACCAACTCACCCACGACGGACGTTCAACAGAGAGCGAGAACGGAGCGACAAAGGGAGAACGGAGGTTCTGGAGATGAATTCGTTGAGATAAGTCACCCCCTTCTTGATCCCTTCGTGTTCTTCTATGTTAGGGTTTGTGAACTTATTTTCTCTCCAGAATTTCCCCTTGTTTTTTTTCTGAGGTTTTTTGTGTGTTTTCTCCTAAATTTTGTTGTGCGTGTAGTGTGTATCGTGGAAATGGCTCCTCCTTTTTGAAACCGAAACATTCTGAATTTATAGCCTCACATGTGATTTGGAGAATTGATACTTGATTAACATGTTTCCATTTCAAGCTGAACATGTTTCAAAATTGTCTTGAAAATCATGATTCTACTATTTATGAGTTTCCTTTTTCAGTTATCCATGTTGGTTGTCGGTAAACCAATTAGGGATTGCTTCATGATTCTTTTCTCTTTGTGATTCATGACTATTAATGAGATTTTCTTTCATTTTTTTTGACCTTGGACCAGGTGCCATAAAGTTGGATCCGATGACGGAAGCTGCCGTATTGGATCTAGGAATACATGAATCGAGTTTTTGATGCTTCAAACGTGGAGGAATCACAATCTTTGATGTTGCGGTTGAACATGTTTGAGGGAGTTTTCTTCTCCAGCTTGATTAAACTTGATTAAACTTTGCTATCTTGAGCAACTCGAGATGGATATACACAATGCGGCCATTCTGCCTATTTTTAGATGTAAGTGTTAATTTGCTTGAAAAGAAACCATGGTTGTTATGATCTTGTTGGAAAGCTCCTTTGGAACGAACCTATACCACTGTTAACACATTCTCATGATAATACTGCATCTATTGGCTTTCACATGATTTGAGAGTTGTCTAGAAATGATGATGTTCATTTGCAGCAAGTTGGATTGATGAACCGAGAAGACGACATTGGGTAACGCTTGAAGAAAGAGTGCTATGTAAAGCAGGAGTACTGGTTTCTTTCTCCTCATCGCATATAGGTAATTGAAGCCACTTGATGACTTGTGCTGTTGGTCTCCATCCGTTTAATGGTTTCAGAAATATGTAAAACTCTGTCCACCATTTTGTCACGAAATAAATGTAGATTGAAGCAGCCCTGAGCCTTTTACACTTTCAGTTCGGTGATGATCAGCAGCTGTATGTGGACAGGAGTGCATACAACAAAGCACAAGCATGAAGGTTTTCATGGCATATCACCAGCTCACTGTAAGTTGTATGAAGAATCAGCAAGTGACGTTATTTAAGCTAAATGATCTTGTTGTTCCTATGACAGCAGAGAAGAGTTTTCCGGTCCGTTAGTTCCTCTTGCAACATCAATGATGACGTCTAAGTGTTCTCGAATAAAGTTGCGGATTCGGCCTAGCCTTGGAAATGCATTGGCGAGAGGATTGGTTCGCAGGTGTTTTCCTTGAGCGTTGAATTTGTATTGTGTTTTGATATGTATGAATGTCGTAGGTTCTGAAGAAGAGCGGTGGCTTCCAAGTTGGTGTCGTTAGCACTGTTCTTCATGGAATGTCTTTTGGTTGTTTGTACTCCTATCAAAAAAATATCATCCATGTCTTAGCCCTTAAAGAAAGAAATGTGAATTTGATCCATAAACAGCACGTAGTGCAATTAAACTAAATGTTGGCTTCCACAACTCGTTATGTCATAAGCCTTGCCATCATAACTTACTTAATGCACCCAGCTCTTGACCCATTAAACATAAGTAAATTGAACTCAAAAAAGCGGGATCCAAACTTAATGTCATGAGCCAAAATACACCTCTCGATCACTTAGCAAACCTCAAACTCGAATGTGGACAGGAGTGCATACAGCAGCAAGTATGTGGACAGGAGGTACAAGATTGTTCCAAATTTAGGCCTTGCTTTTTGCTTTGCATTTTTAAAGGTTTTTCTTTCTTTAAACCTTTCCTTTGGATAAATTAAAGTCCAGTTGTGAATTGTAAGAATTAAAGATTCAAGTTAATCAATAGCTTGGTATCATGATTCTCACCGCAACACCTGCGTCGATTTGTTTTTTAACTTCTTCCCTGATTTTGAGGGCCATGTTAGGTCGAGACCTTCGAAGCTTTTGCTTGACCGGAGGAAATTCGGGTTTAAGAGGAAGCTTGTTCATTATAATGTCAGTATCCAACCTCGGCATGTCTTGGTAAGACCAAGAAAATACATCTGCATATTCCTTGAGAAGGGTTATTAAGCGGCTTCTAACGTCTGCCCCTAGCAATGCCCCAATCTTAACTTCTTTTCTCTCTTCTTCGGAGTCAAGGTTGATTATGTCAATTTGTTCCTTGTACGGCTGAAGATAGGCGTCTTCACACTCATTCATTTTGGTTAGTTCTTCTGGAACTTCGGAATCTTCATCACTGTCTTCTTCAGCTTGAAACACCGCTGAATTGACGCTAGATGGGATCATATGACTATCGGATTTAAGGAGTGATGAAGGTACTCTGTGTGTGTCAAACAGGTCTAAATGAGAAAATGCACACCCAAAGGGATGCAGATGATTCTTTTTTTAGGTTTTTTTTTAAAATTGCCATTTTCCTTTTTATAAAAAGTGAAAAGAATAAAACTGCATTGAACAACAAAAATGGAGTTTAACAAAACACTCATTCATTAATTGATTTTTGAAAGTGTGGCCCGTACAAAATGATCCACTGGCCTTGGGCACGACCAGGGATTTTAAACTTAGAAAATGCTAACAAGCAGAACAACTAAATTACTCGACAAGGGGCAACATGACAGGAATTTCGACGGCCTCCCAGTTGCTCAGAACTGTTTCACCTCGGAAAACTAGGTGGTCTATGCAACTTTCTTCATTTTTTTCTTCAATAGAATTGACTTGAACATCGCCACTTACAAATATTTCTTCCAGAGTTTTGAGGCGCTTGTCGTTGACTTCTGGCTCTTCGTCTGGAGTTGGCTCGTAACTCAATCCTCGTCGGTCGTTCTTTGCTCAGGAATTTACTTTTATCACTTCTCCCCATCCTTGTGGAAGTCCTTCTTTCATAGCGTTCTTGATACTTTGAGCGGAGACAAAGGAGGGACCACATGTAATGACAGCGTCTTCCACCATCACATCATGTGCAATCTCCAACGCTTGGAAAGCATTTTCCAATGCGTCTTCATTAGCTTCGATATATTGGAAAGAGGAGAGGTTGCTGACCATCAGGTCCTCTTCATCGTGCACCCCAATCAACTGATCCACGACCATGAATTTCATCTTTTTATGCAGAGTGGACGTGACAGCGCTTGCCGCGTGTATCCATAGTCTTCCTAACAGACAACTGTAAGCTATATTTATATCCATCACTTGGAAAGTGACTTCAAAAGCTTGGGGGTCTACCATGATAGGTAAGTCAACTTCTCCGATCACTGTTCTTCTTGATCCATCGAACACTTTTACAATCAATGATGTAGCCCTCATCTTTGCCCATTTGTAAGTCAATTTGGCCAATTTTCTTTTAGGCATCACGTTAAGAGCCGACCCTTTGTCAGCAAGTACTCTGGAAAGAGTGTCTTCTTCATATTTATTAGACACATGCAATGCACGTTTGTGCTTGCGACCTTCGGAAATTAAATCAGAGTTGTCAAAACTTAGCGTGTTGTAGGCTGTAATGTTGGCAACCACAAAATCAACTACCCAACGGTGATGTCTTTCATGATATGGGCGCGTGTCAATATCTTCAATAGGGCTTGTCGGTGGACAGGAGAGTTTAAAAGCAATGACATGATGGAGATTTTGGACTGTGTTTGGTGGAGTTGGTCCACTACCCGATTATCACTTCGGCGAATTATTCTTAAAAACTCTTCCTCCTCTTCCTTTGGGACTTCTTTCCCTTTTGTTTTTTCAATGATGGGTTCTTTGGAGGTGGTTTCCTTTGGAACAGCTTCCTTAGGAACGGTGGTAGTTGCCTTGGGAATAGTTATCGCAGCCCGAGGAACAGTGAACTTTGCATTGGGACTGTAGAACCCCAAAATTTTCCTTTCCGTTTTAGCAGCATTTGGCTTTTGTTTCTTTGCATTTTCGTATTTCTGCATTTGCATAGCATTCGTTCTTGAGACACGGGATCAAGGTTTTCCTGTGGTCCAGTTTTCATTTTTGGTGCAAGAGACGGAACATCGAGCATCAGAGTCCCTGGCCTTTATTTTGCCCAGCGATCGAGCGACCGATTTTATTTTATTTTGTAGGGCATTTTTCGGCTCAGAGAGCAGCATTCAGTCTATATCAAGCACTCTCACAACGATAATATTCAAGAGCAAGATTCAGAAGCTTAACAGAGCTCAAAACGGCAAGAAACTGGCAGATTTCCCTCCAAAATGCGCCAAATTAAAAATTTTGAAGGTGTTAATCGGTTAACACATTTGGTTAATCGATTAACCAAGTCAAAATTAGGGCAGATTGTGATTTTTAAAGGTGTTAATCGATTAACACATATGTTTAATCGATTAATCAGTGCAATGTTTGCCTCTGTACGTGAATTGTGAAGAAAAACCACTTTGGGGTCCAATTTTGATCACTTGGAAGTTCAATTTTACACTTAGGAAGGATCTAGAACCATTTCAAATTTTGGTTAATCTCATTTTCCCTCCAAACTCCCATTCCTCATTCCAAACCAAATTTCACAAACCACCTTTCAAACCTTACATTTGGATCCAAGCCTAAGGGGTATTTAAGTGGTTTACTCCAAACCTCACACATCTAACTCTCATAATTTCATTTTCAGAATTGATCCCATTCTCTCTCAATTCTCTCTCAATTTCTCCATTCCCAAACCTTCACCAAAGCTCTTCATTCATTGAATTCTTTGTTTCTCCATTGGAATCAATGATCTCTTAAGCTTAAACCTTCATCCATCATCTTCATTGGATCAATTTCCTCATTCAATTTTCGTGCAAATTTGGATCTGAATTTTGAAGTGGTTTTGGAAGAGCTTATTTGGATAATTCTTGCTTGATTTTGGTGGATCTTCATTCTTACTACAAGAATTCAATTGGATCTTGAAGTTTTCTGGATTTCTCGCTTGGATCTATTCAATTGGAGTTGAATCAATAATTACCGAAGCAAATCTCCGCTTCGTAGGTTGGAATCCTAGATCTATTGTTGTTTCGAACTTATTTTGCATGATCATGTGGATTTTCATCTTTGATTGACTTTTGGTTGATTTGATCCATTTGATTTGTAATCTTGTTGTTTAAATGTGTTTACATGACCATTAGATCACTGGTTTATGGTTTAATTTCATGCGTAATTGATTATATGATCATTAGAATGATTGCACATTGGATAAGTTGCTGAAAAGTGTTTCTGAACTGCTGTTTTCTGCTATTTTTCTCCTCTGGAACAGTATTAATCGGTTAACCAATTGGTTAATCGATTAACCAACTAAAATATTCAAATTTTAAAGCATTTTTCAATGGTTAATCGATTAACCCCTGGTGTTAATCGATTAACACTGTGCCAGCAGGCCTGTTTTGCTGTTTTTCAAGGTCGTTTTGGTATCGTTTCACTTCAAATTTTCATGGATCAGTATGATGCATTAGGAGTGAAATGTTTTGGATATATGCCATTGTTCTTGATTTTTTAATCATGATTTATTTGACACGCGCGTTCGATTTCTACTTGGATGCCTACTTTCGTAGTTTGTTGTTCAAGGTGATGTTTATCTTTTGTGCTTGCATATTCATGTTTGCTTGCCTTCTTGCATTTGCATTTCCTCTTGTGTTTTTCATCTTTATTTCTTGCATTAATAAAGGTTGAGATGTGCTTGTGGTGGTGTTTACCCCACACTTTGTTGCTCCATTTGCTTGTGTGTTGCATCCCTATTTTCACTCTCATTTGTGTTTGATCTTTCTTCTTCCTTTGTCTTCCTTTGCCGTGTTCCCCTATGATCTAACCTTACTTGTTTAAGGTTGGTTATGATAGACATTAGGACTCAAACCATGCATGCTAACATTAGGTAGATGTTTCCCCTTTCAATCCTAACCTTAGGACCATTTTGCATGACAATGTTAGGGCCGAGTTTCCCTTAGACCTTCCACGCGTCTCTCTTCTCATCTCAAAACACATGCTAATTCATCTAATAAATACGACGAACGTTGTGCGCTACAAGCATTAAGCACATGAGGAATGATGAGTGAGGGGTCTCCTCTCGCTTTTCTAGAGTGTTTAGTGTACGTCCTGTTTGGGGGCGATATGCGACACATTGTTCCTATGTCATAGTCTTTAGTGCAACGTGAATTACAAACCGAATTAATTCACTTCACTAATAAACACAAAACAAAACGTCAAACTTTTTCCTTCGGGATTAATTGGGAAAACCTTTTTCATAAAAAAGAGTGTTGTTAAGCTTTGGTTCTACCGCAAATAGGCATCATCCCTAACTGCTAGAACGAAGGTTTAACCCTACTCAATTAAAACACTTAATCAACCTATGGTTTCGTGCCAGGCCGAACTACGTTTACTCTGATTTCTCATACCAGATGAGAATACGTAGGCACAAGACGTGATGTCTTGGTGAGCAAACTTCCCCCCTTTCACCCGTAGTTAGCCGAACTACGTTGACTCTGACTTTCCCATTGCACGAGGGAATACGTAGGCACAGAGCGGCGATGCTCTGCCGAGTCTCTTTTCTTTTCTTTTTGTCCTGTGAGCCTGTAGCGTAGATAGATTAAACACACCCTTAGATAGACAACAAGCGTGGATCTCGTCGAGTACGAAGGACGTGAGGGGTGCTAATACTTTCCCCTTGCATAACCGACTCCCGAATCCAGGACTTGGTTGCGATGACCTTGTCTTTTCCTTTTTCATTAGGTTTTTCCGATTGTTTCCTTTCCCTCTCTTTGGGATAAATAACGAAAGGTGGCGGCTCTTCTGTTTTTCGCCGGGTGTTTTTCGCAGTTGCGACAGCTGGCGACTCTGCTGGGGATTGCGATGGTTCCCTATGTGAGTCAATCCTAGCGCTTGTCTGTTGTGCGTCTTTGGGTGTATATTTTTTTACATTATCTATTGTATATTATTGAATTTTGCATTTTATTATCATATTATGCTGCTGCTGTGCTGTGGGGTGGGTTGTTCCATCGAGAGATAGGCCAGACCCAGGCTTGAGTATACACACAGGATTAGTGTGGAGAGTAGCGGGAGCTTGTGTGGTGTTTGGCCACACAATAGCTCGCGCGAAATTCACGTTCAAACGAGGTTTTTCTTAGGAAATATTCTATCCTGCGCGTCTGGTGCAGTTGAGGGAATATTGACTTAGAGAGACTGTCGACTCTGGAGACCGTTCATTTGGGAAGTCAGCTAAGTGAGGCCGCTTCGTTTGACTATGATGCCAAACCAAAAATGGTGAATGTATCATCGTTTCTCGAAAGTCTGCGACGCTGACCACCCGTATAGGATGTCGTACCTTTCAAGATTAGAACCCACATGTGAGAGGGGATGGGTTTTGCAGGAAAATTGACCTCCAACCTACCCGGTTTTCTTGTCAAAGTGAACCTTTGATCCTTTGATACTGTGGGTTTCTATATGTTGGTATTCTGAGGTTCCGGTATTCTCTTTCCGAAGCGAAGCTCTAGTTGAGTTCAGTCAACGACACAACAACAAATTTGAGCATTGGATACCTTGATCCCGTGTTTGCATCTGCATAATCATCCTGCATTTAACATGGCTTGTTTGTTTGTGTTACAGGTTCTTGTCTTTCCCTTGATTCTGGTACCGGTCTTCTGTAGAGATGGAAGGAAGCCGAAAGAGGATTGTTGTGTACAAGTTTCCTACACCTGAGTTAGGACCTTTATTTGGTCTGATTTCCATGGCTGATCCTGGTGTTCTTGCAACCTTCAGGGAAGATTATGGGGGTATTCTGAATCTTGTCCGTAAGATCACGAGCTATGAGTATGGAGCTATTCATACCCTGTTACAGTTTTATGATCCGCCACTACGCTGTTTCACATTCCCAGACTATGTGTTGGCTCCGACTTTGGAAGAATTCGCCTTCATCTTAGGTGTTCCGATCCTAAATAAGGTGCCATTCTTCAGTACCAAAGAAGAACCTAATCTTGACAAGTTATCCGCCGCTCTTTCTTTGAGTGCCTCTGACTTGGAAGACCATGTTATCAGCAGAAACGGAGTTTCCAGCTTTACTGTATCTTTCTTGGTGGACAAAGCCCGAGAGTATGCTGGAAAGGGTTGTTGGGTGGTTTTCAGTGCTATCTTGGCTCTGTGTGTCTATGGCATTGTGTTGTTTCCCAATGTACCGGAATTTGTAGATTTCAATGCCTATCATATCTTCGCTTCCGGGAACCCCGTACCTACTCTTCTGGGAGATTTGTACCATTCGGTACATTACAAGAACGAGAAAAGAAGAGGAAAGATGGTTTCTTATTGTGCACCGTTGTTGCATAAGTGGTTTGTTGATCACCTTCCTCGCTCTGGAGCTTTTGTGGATTTGAGGAATTCATCTGAGTGGTCAAAGAGGCTTATGGGTTTAACAGAAAAGAATATCGTCTAGTTCAACCGAGACCTGTTAGGACGTGAGCTTATCTTTAGTTGTGGTAGCTTTCCTAATGTGCCCTTGATAGGGAGGAAAGGCGGCATCAACTATAATCCTTCTTTGGCTGTCAGACAGTTTGGTTATGCTTTGAGAGGACCTCCAAAAGGGGAAGAAGTGCAGGAATCTCTGTACTTCACAGGTGTAGCTGATCCTTGTATCTCGGCTAGATTCGTGGACGCTTGGGGTAAAATTCACAAGAAGGGAAAGCTTTCTTTAGGCAAAAGAGATTGTAGAGCCTATGACCCCTACTTGGAGTGGATTCAGAAGAGGGTTGGAGAGGTACTTCTGCCGTTTCCTGTTGAAGCACCACTGTATCCCTTAGTCATTAAGCCGCCTACAACCGTTGACATCCTGAGATATAACAAGCTTTGGGCAGAGAAGGAAGAGCTGTGCAAAAAGAGTGAAGAGTTGAAACAGGAGATTAGTCAGTTGAAACATGATAAGGGTGAAGCTGTTTATTTGGCCAAGACAAAGTCAGAAGTATTGACCAAGTTGGAGCAAGAACTTGCTGATCAGGTACAAGCACAGAAGCAAGTCGGTCTTGATCTGAAAAGCACTTGTAACATTCTGAAGAGTAAGAAGGAGGATTTAGATAGAGCAGATATGAAGATATCCAAGTTTGGGAAATATTGGAATGCTACTGTAACTGCCAACAAGAGTAGAGAGGATCAGCTTCGTATTCAGGTTGATAAGTTAAAGGCGCAACTCAAGGCTAAGGAGAAAGAGGTATTGACCGAATCGTTCCACAGATGCACGATCGAGTAAAAGTACCAGGAGAATTTATCAGCACTCGAAGAGTTCAAGTTTCGAGCAGAGGCGAAGAAATCTCGGCTTGAAGATGCCTTCAGCGAAGACGCTTGGGAGGATCATTGTCACTATCTCCGGGATGTGATATGCAAAAGGGGCACCCTCATCAAGGAGTTGGTTGATAGAGCAGATCATCCAGATATGAGGAGGATGCTTAGGGAGGCTCAGGCCTGGGGAAAAGAGCATGGTTACTAGGGGGTTTATCTTTTGTAGTTTCTTTGCTTTTATATCTTGATCATCACCAGGGATGTTGGATGAGATCAATACATCTTTGTATGCAGATATTTCTCATTGGTCATTATATTATCTCAACTTTACCTGATATATGAGAAGTTTATTGTGGTGTTCTTATCCATCTCTACTGTTCTTGCTTATTGAAACTGGAATCAAGGGGGAGATCTCCATGTACATACATAGACATGTTTGCATTTTGCATCATGCATTCTCATTTGCATCGCAGGTGGTTCTCAGGGGCCTCATGTTCTTATCTCTGCTTGGTTTTCTTAAGTAACAGGGTTGAGGAATTCAGTTTCCATGGATATTCAACTCGAGGGAATCAGCGGAGAGTAATGGATCAGATTCGGGCAGAGTTGAGGGAAGTCCGAAGCCAGATGGAACAATTCGTGATGGGCATGGAAGCCTTGCGCCTGGATCAAAAGGCGCTTAAGGAGGAGGTTCATCAACTGAAGACTCAGATGGGCCTGATCACATAAGTGATAAGGAATGTGCTAAGAAAGGAGGGCGATCAGGTTCCTGAAGCTGCAGTAGAGATGGTTGTCCCCCTTTATCTGTGGAACCTCTCCCAAGGCGTGGTGTGCCTCAAAGATCTGCTGCACAACCTGAGATCCTAGATTTTCCACCTCAGCAGCTACCTCCTGTTTCCCGAGACAATCTTAAGACTAGGAGGTATGCTCAGAGGCCGAAACATCCCGACAGAATCTTCAACCATATCCCTATGACTTATGCTCAGTTGCTGCAACTCTTGCTTCAACTTCGATTGGTTAAACTTCGGACTGTGTCTCCGTTTAATGGTAAGCCACCACCAGGCTATGATGCAAGTGCTCGTTGTGATTTCCATTCTGGGGCACCAGGGCATAATGTCGAGAACTGCAAAGTTTTTAAGCATAAAGTTCAAGACTTAATTGATTCAAAGGCAGTTGAGTTCACGCCGGGTGGCGTAAGCGTATCAGGTGATCCTATCCCATTCATTGCAAAAAAAAATGGGTGTACCTATTCGCTCCCCTGAAGCTGCATCAGGTCAGGAGTATATATTGCAATTTGTAATCTCAGAATCTCCATCCCCACAGTTGTTGCCTGTTCCTAGGCCAAGCCTGAGGATGAAAGTACCTGAAAAAAGGAAGTCCTCGATACCTCAGACTCAGTCTCCAGATGTTTCAAATGCTCAGAGTCAGCAATCTTTTGGGTCTTTGTATCAGATATCATTTGCTCATCAGAGTCAATGTTCAGGCCGTTATCAGTTGCGTCAGAACGCCCAACCAAGACCAAGGAAGCCAGCGAGGCATTTCACTCAGTTGTCGATGTCGTACAGTCAGCTGTTGCCGGATTTGATCAGAGGTGGATTGATAGTGCCAAAGAAGATAAATCTAATAATTCCTCCATATCCACCAGGTTTTGATGTCAACGCCCATTGTGACTACCACGTTGGGGCACAGGGGCATTCAACCGGGGATTGTAAGGTGCTTAAAAGCAAGATTCAGACTCTGCTGGACTCCAATAGGTTTTCAATCACACCTCAGGGAATCCAGATCAACAATCTTCCTTCGTCTAGCCATGTGGGTTCAGCGGTTAATATTATGGAAGAATTTACCAATGGCGGAGGTTTGGAAGAGCATCAGATTGACTTAGACGAGCAATTCTGAAGGTGGTTGATTCAGCAGCAAGTCAAGATTTAAAAGCCCGGTTCCCGGAAGCTGGCAATCTTTTTTTATCATGTCATTTCTTTGCATTTGTAGTTTCTTTTCTGTTAAAGTGAAAACTCATTTGTAAAACTTGTTTGTTTTCAATTGATATTGGTAATGAAATGAATATGCATGTTTTGATTAAATCCATTTGTATTCACTTATGTTTTTAATTGATATCAAACGCTTTTTTAAGCGGAATCCGGGGAGAATGACGAAATTGAAAGACGAAAACTTCTGATTGTATGCTTTTGAATAAAACCTGCTGATGATGTACAGGAATTGTTTCAAATCCCTAAACACCGGAGATATAAGGATGATTGTCAACCCCTTTGAGCCTAGTAATAGGAGTTTCTTTCTGAAAAACGAAAAAACCCTCAATCTTAACCCGGGGCAGGGTAGGTGTCAGTTAATTTGACCGAGCGTCCAAATTGGAAAAGGAGTGTTCCCGTTCGAGGACTAATCACACCTCTATAGGTCATGCCTAAAAAACCACAGTGGTTATCCCTCGCCGACCAAGGAGTGAAACAATCACAATCCCTTTAACAATTTAGATAAGCCGGTGTCACACGATTTGTTTAAAAAAAAAGAGAGTGAGGAAAAGAAAAGAATTGAAAGAAGAAGCCTGCTAAGTCAATAAATTGAGAACAAATGGCTTAGGCAAAAATTAGGGCATCCTGCTGGACTTTGAAATCAAAAGAAGCTCAAAAGAGCCAGTCCAGGCAAAAGTTAGGGAAAAAAGGGAAAAAGCGAAAAGGATTACAAAAGAAAAATCCTCGAAAGAACAAGTCGTGTGACTCCAGGCACCAAAGATGAAAAGCGAGTGACTGTCACTCCAAAAACTTGTGGTTTCCTGAACCATCACTCCTGTCACTCAACCTTTGAAAGGTGAGCGCTAGTGTCGAATTAGCTGAACGTAGGATTGGAGAACATCAAGGAGAATGGGTGGGTTAAACAAAACTTTGAGCCTTATATCTTTTCTTTCAAACCGTGAACCTGACCAAGTTACAACCTGCAAAAGTCCTAATTGAAGCATGGTTGTTTCGAAAGCATACTTCGGTAAAGATTGTGTCGAGACTGACTCCTAAAAGGATTCCTCTTATCAGGTTGGTGCTAAGGTTGACATTCTGATAAGTGATTTGTTCGCTTTATGTCACAAATGTTTTTCCAGTGAACATACATGGATTTCCAAAACTGTCATATGCATTGCATTAGTATATCTTTTATGCAGAACAATCTGTTTTACTTGCGAGTAAGCACTTGACATCAGGAGAGTTTCCACAGTGGAAAGTCTGATCTTAATAGAATACAAAATGCATACTCTGTTGAACCGGGGCAAGCTATATCAAATAATCATATCATCGGAGTCAGCCATCTGAAAGTCAGTTAATCCGGGGCAATCAGGTCGAGATTTGATAAGTCTCTCGAAGTGGTTAGGGGTACTGCTCCACCAATCAGCCAGTCATGGGCAAAGTCATTGCAAGGCCAGGGCAGGCCACCCTAAGAGCCCAAGAGCTATTCTTATATAGAAGGCAGTTAATCAGAAGCACCTCTTCAAGGTTCAAAGCGCTGAAGGTGTTCATGTCAACCCATCAAGGTACATAAATTTCAAGTCTTCTCGTGAGGAAGTTTTTGCATAGATCCCGCAGGCTGGGGAAAAATTGAAAATAAAGGAACTGTTCCTCCCCACATTTTTAGGGCTTAGCAAAGTTACTCAAGCAAGTTTAGTTGATCTTTAGGTTCAAGACGAATGTCAGAAAGTCGGACAAAGCATTTCCCAATATCGGTTGTACCTGACCTTCCACAGAAAACCAAAAGCCCAACCATACTTGGCACAATCATTCCCCGTGAATCAGAAGTACTGTCACCAGCGGGGGTGTGTAGTGTATCTCCAACAGAAGAAAGCTTTGACTCCTTACAAAGGCTAATCTCCAATAGAGTGGATTTGTTCGCAGCATGTTCGCAGCAAAGTAGGTTGAAGGATATTCCCTCGGCGGCAGGGTAGATTGCAATCCAGTATTATTCTCCTGCAGAGGCAACATCTTTGACGTCCTTTCCCCAACGGAGTCGACGTTCTGGTGTTTTTCCAGTAATATCGGTATTCAGGATTTTCTTCCTCGAGCAGAGTTCAGTGCTGATTCCCTCGACATAACAATGTTTGAGCAGGACGTGATCCATTCCCTAGTAGAGTGGAGTTCTTAGTAGAAGTCTCTAATATTCCCAAGTAGGGCGATTTGTTACTTGTACGTCCCAAAATGGCGGATTCCCTTCCGAGCAGAGTGGAGCATTTTGTTTCCCCACTGAGTGGAATGTTTGGTGTTTTCCCTCAGCAGGATGGAGTTTTTCTGGAAGGCCATCCAAGGTGTTTTCCCGGCCGAGCCTTTCATTCCCTGGAAGAGTTTATCTTGGGGAGCCTTCAAGGATGTTTCCCTCAGTAGAGTTTATTTCATCCTCGACAGAGTTGGTCGCTTCTCTCCAGCATTTATTTTGCTGGAGTGGTTCCTTAGCATTTGCATTTTTGCATAGCATTCTCTCAAATGCGTAGCATTTCCATTTTATATGGAGCATTACGCCATTTTCAAACATATGCATCTGAAGCATAAGCCAGGTTTGGTGCCAGAGGTTGTTTGATTCAGGAGATTTTTGTGTTATCCCTGATTGGTGTGGATCTTAGGGTTGGTCCTGTTATCGGATTATTCCCAGTTAGTCGTTTGTTTAAACGTCTTCTTTCTTTAGCTAGTCATTGGGTTAAACGTCTTCTTCCTTCAGCTGAGTCGTTTGGTTAAACATCGTCGTTCTCCCCAGGTGAGTCGCTTGTAAGCGCCTTCTTCCCTGGTCGAGCCTGTTGTTCAGATGTCTCTTTTCTCCAACAGAGTTGTTTGGTGAACTGATGTTCCTTGACAAAGTCGTGTGTTTGAACCTCTTTTTCCCTGTCGGGACCTTCATTGCCAAGTGTGAGTCGTTTGGTTCTGTTGCTTGCCTATTATGGGTGCGGTATCCCAACTTTTGGTTGGTAATCACCGGCGCAGTCTGAATTGTGGTGCTTGGTATTCCAACTTTTGGTTGGTAATTCTAGGGTTATTTATCCCAACATTTGGTTGGTAATCTCTGGTTCCCCCTCGCAGAGTCTTTGCTCCAACTTTTGGTTGGTAATCTTTGTTTCATTCCAACTTTTGGTTGGTGACCCATTGGTGTTGGGGTGTTATTCCAACTTTTGGTTGGTGATCCTCGTTTTCTTCGGGAAAGTCAGTTATTCCAATTTTTGGTTGATAACCTTTGTTGTGGTCAGCTCGTTTTTATTTAGCGTGGTCGGCTATTCTAACTCTTGGTTAGTAGCTTCTATTCTAACTCTTGGTTAGTAGCTTTTACCCTAACTCTTGGTTAGTAGCTTTTAATCCTAACTCTTGGTTAGTAGCTCTTGTTCCAACTTTTGGTTGATGAAGATTTTTCCTGGCAATCCTAACTTTTGGTTAGTAGCTTGTGTTCTGACTTTTGGTCGATGAGGACTTTTCCTAGCGATCCTAACTTTTGGTTAGTAGCTTGTATGCAGACTTTTGGTCGATGATAATTTGTTCTGGTGATCCTAACTTTTGGTTAGCAGCCTTGTTTCCCAACTTTTGGTTGGATGTTATCCCTTGCAGTTGTTATCCCAACTTTTGGTTGGTAGTCTTTCGCTTGATTGGATGTTGTTCCAACTTTTGGTTGGTAGTCTTCCTTTCCTGGAGTTGTTATTCCAACTTTTGGTTGGTAGATTTGATTCCAACTTTTGGTTGGTAGTCCTCCTCTATTCCTCAACGGAGTTGTTATCCCAACTTTTGGTTGGTAATTGGTGACTTGACAGGTGTTTGTTTCCAACTTTTGGTTGGCGAAGTTTTATTGATTTTATTCCAACTTTTGGTTGGTAATATTCAGTGTGTAGGAGTTATCCTGACTTTTGGTTGATATTCCTTTGGTATTGTTTTTCGGGCGGATTTGTTGGTAGTGTTGTTTGATTCCAACTTTTGGTTGGTAGCCTTGCTTATTATTCCCAACTTTTGGTTGGTAAGGTTTGGTTGACGTTTTTCAACTTTTGGTTGGTAGTCTTTGATTCCCCAGTAGGGTCGGTAATACCCAGCTTAGTCGTCTGTCTGTTTTCCAACTTTTGGTTGGTAGTCTTTGGTTCCCCAGTGGAGTCTGATCCCAACTTTTGGGTGGTGATATTCGGTTTGGTTGTCTTGTTTACGTTGTTCTGACTCTTGGTTGGTAACCTTTGTTTCCTGGCTGTTGATTCCGACTTTTGGTCAGTATACCTCCCCAGTGAAGTCGCCTCGCCATTTAAACTTCGGTCGGTGTTGTGGTGATTCCAACTCTTGGTTGGTAGTGTTTGGTTTTTTCCCTGGAGAGTAACCTTTATCCTATCTTTTGGATGGTATTGTTCGATTATTATCTTTTGGTGGATGTTTATCCCGTGCAGAGTCGTCTGGTTAGTCTACTCTTTCCCCAGTGAAGTCGTCACAAGGCTGTTTGGTTAATTTTCTCTTTTGTTCCCCAGTAGGGTCATTATCCAAACTCTTGGTTGATATCTTGTGGGAGTCGTTATTCCAAATTTTGGTTGGTATCCTGTGGTAGTATCCCAACTCTTGGTTGGTATCTTTGGTTGTTTCTCAACTCTTGGTTGGTATCCAGAGTTTGTTATCCCAACTCTTGGTTGGTATCTTTGGCTGTTTCCCAACTTTTGGTTGGTATCCAGAGTTTGTTATCCCAACTCTTGGTTGGTATCTTTGGTTGCTTCCCAACTTTTGGTTGGTATATTTGGTTGTTTCCCAACTTTTGGTTGGTATCCAGAGTTTGTTATCCCCACTCTTGGTTGGTATCTTTGGTTGTTTCCCAACTTTTGGTTGGTATCCAGAGTTTGTTATCCCGACTCTTGGTTGGTATCTTTGGTTGTTTCCCAACTTTTGGTTGGTATCCAAAGTTTGTTATCCTAACTCTTGGTTGGTATCTTTGGTTGTTTTCCAACTTTTGGTTGGTATCCATAGTTTGTTATCCCCACTCTTGGTTGGTATCCAGGGTTCGTTATCCCAACTCTTGGTTGGTATTCCTTGGTTCGTTATCCCAACTCTTGGTTGGTATCTTTGGTTGTATCTCAACTCTTGGTTGGTATCCTTTGTTCGTATTCCAACTCTTAGTTAGTATTCGTTTGTTGTATCCTAACTCTTGGTTGGTATCCAGGGTTTTTCATGCCGACTCTTGGTTGGTATCCGTTGATCTTTATCTCAACTTTTGGTTGATACCCTTCTGTTTGTTATTCCAACTCTTGGTTGGTATCCTTTTGGCGTTATCCCCAACTCTTGGTTGGTATCTGGTGGTCGTTATCTCGACTCTTGGCTGGTATCATTTGATTGTTATCCCAACTCTTGGTTAATATCTTTTGTATGAAGTTCTCTTCGTATTGGATTGTTATCCCCAGCGTGTCGTATTCCAACTCTTGGTTGGTATTCGCTGTTTGGCATCCCCGTAGGTTGCAAATTTCTGGGTTCTTTTGTATTCAATCACCTTATACCTTGAATGTTTGAAAGCAGATGCTTTTCCTCCCTTCAGGTCCAAGTTGTTTGAATAGGGGCATTTGTAGCACCCCGAAATTTGCCTTTCTGTTTTAGCAGCATCTGGCTTTTGTTTCTTTGCATTTTCGTATTTCTGCATTTGCATAGCATTCATTCTTGAGACACGAGATCAAGGTTTTCCTGTGGTCCAGTTTTCATTTTTGGTGCAAGAGACGGAACAACGAGCATCAGAGTCCCTGGCCTTTATTTTGCCTAACGGTCGAGCGACCAGTTTTATTTTATTTTGTAGGACATTTTTCGGCTCAGAAAGCAGCGTTCAGGCTATATCAAGCATTCTCACAATGATAATATTCAAGAGCAAGATTCAAAAGCTTAACAGAGCTCAAAACGGCAAGAAACAGGCAGATTTCCCTCCAAAAGGCGCCAAATTCAAAACTTTGAAGGTGTTAATCGGTTAACACATTTGGTTAATCGATTAACCAAGTCAAAATTAGGGCAGATTGGGATTTTTAAAGGCGTTAATCGATTAACACATATGGTTAATCGATTAACCAGTGCAATTTTTGCCTTTGTACGTGGACTGTGAAGAAAAACCACTTTGGGATCCAATTTTGATCACTTGGAAGTTCAATTTTACACTTAGGAAGGATCTAGAACCATTTCAAATTTTGGTTAATCTCATTTTCCCTCCAAAATCTCATTCCTCATTCCAAACCAAATTTCACAAACCACCTTCCAAACCTTACATTTGGATCCAAGCCTAAGGGGTATTTAAGTGGTTTACTCCAAACCTCACACATTTAACTCTCATAATTTCAATTTCATTTTCAGAATTGATCTCATTCTCTCTCAATTCTCTCTCAATTTCTCCATTCCCAAACCTTCACCAAAGCTCTTCATCCATTGAATTCTTTGATTCTCTATTGGAATCAATGAATTCTTGAGCTTAAACCTTCATCCATCATCTTCATTGGATCAATTTCCTCATTCAATTTTCGTGCAAATTTGGATCTGAATTTTGAAGTGGTTTTGGAAGAGCTTATTTGGATAATTCTTGCTTGATTTTGGTCGATCTTCATTCTTACTACAAGAATTCAATTGGATCTTGAATTTTTCCGGATTTCTCGCTTGGATCTATTCAATTGGAGTTGAATCAACAATTACCGAAGCAAATCTCCGCTTTGTAGGTTGGAATCCTAGATCTATTGTTGTTTCAAACTTATTTTGCATGATCATGTGGATTTTCATCTTTGATTGACTTTTGGTTTATTTGATCCATTTGATTTGTGATCTTGTTGTTTAAATGTGTTTAAATGACCATTAGATCACTGGTTTATGGTTTAATTTCATGCGTAATTGATTATATGATCATTAGAATGATTGCACATTGGATAATTTGTTGAAAAGTGTTTCTGAACTACTGTTTTTTGCTGTTTTTCGCCTCTGGAACAGTCTTAATCGGTTAACCAATTGGTTAATCGATTAACCAAATCAAATATTCAAATTTTCAAGCATTTTTCAATGGTTAATCGATTAACCCCTGGTGTTAATCGATTAACAGTGTGCCAGCAGGCCTGTTTTGCTGTTTTTCAAGGTCGTTTTGGTATCGTTTCACTTCGAATCTTCATGGATCAGTATGATGTATTAGGAGTGAAATGATTTGGATATATGCCATTGTTCTTGATTGTTTAATCATGATTTATTCGACACGCGCGTTCGATTTCCACTTGGATGCCTTCTTTCGTAGTTTTTCGTTCAAGGTGATGTTCATCTTTGGTGCTTGCATATTCATGTTTGCTTGCCTTCTTGCATTTTCATTTCCTCTTGTGTTTTGCATCTTTATTTCTTGCATTAATAAAGGTTGAGATGTGCTTATGGTGGTGTTAACCCACACTTTGTTCCTCCCTTTTCTTGTGTATTGCATCCCTATTTTCACTCTCATTTGTGTTTGATCTTTCTTCTTCCTTTGTCTTTCTTTGCCATGTTCCCCTATGATCTAACCTCCCTTGTTTAAGGTTGGTTATGATAGACATTAGGACTCAAACCATGCATGCTAACATTAGGGTAGATGTTTCCCCTTTCTATCATAACCTTAGGTCCATTTTGCATGACAACGTTAGGGCCGAGTTTCCCTTAGACCTTCTGTGCGTCTCTCTTCTCATCGCAAAACACACGCTAATTCATCTAATAAATACGATGAATGTTGTGCCCTACGAGCCTTAAGCACATGGGGAATGATGAGTTAGGGGTATCCTCTCGCTTGTCTAGAGTGTTTAGTGTACGTCCCGTTTGGGGGAGATATGCGACGCATTCGTTCCTATGTCATAGTCTTTAGTGCAACGTGAATCACAAACCGAATTAATTCACTTCACTAAAAAACACAAAACAAAACGTCAAACTTTTTCCTTCGGGATTAATTGGGAAAACATTTTTCATAAAAAAGAGTGTTGTTAAGCTTTGGTTCTACCGCAAACAGGCATCGCCCTAACTGCTAGAATGAAGGTTTAACCCTACTCGATTAAAACACTTAATCAACCTGTGGTTTCGTGCCATCACGAACTACGTTTGCTATGATTTCTCATGCCAGATGAGAATACGTAGGCACAAGATGCGATGTCTTGGCGAGCAAACTTCCCCCCTTTCACCCGTAGTTAGTCGAACTACGTTGACTCTGACTTTCCCATTGCACGAGGGAATACGTAGGCACATAGCGGCGATGCTCTGCCGAGTCTCTTTTCTTTTCTTTTTGTCCTGTGAGCCTGTAGCGTAGATAGATTAAACACACCCTTAGATAGACAACAAGCATGGATCTCGTTGAGTACGACGGACATGAGCGGTGCTAATACCTTCCCCTTGCGTAACCGACTCCTGAACCCAGGACTTGGTTGCGATGACCTTGTCTTTTCCTTTTTTGTTAGGTTTTTCCGATCATTTCCTTTCCCTCTTGTTGGGATAAATAACGAAAGGTGGCGACTCTTCTGTTTTCTGCCGAGTGTTTTTCGCAGTTACGACATGGCCGATACACACGACCGTTGCGGGTCATCTTGCTTTCGTCGGCAATGTTAGTTACATCTTCCTGATTCCTTCTGGCATTTATGTCGTACCATGAGTAGTCACATCTCCAAGTTACAGCTCTTGGTTGAGGACCCGGTCCCCTCCTCGGATCGTACCCAGGTTTAGACTAGTCTATAGTTGGTGTGGGATTGTTGTGAAAAATAGGTATGGCCGTAACGGGAGGAGCAGACTTTTTATTCCCGGTATTGAACACTGGCTTTTTCTCAGATTTCCTTGGCAGGTTGAAGATTGGCTCAATTACTGACACATCCTCTTTCTTTTTCTTTCCATATATTTGTAGTATACCTTCATCAATCATTAATTGGATATCTCACTGCACAAGGTTACAACCCTACGACTCATGACGACAATTATGGCAACCTTTGTGGGGACCCTTGACTAGACTCGCTATCACTAGCTTTTTGTATAATTCAACCAATGGAGTCTTGATTTCAGATACTTCAGAAATTATCCTCATGTCGGAACCTTCTTCCACAACATTGGCGCCACCGTGATTCAGTAGGAGGCGGTTCTCTATGTTCGGATGATTATCCTCAAAGGACAGGATTCTCTTTTTAATTAGTTCTCGCACAATATTCTGAAGTGCTTTGCAGCTTTCGATATCATGCCTGGTGGAATTCTTGTGAAACGCCCAGTGTGCGTTTGGATTGTAGTAGTATGGTAGCGGCTTGTTATACTAGATGAGGGTAAAACTCCGTGTAGCTCATAAGGATAGGCCGAATTTTCAGCCTCCTGTTTCGGAAAGCGGCCCTCGGAGCCGATGCTCCCTGCTGTAGGCGTACCTGCTGATTGTTGTTCAGTCGATAAGCATTGGGCGTCTGCTACTGAGGATTCTGTGAATTCGGCCGTGGTTGGAAAATCGGTGAGACCGCAGCCACATACTGTTGTTGATGATAATTTTGTTGAGGTCACAGACGAGACGACCGTTGATTCTGCGGATGGCTCCTTCTATTCTGAATTCATTTGTCGTACATTATGGCGCTCGTTTCCCCTTCCTTTTTTATTGTGGGGATGACCTGGAGATTTTTTCATCATGCTAGTGCTAGCTGCACTTGCCACCTTGGCACTTTTCAATTCGGCTTCTACGTTTATGTCGACAGCCACAATACCAGAGAAATTTGCTGTGACACTGCTGATCATTCTCTCATAAAATTCTAGCCTGACAGTGTCCATAAACCAGTCAGCAAGCTCCTTTTTAGTCAGGGGAGGCTCTACCTGGGCAGCCGTCTCGCGCCACCTTTGCGCATATTCTTTGAAGGTTTTAGCGTTTTTCTGGGTCATACTCAGCAGTTGACGTCGGTCTGGCGCTAGGTCCGTATTATATTTGTATTGTTGAATAAATGCATCAGACAAGTCTTAAAAATAGTGGATCTTAGATTGATCCAGGCTTAGATACCATTTAGCGGAGGCACCTTTCAGACTATCTTGGAAGCAGTGAATCAACAGTTTATCATTCTCGATGTGCAGAGCCATTCAGAGGAAATACATTATTAAGTGGACTTTCAGGCAGGTAGCCCTTTCATATTTCTCAAATACAGGCATTACGAACTTTGGTGGAAATACCAAGCCTGAAACTAAGCACATGTCTTTGGCGTTAGAACCGAAGACATTATTACCCTCTATGACCCTCATCCTCCTGGCCATTATATCCATCTCGACTCGCAACTTCTCGTGTTTTTAATCTTCAACTTCGGACCCGTTTGGTATGTCAAATATTGGCTGGTGGTGGTTGAAGATCGGTCGAGCCTGGGTTTAAGTGCCGGCTTGCGTGTATATTGGATTCTGAAAATCCGTCATCAGGGGAACACTCTGCGGGTTCAAATATGGCTGATGGTTGAACGGTTGTTATTGTGCATCGCTGAATTGAGGTATGGAATCCCTGGTGATGCTGAAGGGATGATCTGTCGCTGAAGTTACAGGTGGTGAAGGAACTACTGTCGTCACATTAATTTCAGACAATACAGTGGCTTGTGTGTCCATCTTCGCTCTAATCACCTGAAGAACTTCCAATATTTGGCTGACGTCGCTGCATAGTCCTTCAACATCGTTGTCAATCTGATCAAACCTCTGGTCTTGTTCGGCCATCTTCTTTTGAGCGAGGGCTTTCGTGTTATACCGATGGGAGTTCAGTGTGATTCTGATAGCAATAAGATACAAAATAAGCCGGAGGACCAATGAAATGCAAGATGGTATGCAGGATGCATATGCATATGCAAGCCACACATTCAAGGAATAAATAAGTTTTGTTTACGAACGAAGTTAAATTAACATGTAACGACGTGTTGCTCATCATTTACAAATGAAAGCGGAAACAAATTTCATTGATAGCAAAAGGTTTTACAACATTGAGTTTTCATTAACAAATGAAACTCCTTTTTTTAAAAGAAAGATTACATTCCCATAAGCTTGGGATACAACACAAGGAAATTAAAGTAAAAGATCTTCTAACAAGACGACCCTTCTTCATCCTGCAACATAGCTCTGCTCTGACTTTGATGGAGTAGGCCCCAAAGCTCTTCATTTTCTCTTCTAGATTTGGCTAGAGCGAACCTCAACTCCTTTCTATTCAAGAGTTCATCCGGCTCCAGAGAGATGTCATACGACTGAGTATAGAACATCCTTAATGTTATTTCCTTTGACCAAAGTAAATATGCATTCAAAACTAAACAACTAGGATTCTCCACAGCTGTCATTCCTTAAAGATTGGGGCTACACCAGGTGAAAATGACTCGCGCTTCAAAGTCTGGGTTGTCATTTCTTTCACAAAAGTAATCTTTTAGCAACTCTGGATCTGGTTCTCCCTCGGTGGGGTATCCTAGCTAACGATGAGCTAGGATGGGCCTGCAGCTGATATACTCTTGAGTGACAATCAAAGGTATATTGGGGAACTCCTCACAACTATGTATCATTACAATTCCTCCGAGATCTGGGTCGTATCAACTGACGTCGTAATGAGAGAATGAGGATAATTTTTCAACACATGCGCCACTGTTTTGTAGGTTCCATAGCGGGAATGTCCTAGGCAGATGTGAAATAAACCATTTGCTCAGGAGGATTGTGCAGCAAGATAACTGTCCAAGGTCGTATGTTTTCCACCGATGGATGGCGTAATAAGTGTCAGCCAAAAGGGTGGGAACTGGGTTCCTGGCGATGAATAGATTGATGGCTTCTAGATGGATGAAATCAGGGCTGCTAGGAAACATATACAAACCATAAATTAAGAAGGCTAATATGGCTTCAAAAATTCCCAACTCCCTACAGTTGTAATAGAATTCAGCTTTCTCTATGAAAGGTCTGGCTTTCGTTCCAGGGATTCCATCTCTATCACTCAACTGAGTAGGAAGATCAGTAGGCTCTAAGTGAAGAGCTTTAGCGATATCTATTCTTTTTGGTCTTCTCTCCATTCCAAAGTTAGCCGTGAAGGTCATCCGGATTTTTAGGTACCCGGAATATTCTTCCAGAGTTGGTAGTAGTTAGAAGTATAGAAATGTAAAGCAGTGGTAAATGGGGTCGTAGAACTGTACGAGCGCTTGCAACATTTCCTCATTTACTTGGGTATCAAGTAAATATAACAAATCTCCATATTTGGCTATGAAAGCTGCAGGATTCCTCACCAGGTTCCTTAAGATCCTTATGTTACTTAACCTTAGTCTTAATGCAATCATGTTTCCTTGAGTCACTACTATGTCTGCAAAAAAAAAAACAAGATTTAATTCCTTAAGTGGTTAGTGAAAATGCAAAATGCAATGCAAGGATGCAACTGGTTTTACAAAACTGGGTAGATAGTTAAAGCAAAAACCCTTATTTCATTTATGTTGGGAAAAGTTACAACTTTTGAAATATAACCCAAGAAATGTGAGGCTACACCGGAGGAGAACACTTAGGTCCTATGGTTTAGGAAATCTGACAAGAATCCTATTCGCGTGTCCTTTTCAATCTTTTCAACATAGTATTCTCCATCACCAATTTGTCCACTATTCCCTTCCATGCACCAGAAGTTGGTGGGATGCTTGAATACTCATGAGTGCTCTGTGTAGGTTTGGAACTAGAGAAAAATAAATTCTCTTTTTTCGCATCTCCGTCAGTTAGGCATCTTTCGATCCACCCAATCAATTCATCTTTGTCTTGCACTTCTCTCTGCAGTTCTGTCATCTCAGCATGCAGAGCATGATACTTGTCTTCCCATGTATCCTTCTCAAGCTTTGTTCTTTCGATAACCTCTTGGTATTCATTATTAGGAAGGGTAGAAGATGACACGATAACGATCTGCGTATCTTTCTCAGGAAGGTAAGGCATCTTGAGATCACGAGCTCTAGATTGGACCCACCGAGTGAAAGGCTCAAAAGCTACACAATTCCTCTTCCCCAAGTCATCCTTAGTTTTTCTTCTGATATTCTTCCAAGCATCAACTGAACTATTTCTTAAGCTTTCCTCTTCTTTAGCATTGAGGTAGAAGAAACCGGACAATAGGATGTTGTTGGGCTTGTCCTTCATCGGGAACCCAAACTGTCGTCTGGCCAAAACAGGATTATAGTTGATTCCTCCTTGTGTCCCTAAGAGTGGTACATTTGGGAAAGAACCACAACTGTCAATGTATACTCCTCGGTCATATGCGGGGGTCGTACCAATGGATGTCTGCTTGAGTTAGAGACATGATTAACTAAGACCACCTCCAACCATTAGGATTTTCTCTGAAGGCATCTGTTCTTGGTAGATGATTGACAAACCATCTTCATAGCAAAGGAGCACAACAATTGATAGTTCCTTTACCTTGAAGAGTTCTGCGATGAATGGAATGATAGGTGTCACCTAACAAAGTGGGCATCGGGTTACCATTCAAGAGTATTGCGATGGCAGTTGAATTGGAGAATTCTTCTACCTTTGGGAATAATACCAAAGCATAGATTAGGAGGTCTAGGACTGCTTCAAATGCATCCATACTTCCTTCCTCGACAAGGTAAGTAACCTTCTTCAACAAGTAAGCAGAGTGAAAACCCTTGGCCCTATTTTTTGAAGTATGGTTGGCTTTGATCTCGGACACTTCTAGGTGAAGTGCGTCAGCAATTTCCTTTGGCGAGGGTAGCTTTTCCAGACCACTAAAGAGCTTTTTATCTTTCACGGGAATTCCGACGAAGTAGGAATACTCTTCTAGTGTTGGCATCAACTGATAATCCAGGAAGGTAAAATAGTGATACAATGGATCGTAGAACTAAACTAAGGTGTTGAAAACCCCTTCTTCCATCCTATTCTTCGCAATGCTCAAAAGATTCCCATATGTCTTCCCAAAGTCTTTGTAAACCAAAGTTCCTAACTTTCTCAACTCCAATGTATCATATTTCTTGAAGTTATATTTCTTAGTGTTTCTTTTCCCAAAATCCATGATAACTAGGGTTTCGGAAAAGAAGAGGACTGAGTTTCACAAAACTAGTGCAACCAGATAAAATGCTATGATGATTATGATGATATGATTCACACACAGACAAGTATTCACAAATATAATGCACATGCACACACAAGGTTTCCTTAGGTTCAGGGTCAAAGCATGAAGTCAAAAGGTCTACCCATTCCATAGGATTTGCACTATAGGTTGTTTTTGTACCTGTAGATCGGGTTCTAACAAGAGTTCCCAGAGTCATAGGTGAATCCCTCGGATATTATTAACCAACATGACTACTCACATGGGTTAACAATATTCTCGGGATAGACTCGTCTGAGTGTAGCATCGCGTAACTACCAATTCAGGACTACTCCCTGATAGTTTTTGCATTACGTCCTAAAAAGGCCAAGCGGGGTAAGTGGGTGACTAAAGGTTCTCAGTTTCACGGACTCTCAGGTTGAAATAATTAATGAAGTGCACGACTACTCATACATCATCAATCATCTCAAGGAGGTCTCAACTAAGCGTGATTACATCATATGTTAAATTTGTTGGGACTAATCCCAACAACCAACTATTGATCATATCACATCCTATCTCATGTGCACTCAAGTTTGGGTTAGGACTTATCTCACCACTCATGATACCTGATGTCCATAACATACAATACAAATATATTCACAAATATACATGTAAGCAAGTATTCATACAATCATACAAAATAGGCTAAACCCTCAAGTTAAGCAGTATGTTGATCGCGACTTTGCGTATTAGTCGGATTACTACTGCAAGTATACAGTTTATTGTGTAGTTTTAAAAGATTGTCGAACCCACAAGGACTAATAATCAACCTAGAGTGATTAATTGTTGTGGTGCAAAGCTAAGGCTTGGTTTGCGGTAAAAGGACTTAACTATAACGGGATTTGAAAAAGATAAAGAAACGGGTCCGAAGAATAATCCACGTGCTTCTAAGGGACTCCGTAGATCCCGAGTGTTAACAAAGGTCTCAAATTTATTCTGTCGGAAAAGCTGGTTTAAAGATTCGATCTCACACTCTCGCGCTATTGGCCCAACCACCCCTGATGACCCCAAGATTTTGCTCTCGCTCGCTCGGTAGTTAAAAGGCACGCTTTAAAAACTAACAAAGCCTAACTGAGACCTAAAGCGCTCTCACTATATTCAGACTCAGTGCTCGGTGTCTACTATCTGGCGATCACCTTAAACTCTCGCTCTATCGGATACGCCCTGGTGTGTTTCTCACTCTCGTGACAAAACACTGTTAACCAGCCTCTCGCTCTCGCGACAAGATTGACTAAATTCAGAATAGACCCCAGAACCTAAATTTAGAACGACTAAGTTAAACACCGATGGTTCCTACAGAGTCCCGTCAGGTGACGGTACTCAGACTACAGACTTCGACGAAACTACTCAGACATGTTCATCTCTAAATCTAAGGTATTTATCATGTTGTAAATTAAAACATACCTAATCGCAAGTAGTATAAATTGAAATAGAAATAACTTCAATAGATTACAGTATCGATCCAAGCGTACAAGCAGCAATTACACAAAATATTCTACTTTTGATGTTCTGGGTTTCCTGAGGCCTTGAAACTTCTTGGGTATACTTCATTGGGTAATATTAGCCTTATGGACCATAGTTCCCTCATTGTAAAACCTTCTAGATAAAAATTCAAACTACACTTGACTTTTCCTACAAGAAACCCTAATTAGGGTTCTTGCACTGCACTGCTTCCATTCTCTTCGTGACAACCTCAAATTGGACTCATTATTGATCTCATGTGATATCCTTAATTATATAGAGGCTTATTATATGGAGGATCAATCCAAAACCTTGACTAATTGTATCTCTAGAAACACTGATTTTGATTGTATAGAACCCTGATTCATCTGTATCTTGACAAAGAGAAACTTGAAATAGGTTAAGGTTAAATAAACAATGTTGATTCTCCTATAATGATTATGAGATCTAGGGGTAAAAATTTGGGGTATGACAATGGCCAATGGGAAGGAACAGATGAGAACCTTGGTTCAGCTGTTAATAACACGGGTTGATGGTAATGGTATTCTACATGGAGGGACTGCTGCTATTCCTCCTCCAGTTGATGGCAATATTCCTCAAGGCAACGAGATTTCGATAATTGTTAACCCTTCAGGCGGAGGTCATCAGGGTGGAGTCATGTAGAGGGTGTTGGAGCTAGAGTATGCACTGTTCAAGGGGTTGTTGGTTCCCAATGGGAAGAAGACAATTAAGATGATGTACTTTCGATGAGAGATTTGGATGTGGGTCTCCCCACAAAAGCTGATAGGAGATTCTAATTGATTGAAGAAAAAATGAAAGCCTTCTAGAACCAAAACTCTTTGGGACTCGACATATCAGATCTAGGACTTGTACCAGGGGTCAGAATTCCCCCAAAATTCAAGGTACCAGATTTCGATAAGTACAAAGGGACGACTTGTCCTAGAGTACACCTCCGAGCTTATTTTAGAAAGATGTCTTCCTATTTAGACGACGAGAAGTTATTAATGCACTTTTTTAAAGACAGTTTGTCAGGTCCTTCTCTTGAATGGTATATGAGTCTAGAAAGGACGCACATAAGAAGTTGGAGAGAATTGGAGAAGCTTTTGCTCGTCACTATCAATATAATAGTGACTTGGCACCAAATAGAATGCAATTGTAAAATCTGTCGCAGAGAAGTAACAAAGGGTTCAAAGAGTACGCCCAGAGGTGGCGAGAATTAGAAGATAGAGTGCATCCTCTGATGATGGAGCGAGAGTTGATATGTTCATGGCTACGTTGACAGGGATATACTATGAAAAGTTAATTGGATGTATGTCTGGGAGTTTCTTAGATTTGGTTATGGCAGGGGAGAGAGTAGAAAACAATATCAAGACAAGAAAGATACAGAGTGGAACAGGATCTTCATCAGAAGGGATGAAAAATCTGTACAATGGAAACCCAAAGAAGAGAGAGGGGGATGCAAATACAATATCATCCTACAGAGGTGAAGGCCGGGCACAACCTCATCAGCACCAATAAGTTGTTAGTATAGCCATCCCAGCTGTACCATATCAACAAGTTAATACGCCTCGCTGTTACCAGGAGAAGGGAAGAATGGCTAACAGGAAGTTTGAGACACCACCAATGCCTTATTCTCAGCTTTTGCAGCACTTACTATAGTTATAACTCATCCAGAAGAGAACCTTGGCGCCACTCACCGGTGCGCCTCCTCCGGGTTATGATGTAAATGCTAGATACGAGTTCCACTACGGAGCTCCAAGCCACAATATTGACAATTGTAAAGCATTTAAGCATAAGGTTAAGGATTTAATTGACTCGAAATAAATCAATTTCACTAATGAAGGCCCAAATATGAATAAGAACCCAATGTCGAACCATGGGGTCGCCAGGGCTAATACTATTATTGAAGAAGAAAGGTTGAACTTGGTAACTGATGTTGAAGAGTTGAAGACCCCTTTGAGCTTTGTGAAAGATAAGATTTTAAAGGGAGGTGTATATCAAAGGTGCTCAAAAGATTGTTTAGAATGTGTTACAAAGCCAGAGGGTTGCAGTTCCTTGAAAAATCGTATCTAGAGTTTGATTAATGAAGGTAGTCTATAGTTCGATAGGGTTGTAGAAGAAGAGGGGATTGGTGAGATCAATAATGAAAGGGATGAAGTTGCAACAATTTCAATTCCTTACCGGACGATTAATATCTTAGTGCCACCAAGGCCAGCTCCAGTCGTTATTACCACTCCAAGACCTGTACCATACAAAAGCACCAAGGTCATTCCCTGGAAATATGGGGAAGAGATGTTTTGCAATGGACAGAAACAGGAGTTGACAGGGTCATCATATGGAGGTACTTCAGTTGAAAACATCGTTGGAACAAGAGGAATTACTAGGAGCAGGAGGATTTTCTCTCCACCTGGACCTAGTACTAATAAAGATGATAAGGGGAAAGGAAAGGTCGTGGTAGAAGAAGATGTTCAGCAACAAGTTGATAAAGATTATTTTGTAAAGGATAATAAAGAGTTCATGAGGCTTATCCGCAAAAGCGATTACAAAATTATAGATCATTTGCACCAGACGCCATCAAATATTTCTATTCTATCGCTATTATTGTGCTCTGAGGCACACTGAAATACACTGTTGAAAATTCTAAATTTAACATTTGTGCCGCAAGAGATTTCGGTGAACCAGCTAGGAGGAGTGGTAGCTCATGTGAATGCTGGTAATGGTTTGAGTTTTACAAATTTGGATTTGACCCCTACCCAGAGAAATCATAATCACGCCTTACACATATCTATGGAGTGCAGAGGGTCCATTTGGTCTCATGTCCTGGTCGATACAGGATCCCTCAATGTACTTCCAATGAAAGCATTGATGAAACTGGACACTCAAGGGATGATATGCACACCAAGTGACTTAGTGATGAGAGCATTTGATGGCTCTAAAAGATCAGTATTTGGGGAGATCACTATGCCTATACAGGCTGGGCCAGAAATTTTTGACGCATCGTTTTATATTATGGATATCCAGCCAGCATACAATTGTATGCTTGGCCGACCTTGGATACACGTTGCAGGAGCAGTTACTTCAACGTTGCATCAGAAATTGAAGTATATGATGGAAGGGAAAGTGGTTACTGTATGTGGAGAGGAAGACATCATGGTGAGTCAGCTATCATCCTTTAAGTATGTGGAAGTAGATGGTGAAATCCATGAGACACTCTGTTAAGATTTCGAAACTATGCAAATTCAAGAGAAGCCTCCTGTAGAAGCTAAGGGCCCAGAGGTCTCGATGTCGTCATTTAAAGAAGTTCGTGCTATAGTGGAATCTAGGTCTTCCCAGAAGTGGGGCCAGGTGCTTGATGTTCCTGCTAAGCATGACAAGTTCGATTTGGGATATAGTCCCTCTTTGCCTTTACAAGACCCTCCGAGGTACAAATGACCTGTTTGGTTTACTAGCGGTAGGGTTATATTCGACAGGATAAATATTGTTGGTGATGACGAAGGAGATAGTGACTATGATATGGATGCCTGGATTCGCCTGTGTATCCCTGGACAGAAGCTATGCAAATGGACTATGGAGGAAATCATTCGCGTCATCAGAAGAGTAATTCCTGCTTTTGTTTTTTTTTATGACTGGTCCTATTCTCTTCCCAAGGTGTAGTGACTTATTTTGTAGGGCCCAATTTTAACATTCTAGCATTATCATGAATAAATGACGTCCCTTTTTGCATTCAAATGTTATGATCCTTTTTTTTTCCTTCTTACTTTTACATTAAAATAAAAATGGCAATGTGTTTTGTGTTTCTTTGCATACCATAATCAACATAAAACATCAATCATGCAGGTTGCCCATTATCCTGATTCGGCTATGGCTCGGTATGATTTCAATAATCCCATTTATCAAGCTGAAGAAGAGGCTGATGAAGATTATGACCTACCTGAGGAACTGGCCAGGCTTCTGAAGCAAGAGGAAAGGGTTATTCTGCCTCATCAAGAGGAGATTGAAGTCATTAATATGGGTACCGAAGATGAGAAAAAGGAAGTCAGAATAGGGACCGTATTGGAAGGTGATGTCAAGAGAAGACTGGTTGAGATACTTCGTGTGTATAAAGATGTCTTCGCTTGGTCTTATCAAGATATGCCTGGGTTAGATACTGACATAGTGGTGCATAGTCTACCTCTTCGAGAAGAATGTCCACCCGTGAAGCAGAAGCTGAGAAGGACAATACCTGATATGGACGTTAAGATCAAAGAGGAAGTCTAAAAGCAGTTGGGTGCTGATTTTCTTGCTGTTACCAATTACCCTCTGTGGGTCGCTAATATTGTTCTTGTACCTAAGAAGGATGAAAAGGTTAAGATGTGCGTCGACTATCGAGATTTGAATAGAGAGAGCCCTAAAGACGATTTTCCGCTCCCCCATATTGATGTGTTGGTTGATAACACCGCTCAATATTCCGTGTTTTCCTTCATGGATGGCTTCTCTGGGTATAACCAAATCAAAATGGCCCTAGAGGACATGGAGAAAACCATGTTTATCACACCGTGGGGGACCTTTTGCTACAAAGTTATTCCTTTTGAATTGAAAAGTGCAGGGCCAACTTATCAGCGGGCAATGATGACTCTCTTTCATGATATGATTCATCATGAGATTGAAGTATATGTGTATGATATGATTGCAAAGTCACAGACGGAGGAAGACCATATGGTAAATCTTCTAAAATTAATTGAAAGGTTAAGGAATTTCAAGCTGAGGTTGAATCCTAATAAATGCACCTTCGGGGTGAGATCAGGGAACCTGCTGGGTTTCATTGTCAGTGAAAGAGGAATTGAGGTGGATCCTGCAAAGATAAAAGCAATTTAAGAGATGCATGAACCAAGAATAGAGAAGGAGGTTCATGGTTTCCTTGGAAGATTGAACTACATTGCAAGATTTATTTCCCACCTTGTTGCACCCTAAAATTTCCTCAACCTATTTCACCTGGTTTATGTTTTAATTGCATTATCATTTGCATAGTCACATCATGTACATGGTCCAATCATTTCCATATCATAACATAGCAAGTCATCTAACAGGGGGTCAAGTGCCATCCTTATCTAAAGAAGCACATCAAGGGGCCTTATTCAAGCGGAAGAACATCCAAGTCATCAAGGAATGGGTTGAAGCTTTGAGGAGATTTGAGTGTCGACAGGTGGATTTCTCTCCTAACTTGAGGTGTATTGAAGATAATAAACATGGAATTATGAATTTGAGGTTTTTATGGATCCCATGGGAGGCCTAGAGAGCCCTATTGAAGCTTAGACAAGTCATGGCATCAAGTTCAAGAACCACAGGTGAGGTGTGTACAAGTAGGGTTTCATCTGGGTAACCCTATGTCAAGAAGAGTAAAGAAAGGGCATCAAGACCTAGCTCTAGGTCATGGAAGTCATGGGTTGAGATGCTAAATCATGTGTATGGATGAGTCAAGATCAAGTTCAAGAGAATCAAGAGTGGTTAGAGGTGTTTGATACAGGGTTCCTAGGGTAAAATCCCCTGTATAGCACTAGAACTCCAAGCCACATAAGTCAAAATAAAAGTTTCAAATGGATTCTTGGCCAACATGAAACTTGTATAGCTTCTCAATAGCTTTAATTTGAGTACTAGAAGTCTTCAAGGAGATTTGTGGAACTCAATTTATGGTTCTTGCAAGTTATGGGTCACCAGAGGACATTGAAATTTATCTGTGAAAGTCACTTGACTTCCAAGCAACTTTTGCCCATAAAGGAGTTTTCAAATGGATTCTTGGAAAACATAAGAATTGTAGGGCTTGATCTTATCTTTAATTTGAGTACTATAAGTCCTCAAGAAGATTTGTGGAACTCAAGTTATGATCTTGGAAATCCAGGGGTATTTTGGGAAAGTTGAATTATAGGTCATTTTTCAACATAGGTCAAAATATCTATCTTCCACTCCTCAAATGAAGAAATGTTCAATGTGAGATGTGTTTAGAATGATTTTTCTAGGCCAGGTAAGAAGTCATGAGAGCTTGGAATGGCTTGTATCACAAAATTGCAAAAATGGCCTAAAAAAGGAAGAATTAAAGTCATTTAAAAAGTCAAATTTGTGATTTTTTGTTTTAAGGCCAAAATGGGGCATATGACATATCAATTTGATCAAAATTGAGGTTTTAAAGACAATGGCAATGTTAATTTTCCAATTTGGGGTCATTTGAACACATTTGTATTTGGTAGCTTCACATATAAGTTACACTTGTCAAACCATTCATGGAATCAAAACCAAGGCTCTAACTCATCCAAACACATTCAATATATCATTTGGGGACAAATTGAATCAGATTTGAAGTGATGAACAAGCTGAAGCATGACTGTCACATACAAGCATGAGATGAAATTTTCACAAGCATGAGAAATTGAATTTATCATATGGATCATTCCAGAACTTTCTGGATCATTTCTACATGTTCTATATAATGCTTATGACTAGTTCAAAGCTTGGGTTGGTGAAGATTGAGAGAGAATTGAGAGATAGAACTTTGAGTTTTCATTTTGCAAATCCAAATCGGTTACACGAATTTGAGCCATTTCAATCCAAACTTTTGCACTCAGCGTCTTCATCTTGAGTTGTTGATTGAATTCAGAGAGATTTCTGGTCAAGATTGTTGAAGAATCAAGAGATAGCATCGTGAGTTTGAAGCTTGCAACTCAAAATCGAATTTGGTAATTCAAGAGGATTCAACACAAATTGATGCATACAGAAGCTTGATAATCATTCATTGATCATATCTGGAGGATCTTGAAGCATAATTCGAAGCTTTCCTTGTTCTGTTCATCCAAAATTCACAGGTATGTAAATCTCATCGTGCAGCTTAATATAGGTATAATTGCTAGGTTTTAGGTGGTTAGATTCATTATAGATCATGGATAGGTCGTTTCTGGTAAAGAATTTCACGATTTAGAGACAAAATTAGGTTGAGCCAATTTTTTGTTGATGGATATAGCTGGCGTTTCTTGATGATTTAAGCTTAGTGGAATGGCGGAAATTACTCAGTGTTAGGTGGTGATGATGTTAGGCACTTCAATTTTAGGATTGGTGATGTTTGATTTTTGAGCATCCTCTGAGAAATTCTTCGTGATTTAAGATAGAAGGTGATTCAGTGAGAATGAATAGCATGGTTGGATTCCTGGTGAAAAATCGAATTGATTGATGTATTCAGGTTTGATTTTGGGTGAGGATTAAAGGAAGTGGTGATTGGGGACGACGGTGGTGCCACCTCCGGCCACTGTCTGTTGATGTTTCCCTCCAAGCATTTCAAATGGAGAAGAAGGTCCCATAGCCATTAGATCATTGTTGGACTTTGACTGAGGGTGGGATCCAATGGCCACGAGTGCGTTTGAGTTTGTAAAGGAGTCTGAAAACCCCTGATGCGCTGCGTTTCATTAACATTGCTGGGTGGGCCTAAGTTGAAACTTGCTATTAGCACCCTCATTTGGAAGCCCAATGGAATTAACACATGGATGGATTGCTATTTACCACGAGCTTTTCTCTATTTTCTTTGATTTTCCATATTGTTTTCTGAATTGTTTTTGGGCTTAGCACGCGCATGATATCCACACCCCCCTCCTGAGCCCAACTTCATTTTGAACTGCATAATATTGCTATTCATCACACTCTTTTATCATTTTTCCATCTATTTTCTTTTTATTTCATGGTTTTAGCATAGTTGGTAAATAGTTCATATTAAATTGAAAAATAATCATTTTAGGATGGGATTTTTTTCCCTAGTTCCCTTAGGACCTATAGAAAATTATGAAACTAAAAAATATTAATTTCATGCATTTTATATTTTTTGGTATATTTTACAATTTTATTGCTTTTATTTTACATTTGTTTGATACTTCATTTTTCTGAATTTAGTATGAGAGATTGGTGCATGATGTTTAATTGATTCTTGTGAGGTTGATTAGATTAGGGAAGTATGTACCCTTAGGAATGTTTTCATATTTTTGTGACTAAAACTTAGGTTAGTTTGAGAGGTGGATAGGAGAGGTATTAGAATTAGGGTTTCACAACACTTAGGTGTAGTTTAGGGCATAGTTTGGGGACCTAGGGTTTGATTTAGGCCTTGGGGTTTATATCGGATATTGGGTATAGGGTTAGGTTCCCTTAGAAATTAATCTAGGATTTTATAATGAGTGTTACTATTTTATTTGATTTTTGCAATTTGAGTGGTGATTGTGTGTTTTCCCTCTTGGGCATTTTGCTTGTTTGTTTGGTTTGGGCTATTTCAATTGGGCTTGGGGCTTGGGCTTTGCTTGTTGGAGCTTATGAAGACATTGAAGATGATTGGAAACAAAGGATGGAGCTTGGAGCATGAAGATTCTTCTCCTTGAAGGTGGCTTAGGAGATAGGAAATGTAGGAAGAGCTCTAGATTAGATTGATTTCTTCTTGCAAACATAGAAAGCATCTTGTGCTTCTATTCCTCCCTATGACAAAAAGTCCTTTTAGGGTATTCACATCCCTCCTTTGGAGGGATAAGTGACATACTTTAGAAGTAGAACTTTGAGGGAACCTTTCCCCTACAATGCTAAGTGCTTATAGGCTTCCTTTGGTTGTCAATAAGCTGTTTAGCATTTCAACTTAATCTGACAATTGATTCTCTTCTGGAGTGGTGGCATTGAAGATGGGAACCTATTGAAGAATGAAGTTCATTGAAGATTGGTGAAGTTGAAGCTTGTGCCTGTCAAAGCTGGTTATCTGTTGGAGTTAGGGTTATGTTGCTTTTTGAAGCTGTTTACTTGTTGGGGTTCAGTGCTCGCTAGAGCTTGGAGATTTTTGGAGACAGGAGCTTATATAAAGCTTGGGGATCATTGAAGAGTGAAGATGGGGTCTTGTTTGAAGTTGTTACTGTCAACTTTTTTGTTGTTAATCAACTGTAGCTGTCAGAGCTGTTGCTGTTTGAGCTGCTTGCTGTAGGAGCTGGTGTTGCTGTCAGAGCTGGTGTTGGGTTTTATTTCTTTTTCTGTATTGATTGTTGGCTTGTACAGCTTGCCCCCAATGGTTTGAAGTGAATACTGTTCACTTTGCCTGTTGTTTTCCCAGGTTCGAGGTTGAGTGGGATTCCCTTGCCTCGCTTGTATTGCTGCATTGCATGCATTTTACTGTATATCTGTTTCTTTTCTGTTTATCCCCTAGGATCTCTGTTTCCCTTTGTGCAAGAGAGAAATATGACAGACATTAGGTTTTAACCCATGCATGACAACATTAGGTTAGTCTTTATTCCCTTTTTAACCTTAGGGTTTTAGAGCGCCGTTTCTCTTCTCATCTCGAAACAATCCAAAACACAATAATATGTCAAACACTATAAAAAATAGTTCTTGCGTAAAAGACTGAAAACAAACCAAAACGTCATTTTTGTCCGCTTGGACTCTTAATCAGGAGAAAACCTTTTTCAGAAGGATAAAAGACAAACAGACTGACTTGTATCGTACGTGGCCCGAACTACGTTTGCTCTGATCTTTCATGCTGTATGAAAGTACGTAGGCATAGGACGCCGTATCCTAGCGAGCAACCTTCCCACCTCATCCATAATTAGGCGAACTACGTTGACTCTGATTTCTCGTTCCAGACGGGAATACGTAGGCATAAAGTGCGATACTTTGCCGAGTCATTTTCTTTTCTTTTTAACCCCGGACCTTTAGAGTAGATAGAATAACAATCCGTACTAGAAAACAAGTGTGGATCCCGTCGAGTACGACGGACGTGAGGGGTGCTAATACCTTCCCCTTGCGTAACCGACTCCCGAATCCAGGATTTGGTTGCAATGACCATTCCTTTCCCGTTTTGCGTTAGGTTTACTCTGAGCATTTCCTTTCCCTCCTTTGGGATAAATAACGCACGGTGGCGACTCTTCTGTCATAGCCGGCGCCGATTTTCGCAGTAGCGACACACCTTACAGCCACTTGTGAGCCTATTTTCAAATTGCTGAGAAAAGATCAGGCAGTTGTTTGGAATGAGAATTGTCAAAAGACTTTCGAAAAATAAAAGAGTATTTGCAGGAGCCTATGATATTAATACCTCCAGTTGCTGGAAGACCTTTGATTATGTATTTAACAGTTCTGGAGAACTCGATGGGTTATGTGCTCAGTCAACGCGATGAGACGGGTAGGAAATAGCATGTTATTTACTACCTGAGTAAAAAATTCACTGATTGCGAGTCAAGGTACTCAATGTTAGAAAAAACATGTTGTGCACTTGCTTGGGCAACTAAACACTTAAGACAATACATGTTAAACCATACAACCATGTTTATTTCGAATATGAATCCAATTAAATATGTGTTTGAGAAAAAGCACTTTCTGGAAGAATTGCTAGATGGTAGATGGTGCTGACAGAGTACGACATTCAGTATGTTTCCCAAGAAGCCATTAAAGGGAGTGTTTTGTCAAATTACCTTGTCGAACAACCAATTAAGGATTATCAACCAATGAGGTTTGATTTTCTTGATGAAGATATAATTTTTCTGAAGATGAAGGACTGCGATGAGCCTTTACCTGACGAGGGCCCTGAGATTGGTGTTCCACCCCAAAATTTGTCAAACTTTTTTTTCCTTCTCATTGCATTCATATAGCATTAGCATCTGCATACCATTGTCCATGTAGAGGGGACTGAGAGAGGTGTGCTTATCATGATGAGGTTATAAAAGGTCTAAGCCTAATCAAGAGTTTGTATTCAAGCTATTCAAGAGCTTATCACCATCAAAAAAGTCAAAGAGTTGAAGGGGTTCATCTCCTATCTTCGAGGCCATTGTGAAAGTCATCAAAAGATCTTGAGTCCATGGTGATGGATGGAAAACATTATGAGAGCTCATTGAATTCCTTGAGGGTCATTGAAGAGCTTATACAAGTCATTATGCAAAGTACAAGAGGCCGCAGCCAAAGGTGCAACAAGGGTTTTCACCTGGTCAACCCTCAGTAAACTGTGAGTCTTGAGGAGATTAAGACTCAATCCCAAGCAACTATGGTCATGGAATTTTATGTTGAGACATGTCATATATCATTCCAAGATCAATTCATCAATATTCAAGAGTGTGAGAAGTTCCTAAGCTAGGGTTTCTAAGCTTGACAATGTAAAATCCCTTATTTTAGTGCCTAACTTCAAGACCACATAACTCAAGTTACAGGTTTCATCTCATCTTGACACCAACATGAATCTTGTAGGGCTTATTTCTAGATTTATTTTGAGTATTATAAGTCATTCATATGATTTCTAAAACTCAATTTATGAGGCAAACAAGCTACAGGTCATCAGATGAATGTGATGTTGGTCCATGAAAGTCAACCAACTTCCAAGACATTTTTGACCTAGAAGGATGTTTCTCCTCACCTTGACCCAAACATGAAAGTTGTTCCTTATGATCTTAGCTTTCCAAAATGTGCTAGAAGTCCTCATTATGATTTGTAGACCTCAAGATATGAAGCTTGCAAGACATGGGTATTTTGGGAAACTTTGATTATAGGCCACTTTTGATTATAGGTCAATTTCACCACCTTGCACATCTCAAATGACAAACTTTCCAACATCAAAGTTGCTCCAAATGGGGTCATTTGCTCAACCAAACTTCAAGGAACCATGGATTTGGCTTGGATTGAAGATTTGCTTGAATAAATTTCCATGGAAGAAAGCTTTGAAAGGGCTAGTTTGGATCCAATTCAAATTAAATCAATTCATGTCATATGTGTGCATATTTTGAGTGCCTTAAATGTTATAAGAACAATGCCAAAACCATAAACCAATTTTGAGGTCATTTACATGGCAAAATTCAAGATTACTTCACCTTGAAGTAACAAAATCAAAATCAATCATTGATTCAAATCCAAGGAGCTAATCTCATCCATTCATGTTCCTTGCATCATAGGCAAATTGGTATGAAGCAATTTGCAATAGTTCAAGCTCTGTTTTGGTGAGAATCATAAAGCTTCAACATGAGAAACTTGGATTTTCAATTGGACTCTCATGGGCTGCAATTGGGCTTTAAAATCATCCAAGCCCATTCCATATATTCATATCATCATCAACAATCACTCATAACTAACTTTGGATGGAGAAATAACTAAAAACGGTTGAGAAAAAGTGGAGGGCAATTGAAATTTGATTCTAAAGATTCTTCCATTTTCAAGCCAACTCAAGGTGTGGGAAAGCACTAGCAAGGTGCAAGGGTTGATTATGGGCTGGTAGCTTGAAGAATTGGTGGCCATTGGAGGTTCTGTGCAAGCTTCTAACCAGGTATTTAGAATTCATCATAGCTCACTGTTTAGGGATCTTTATCACGCCATTGTTACACAAACATGTTCCCCTAGACTTGTAGATGGATTTAGGATAGGTTTTGGTGAGGTTTGCAACATTTCTTGATGACACCTTCAATCTTGCAAGATTCGGTTAGGACTTATTGTGGGATAAAAATGGAAAAGAATGTTAGGGTGATGTTATACATAGTAAGGCGAATCGATTGACATAAAAAATTGCAAGTTTTGTGAAATTTATAGGAACGCTACAGTGTCCTCTTGCCGGAGAAGACGACCGGAGCCGCCGTGCTCCGGCGTCTGGTTCTCCCTCCAATATTATGAGTTCAAATCCCAGACGTATTAACATCCGTTGGATCGTGTTGGTTAAGGGTAGTATGAACGACCATGATTCACTCCTATTTTGTGTTTAAAATCTGAGGCATGCGTGTCATTACTAGGGCCATAGGATCAATTGACTTAAGGCTGATCGTGAGGCCATGATTTAATATCAGGTGGTGGAGTCTCCCTTTAATGAAACGACGCGTTTCATCAATGCTTGCCACAACCCTTAGATCTTTGACTGGTCTCCATATTGTAAGGCCAGGATTTGTTCTTGTTTTATGTCAAAATGTTGCAGCACGCATGGCATTATCGTGACCCTCAGATTCTTGACTAGTCTTAGAAGTGTGTGGCTATGATTAATTCTTTGTTTGGATGGCCTTTCTCAAGTGGACTGGGCCTCATTTCTACTCACCCCCCTGCGCTTTAGGCCCGTGAATATAACATGATTTCCTTGCTATTCATCACCAACTTTTATCTTTTTTATTTCTTTTTCTTGATTTCTTTTATTTTGTGCATGTTTGCTTTTAATTGATAAAAAATAGTAAAATGCCTCCATAATTCATATTTTTTTCCCAAGATTCCTCAATATGTTAGATGATTTTACAAATTGTTGGATTATTTTTTAGAGCATTTTTCAATTTAATGTGAATTTTCCATGATTGGTTATTTCTTTAAATTTGAAAATATACATGTTTACTTCTTGAATTTTATTTCCTTGTCAAAGCATAGAATAAACTTCTGATTTTTTGTGTGATGATTCTAGACACCTTAGTGATTTCTAGGTATTTTGGTTCTGATTTTTAGATAGAATTTAGTTAGGGTTTGAAGTAGATCTTTAGCACCCTTTTCCCTTTGCCTTATCCATAGAACACATTAGGGTTTTGGCCCTTGTTAGCATACTTAGGATTGGAGTTTTGCTCCACAATTTTAACCATAGATTTCTAACATCATGAGGATCCCTTAGGAATTTTATCAGGATTTTTAGGATTGTTTTCCTATTTTTAATAGATTTTGTATTCTAACTGTTGTTAGTGTGTTCCCCATAGAACTTTCACCTAGCTTTGCCTTTAAGTGATCTTTTTTGCAAACCTTAGGCACCCAATCCTTGCATGTTCCCATAGTACATAGGTTGAATCCTATGTAGGTTAAATTTCAAGTCCTTAACATGTACATAGCTTGATTAGGATAGACTTCCTTTAGAGCTTAACTTTTAGGGTTCCTTAGAAGCTTTTAAGTGTTTGGTTTCTCCTCCTTATGTGATTCATATGCTTTGCTTGGTTCCTCCCACCTTCCTCTATCCTATGATTTAGGGTTCCCATTGGTGAGAGCCTAGTTCTTCCTTTGGAAGAACTAAAGGCATGCCATGAATGGTAGAACTCTTGAGGATATATCTTAAAGATGTTGGTTGAGTGTCATGGTGGATTCCGTTGGTCTACATCATGCTTCCCATCATTATTCCTTCCTCATTGTCCATTAGTCTTAGGATCCCTCTTGTGAGAGCCTGGTTCTTCCTTTGGAAGAATTAAAGTGCATTCCATAAAGAGGTTGAGCCTTGGAGGACCCCTGTGTTGATACACATTAACAATACCTTAGATCTCTATTAGGTTCCCCCTCATCATCTGTCCTACAATCTTAGAATCCCTCTTGTGAGAGCCTAGTTCTTCCTTTGGAAGAATTAAAGTGCATTCCATAAAGAGGTTGAACCTTTGATGGACTATTGTGTTGATACACATCTAAACTTGATGAATTCCTGGAATGATTTCCTTGCTCCTCATCTTGTTTACCTCTCTCCTTCATGATTGATTGAGTGTTTGCTGTGATGCATTAGGATAGACTTGCATGTGTAGATACCCTTAGGCTTAGGTGCATGATTGCATTAAAGGTTGAGGTGTGCCTCCCTTTGCTTGGTTGTTTCTTTTCCTTTTATGTTTTCATGCTTGCATCTAAAGGTTGAGGTTTCCTCCCTTTGCTTGGGTGTTTCTTTTATCCTCTGTGTTTGCTTGTTTGCATTAGAGGTTGAGGCTTCCTCCCTCTGCTTGTATTGTTGCATTGCATCCCATTTGTATTCATTTTATCTGCTTGACAGCTTTATTCTTTCAGCTTATTGTTTTTTGCTGTTGCTTTCCTTTTGCCATGATCCCTTAGGATTCTCACATCCTTGTTTAAGGATGATGATGATAGACATTAGGTTTTAACCCATGCATGATAACATTAGGATAGATTCCCCTTCAAACCTCAACATCAGGACCATATTTCATGACAATAGTAGGTTTCAATTAGTCTCCCTGTATAGTCCTTCTCTCTTCTCATCTTCTAACAATTTCAAAACACTTAATAAAGGCTAATGAGTATTGTACGTTACGAGCCTTAAGCTACCCGGGAAATGGTTATTGGAGGGTTTCCTTTCATTATCCAGGATGTTTAGTGTGGCACCCTTTGGGTGACATGCGACGCATTCACTCCCAGGTCATAGTCTCTAGTGCAATATGAATTACAAACATTCATCAAAAAACCCTTCTCATAAAAGACTTAAAAAACAACATTCAAACTTCTTTTGCCCTGTGGGGTCCTTTAATTCAGAAAACCTTTTCAGATGAAGAGTGTTGTTAAGCTTCGGTTCTACCGCAAACAGGCATTGTCTCTAACTGCTGTAACTGTAGTTTAACCTTACTCGGATAAAATCCACGAACAAACCTGTGTTCCGTGTTATCCCGAACTACGTTCGCTCTGATCTCTCATACCTGTTGAGGGTAAGTAGGCACAAGACGTGATGTCTTGGCGAGCAACCTTCCCCCTTCACCCGTAGTTAGCCGAACTATGTTGACTCTGACTTTCCCATTGCACGAGGGAATACGTAGGCCCAGAGCAGCGACGCTCTGTCGATTCCTTTTCCTTTTCTATTTCTTTTGACCCATACCATTAACTAGATAGATAAACAACCCTTTAGATAAACAATGCAAGCATGGATCCCATTAAGTACAACGGACGTGAGGGGTGCTAATACCTTCCCCTTGCGTAACCGACTCCCGAACCCGAGATTTGGTTGCGATGACCGATCTTATCCCTTTTCGCTAGGTTTTTCCTGATCGTTTCCTTTCCCTCATTTGGGATAAATAACGACAGTTGGCGACTCTACTGGGGAAGTATACTTTTGCAGTCTCGCCTGTCGCTACTGCGAAAAACGAGGCCAGCAAGACAGAAGAGTCGCCACCTTTCATTATTTATCCCTCAGAACGGGAAAGGAAATGATCGGAAAAACCTGACGTAAAGGTATAAGACAAGGTCATCGCAACCATTGTCTGGATTCGGGAGTCGGTTACGCAAGGGGAAGGTATTAGCACCCCTCACGTACATCGTACTCGATGGGATCCACGCTTGTTGTGTTTATTTGACGGGTTTGTTAAATCTATCTACGCTAAAGGTCTTATCTGAAAAGAAAAGAAAATGACTCGGCAAAGCGTCGCACTTTATACCTACGTATTCCCGTCTGGAACGAGAAATCAGAGTCAATGTAGTTCGCCTAACTACGGGGAAAGGTTTCTCGCCGAGATATCGCATCTCGTGCCTACACACTTTCACACAGCGCGAAAGATCAGAGCAAACGTAGTTCGCGACACGAGAGACACAAGTTTTTCTTTTTTATCCGAGTAGGGTTAACAGACGGTTCCAGCAGTTTGGTGTATGCAGCTCGCTCGACGGAGACTTAGGCGTTTACCGTTTGCGGTAGAACCGGGAGTTAATAGAATTCTCCTTCTGAAAAAGGGTTTCCAAGGGATTAAAGGTCCAAGAGGACAAAAAGAATTTGATCTTTGTTTTCTGTTTTTTTAGAGAAGTGTCTTTTATGGATGTTTGCAACTGATATCGCACTAGACTATGACCTCAGAGTGAACGCGTCGCATGTCACCCAAAGGGTGCCATACTAAACATCCAAACTGTTGAAAAGAAACTCTCCAATAATCCTTACTCAAGTAGCTTAAGGCTCGTAGCGTACGACGTCAATTAACCTTTATTACTGTATCTTGATTTGGTTTGCAGATGAGAAGAGAAAAGACGCACTAAAGGGGAACTGATCCAATCCTAAAGTTGTCATGCAAAATTGAACCTATGGTTGAGGTTAGGAGGGAACTACCTAATGTTATCATGCATGGTTAGAACCCTAATGTCTGTCATAACTTCTCTTGAACAAGAGAAGTCAGAGTTCCTAGGGGAACATGGCAAAGGAAAACAAACAGCAAAAGAAAATAACTGTAAAGAAACAACTGTAAATAAAATGCATGCAATGCAACAAACAAGAAGAAGGAGCCAAGCTCAACTTCTAGAGCAAACAAGCCCAAAGGCAACACACAAAGCCCAGGCAAGGAGACAGACTCAACCTTAAGCCAGCAAGCAAAGCCAGATAATAACAGTCAAGCAGAGGGAGACAGACTCAACCTCTAGATGCAGACAAGCAAAGGGAGATATTCTCAACCTTTAGGATGATTTTAAGCCTAGATCACTATATGAGAAACCTAGTCTAATGCAACACACAGTCAATCAGTCACACAAGCAAAGCAGAGCAGCCAGAAAATACAGCAGACAAACTAGCAGACAAACAACAAACAAGCAAATAGTCTGCAAACAAACAACTTCAAGCCTAATTCAAGAGAAGTCTTCATATTCAAGCTTCAAAAAGCTCTAACACAAGAGAAGAGAATTAACACCAAGAATATTGGATTGATGATGGGAAGCGGGAAGGAAACCAAAGGAATCATACCTGACACTCAACCAGTCATCAGAGATAGGCATCCTCAAAGGTTCTACCTCTTGTAAAATTCCACACATCCTTCCAAAGGAAGGATGAGGCTTTCACACAGGGACCTTGAATCATGGGATGATAATGGAAAGCAATCAAAGCAATCCATGTTTATTTGAAGAAGGAGAAAGCAACTAAGCTCTTCCTAAACCCTAATTGAACAAGTTCAAAGAAAGCTTCTAAAGGGAGGTATAAACACCAAATCAAACACCACCAACAAGCAAACAGAAGCTTGAACATGTCTAAAACACCATCAAAGAAGATTAGTAAACTTATTATGCACTAAAGGCAACCATTGAAGTCAATCTAAAGCAAGTGCTATGTTGAAAGCATCTTAAAACTAGCCTAAGTATTAAATCAAATTAAAATACTAAAACTACTTCTAAAATTCTAAGAAATTTTCTAAGGGAACCTAAACATGTTAAGGACCTATAGGCAAAGGATCAGAACCTTAATCTAAAGAGAAATCACCTAAAGAAATCATAGATCACAAGGTACCACATAAGAACCCTAAAAAAGGAAGGTCTAATGATCCTAATCCAAAACAGAACTTAAGGTTGTCTAAAAAATCTAAATTAAATCATAGGGGATCATGCATCTCTAATCTACTAGCTATCAAAAAATCAGCCCAAGATTCTATACTAATTGCAAGAACAAAAATCAATAAAAACATGCATCAAATAGGCAAAATTAAAGAAATTAATAAAATGGAGAAAATCAAAATAAATTGAAAATCAAGCAAAAATGAGATATAAGAGCACAGAAAAATCACAAATAAAATGAGGAGCATGGACATATTTTTATTTTATTTTTTTGATGAATAATTGAATTAAAATGAATTTTAGAATGATTAAGCAATTAAAATAAAAAAGAAAAGAATTAAACAAAATAAAATGCAAGATTAAATGGGGCGCGTTGGATGGTGAGACTAGTCAAAGTATCTGAAGGCTCTAGTGGCGCCACCTCATTAATGAAACGACTGTGTTTCAATTAGTCCAAGGCAAAACTCAAATTAAAACGTGGTCACACGATCTGCATACAAAGTCATGTTTCAGGCTTCATCCAAGGGCTCAGGAGTTATCTTCTTCGTTTAAACTGGAGAAAGGAGGGAGATCAAGCACGGTGGCCGGAGATGACTTCCGGACATCTTCTCTGGTGGTCCCTAAGTTGCAGGTCATCAAAGCTTAACAAAACCTATACCGTCTCACTCCAAATTTCATGTAGAGTCCAAATATGACCTTCATTTCCTCTAATTCCTCATAGATTTTAAAACACGATGAAGATCTTAAAATTCAAATCATTCTGAAATCTCACCAATACTCAAACTAAAACCATAGATCTGTTCCTCACACTTGACTGATCATCCTAAACCAATTAGATCATGTTGAATCCTCAAGATCAGGCCACACCAATTCCAAACAGAAATCATACATCAACCTAAATTGTCTCTAATCATCCAATTAATGATCCAAAATCCATCTAAGCAACTTTATAAAGCCTAACCGCATGCTAACATATGCTAAAACACAATGAATCTTCATCAATTTTGAAAACTACATACCTGTGTTAGAGCTTGAAATTGAGGTATCTAGAACATGATTCTTAGCTTCAAATTGTGCAGATCTACTCAAGGAAGTATGCTGAAGGTGTTTGTAGCCTCAATTTGCTTTGAATTGGTCTGAAATTGAAATCATGATTTCCACTTTCTCTCTTGAAACTCCACTTGCAAACTCTGGTTCTGGCACGAAATGATCTCTAAACTTAAGCAAAACCTTCTTCTGAACTTAAATAGAAATGATTTGTCGGCTTTTGAGATCCAATGGAGGCCCAAATCAGAATATCTCAATTTCAATTTCCTTTGAAAAATTCAAACATGGAGTGCACGAGTTATCCCTCAAAACTTCCCTTGGAAGCTTCAATTCCATTCCCCGTGGTCTGGTGAGAGTGTATAGAGTGATTAGAGAGCTTGAATTCATCTCATGACCAAGTTATGATATGTTGCTTATTTGTGAAGTTACAAGTCAAAATGCCGTGAACAAGACCTCAAATGAAAATTCCAATAATGCCAAAGTACTCAAAATGGTTTTTCTGATTAAAATGAGTATTCATATGGCCTTGTTTGAACACAAATGGATTAATCTTGAATTTTTCAATTAAATGCCCTTAAATTCTCTTTTTTGCCAAATTTCTCAAACTAAGTCTCTCCCTAGGCCAAATCAATTCATCATGAGGACATGGTTGACCTAAAAAATCATTTTGAACAAGTTTCATGTTGGAAAAAATTTCATTTGAAGCTTGCAAGATGGTGAAAATGACCTATAATTCCAAATGACCTATAATCTTACTTTCCCAAAATACCCCTAACTTGTAAACCTTATAACTTGAGTTCTACAATTCAGATGGAAGACTTCTAGTACAATTTGGAAAGCTAAGATCAATACCTACAACTTTCATGTTGGCCAAAAGTTTAGGAGAAACACCCTTCTATGTCAAAAGTTCCTTAGAAGTTGGTGAACTTTCACAGACAAATTTCACATTCTTCAGATGACCTGTAACTTGTCTGGACCATAACTTGAGTTATATAAATACAATGGAGGACTTCTAGTACTCAAATTAAATATAAGAGCATGCTCTACAAGTTTCATGTTGACCAAAAGTGGAGATGAAACTTGTATCTTGAGATAAGTGGTCTTGAAGTTAGGCACTAAATAGATGATTTTACCCTGAGAACCCTAATTTAGCAACTCCTCACACTGTGAACTTTTCTTGAATAGATCTTGGAATATCACCTCATGTATCTCAACACAACTCCCCATGGTCACAAAGACTTATAATTGAGCTTTGATCCTCTTCAATTGCACAGTTGACTTAGGGTTACTCAGATAAAAACCCTAATTGCAACTCCCTCAACTGTGGCTTTTCACACTTGACACAATGACATAGTTGAGCTCCAACATGACCCTCAATGCACTCCATGAGCTCTATCCATACACTCTCTCCTTGATCAAGGCCCCACAACCCATTTATGATCTTCAATTGGTCCTCAGATTAGGAGATTAACCACAACTGAACTTCTCAAGAACTCAACCCTCTTCCTGATGATTTTGGTGACTTCTCAAGCTTGAATAAGACCTATAGATAGGCTCCTCTGGATATAAAACACACTTGATCCCCTGCACAAATGAACAATGCTATGTTATGCACATGTTTGATCAATGCAATGCTAATGCAATGAAACATAAACCAAGTAAGAAAAGGTTAGGCAAATTTTGGGGTGCAACATCGCCTTGTTTTTTCCTGGCTGTCTGGGTTTTCCCCAGCAGCTGGCGACTCTGCTGGGGACTTACTATAGCTGCTAGGGAATTTTCCCATCCCCTCTGCTGGGACCGTTTCCCATCCCCTATGCGAGTCAATCCTAGCGCTTGTGTGTTTATCTGTTGGATTTGCATTTATTTATCGCATTTTACGTTCCCGCACTTTACTTTCAGCATGATATTATTATTTGTTGTGCTGTTGTTGGGAGGGATGATTCTGATGAGTGATAAGCCAAAACCCAGGCTTGAGGGCATACATAGATTTAGTAGTGGAGAGTAGTGGGGGCGTACATGCTTTTCATGTACTAGTTTCCCATGAAATTCACGCTTAGACGAGATTCCCCTGGATGATTTCTTTTCCAGTCCCTGGGGCTTGAGGGGATATTAGACTTGAGAGTTGTCGACTCTAGGGACTGATCATTTGTGACTCAGCTAAGTGAGGCCTCTTTAGGGAGTGATGATGCCAAATTAGAAATGGTGAAGTTATCATCATTTCGTGAAAGTTTGTGACGCTTATGAACGCATAGGATCCCGTACCTTTATCAGTGGATTAGGTCCATACCTGTGAGTGGGGATGGGTTATGCAGGAAACTTTGACCTTCAGACAACCCGGTTTTCTCTACAGTTTGCATCAATACTATTGGTATCAGTGGGTCCTAATAATCAGAGTTGTGTTATGTTCTCGCCAAAGCAGAACTTTGATCCTCCAGTCAACAGCGCATCAATCTTGATCCCTTGTATTTGCATTTGCATCATCATAACGTGTTTGCATTTTGCATCTCGCATTCTCATTTGCATTGCAGGTTGTTCTCGGCGGCCTTGTGTTCTTATCTCCGCTTGGTGTTCTTTAGTAACAGGTTTGAACAGCTCAGTGTCCACAGATATCCGACTCAAAGGAATCAGCAAAAGCAATGGATCAAGTTCAGATGAATTACATGAGGTCAGAGCTCGCATGTCCCAGTTCATGGAGCTGATGCAGAACGTAGCCAATGGGCAAGAACAGTTGAGAACTCTAGTCCAGCCTTTGATAGCACGAGTTGACGAAGAGGGTGTATTGCACGAAGGAGCTGATGTCATTCCTCCGGTTGGTGGATCTGGTCCACGAGTTATTCCTACTGTTGTCATACCTCCAAGCGAAGGTGGCGTGAATGGTAATGGTAACGCTGCTGGCGGGAGTGTGCGCGTTGTGCATAGGGCTGCTGGCCCTCATTGGGAAGATCAACAAAGTGATATCTTTTCCATGAGAAATATGGAGGATGGTTTGCCAACCGAAGCTGACAGAAGGTTCAAGCTGATTGAGGAAAAGATGAAATCTCTTGAAAATCAGAACTCTCTAGGTCTCGACATGTTAGATCTTGGTTTAGTTCCTGGGGTCAAGATTCCTCCCAAATTCAAGGTACCGGAGTTTGATAAATACAAAGGGACGACCTGTCCTAGAGTACACATCCGAGCATATTTCAGGAAAATGTCTGCTTACTCAGACGATGAAAAGCTGCTAATGCATTGCTTCCAGGATAGTCTGACAGGAGCATCCTTGGAATGGTATATGGGGCTGGAGAGAACTCACATCCGTAGCTGGAGAGAATTGGCCGAAGCTTTTGTGCGTCACTATCAGTACAATAGTGATATGGCACCAAACAGGTTACAATTGCTGAGCTTGTCACAGAAGAACAATGAGAGCTTCAAGGAGTATGCCCAAAGGTGGCGAGACTTAGCAGCGAGAGTGCAACCTCCCCTGGCGAAGAGAGAGATGAATGACATGTTCATGGCTACACTTCTCGGATTGTACTATGAGAAGCTGATCGGTTGGATGTCTGCAGGTTTCTCAGATCTGGTAAGTGCAGGCGAAAGAGTCGAAAGCGGTATCAAAATGGGAAAGATTCAAATTGCTCTTGATTCCTTGAAAGATGCAAAGAAGCCTTATGTTGGGAAGGAAAGAGAAGCCAATGTTGTATCTGCTCCAACAGCGGCTCGACAGTCAGCCCGTCGTCAACAATCTCGTGCTCCTCGGCAGCAAAATAACCGTCAGCGCCAGAATTAGAATAGGCCGCGCAAAAATTTGGAAAGAAGGAATGCTCCTCTTCATCCAGTGCCTATACCACACAGTGAGCTTCTACCATTCCTGATTCAGAACTCGTTGGTGGAGCCCAAGGCTCTCAAACCGTTGCCAGAACCATACCCTCCCGGGTATGATCCCAGTGCTCAATATGAATATCATGCAGGATCCATAGGACACGCAACTGAGGATTGCAAAGCCTTTCAGGACAAGGTTCAACAATTGATAGACAAAGAGTACATTTCCTTCCCCAAAGGAAATTTGGTTGTACATGCCGACCTCTCGTCTGATTGAGTCTAAAGACTTTAAGGGTTGCATCTCCCTAGCCAGTGGTTCAGCTAAAGAAGCCCGGTTCCCGAAAGATGGCAATTTGTTGTTTTTATTATGTCATTTCTTTGTATTTGTAATTTCTTTCCTGTTAGAATGCAAATTTCGTTTGTAAAACTTATTGTTTTTTAAATGATATTGATAATGAAAAAATATGCATGTTTTGAATTAATCCATTCGTGTTCACTCTATTGCTTCCATTTATTTCAAACGCTTGTCTAAGTGGAATTCAGGGAGGATGACGAAATCGAAAGACATGTGAGCTTCCGATTGTATGCTTTTAAATAAAACCTGTTGACGATATACAGACATTGTTTCAAATTCCTAAACACTGGAGATATAAGGAAGATAATCCCTTGTCAACCCCTTTGAGCCTAGTGGTAGGAGTTTCCTTCTGAAAACGAAAAAACCCTCAATCATAACCTGGGGCAGGGTAGGTGTCAGCTAATTTGACCAAGTGTTCAAATTGCAAAAGGAGTGTTCCCGTTCGAGGATAAATCACACCTGTATAGGTCGTACCTAAAAAACCACAATGGTTAAACCTTGCCGATAAGGAGTGAAACAGTCACAATAGCTCTTAACAAGTCAGGCAAGCTGGTGTCACATGATTTGTTAAAAAAAAAAAAAAAGAAGAAAGAAAAAAATCAAAAGAAAAGCCCGCTAAGTCGAGTCTTGAAAACAAGCGACTTAGGCAAAAATTAGGGCACCCCGCTGGACTTCAAAATCGAGAAAAACTCAAAAGAGTTAGCCCAGGCAAAAATTAGGGGAAAGACGAAGAAACGAAAAGCGAAAAAGATTACAAAAGAAAAATCCTCGAAAAGAAAATTGCGTGACTCCAAGCACCAAAGACAAAAAGCGAGTGATTGTCGCTCCGAAAATGTGTGATTCCCTGAACCATCGCTTCTATCAGTCGACCTTTGAAAGGTGAGCGCTCGTGTCGAGTTAGCTGAACATAGGATTGGAGAACGTCAAGGAGAATGGGTGGGTTAGGATAGACTTTGAGCCTTTATCCTTCCTTTTAACCGTGAACCTGACCACGTTACAACCTGAAAAAGTCCTAATTGAAACAGGTTTATTTCGAGAGCATACTTCGGGAAAAGATCGCATCGAAATTGACTCATAAAAAGGATTCCTCTTACAACGTTGTATTAATGTTGACATTCTGATAAATGATTCGTTTATTATGTGTCACAAATTTTTTTTCAGTGAACAGGATTGGATTTCGAAAACTGCTATATGTATTGCATTTAATATGTCTCTTATGCAGAACAATTTGTTTTACTTGCGAGTAAGCGCTTAACAGCAGGAGAGTTTCCACAGTGGAAAGTTTGAACAGGATAAAATGCAGAATACCTGAATACTCCTTCGAACCAGGGCAGGCTATATCAAATGATCACGGCATAGGAGTCAGCCATCCCAAAAGTCAGTTAATCTTGGGCAATCAGGTCGAGATTCGGCGAATCTCTCGCGGCCAAAGGTATTGATCCGCAAACAGCCAATTAGGGGCAAAGCCATTGCAAAGCTGGGGCATGCCACCCTAAGGGCAAAGGAAATGTTCCTCATATCTTCAGAGCTTATCAGAATTATTCAATCAAAGACGAATCCTTTCACGATGCAGATTCTGGGGCAAGCCTTCTCGAGGTCGTCTCAAGGAAGACTATTTTCTTCGCAAGGTGAACTTTTTCCCAAAGACCAAATTGGGGCAGTTACTCAAGCAAGCTTATTCTCGGTAGCAAGAGTTGAGTATTGGGGAATCTTGTAATCACCTCATCCGATAACCTAAAACCTGGTACTTATCAAACCTTGTAACCAAATCGTTTCCAAGGCCCAGTTCTAGTCCGGCAAACCTTTGAACCAATTCTTGTCTGGTCAATCCTTCAGCAAGCACCAGTCCTCGCCTGGTAGTCAGTCCCTGCCTGGCCTTGTTCGTTGAACCCAGTCCCCGCCTGGTAGTCAGTACCCGCCTGACCTTGTTCGTTGAACCTAGTCACCGCCTGGTAGTCAGTACCCGCCTGACCTTGTTCGTTGAACCCAGTCCCCGCCTGGTAGTCAGTACCCGCCTGACCTTGTTCGTTGAAACCAGTCCCCACCTGGTAGTCAGTACTCGCCTGACCTTGTTCATTGAACTCATTCCCCGCCTGGTAGTCAGTACCCGCCTGACCTTGTTCGTTGAACCCAATCCCCCCAGGTAGTCAGTCCTCACCTGACCTTGTTCGTTGAACCCAGTCCCCGCCTGGTAGTCAATCCCCGCCTGACCTTGTTCGTTGAACCCAGTCCCCGCTTGGTAGTAAGTCCCCGCCAGACCTTGTTCGTTGAACCCAGTCCCCTCCTGGTAGTCAGTCCCCGCCTGACCTTGTTCGTTGAACCCAGTCCACGCCTGGTAGTCAGTACCCGCCTGACCTTGTTCGTTGAACCCATTCCCCGCCTGACCTTGTTCGTTGAACCCAGTCCCCGCCTGACTTTGTTCGTTGAACCCAGTCCCCACCTGGTAGTCATTACCCGCCTGACCTTGTTTGTTGAACCCAGTCCCCACCTGGTAGTCAGTACCAGCCTGACCTTATTCGTTGAACCCAGTCCCCGCCTGGTAGTCAGTCCCCGCCTGACCTTGTTCGTTGAACCCAGTCCCCGCCTGGTAGTCAGTAACCTCCTGACCTTGTTCGTTGAACCCAGTCCCCGCCTGATAGTCAGTACCCGCCTGACCTTGTTCGTTGAACCCAGTCCCCGCCTAGTAGTCAGTCCTTGCCTGACCCGTTTTGATAAACCTAGTTCTCACCTGGTAGTCAGTTTTCGTCCGACGACTTAACCTTTTGCCACCAGTTTTTTGCCTAGTGGTCTACCCTTGGATACTAGTCCTTGTCTAGTACTTCCTTTTAAATCCATTCTTGTTGGTAACCAGAGATAAACCCAGTAACCATAACCTGGTCATATCCTTGAATCAAAAGCCGAAATGTACTTGGCACCTTCCTATTCTCGTCTGGAAAACCGTTTTAGAGTCCAGTTCTTGCCTGGCTTGTCCTTCTTTTGAGGCTCAATGATAAGTCTTCAGGAAATACTAGTTCTCGTCGGGTAAGATACATTTGAGTCCAGATCTCTCCTGGTGAATGTAAGCCAGTACCCGTCCGGTCACTTTTTCTTTAGCCTACAGTTGGATCTTCAGTTTCCGTCTGATGGTCGGTTATCCTTAATATCAGTTCATGTCTGGTGAAAAGTGTTTCGGAGTCCAGTTATCATCTGGAAAACCACCAAAGTAGTTCATGTCCAGCACAAAATAGGAAACCAGTTCTCACCTGGTAGTCACTTCTCGTCTAACTTGTTTTGTAAAACCCTATTCTTGACCGGTTGTCAGTTCTTGCCTGACCTAACTAATTCAGATCCAGGGCTTGTTTTCCCCCCGTATAAATCCGATCATACTTGGCACACCCGACCATCCCCGGCGGCATTGGCCTTGTTTCTCTAGCATTTATTTTGTTGGAGCGGTTCCTATGCCTTTTGCATTTGTGAATAGCATCTTCAGACGCATAGCATTTCCATTTCGTATGGAGCATTACGTCATATCCAGACAAGTTCATCATAAACATTAGCATTTCCATACCCTTTGTTTCTGTCTCCCCAATCATATTTTATAATTTATTTCTGCAGTTGGCGAATTTCCGGGTTTCTTTGGTATTCAACCGTCTTTTACCTTGATTGTCTGAAAGCTGTTCACTTTTCACCCAGTCAGGTCCAAGTCGTTTGAATAGGGGCATCTGTTACACCCCAAAATTTGCCCAACTTTTTTTTCCTTCTCATTGCATTCATATAGCATTAGCATCTACATACCATTGTCCATGTACAGGGGATTGAGAGAGGTGTGCTTATCAAGAGGAGGTTATCAAAGGCCTAAGCCTAATCAAGAGTTTGTATTCAAGCTATTCAAGAGCTTATCACCATCAAAAAAGTCAAAGAGTTGAATAGGTTCATCTCCTATCTTGGAGGCCCTTGTGAAAGTCATCAGAAGATCTTGAGTCCTTGGTGATGGATGGAAAACATTATGAGAGCCTATTGAATGCCTTGAGGGTCATTCAGGAGCTTATACAAGTCATTATGCAAAGTACAAGAGGCCACAGCCAAAGGTGGTGCAGCTAGGGTTTTCACTTGGTCAACCCTCAGTCAACTGTGAGTCTTGAGGAGATTAAGACTCCATCCCAAGCAACTATGATCATGGAATGTTGTGTTGAGACATGTCATAAATCATTCCAAGATCAATTCATCAATATTCAAGAGTGTGAGAAATTACTAAGCTAGGGTTTCTAAGCTTGACAGTGTAAAATCCCCTATTTTAGTGTCTAACTTCAAGACCACATAACTAAAGATACAAGTTTCATCTTGTTGCACCCCAAAATTTGCCCATCCCTTTTCTTTACCTATCTTATGTTTCATTGCATTTCATATGGCATCATCATTTTACATAGCATTGGTTCTCGAGGCAGGGGATCAAGGTTCCCGTGGCTCATGTTTCATTCTCGTACAAGCAACTGAGCAGCGAGCATTAGAAGAAATGACATTTATTTTGCCTAGCGGTCGAGCGACCGATTTTATTTTGCAGGTTATGCTAAGATTAGGAGACAACATTCAGTTTATATCCAGCATTATCATAGTCACAGTATTCAAGAGCAAGTGTCAAAGCTTACCAGAGCTCAAAACGGAGAGAAACAGACAACAGGCAGGTTTCCCTCCAAAAGGCGCCAAATTCAAATTTTTGAAGGTGTTAATTGGTTAACACATATGGTTAACCGATTAACCAAAGGAAAATCAGCTCAAATTTTAAAGGTCGAGACGCGCTTGTGGCGGCTGCTGCCCCACACATTTTTCCTCCCCCCACCATTCTAATTGTGCATTTTCGTGTTTGTATTTCTCTACTTGTGATTGATTCTTCCTTTGCTCTTCTTGTGCTTTCTTGCCATGATCTCCATAGGATTCCTAGTCCCTCCATTTAGGATGGGAGTAGGAGAGACATTAGGCATTCAATCCAAATATGCTAACATTAGGGTAGATGTTTCCCCTTTTCATCCGAACTTTAGGATCACTTTGCATGACAACGTTAGGGCCGAGTTTCCCTTAGACCTTCTGTGCATCTTCTCTTCTCATCTTCATACAATCGTAACATGTAACGCCCCGATTCTGAATTCCCATTAATTGTTGAGTCTTTTAATTTATTTAATTGATGTTTGTTTTAAATTGAGAAATTATATATTATTATGTGGTGTTTGCTTATTTTATCTATTTTTACCGATTCGGAGAGTTTTCGGGGAATTAGAGTAAAAAGGGCATTTTAGACATTTAGCACTTTAGTGTGAGAATTGATTGGTAAGTGTTGGAAAGAATTTGAGAGGAAAGAAATAGAGATAGAAATAGAATAAGAGAGGAAAAGAAATAAAGATAGTAACATAAGAAGAAAAACAAGAGAAAGAAAAGAGGAGAAGAGAAAGAGAAGAGAAAGTGGAGAGGAAAACCTAGAATCATCAAGGGATCATCACCAAAGCTTGCAATTGATCGGTAAGGGTGTGAAACTCCATCATCTCTTTAATGTATATGATTGTATGTGTATGTGTGTGGATTTTGTAGAGTTTCTACTCTTTTTCCACTTAGGTTAGAAGTTGGTTTTGTGAGTAGAATGAGGTTTTAATCGGTTAGAACTCGGATTAGACGATGTAGTTTAGTCGGGTGATGATTGGGTTGTGCCACTGAGACTGGTTTGGATTTAATCGGTTGATTTTGTGGAGTTTGGGCTCTTGAGATAGCCATGGAAGTTCTGTCTTCGCAGGCTCGCCAGGCGAATGGCAGCGAAGCTTCGCCAGGCGAAGCCCAGCGAGCTGTAGCGAAGCAAGTCAGAAGCTAACACCCTGTATTCGCTGGCAAGTTCGTCAGGCGAGGTTAGTTGGTGAAGGTTCGCCAGGCGAGTGTGTAGCGAGCCTCAGCGAGTAATTCCAGAATTACTCCCAGTGGACTTCGCTGGGAAGTTCGCCAGGCGAAGGCCAGCGAGCATTCGCTGCGTGGCTTCGCCAGGCGAAGGTTGGCGAACATGACAATGTTATTTGTTTTGCTGTTTTGTTCATAGCATGATGTTTGGTTGATTCAATTATGATTAATGCCTATATAAATGATTGAGGTGTGAACTGTTTCGACATATCGTGCTGTGGGTGGCCGAAAGGCATGAATCCTAGATTGTAGAGTCAAGGTGAATCTTGAACGTTTGATAATCTTATGTATTTGCTCGAATTGAATAGAAACGCATTGATAGGCTGATATGTGTGTAAACCATGTGTGAAATGGTGCATAATGTGAATGCATGATAGATATATGCGATGTATGTGATAAATGCAATGAGGATGTTTGTGAGCATAGTATGCATTTTTGTGTTGAATGATCCCTCGGAGGATTTGCATTGTGAAGCATCTTAGTATGCATTTGTGTGTTGATTGATCCCTCGGAGGATTTGCAGAACCTTGTATGATACGATGGTTATATTAGATTCCTTGGAGAATCGGTTGCATTGTGTGATTCCTCGGAGAATCGGTCATAACATGTAATCCCGTGGAGGATTGACTAGAGTATTTGATTCCGTGGAGAATCTGCTGAGTACTTGATCCCGTAGAGGATCTGCTGAATATTCGATTCCGTGGAGAATCTGATGAATATTTGATTCCGTGGAGAATCTGCTGAGTACTTGATCCCGTGGAGGATCTGCTGAATACTCGATTCCTTAGGGAATTTGTTGAACGAGTCGGTACCGCATTTGCATCTGCATAGAGTCGTGTGTCGGTCTCTATGAGTTGCATGAGTCATCTGTGTATGATGCATTGGTTGAATGAATATAACTGTGTATGTTATATATGATTGTTTGGAGGAACATATAGTGAATGTTTATGAGCATGTGTAGAGGCATGATTAATTGTATAGGCTTGATGTGGTGAGAACATGTTTGAGTATGACTTGTATAATTATGAATATATGTATATATACAATTTTATGCATTAACTGTTATGATATTTTTTCTCACCCTTCTGTTGTTTTATAATGCTCTATGAGGCATTGCATAGTAGGAAGCTGGAGGTTCTTTTTGTGAAGCGATGTCTTCATTCTTTTTGGCCAATGGCTCTGATATGTAACATCTGGGTAGTTAGGAAGCCTTTGACTCTTTTGGAGTTACATTTGTTTTGATTCTTTTGTGATACATATGTGTATGTATCTGCTGTGGATATGTTGTAAAGCATGAATTAACTGATGGTTGTATATAAGTTTATGAATGTGATCGATTCAATATTTGGATGTTTCCGCTTTTATTCTAAATATTGAGATGTGGGTTACCCATTGTTGCATATCAAATTGAGCAGGTATCGTATGTGTTTAGTTTCATGATAATGTGATGCGCCTCTTGTATACCATGTTTTAATTAAACTCTGTTGAAATAAATTTTCTAAGTGCCTAATTGATTTATTTGATTAATTTGGGGGTATAGAAAGGGGGTGTTACATTAAGTGGTATCAGAGCCAGTGTTGAGTCAGTCGTATCTGTCTTGTTGTTGTGTTGGTTGAACGGTTGTTTAACCTTGTTGTTATTTTTGGGAATCCTCAGAATATGGCAGGTCGTAACGACAATGCTATGGCAGCGGCGTTAGAGGCTATGGCCAGAGCTGTGCAGGGTGCACCTAACGTGAATGCGAATGATGAGTTCAGGAAGAACCAACCACCGGTGTTCAAAGGGAGATTTGATCCGGATGGTGCTCAGATATGGTTAAAGGAAATTGAGAGGATCTTTAGGGTGATGGATTGTGCTGAAGGGAATAAGGTGAGACTAGGGACTCACATGCTGAGAGAAGAGGCCGATGACTGGTGGGTCAGCATGAGGCAAGTTCTTGAGGTCGACGACGAGGAGATTACGTGGGATTTATTTCGTGCTGAGTTTCTAAGGAAGTATTATCCCGAAAGTGTTAAAGGGAAGAGAGAAATGGAATTTCTGGAGTTGAAACAAGGTAATATGTCGGTGGTGGACTACACCGCTAAGTTTACTGAGTTAGTGAAGTTTCACCCTCACTATGATGCGGTTACGGCGGAATTTTCCAAATGTATCAAGTATGAGAATGGCTTGCGTCCTGAGATAAAGCAAGCGGTGGGTTATCAAAGGATACGAAGATTTTCGGATTTGACCGAGTGTTGCAGAATTTATGAAGAAGACAGTAGAGCTCGTTCTACTCATTATAAAGGTTTGAGCGAGAGGAGAGGGAAGCAGCAAGTACGAAGCGGACCTTATGTGACGCCTGCTGAGAAGGGCAAACATAGGGGAAACTTTGATAGGAGACTCGGAGGAGGTTCCGGTGCGATCAAATGTTTTAAGTGTGGCGTGATGGGCCACAAGTCTTATGATTGTGGAAAGTTCAAGGCGAAGTGTTCCAACTGTGGGCTCCTTGGACATGATGCAGCAGAGTGTAGAAAGAATGCTGTGAAGTGTTTTAATTGTGGCGAGGTGGGTCACATTAGCCCGAATTGTACCAAACCGAAGCAAGCTCAGGCGGGCGGAAATGTTTTCGCATTAGCAGGTTCAGACGCTACTAATGCGGCGGATCGTTTGATTAAAGGTACATGCTTTATTAATGATATGCCTTTAGTTGCTATTATTGATACTGGAGCGACTCACTCGTTCATTTCTCTTGCGTGTGCTAAGCGGTTGGATTTGTGTATGGTTTCTTTGAGTAGTGGTATGGTTATTGGGACTCCCGCTTCGGGGTCGGTAACTACTTCTTTGGTGTGTGCAAGTTGTCCTTTGACCATGTATGGTAAGGACTTCGTTATGGATTTAGTGTGTTTACCGTTGGAAGGTTTGGACGTAATCTTGGGTATGAACTGGTTGCAATTTAATAGAGTTCATCTGGATTGCTATCACAAGTTAGTAAGGTTTCCTTCTTTGGAAGATGGTGAAAACGAGAGTTTTCTTTCCACTAAAGAGTTGAAAAAACTTTTAGCGGACGAAGCTCAGTTGTTTGGTTTGTTTGCATCGTTGTCGGTGGAGAGCAAAGTTGAGCTCGACGTGTTTCCTGTGGTTTGTGAATTTCCTGAAGTGTTTCCGGAAGATGTTGCGGATGTGCCGCCAAGGAGAGAGGTTGAATTTTCTATTGATCTAGTTCCGGGTACTAGACCGATTTCGATGGCCCCGTATCGGATGTCGGCATCGGAGTTGGTGGAATTGAAGAAGCAGTTGAATGATTTGTTGGATAAGAGATTTGTAAGACCAAGTGTTTCTCCTTGGGGTGCGCCGGTATTGTTGGTAAAGAAGAAGGATGGTAGTATGCGATTGTGTATTGATTATCGGCAGTTGAATAAGGTGACAATTAAGAACAAGTATCCGCTTCCAAGAATTGATGATTTGATGGATCAATTAGTTGGAGCCCGTGTTTTTAGTAAGATTGATTTGAGATCCGGTTATCACCAGATTCGGGTTAAGGAAGAAGATATTTCGAAGACGGCTTTTAGAACACGATATGGTCACTATGAGTATACGGTGATGCCATTCGGAGTTTCTAATGCGCCGGGTGTTTTCATGGAATATATGAACCGTATCTTCCACGAGCAGTTGAATCGTTTTGTGGTAGTGTTTATCGATGACATTTTGATTTATTCTAAGTCTCGAGAGGAACACGAAGAACATTTAAGGATTGTGTTGCGGATTTTGAAAGAGAAGAAGTTGTACGCAAAGTTGTCTAAGTGTGAGTTTTGGTTGTCGGAGGTGAGTTTTCTTGGACATATTATTTCCGGCAATGGTATTAGTGTGGATCCATCCAAGATCGATGCGGTAATGCAATGGGAGACTCCAAGATCAGTTACGAAAATTCGAAGCTTTTTGGGCTTGGCCGGTTACTACCGGAGGTTTATCGAAGGATTTTCAAAGTTAGCACTTCCGTTAACGCAGTTGACTTGTAAAGGAAAGGCTTTTATTTGGGATGTTAATTGTGAAGAGAGTTTCATGGAATTAAAGAGAAGGTTAACGACAGCGCCAGTTTTGATTTTGCCGAATCCTACGGAACCTTTTGTGGTTTATTGCGATGCTTCTTTGTCAGGATTGGGTGGTGTATTGATGCAAGATGGGAAGGTCGTGGCGTATGCTTCTAGGCAGTTGAGAGTGCATGAAAAGAATTATCCTACTCATGATTTGGAGTTAGCGGCCGTAGTGTTCGTTTTGAAAATTTGGAGGCACTATCTTTATGGTGCAAGATTTGAGGTTTTTAGCGATCACAAGAGTTTGAAGTATTTGTTTGATCAGAAAGAATTGAATATGAGGCAAAGGAGATGGCTAGAACTTTTGAAAGACTATGATTTTGGTTTAAATTATCATTCGGGTAAGGCGTATGGGGTAGCCGATGCTTTAAGTCGGAAGTCGTTGCACGTGTCTACTTTGATGGTTAGAGAGTGGGAACTTTTGGAGAACTTTAGAGATTTGAGTTTGGTTTGTGAGTTAACACCGAGTAGTGTGAAGCTGGGTATGTTGCATGTCACGAATGATTTCCTTGCTACAGTGTGTGAAAAGCAAAAGTTGGATTTGAAATTTGTGGATTTGATGACGAATGGAAATGAAGATTTCAAAGTTGACGAATTAGGAGTTTTGAGGTTTCGAGGTCGTATTTGTATTCCCGATGATGCGGATTTGAAAAAGATGATATTGGAAGAGGGACATCGGAGTAACTTGAGTATTCATCCGGGAGCGAATAAGATGTATCAGGATTTGAAGAAGATCTTTTGGTGGTCTGGATTGAAAAGCGATGTCGCTCGTTTTGTGTACTCGTGTTTGACTTGCCAGAAGTCTAAGGTAGAGCATCAGAAGCCTAGTGGATTGATCCAACCGTTGGATATTCCGGAATGGAAATGGGATAGTATATCGATGGATTTTGTTACGGGATTGCCGAATACGCAAAGAGGATATAATGCTATTTGGGTGATTGTTGATAGGCTTACTAAATCGGCTCACTTTATTCCGATTGATATTACTTATTCTTTGGAAAGGTTGGCCGAGATTTATGTTGGCACTATTGTGAAGCTTCATGGAGTTCCTAAGAGTATTGTGTCGGATAGAGATCCTAGATTTACTTCAAGATTTTGGGAGAGTTTGCAAGGTGCCTTGGGTTCTAAGTTGAGATTGAGTTCGGCATATCATCCGCAAACGGATGGTCAAACCGAGAGAACGATTCAATCGTTAGAAGATTTGTTGCGCGCTTGTGTGCTTGAACAAGGAGGTGCGTGGGACGGTTATTTAGCGTTGATTGAGTTCACCTATAATAACAGTTTCCATTCGAGTATTGGTATGGCACCATTTGAGGCTTTGTATGGTCGGAGATGTCGAACACCTCTGTGTTGGCATGAGACAGGTGAAAAGTCGGTAGTTGGTCCTGAAATGGTGCAGCAAACGACGGAAAAGGTGAAATTTATTCGGGAAAAGATGAGAGCTTCTCAGAGTAGACAGAAAAGTTAGCATGATAAAAGGAGAAAGGATCTTGAGTTTCAAGAGGGCGACCATGTGTTTTTGAGAGTTACACCGGTTGCGGGTGTGGGTCGTGCTTTGAAGTCGAGAAAGTTGACTTCTCGTTTTATTGGTCCGTATCAGATTGTCGCACGAGTTGGTGTTGTGGCTTATCGTGTGGCGTTGCCTCCGAATCTTTCAAATTTGCATGATGTATTCTATGTCTCGCAACTTCGGAAGTATGTTCCGGATCCGTCACATGTTATTCCAATGGATGAAGTGGAAGTAAGAGATAACCTTACAGTTGAAGTTTTACCGGTTAGTATTTTGGACCGTGAAGTTAAGAAACTAAGAGGCAAAGATATTGCGCTCGTGAAAGTGTCCTGGGGGGGGGGTGCCGCGGAAGGCAACATGACTTGGGAATTGGAGAGCAAGATGCGAGAGTCGCATCCGGAGTTGTTTGAATAAGGTAATATTTTCGAAGGACGAAAATTTCTAAAGTGGGGGAGAGTTGTAACGTCCCGATTCTGAATTCCCATTAATTGTTGAGTCTTTTAATTTATTTAATTGATGTTTGTTTTAAATTGAGAAATTATATATTATTATGTGGTGTTTGCTTATTTTATCTATTTTTACCGATTCGGAGAGTTTTCGGGGAATTAGAGTAAAAAGGGCATTTTAGACATTTAGCACTTTAGTGTGAGAATTGATTGGTAAGTGTTGGAAAGAATTTGAGAGGAAAGAAATAGAGATAGAAATAGAATAAGAGAGGAAAAGAAATAAAGATAGTAACATAAGAAGAAAAACAAGAGAAAGAAAAGAGGAGAAGAGAAAGAGAAGAGAAAGTGGAGAGGAAAACCTAGAATCATCAAGGGATCATCACCAAAGCTTGCAATCGATCGGTAAGGGTGTGAAACTCCATCATCTCTTTAATGTATATGATTGTATGTGTATGTGTGTGGATTTTGTAGAGTTTCTACTCTTTTTCCACTTAGGTTAGAAGTTGGTTTTGTGAGTAGAATGAGGTTTTAATCGGTTAGAACTCGGATTAGACGATGTAGTTTAGTCGGGTGATGATTGGGTTGTGCCACTGAGACTGGTTTGGATTTAATCGGTTGATTTTGTGGAGTTTGGGCTCTTGAGACAGCCATGGAAGTTCTGTCTTCGCAGGCTCGCCAGGCGAATGGCAGCGAAGCTTCGTCAGGCGAAGCCCAGCGAGCTGTAGCGAAGCAAGTCAGAAGCTAACACCCTGTATTCGCTGGCAAGTTCTCCAGGCGAGGTTAGTTGGCGAAGGTTCGCCAGGCGAGTGTGTAGCGAGCCTCAGCGAGTAATTCCAGAATTACTCCCAGTGGACTTCGCTGGGAAGTTCGCCAGGCGAAGGCCAGCGAGCATTCGCTGCGTGGCTTCGCCAGGCGAAGGTTGGCGAACATGACAATGTTATTTGTTTTGCTGTTTTGTTCATAGCATGATGTTTGGTTGATTCAATTATGATTAATGCCTATATAAATGATTGAGGTGTGAACTGTTTCGACATATCGTGTTGTGGGTGGCCGAAAGGCATGAATCCTAGATTGTAGAGTCAAGGTGAATCTTGAACGTTTGATAATCTTATGTATTTGCTCGAATTGAATAGAAACGCATTGATAGGCTGATATGTGTGTAAACCATGTGTGAAATGGTGCATAATGTGAATGCATGATAGATATATGCGATGTATGTGATAAATGCAATGAGGATGTTTGTGAGCATAGTATGCATTTTTGTGTTGAATGATCCCTCGGAGGATTTGCATTGTGAAGCATCTTAGTATGCATTTGTGTGTTGATTGATCCCTCGGAGGATTTGCAGAACCTCGTATGATACGATGGTTATATTAGATTCCTTGGAGAATCGGTTGCATTGTGTGATTCCTCGGAGAATCGGTCATAACATGTAATCCCGTGGAGGATTGGCTAGAGTATTTGATTCCGTGGAGAATCTGCTGAGTACTTGATCCCGTAGAGGATCTGCTGAATATTCGATTCCGTGGAGAATCTGATGAATATTTGATTCCGTGGAGAATCTGTTGAGTACTTGATCCCGTGGAGGATCTGCTGAATACTCGATTCCTTAGGGAATTTGTTGAACGAGTCGGTACCGCATTTGCATCTGCATAGAGTCGTGTGTCGGTCTCTATGAGTTGCATGAGTCATCTGTGTATGATGCATTGGTTGAATGAATATAACTGTGTATGTTATATATGATTGTTTGGAGGAACATATAGTGAATGTTTATGAGCATGTGTAGAGGCATGATTAATTGTATAGGCTTGATGTGGTGAGAACATGTTTGAGTATGACTTGTATAATTATGAATATATGTATATATACAATTTTATGCATTAACTGTTATGATATTGTTTCTCACCCTTCTGTTGTTTTATAATGCTCTATGAGGCATTGCAGAGTAGGAAGCTGGAGGTTCTTTTTGTGAAGCGATGTCTTCATTCTTTTTGGTCAATGGCTCTGATATGTAACATTTGGGTAGTTAGGAAGCCTTTGACTCTTTTGGAGTTACATTTGTTTTGATTCTTTTGTGATACATATGTGTATGTATCTGCTGTGGATATGTTGTAAAGCATGAATTAACTGATGGTTGTATATAAGTTTATGAATGTGATCGATTCAATATTTGGATGTTTCCGCTTTTATTCTAAATATTGAGATGTGGGTTACCCATTGTTGCATATCAAATTGAGCAGGTATCGTATGTGTTTAGTTTCATGATAATGTGATGCGCCTCTTGTATACCATGTTTTAATTAAACTCTGATGAAATAAATTTTCTAAGTGCCTAATTGATTTATTTGATTAATTTGGGGGTATAGAAAGGGGGTGTTACATAACACACTTAATAAGGATAATGGATATTGTGCCACGAGCCTTATACATGGGAAATGGTGATTGAGGGGCTTCTCCTCAATTACCTAGAGTGTTTAGTATACGTCCTTAGGACGATATGCGACGCATTCGATCCTAGGTTCTAGACTTTAGTACAACATACATTATAAACACTCAAATTCAAAACACTTCTTCTCTAAAAAACACAGAAAAAATTCAAACCTTTTTTCCTTCAGGATTAATCAAACTTCTTTTTCAGAAAAGAGTGTTGTTAAGCTTTGGTTCTACCGCCAACAGGCTTTGTCCCTAACTGCTGGAACGGATGTTTAACCCTACTCGGATAAAACACTTAATCAACTTGTGGTTTCGTGTCCGCTCGAACTACGTTCGCTCTGATCTTTCATACCAGATGAAAGTACGTAGGCACAAGACACGATGTTTTGGCGAGAAACCTTCCCCCCTCTCTCCCGTAGTTAGTCGAACTACGTTGACTTTGTCTTTCCCATTGCACGAGGGAATACGTAGGCCCAGAACGGCGACGCTCTGCCGAGTCACTTTCTTTTCTTTTGTCTCACAAGCCTGTAGCATAGATAGATAAACAACCCTTTTAGATAGCAAACAAGCGTGGATCCCGTTGAGTACAACGGACGTGAGGGGTGCTAATACCTTCCCCTTGTATCATCATTTCTTAAAACTCTGGTGAATGTATCATCATTTCTTAAAAGTCTGTGACACTGAGAAACACATAGGATGTCGTACCTTTATCAGTGGATTAGGTCCATACCTGTGAGTGGGACTGGGGTTATGCAGGAAACCTTTTACCTTCAGATTACCCGGTTTTCTCTACAGTTTGAATCCGATGTATTGGTATCAGTTGGTTCCTATCAGAGTAGTGCTATGTTCTTGTTGAAGCAGAATCTTGGCGCTTATCACTCAACAACACAGTAGTCTTGATCTCCTGCCTGCATCCTTAGCATTTGCATCCTTGCATTTTCATGTTGCATTTCATTAACGTGTGTCTATGTTGCAGGTGCGTATCTCTCCCTGATTCTAGTGGTCTTGTTCTGTATTTCTGATATGGAGACTTTGAAGAGGACAATAACATACAGATTTCCCACTCCAGACATTAGTCCCATACTGAAGTTAATGGCCCTGGCTGATGGTTCAGTAACAAAAGACTTTAGGAAATCATATAGGAGGTTGTTGAAATTTTTTTGCAAGCCTACCACACACGAGATCAGTGGCTTGTATACTTTGCTACAGTTCTATGATGCTCCATTGAGATGCTTTGTGTTTCCAGATTATGTTATAGCACCCACTCTAGAAGAATACTCAGACTTGCTAGGCATTCCCATCAAGGATCAAATGCCTTATCATCATGTTGACACTAATCCTAATCTGGCCAATCTTGCCGCTGCTTTACACTTGGATGAGTCTGAGTTGAAAGGAGGATTGACTCAAAGGAATGGGATGTATGGTTTTCTTCTATCTTTCCTAGTGGAGAAGGCTCATAAGTTTGCCAAGGAGGGCTGTTGGATTGTGTTCAACGCCATTTTAGCTCTTTGCATATATGGTACCATACTATTTCCTAACTTGCCAGACTTTGTGGATGTAAACGCTTTCCACATTCTCGCCTCATGGAATCCAGTATCTACTATTCTTGGAGATGTTTACCACTCTATCCATTATAAGAACGAGAACCGGAGAGGGAAGATTGTGTCTTGTTGTGTTCCCTTGCTATACAGATGGTTTGCCAACCACATGCCTAAAGCGGGTCCCTTTGTCGCTTCTGTGGGCACTTTGGATTGGTCCGAGCGTCTAATGGGTTTAGCTGCAGAGAATATCTTTTGGTTCGACAGGGATATGGTGGGTACAAAACTCGTCTACAGTTGCAGTGGTTTTCCCAATGTTCCTCTAATCGGGAGAAAATGGTGTATCAATTACAACCCGTCATTGTTGATCAGGCAGTTCGGTTATGCATTGAAGAAGGCTCTAAAAGAAGATGAGATACAAGAATCTCTGTATCTCACCGGGCTGTTGGATGGTGATGCATTTTTTAAGCTTGAGCATGCTTGGAAAAATCTTCACAGGAAAGGTAAAGCAATGTTGGGGAAGAGCAACAACAAAGCCATTGATCCATACCTGGTTTGGATCTGTGAGCGAGCCACGAAGTTTCTAATGCCTTATCCTGCTGCTAGACTATTATACCCTCCTGTGGTTGAGAAGCTCACTACAATCGACATTCAGAAATACAACCAGGTGCTGCAAGAAAAGGAAGAGTTGAGGAAAGCCAACGAAGAGCTAGAGAAAGAAATTGCTCAACTCCGAAGCGAGAAGAGTGAAGCTGTGTACTCCTGCAAGAGGAAAACCGAGCTGATAAATCATTTAGGTGCCAGCTTAACCAAAGAGACCGATGCTCGAGAGCATCTGGGGTTAGACTTCAAGGCTGTTAATAGTGTCCTCGCCACCAAGAAGCAAGACTTGGATAAGGCATATATGAAGATCTCTAAATTCGAGGCATTTTGGAACACTACTCTGACCAATCACAAAGAGCGAGAAGAGAAGCTAAAGTAGCAGATCACCAAACTGACGATTCAGCTCGAGGCAAAGAACGAGAAGATTGAAGCTAGGCATCACTCAGGCGTAACGCTGAGTGCAAGTTGAAAGAAGCTATGGCAAACCTGAAGGAGTGCAAACTGAGGGATGATTCCATGAGATGCAAATTGGAGGATTACTTCGGAGAGGAAGACTTTGTTGAAGATATCCAGAGCACCATCAGACAGAGAGAGCTGCTTATTCGAGGATTGCTCACCAAGCCTGATCACCCCGAGACAAAGGAACTATTGGAGGATTTCCGTGCCTGCTGCCGCACTTGATTTCTTTTGTATTCGTTGTAGCTTTCATTCACTACTATATTGTTGACCATCACCAGGCTTGTTGGTTGGGGTCAATCTGTTATCGTTGATTCAGTTGTACTCAGTCACTCCTGTATGCTGCCTATGTAGGCTCTTTATATATCAGATATAGATTCGTCTCCATAATTGGCTCCTTATTTGTCTCGCTGTTATTATGGAACTAGAATCGGGGGGGGGGGGGAATCTCTCCTAAAGCACAGACACATGTTTGCATTTGCATATCATCTTGTATAACAGGTACCTTGGACGTGTTTATCTAACCCCTGTGTTTTCTTTCGAAGGTGTGTTTCAGGATTGACTGCTGATCAGTGCATTTTAATGTACCTTCCTCTATGTTTAGACTTAGGCATTTCTACCATTTAGTTTATTTAATTTCCTATTTTATAATGTTTTTACAATTTATTTTATTTTAAGCTTTATTTAATTTTCGTTTGTTATTTTTCAGCATTAATAGCTTTTAGTGAAAAATTCATAACTGGAGCTACAGGAATCGGATTGAGGCATTCTACCAGTCGTTGGAAAGCTAAGAAACAGATCTACAACTTTCATGTTGCACAAAGGAGCTGATTCGGATTTCTTGAGTCTCGAATAATTCGTTGAAGTTTCTAACTTGTGACAATGTAGTTTTCCTTGCGGACCTAGTTTAGGTTTCTGGACCAGTTATTTTCTATTTAAAGTTGTTGTTGTGATGCAAAACATGGACCTAGTTTATTTTTCCGAATTTTTTCCTTTGTTTTATAGTTTTCATGGAGAACTAATACCTCCGGGCAAATCCTGTTGTGTACGGTTTCATCACTTTGAGGTTATTATAATACCAATTTAAATTCAATTCCTTTCAATCCTTTTCTATGAAGTCAATTGCTTAATTTGATTGCAATTGTTTGCTTAATTCGATTGTTGTTCATAGGATAAAATTGATTAAATTCGATTGTATGCAAGTTCCTAAATTTAATTGCGTGTTATCGTTTGCTTAATTCGTTAACTCGTCATATTCTTAACCGTTTGCTTAATTCGGTAAACAGGAACATAATTCATTTGATGTTGATAAGAGCTTGTCTGATTAATATCATAATCGAATAGGATTAGAGCCGCTTAGGGATTGATGTTATAATAGCCGATGATAAGTCGGAACCCGAATCAGTAGGATTAGCCGTTTTAGTTTATCTGATAATCATTTTTTTAATCACTTTTTTTCTTCTTATTTTATAAATCAAAACTTAAAACCCCCATAAACATTTTCTTTAGTTGGTTGAAATAATACAAGAATCCTTGTGAGAACGATATTTCGAGTCATTTGTCGCTATATTACATTTTTATCAAAACTACTCGTTTTTGATCCGCGAGCGACCGCGAATCAAATTGGCGCCGTTGCCGGGGATTCTTATTAATTTTAGCCAAATGTAAAATTTTAATTTTAGAGTTTTTGTTTTTTTTGTTTTTTGTTTTTTGTTTTTGTGTGTAAATTTTCAGGGTTGCAGTACAGTGGTAAGCGTTTCAGCCTATCAGGTGAGTTTGTAAGCTATTGTTCCGATTTGCTCCGAATTTTTTCCAGAAAATCAGAAATAAATCGTTTAACAATACTCATTTAGAATAGAATACTAAAAGATTTTGACCCTGAAAATCGCAAATTAGTTATTTTTCTATTTTATTTTATTTTTTTTCTATTTTCATATTTTCAAAAAAAATCCGAAATTTTTTTTATTGACTCATTCTGATTTTATTTGATTTTTAGTTATATTTTTATAATTTTTAGATTTAATTTTATTCGGTTTCTATTTTTCCATTCTTTTTCTTAACGTGGACATTGTTGGTATTTTTCTAATTGTTGCTGCATTGCCGAATTTGTTCTTTGTTTTATTTTCTTTGTTGATTTTCCTATTAAATTTAATATGACAAATCAAATAACTCTTAGAGAACTTGTTGCCTATGATACGAACTATAATGCTTTATGTATGGAATATCCTGTTGTTAGTGTACCTTACGAATTAGAATCTGATTTAATACACTTGTTGCCAAGGCTTAATGGACTTGCAGGTGAGGATCCGAATAAGCATATGAATGAATTCCAAATTGTATGCTCTACACCTTCTGAACCTTCATTAGAGGACCTTGTCAAGCAAATGGCTATAAATGATCTTCAGTTTCAGCAACAAACAGATTCAAGTCTTCAGGCTCTGCAGACACAGATTGAACAGTTTGCCACTATACTGAATGCCATGCAACAAGCTCAAGAATCAAACCAACTATCTGCCCAAACAGTAGTGAATCCAAAAGAGTTACCATCTGATTTAGTTGATGATATTCATCCTGAGTTGTTATCTGATTTTCCATCTTTATTAGATTATGATGATACTTACTCTTGTTATTCATGTACCGACACTAACATTTGTTCTGTTTGTGCTGAGATTAATGCTGCCGTACAGGGTGATGTTTTTCATGCAGATGAAGTTGTTTATGTAGCTAAAACTCTTAACATCACGGCTGCCCCAACCTCACCATCCATTGAACAACCTTCCCCCTTGGAGCTTAAACCACTTCATACCAATCTGAATTATGCTTATTCAGATATGGATAAAAAGCTTCCAGTTATAATTTCTTCTAACCTTGATTTTGATGAAGATAATAAACTTTTACAGGTTTTGAAGAAACATAAGAAGAGAATTGGATGGACCTCGATGGAAGTGGGAAGAAAAGCAATGAAGCAACCCCTTAACCCATTGATCTCTGATGTTGTGGAAAAGGATATCAAATTCACGTGTCCATTCGACACTTTTATTTATCGAAGATTCTTCTTTGATCCTGGAATAAAAGGCGAAGACACTAATACAAATTTCAAGGGCGATGGATGCTATCCAAAGTTACTCCCCACTTTGGAAGAGGAGACGGCAGGAAATCTCTCTTTGGGAAAGGATGCATATGTGATCACTTATCCACCTTGACTCCTCGAGTGTGTTCCTTCCTTTCTCTCACTCTTATTTTATATTTATGTTCCTTCGTTGAGGACAATGTTTGTTTTAAGTGTGGGGGAGGGAACCATTTACTTTGTTTTATTTCTTTCAATTTTCTTTGTTTTGTTTTCATTTAATAAAAAAATTGTTTACTCAGAAAAACACAATGCATTTTTTGAAATTTTTGGGTTGTAGATCGATTGGAGGTCAGATTGTAGAGACTTGAGAAAAATTCATAAGATCGGTATCGTTTTAACACCTTGAGTCTCCAAAATATGGAAATCGATTTAGATACTTGTTATGGCTTAGTCTTGAGTTCTCGTTCTTTAATAGCTCTTAAGTAGTTTATCTAGCAGTCAGCACCATCTAAAAATCACATGCTAAGTAATTGAGCTGATGCAAATAAGTGAATGATCCCGTGCTTAATAAGAAAAAAAAAGAGAAAAAGAAAAAGACAAAAAGTGAGGAAAAAAAAAAGACAAAGAAAAATGTCTAATTATGAATTGTTGAAAAAAATATGGATCACAGTCACTAACAAGCTTAGTTACCATGCGTGTGAATAGATAAAGGGCTTAATGTGATTGCACTAGAATGAAAGAGAGCAAAAAGGAGGATGAGTAAGTTAGACTTAGGCATAACGACATGATTTGGATTGGTTTGTATAGGAGGGAGTCTTATGATCGCAAAATTGCGGATTTGTGTTCTTACGATATCCTTAGTATGCAAAAGTAGTACCTATCAATGCAATCTTGACCAAAGAGGAGTTCACAGCCTAGATTGAATAGCTGAATGTTTTTGTGTTTCATGAGTTTTGACAATAATTTGCTCGGAGTGCAAAAGTTCAAGTGTGGGGGAATTTGATCAGTGCATTTTAATGTACCTTCCTCTATGTTTAGACTTAGGCATTTCTACCATTTAGTTTATTTAATTTCCTATTTTATAATGTTTTTACAATTTATTTTATTTTAAGCTTTATTTAATTTTCGTTTGTTATTTTTCAGCATTAATAGCTTTTAGTGAAAAATTCATAACTGGAGCTACAGGAATCGGATTGAGGCATTCTACCAGTCGTTGGAAAGCTAAGAAAGAGATCTACAACTTTCATGTTGCACAAAGGATCTAATTCGGATTTCTTGAGTCTCGAATAATTCGTTGAAGTTTCTAACTTGTGACAATGTAGTTTTCCTTGCGGGCCTAGTTTAGGTTTCTGGCCCAGTTATTTTCTATTTAAAGTTGTTGTTGTGATGCAAAACATGGACCTAGTTTATTTTTCCGAATTTTTTCCTTTGTTTTATAGTTTTCATGGAGAACTAATACCTCCGGGCAAATCCTGTTGTGTACGGTTTCATCACTTTGAGGTTATTATAATACCAATTTAAATTCAATTCCTTTCAATCCTTTTCTATGAAGTCAATTGCTTAATTTGATTGCAATTGTTTGCTTAATTCGATTGTTGTTCATAGGATAAAATTGATTAAATTCGATTGTATGCATGTTCCTAAATTTAATTGCGTGTTATCGTTTGCTTAATTCGTTAACTCGTCATATTCTTAACCGTTTGCTTAATTCGGTAAACAGGAACATAATTCATTTGATGTTGATAAGAGCTTGTCTGATTAATATCATAATTGAATAGGATTAGAGCCGCTTAGGGATTGATGTTATAATAGCCGATGATAAGTCGGAACCCAAATCAGTAGGATTAGCCGTTTTAGTTTATCTGATAATCATTTTTTTAATCACTTTTTTTCTTCTTATTTTATAAATCAAAACTTAAAACCCCCATAAACATTTTCTTTAGTTGGTTGAAATAATACAAGAATCCTTGTGAGAACGATATTTCGAGTCATTTGTCGCTATATTACATTTTTATCAAAACTACTCGTTTTTGATCCGCGAGGGACCGCGGATCAACTGCAGACCAATTCACCGTTACTCCACCCGATCCAATCAACTCAGAGCTCTAGAGCATGTTCAGGCTGAAATGCAAGAGTTTAGGGAGAGGATGTCCCAGTTCATGGACATCATGCAGGTGGTTGCCAGTGGGCAAGAGCAGCTCAGAACCCTCGTGCAGCCCTTGATTGCATGCGTTGACACCAATGGGGTTTTGCACAGAGGTGAAACTACCAACCTTCCTCATGTGGAGACTCCCCGAGCTGACAATTCTGGACCGACTGTGATCATTCCCAACGCTGGAGGCAATGGGAATGATGGATTAGGTACTGGCCATGCTGAGGTTGGTAATGGTAACATCGGAGCTGCTATTGGTAATATCGGCGCAAGTGGTAACAACACTGGAGTTAATGCTGGTAACACTGGAAATGGAAACTTCCATGGACCCGAAGCTGTGGGAATCGTCCGTGCAAATGTTCATCAACCCTAGAACGAGGATCGTCAAGCTGACATATTCTCAATGAGAGGTGATGAGGCTGAGTTACCTTTCGAGGCCAGCCGGAGATTCAAAGCACTTGAGGATAAGATGAAGAGCCTTGAGAATCTGAATTCCATGGGGCTCGACATGGCCAACTTGGGGTTGATACCTGACCTCAAGATACCACCGAAATTCAAAGTTCCAGACTTTGATAAATACAATGGCACCACCTGTCCTCGTGTCCACTTGAGATCTTATTACAGGAAGATGTCAGCGTACTCCGACAACGAGAAGCTGCTGATGCACTTCTTTCAAGATAGTCTGTCAGGACCTTCACTTGAATGGTACATGGGCTTGGAGCCTGTGAGTGTACGAAGCTGGAAGGATCTTGCAGAAGCGTTCTTTAGACATTACCAGTACAATAGTGACCTGGCGCCCAACTAGGTCCAGCTGCAAAGCCTGTCACAAAAGAATGGGGAATGCTTCAAAGAATACGCGCAACACTGGCATGAATTGGCAGCCAGGATACAGTTGTCGATGGTTGAATGTGAACTGGTAGATATGTTTGTGGCTACCTTGCCGAGTGTTTATTATGAAAAGCTAATCAGCAGCATGTTAGAGAGCTTCTCTGACCTAATCATCACTAGTGAGCAAGTTGAGAACGGGATTAAGTTGGGTAAAATCAAGACCGGTGAAGGTTCCTCAGCTGGAGGAAAGAAAATTTTTGGTGGAAGGAAGAGAAAGGGTGAAGCCAACTCTGTATCTGGTTCCCGAGGAAACAAAAATCCAGCACAGAACCGTCAACAACAAAGTGTCGCAAGTATTACTATTCTCGTCGTACCACAACAACAGAAACCGCAGCAGCCAAATCAGAACCAAGGCCAGAACTACGCCCAACACCGATATAAGGGCCTGGCAGCGAACCGAGTGTTCGAAACGCTACACATGCCGTATTCACAGCTGCTTCAGGCCTTGTTGCAGTTACAGTTGGTTCACAAGAGGACGATGGATCTATTAACTAGACCACCTCCTCATGGATACGATGGAAACGCTCACTGTGAATTTCATTTGGGTGCCCCGGGGCACCACATCGATGGCTGTAAAGCGTTCAAGCATAAGGTCCAGGACCTGTTGGATAGTAAAGCGACCAATTTCTCCGATGAGATTCCCAATGTTATGCAGAATCCAATGCCTAACCACGGGGGTGCAAGGGTTAATGCAATTATCGAAGAAGAAGATCTGAATTTAGTGATGAATGTTGACGATCTGAAAACACCATTTAGTTTGGTCAAGGCTAAGTTATTGAAGAAGGGTGTATTCTCGGGCTGCGGGGAATTCTGTATAGAATGTGCGAGACATATGGATGGTTGTGACCAGCTGAAGGTTGGGATTCAAAGTTTGATCGATGAAGGGGCTCTGCAATTTGACTGGAAGATTGAGAACAAGTCCGGAGAAGTGCTGACTAAACAGGAGGATGAGATTGCTACAATCACCATTCCATATAAGACTGTCACTATTTATGCTTCTAGGCCACCCACAGTAACTATAACGAAGACTGGCCCTATTCCTTCTGAAAGTACCAAGGCTGTCCCCTGGAATTATGGGGCAGAAGTCTACTGCAATGGGAAGAAGCTGGACTTGAAAGGCCCACCTGTAGAGTCTGTGGACAACATGGTTGGATCAGGAGGGATTACTCACAGCGGGAGAGTATTCTCGCCACCTGAAGTTGCTGTTGACAAAACAGATAAGAGAAAGGGTAAATCAGTCGTTGAAGAGACCCCTCGAGAGGTAGATAAGGACTTGTTGGTGAAAGACGCTGAAGAATTCATGCGATTGATCAAGAAGAGCGACTATAAGATAATTGACCACCTACAGCAGACGCCTTCAAAGATTTCCATACTGAATTTATTACTTTGCTCCAAAGCTCACCGCATCGCCTTGTTGAAAATTCGGAATGCCGCGTGTGTACCCCAGGAAATATCTATTAACCAGCTTGAGGGGGTGATTGCACATGTGAACGCTGGCAATGGATTAGGGTTTACTGACCTAGAGTTGACACCCAAAGGCAGGAACCATAATAGCGCCTTGCATATCTCGATAGAATGTCGAGGAACGGTCATGTCCCATGTGCTCGTGGGCACGGGATCATCTTTGAACGTTCTCCCTAAGAAAGCCTTGTTGAAGCTTGATACTAGGGGACTGATTTGTACTCCTAGTGATCTGGTAGTGAGGTCTTTCGACGGGACGCGTCGGTCGATGTTCGGTGAAGTGACCATGCCCATTCATGTAGGGCCTGAAGTGTTCGACGCATTATTTTACATCATAGATATCCAGCCCTCCTACAGCTGCTTGTTAGGCCGACCCTGGATCCATTCAGCGGGGGCTGTGACCTCTACATTGCATCAGAAGTTGAAATACGCTATGGGTGGCAGCATTGTCATGGTCTGCGGGGAAGAAGACATTATGGTGAGCCATCTGTCGTCTTTTAAGTATGTAGAAGTGGACGGTGAGATTCACGAGACGTTGTGCCAAGCATTCGAAACTGTCAAAGTTATGGATTCGGTTCCAACCTCAAGCAAAGCACCTGAAGTGGCTCTCTCTTCTTACAAAGAGGCTCAAGCTGTGGTACAGACTGGTTCAGCTCAAGGCTGGGGGCAGGTGCTGAACATCCCCAACAAGCAAGATAAGTTTGGCTTGGGGTATCATCCTTCCTCTGCTTCATCCTCTCAGAATGCGTCGCATTACAAGGGGCTGATTCAGTTCACCAAGGGTGGAGTTATATTCGAACAGGTCAATGTTGTGTCCGACGAGGAAGGAGACAGTGATTGTGATATGGATGCATGGATCCAGTCGTGCAAGCTAGGGCAGAGCCTCAGCAATTGGTCCATCCAGGATTTCATCCAAGTGACCAGTAAAGAGTAATGATTTGCTTTTTCCAATTATTGTACAACCTTATGTCCTACCTGGGGCATAAAGGTTTTATTGTCAGGGCCTTGCTTGCTTATGCTTGTGCATTTTATCAATAATCAAAGGGCGTTTTCTTTGCATTCAAATTTTGTGATCTCTGTTATTCTTGTTTTGTTTTAAGAAAACAATAAAATGGCGAAGTGGTTTATGCTGCCTTGCACATTGTTTTTATGATTAACCATTTTCCTTGCAGGATTTTCACTATAGATGACATCGATCCAGAACCTTCCATGACTCATTTCGACTTTGATTGTCCGATATATCAAGCTGAAGAAGAGGTTGACGAGGATGAAGACCTTCCGGAAGAGTTGGCTCGACTTTTGAAACAAGAAGACAAGATCATTCTACCTCATGAGGAAGTTATCGAGATTCTTAATCTGGGGTCTGAAGACATGGTCAGAAATGTCAGAGTAGGGGCTGCGTTACAGAGTGACATCAAGAAAAGACTGATCGAGATGCTTTGAGAGTATAGTGATATCTTTGCTTGGTCTTATAAAGATATGCCCGGACTTGACACAGACATAGTGGTTCATCACTTGCCATTGCGCGAAGACTGTCCTCTAGTTAAGCAGAAGCTTAGAAGGACACGACCAGACATGGCCGTTAAAATCAAAGAGGAAGTCCAAAAGCAGTTGGATGTCGGATTCTTGGTCGTGACTTCCTACCCTCTGTGGGTCACCAACATAGCACCTGTACCGAAGAAAGACGGTAACTTGCGGATGTGCGTGGATTATCGGGATTTGAACAAGGCGAGCCCTAAAGACGATTTCCCGCTCCCTCATATTGACATATTGGTCGACAATACTGCTCAATTTTCTGTATTTTCATTCATGGATGGCTTCTCCGGCAATAACCAGATTAAGATGGCGCCGGAAGACATGGAGAAAACTACATTCATTACGCCATGGGGGATGTTCTGCTACAAGGTAATGCCTTTTGGGTTGAAAACCGCAGGGGCAACTTACTAGTGGGCTATGGTTACTTTGTTTCATGATATGATTCATCATGAGATCGAAGTATATGTTGATGACATGATAGCAAAGTCCTAAATGGAGGAGGGACATCTGGTCAACTTGCTGAAGCTATTTGAGAGGCTTAGGAAATTCAGGTTGAGGCTGAATCCTAACAAATGCACTTTCGGGGTGCGGTCCGGAAAACTTTTGGGGTTTATCGTGAGCGAAAGAGGCATCAAGGTTGATCCTGCCAAGATCAAGCCCATTCAAGATATGCCAACGCCTAAAACTGAAAAAGAAGTTTGTGGTTTCCTGGGGAGATTGAACTACATTGCTCGGTTCATATCTCAACTCACAGCCACATGCAAACCAATGTTCAAGCTGTTGAAAAAAGATCAGGCGGTTGTCTGGAATGAAGATTGTCAGAGGGCATTCGACAAAATAAAATAATATTTGCAGGAGCCTCCAATTTTGATACCCCTAGTCGCTGAAAAGCCTCTAACTATGTATTTGACGGTTCTTGAGAATAGCATGGGTTGCGTTCTCGGTCAACACAACGAGACTGGCAGAAAGGAGCATGCCATTTATTATCTGAGTAAAAAGTTCACAGATTGTTAGTCCCGTTACTCAATGCTGGAGAAAACATGTTGCGCACTCGCATGGGCAGCCAAGCGTTTAAGATAGTATATGCTCAATCACACAAACAAGCTAATTTTGAAGATGGATCCGATCAAGTATGTCTTCGAGAAGCAAGCCCTTTCAGGGAGGATTGCTAGGTGCCAGATGGTACTGACAGAGTACGATATCCAATATGTATCCTGTAACACCCATTTTAATTATTTAGTCATTTTATTATTATTTTAAATATTATGTGTTGGTGTGCCCTTTGGTGGGGGTGTATTTGGTGATGTGTGGTGGGTGTCCCTAATGTGGGAGGATTATTGGTGGTGTTTTGATGAATATAATAATATAGTGTATAATATTAATATTGGTGGGAATATTATTATTATTATTATATTTATTATAGTTACTATTGTTATTAATATTATTATTATTTTGGTGAGATAATATTATTATTATTATTATTATTATTATTATTTTATTAAGTTATTATTATTATTATTATTAAATTATTATTATTGGGATTAGAGAATTAAAAATAGAGAATGTGAGGGGTTAGCAGTTTTTATGATACATTGTGAGAAGTTAGAGAAAGTGGAAAAAGAACGATAGAAAGGAGAGAAGTGAGAAGAACGAAAAAGGGAGCGAAGAACGAAGGAACAGGGGAAAATCAGAATTGGGCAAACCTTGGAGGGCTCTTTCATCGATCAACCGATTAACAAGGTAAGGGGGGAGAAACCTGATTGGGAATGGTTTATACATGTATAGGGTAGTGGGGAGTCCTTAACCCCGTAGGAGATTGATCGATATATGATTTTCTGTATTATATGTGGTGATTGTTATTGATTGTTGATGGTTGGATATTAAACGTTGATGAATTGTTGTTTTTGGCCAATTTGGCATATAGGTGATTTTACGGTTTTTAGGGAAATTCTGTAGGGATTTTGATGTATCAATAAAGTGTCTAGGTGATGATTTTGGGTTTGGGATTAGGAATCATTTAGGCTGAATTACGTGTAATGTTGGTACTGATGTTAAGGTGTGAATTGGGATAGGAGATTAGAGTTATTTGGCCTAGATAGCAATCTGCAGAACTGTGAGAAATTGGTGAAATCGCAGCATTCGCTGGGCTTCGCCTGGCGAGTGTTGGCGAAGCTTCGCCTGGCGAGTGGAGGCGAGTGTTCGCCTGGCGAGCTGAGGCGAGTGGCAGCGAATAATTCAGAATTAAGTCCCAGACCTAAAGGGTAGGAACTTCGCCTGGCGAGTGTGGCCAGCGAAGGTTCGCCTGGCGAATGAAGGTTCGCCTGGCGAGTGCACGATAGTGAAATGAGGGCTTCGCCAGCAGGTTCGCCTGGCGAATGCCAGCGAACGTAGCAGAACCAGAATGTGATTTTGTGATGTTTTGGCCTTGAGCTTGGGCTTGTGTGATCCCTTTGGCCTTGATGCACTGTAAGGATGATGAGTGTGGGAACTAACTTGTGTACTTGGTGATAGTGCATGTTTCCCGTAATAATGACTAGTGGACAATTAGTTGATATATATGTATGTAGTGCTCAGTAGGATCGTGTATCCCCGAGTAGTGGGATGTGTTTGTATCTTGGTGATAGAATATGAACTTGTTTACTAACTGATTGATTTATATGGTGTTGGTGCATGTTATATCTATGCATATATATATGTGATGTATAATGATACGATCAGGTGGATCGTGTGCACTTAGTGTGCCTGAACATAATAGTTATGCATTGGTGTGTGCATATCATGGTGTCTTGGTGGGATGGATCATGTCTCGGATGGAGCGTAAGTGATCTGTCCATACTCCTTTGTGGAGAATGGTGGGGTTGAATCATGTCTCGGATGGAGCGTAAGTGATTCACCCGTACTCCTTTGTGGAGAATGGTGGGGTTGAATCATGTCTCGGATGGAGCGTAAGTGATTCACCCGTACTCCGTTGTGGAGAATGGTGGGTTCGATTGAATGAACCAATGAGTCGATACCGCATGCATGGTGTTGAGTTGCATTTTGCATTATAATATGTTATATTGTAATTTGAACAGTAGGTTCGTTATATGGTGTTGTTAGGGGTGAATAATTGGTGTGTTGGTGTCTTTTACTGCCTTATTACATGTATTACATTACCATTATATTTTTGATCATGATTTCTCACCCCTTTGTTGTTGTTGTGGTCTGTGCTTCTTCGGAAGTACAGATAATCCAGGTGCTTAGCTAGCTTGGATTATGGTGTGATTGTCGAGTCTAGGATGCTCTGATACGTAGCACGGGACTTGGGCGTTTTTATTTATTTTATGAAGAACTTATATTTTATTTCCCTGTGAACGTATCAAACTTTTATTGGATTTTATTATTTAACATTCCGCTGTATTTGGAGAAAAACCTTTTTATAAGGAAACGTTGTTTTACGTGATATCCCACTTGGGAGAATTGGAACTCTGATTTTTGTTTATTTATAATGTTTATTAATTTAGTTGATTTTGGGAAGTGGGGTGTTACAATTGGTATCAGAGCAGGTCGGTCCGTTCGGCCAGTGTTGTTGAGTCGAGTTGAGTCTGTCCTTTATGATGTAGTTGGATATCTTTTAAACCTGGTGTTGTTCCTTTTGAGCAGTATGGCAGGAAGGAACGATGCTGCATTGGCTGCTGCTATGCAAGCAATGGCACAGGCTGTTGCTAATCAGAATCAAACTGCAGATGCCCAATTCAGGAGTTTGGCGCAGTTTCGGAACAACAAGCCGCCAACGTTTGAAGGGGGAATTCTGGACCCCGAAGCTGCTCAGAAGTGGCTGAAGGCAATTGAGAAGATCTTCAGAACTATGGAATGTAGCGATGAGCAAAAGGTGAGGTTTGGTACTCACATGCTGGAGGGTGAAGCTGAAGCCTGGTGGGACAATAGTCGCCAAAGGTTGGAAGCTGCTGGAACTACCATTACTTGGGAGGTGGTTCGGAAAGGTTTTCTGGAGAAGTATTTCCCGGAAGATATCCGAAGCGCTAAGGAAATTGAATTCTTAGAGCTGAAACAGGGTAGCATGACTGTAGCAGAATATGCTGCCAAGTTTGAGGAGCTGGTGCAGTATTGTCCCCACTATAATGTGGAAGGGGCAATGACCTCTAAGTGCTGAAAGTTTGAGAATGGACTGCGTCCAGAGGTTAAGTTGGGGATTGCTTGTCAGAAGATCAGGAGCTATCCTGAGCTGGTAAGCAGAAGCAGGATTTATGATAACGATAACCGAGCAAGGATTGCGCACTACAAAGCTGTTAATGACCGTAAGGGTAAGCAGAGGTTTAGTGGTACTCCTTATAGTGTTGCTGCTGATAAGGGAAAACGTAAAGCTGTTGTTGATAAGAAGCCTAGAGATGGGAGAGCATCTGTTGAAGGGAAATGTTTTCGGTGCGGTGGAATGGGACACCGTTCTAATGATTGTCCTAATGAAGCCAAGAAATGTTTTAAGTGTGGGAAACCAGGTCATGTGATAGCTGACTGCAGAGCAACTATGCCGACCTGTTATAACTGTGGTGAGAAGGGTCATATCAGTACACATTGTGAGAAGCCGAAGAAGCCTCAAACGTCTCCGGCTGGTGGAAAAGTGTTTGCCTTGGCAGGAACTCAAGCTGCCAGTGATGAGCGTGTGATCAGAGGTACTTGTATTATCAATAATATTCCTTTGATTGCTATTATTGATACGGGTGCAACGCACTCGTTTATTTCTGTAGATTGTGTGGAGACGATAGGTTTGGTACCGTCTACTCTGGAGAGATGAATGACTATTGAGACACCCTCTATAGGTTCAGTGACTACTTCTTTGGTATGCCTGAAGTGTCCGCTGACTATTTTCGGTAGAGAATTTGGAGTGGATCTGATTTGTCTACCACTTGGTAAGTTGGATGTTATTTTGGGTATGAACTGGTTAGAGTTCAACCGAGTCTACATCGATTGTTTTCGGAAGGAATTGTTGTTTCTGACCCCTGAAGAGGAAGTTGTGGCAAGTTCTTTGCCTAATAAAGAATTGAGGGCCTTGTTGGAAGATGAAACTAGAGTGTTTGCTTTATTTGCAACTTTATCGATGGATAACAAAGTGCCAATGGAGGAATTAGCAGTGGTGAATGAATTTCCAGAAGTGTTTCCTGACGACATTACAGAATTGCCTCCGACGCGAGAAGTAGAATTTGGTATTGATCTTGTTCCTGGTACGAGACCTATTTCTATGGCGCCGTACAGGATGTCTGCAGTGGAATTGGCTGAGTTGAAGTCTCAGATTGGAGAATTGTTGGATAGAAAGTTTATTAGACCAAGTGTATCGCCGTGGGGAGCTCCAGTGTTGTTGGTGAAGAAGAAGGATGGTAGTATGCGTTTGTGCATCGATTACCGTCAATTGAATAAAGTGACTATTAAGAATAAGTATCCTTTACCTAGGATTGATGATTTGATGGACCAGCTGGTGGGAGCTCGTGTATTTAGTAAGATCGACTTAAGATCGGGTTATCATCAGATGAGAGTAAAAGAAGGTGATATTCAGAAGACTGCCTTTAGGACTCGATATGGACATTACGAATATGCTGTAATGCCGTTTGGAGTGACTAATGCACCGGGAGTATTTATGGAGTATATGAACAGAATTTTCCATTCTTACTTGGATCAGTTCATTGTAGTGTTTATTGATGATATATTAATTTATTCTAAATCTGATGAAGAGCATGCAGGACATCTGAGAATTGCCTTGCAAGTGTTGAAGGAAAATAAATTATTTGCTAAACTGTCAAAGTGTGACTTTTGGTTGAAGAAAGTAAGTTTCTTGGGGCATGTAATATCTGAAGATGGAATAGCGGTGGATCCGTCAAAAGTAAGTGCAGTATTGCAGTGGGAACCGCCGAAGACAGCGACAGAGATTAGAAGCTTTTTGGGGTTAGCCGGTTATTACCGCAGGTTTATTGAAGGGTTCTCTAATTTGGCGTTACCATTAACTCAGTTGACGAGAAAGAACCAAGTTTTTGTATGGGATGCTGCTTGTGAAGAAAGTTTTGAAGAGTTGAAAAAGAGATTGACTACGGCACCGGTGTTAGTGTTACCGACTCCGAGTGAACCGTTTGTGGTGTACTGTGATGCGTCTAAGATGGGATTAGGCGGGGTTCTGATGCAGAATGGTAAAGTAGTAGCATATGCATCGCGGCAATTGAGAGTGCATGAGCGAAATTATCCGACTCATGATCTTGAATTAGCTGCGGTTGTTTTTGTGTTGAAAATTTGGAGAAACTATTTATATGGTTCAAGATTTGAAGTGTTTAGTGATCATAAGAGTCTGAGATACCTGTTTGATCAGAAAGAGCTGAATATGAGACAGAGAAGATGGTTGGAATTTTTGAAGGATTATGACTTCAGTTTGAGTTATCATCCAGGAAAGGCCAATGTAGTGGCAGATGCTTTGAGTAGGAAAGCAATTCATATGGCAGCTCTGATGTTGAAAGAAATTGAGTTAATTGAACAGTTTAGAGATTTGAGCATGGTTTGTGAGACTACTGCAGATAGTGTAATGTTGGGTATGTTGCAGGTAAATAATGACTTCTTGGATATGATTAGAGAAAATCAGAAGTTGGATGTGAAATTGGTAGATTTGATGCCTAGAGTAGGGAGTGACTCCGATAGTGACTTTAAATTGGATAGTACAGGTGTGTTGAGATTTAGAGGCAGGATTTGTGTACCAGATGATGAAGAATTGAAAAAGTCAATTTTGAGCGAAGGACATCGTAGTAGCCTGAGTATTCATCCGGGAGCTACGAAAATGTATCATGATTTGAACAAATTATTTTGGTGGTCTGGTATGAAAAGAGACATAGCTCAATTTGTGTATGCCTGTTTGACATATCAGAAGTCGAAGGTGGAACACCAGAGACCTTCTGGATTTATGCAACCATTAGAGATTCCGGTTTGGAAATGGGATTGCATTACTATGGATTTTGTGACAGGTTTGCCGAATACGGCGAGAGGTTTTGATGCTATATGGGTGATTGTGGATCGATTGATGAAGTCTGCACACTTTGTGCCGCTCAATATTAGTTTTCCGTTAACGAAGCTGGCGGATATTTACATTCGGGTAATTGTGAAGTTGCATGGTGTTTCGTCCAGTATTGTGTCGGATAGAGATCCACGGTTTACTTCGGAATTTTGGAAGAGCTTGCAGGAAGCTTTGGGAACTAAGTTGAAATTGAGTTCAGCTTATCATCCGCAAACTGATGGTCAGTCGGAGAGGACTATTCAGTCGCTTGAAGATTTGTTGAGAGCTTGTGTGTTAGAAAAGGGTGGTTCGTGGGATACTCATTTACCATTGATTGAGTTCACGTACAATAACAGTTACCATTCGAGTATTGGAATGGCACCGTTTGAAGCTTTGTATGGGAGGAGGTGTAGGACTCCTCTGTGTTGGTATGAAACTGGTGAGAATATAGTGCTTGGGACAGAAATTGTACAGCAGACTACTGAGACAATTCAAATGATTCGTGAGAAATTGAAAGTGTCTCAGAGTAGGCAGAAAAGCTATCATGATAATCAGAGGAAAGAGTTGGAATTCTGTGTAGGTGATCACGTATTCCTAAGAGTTAATCCGATGACTGGTGTGGGTCGTGCATTGAAGTCCAAGAAGCTGGATCCTAAGTTCATTGGACCTTATGAGATTTTGCAGAGAATTGGTGATGTGGCTTATAGGGTGGCGTTGCCGCCTGAGTTGTCAAACTTACATGATATGTTTCATGTGTCGCAATTGCGAAAGTATGTTTCTGATCCATCTCATGTGATTCAGAGAGATGATGTTCAGATTCGGGAGAATCTTACTGTTGAGACGATGCCGTTGAGGATTGAGGACCGTAAGATGAAACAGCTCCGAGGGAAAGAGATACCTTTGGTGAGGGTAGCCTGGGGAGGTGCTGCAGGAGGCAGTGTGACCTGGGAGTTGGAAAGCAGGATGCGAGAAGCGTATCCGGAGGTATTTCCATCAGGTAATTTTCGAGGACGAAAATAATTAAAGTGGGGGAGAGTTGTAACACCCATTTTAATTATTTAGTCATTTTATTATTATTTTAAATATTATGTGTTGGTGTGCCCTTTGGTGGAGGTGTATTTGGTGATGTGTGGTGGGTGTCCCTAATGTGGGAGGATTATTGGTGGTGTTTTGATGAATATAATAATATAGTGTATAATATTAATATTGGTGGGAATATTATTATTATTATTATTATATTTATTATAGTTACTATTGTTATTAATATTATTATTATTTTGGTGAGATAATATTATTATTATTATTATTATTTTATTAAGTTATTATTATTATTATTAAATTATTATTATTATTGGGATTAGAGAATTAAAAATAGAGAATGTGAGGGGTTAGCAGTTTTTATGATACATTGTGAGAAGTTAGAGAAAGTGGAAAAAGAACGATAGAAAGGAGAGAAGTGAGAAGAACGGAAAAGGGAGCGAAGAACGAAGGAACAGGGGAAAATCAGAATTGGCCAAACCTTGGAGGGCTCTTTCATCGATCAACCGATTAACAAGGTAAGGGGGGAGAAACCTGATTGGGAATGGTTTATACATGTATAGGGTAGTGGGGAGTCCTTAACCCCGTAGGAGATTGATCGATATATGATTTTCTGTATTATATGTGGTGATTGTTATTGATTGTTGATGGTTGGATATTAAACGTTGATGAATTGTTGTTTTTGGCCAATTTGGCATATAGGTGATTTTACGGTTTTTAGGGAAATTCTGTAGGGATTTTGATGTATCAATAAAGTGTCTAGGTGATGATTTTGGGATTGGGATTAGGAATCATTTAGGCTAAATTACGTGTAATGTTGGTACTGATGTTAAGGTGTGAATTGGGATAGGAGATTAGAGTTATTTGGCCTAGATAGCAATCTGCAGAACTGTGAGAAATTGGTGAAATCGCAGCATTCGCTGGGCTTCGCCTGGCGAGTGTTCGCCTGGAGAGCTGAGGCGAGTGGCAGCGAATAATTCAGAATTAAGTCCCAGACCTAAAGGATAGGAACTTCGCCTGGCGAGTGTGGCCAGCGAAGGTTCGCCTGGCGAATGAAGGTTCGCCTGGCGAGTGCACGATAGTGAAATGAGGGCTTCGCCAGCAGGTTCGCCTGGCGAATGCCAGCGAACGTAGCAGAACCAGAATGTGATTTTGTGATATTTTGGCCTTGAGCTTGGGCTTGTGTGATCCCTTTGGCCTTGATGCACTGTAAGGATGATGAGTGTGGGAACTAACTTGTGTACTTGGTGATAGTGCATGTTTCCCGTAATAATGACTAGTGGACAATTAGTTGATATATATGTATGTAGTGATCAGTAGGATCGTGTATCCCCGAGTAGTGGGATGTGTTTGTATCTTAGTGATAGAATATGAACTTGTTTACTAACTGATTGATTTATATGGTGTTGGTGCATGTTATATCTATGCATATATATGTGATGTATAATGATACGATCAGGTGGATCGTGTGCACTTAGTGTGCCTGAACATAATAGTTATGCATTGGTGTGTGCATATCATGGTGTCTTGGTGGGATGGATCATGTCTCGGATGGAGCGTAAGTGATCTGTCCATACTCCTTTGTGGAGAATGGTGGGGTTTAATCATGTCTCAGATGGAGCGTAAGTGATTCACCCGTACTCCTTTGTGGAGAATGGTGGGGTTGAATCATGTCTCGGATGGAGCGTAAGTGATTCACCCGTACTCCGTTGTGGAGAATGGTGGGTTCGATTGAATGAACCAATGAGTCGGTACCACATGCATGGTGTTGAGTTGCATTTTGCATTATAATATGTTATATTGTAATTTGAACAGTAGGTTCGTTATATGGTGTTGTTAGGGGTGAATAATTGGTGTGTTGGTGTGTTTTACTGCCTTATTACATGTATTACATTACCATTATATTTTTGATCATGATTTCTCACCCCTTTGTTGTTGTTGTGGTCTGTGCTTCTTCGGAAGTACAGATAATCCAGGTGCTTAGCTAGCTTGGATTATGGTGTGATTGTCGAGTCTAGGATGCTCTGATACGTAGCACGGGACTTGGGCGTTTTTATTTATTTTATGAAGAACTTATATTTTATTTCCCTGTGAACGTATCAAACTTTTATTGGATTTTATTATTTAACATTCCGTTGTATTTGGAGAAAAACCTTTTTATAAGGAAACGTTGTTTTACGTGATATCCCACTTGGGAGAATTGGAACTCTGATTTTTGTTTATTTATAATGTTTATTAATTTAATTGATTTTGGGAAGTGGGGTGTTACATATCCCAAAAGGCCATCAAAGGAAGTGTTCTGTCAGAGTACCTTGCCGAATAGCCTATCGAAGACTATCAGCCGATGAAATTTGAATTCCCTGACGAGGATATCATGTTCCTTAAGATGAAGGACTGTGAAGAACCACTACCCGATGAAGGACCATAGCTTGGCTCCCAGTGGAAGCTAATATTCGACGGTGCAGTTAATTCCTATGGAAGTGGGATTGGGGCAATCATTACGACTCCCCAGGGATCTCACATTCCATTCACTGCCAGATTAACTTTTTCGGTCACCAACAACGAAGCAGAATATGAGGCGTGCATCATGGGTTTAGAAGAAGCCATTGATTTAAGAATCAAGAACTTGGATGTATATGGTGATTCAGCGCTCGTTGTTAATCAAATCAAAGGAGAGTGGGAAACTAGACAGTTGAATTTGGTCCCTTACATGAATTACGCGAAGAGGCTGCTGGCATTCTTCGATCGTGTGGAGTTCCACCATGTGCCAAGAGCGGAGAATCAGATGGCTGACGCTCTGGTAACCTTAGCCCCGATGTACAAGGTCAATTTTTGGAATGAAGCTCCAAGAATCGTCATGTCTCGCCTTGATAGGCCAACGTTCATATTCGCCATTGAGGAGGTTTCTGATGGCAAGGCATGGTTTTATGATATCCAGAACTTCCTCAAGACCACAGAGTATCCGGTGGGGGCGTCAGCCCAGAATAAGAAGACTTTTAGGAGGTTGTCTGGCAATTTCTACCTTAACCCGGATGGGGTTCTCTACAGAAGAAATCATGATCTAGTGCTACTCAGATGTGTGGACAAAAAAGAAGCAAGCTTGCTTATGGAAGAGGTCCATGAAGGCACATTTGGTACGCACGCCGGCGGACATGCCATGACTCGAAAGATATTACGAGCAGGGTATTACTGGCTGACAATGGAGTCGGATTGTTTCAAATTCACAAAGAAATGTCACAAATGCCAGATTTGCGTAGATAAAATCCATGTGCCGCCGTGCCCGTTGAATTTCATGTCGTCCCTGTGGTCGTTCTCCATGTGGTCCATTAATATGATCGGAAAGATCGAACCCACTGCATCTAATGGACACCGCTTCATTTTGGTAGCCAACGACTACTTCACCAAGTGGGTGGAAGCAGCCTCGTATGCTAACGTGACCAAACAAGTGGTAGCCAAGTTCATAAAGAAGGACATCATTTGCAGATATGGAATTCCCGAGCAGATCATTACTGACAATGGTTCGAATTTGAACAATAAGATGATGAAGGAGTTATGCTAGAACTTCAAGATTGAACACCACAACTCATCGCCCTATCGGCCGAAGATGAATGGCGCTGTCGAAGCGGCCAACAAAAACATCAAAAAGATAGTGCGAAAGATGGTTGTCACTTACAAAGATTGGCATGAGATGTTGCCCTTTGCCTTGCACGGTTATCGTACGACAGTACGCACATCAACCGGGGCAACTCCTTTCTCACTAGTGTACGGTATAGAAGTTGTCCTACAACTAGAAGTTGAGATTTCTTCTCTAAGAGTTCTGGTCGATGGGAAGCTCGATGAGGCAGAATGGATAAAGAATAGATTGAATCAACTCAACCTGATGGATGAGAAGAGGTTAGCATCCATTGCATACGGTCGATTGTACCAAAACGGGATGAAGAAAGCTTACGACAAGAAGGTGCGCCCTTGAAGCTTTCAGACGGGTGATCTTGTGCTGAAAAAGATTCTCCCGCCACACTCAGATCACAGGGGCAAATGGACACCCAAGTACGAAGGTCCATATGTCGTCAATAAGGTCTTATCAGGAGGAGCCTTACTGTTATCCACGATGGATGGCGAAGATTTCACGTCCCCTGTGAACGCGGACGTAGTCAAAAAATACTTTGCTTAAAAATGATCCGCTGGAAAGAAAAAGAATATCCAGGCAAAAATGAGGCATCTCGGCGAACCAGAAAAATAAAAGGTTCGGGAAAAATTTAGGGATATAAATGAAAAGATGTACACCCGCAAAGCTGAAAACCTGAGAGGGAGGCTTTGGCAAAAATGGGCATCCCAGTGAATCGAAAACCCGAAAGGGCGGTTCAGGCAAAAGTTAGGGACTGAAAAAGCAAATGACTGTGGTCCACGTATGAACTTTCGTTGCTTAGTGGTTTGGGAGACCTGAGGGCCGCTCATCCAAGTCAATCTCTTCTGAAGAAGAAGCGTCGGAGAAGTATCGAAGTCGATTGGGTCATAGAGGGATCAACTCCTGGTGTTCGTCTACACCACCTCGCCGACATATGTATATGTTTTGTATATTTCTGTATACGCTTGTGCAGCTTCCTCATTTCAGGAGCTTGCATCTGTTGTAAAACATTTTGCCTATTTACAGGCCCCTTTTATCAATGAACATACTATCCAGTACTTTGTTTGCATTGTGGTTGTTTTAGCTTCTACCTATTTTTGTTTGCAAAAAAAAACGCCCGATGTTTTTGTCAAAATGCGCATACATAAACTTGTTGGCCTAGGCCAATAATTGTTAAAGCTTTGAATCACCTGAACATTGTCACAGATGATAGCCTCGGTGGGTCCCTTTGTGAAGGGTATCTTGTCTGTTTGTTCATTTTGTTGCAAGATTGTGATCCTCGGGGCACGTTGGCAGAGATGTATCCTCGTCATTTCCCCAGCGAAGTCACCAGTGGCAGGTGTGAGACCTACTCTCCGGTTAGACAAGGTTGAATTTCTTTCCCCGAGCAGAGGGGGTACAGTTAAGAATTGTCTGTAGATTATGACGGTTGATCATCACGCATCTAATCCACAACCAGAGGTGTGAGGCCCACTTCCCGACAAATCAGGATGGGATTTCTTTTCGAGCAGAAGTGGAAGCTCCTCAACAGATTCAGTTGTGTCTCCCCACAGAGTCTGAACATTGGACTGTGAGCATTGAGTTGTCTCTCTAAGTAGAGATAGATTCTCCCCAACCAGAGTGCATTCCTCAGCAGTTGGAGTTGGCATCTCCACCCCCAATAGAGTTATGTGCAAGATAGCAAGAACGGTCAAGTATGTACCCGTTGTCCCCGGCAGTGGGTAGGTACACAGTTAATCCCTGCAGATTGAAGGTATATGCTTACTCCCCTAGCGAGTCGAGATCAGGTTCCTTCCACCAGACAATTGCAGGATCTATCCCCGTAGTGGTTTAGCACGTACGAGCTTTCCCCGGCAGGGTTGCTTCTTTTCCCAGCTGAGTTAGCCATTCGGGTTTCGCATCCTCAGCCTAAGTCCAATTGCTATTGGCACGTGCGAGCTTTCCCCGGCAGGATTGTTTCTTCCCTCAGCGGGGTTGGCCTCGTCTCTCCAGCATTTATTTTGCTGGAGTGATCCCTTTTCATTTTGCATCGTGCATAGCATCCTCAAATGCGTAGCATTTTCATTTCGTATGGAGCATTACGCCATTTTCGAACATATGCATTCTGAAACATAAGCCAGGTAGTTACCTCCTTAATTTCAGGTATATTTCCAGCAGGTGACTGTTGTCTTCACCCGTGTTGGTCTTCAGTCTTGACAGACTTGATGCGTTTATTTCACCCCCGGTTTATGTTGTTCCCAATGGCATCGCCAGATTTTGATTGGTGATAGTCCGTTCCCCAAGTCTGAGCAAGCGTCCGGGCTTCGGCAAGACATTCATGATAGATGTGTGTATCTCATCATATGTCCCCTGACAAAGTTGCTTGTTTAAGTTCCTCTTTGTTCCTCAGCAGAGTGGCCGGGTTAAGTTTCTTTGCACTCCCAAAGTATGGTTACTTGTTCCCCATCGGGGTTTCCTCGCGATCGTTATCCTTAGGTGGTTTCAACTTCGCATGGATCCGGCTTTCAGGTTCGATTATCCGCTTTTATTTAGCGGATATCTGACGACAAGGTTAGACGTATCAGTCTCTATAGTGTTCTAGCGCCAATGTCGGATCTTTGGGGTGTGCTGACGGTAATGTCAGATATTTTTCGGTTGTCTGGCGGCAAGGTCAGATGTTTATAGATGGTTGCAGATGGTTTAGTTGTTCTAGCGACAATGTCACGTATTACTTTTTTCTAGCGGCTACTTGTTTGGCAGCCATGTCAAACATTCCTTCAATTCAGGACCATCTAACGGCAATGTTAGACATTCGTTTTTTTCTGACGACAATGTCAGACGCTAATGGATCTCTATGCTCATCTAGCGGCAATGTTAGACGTTTCGGTTTTCTAGCGCCAAGGTTAGATGTCCCGGTTATGGCGGCTATGTCAGATGTTTGTTGGTTTCCTGGCGGCAATGTTGGATGCCTTGTTTCTAGAGGCAATGTTAGATGTTTCGCTTCTTCTGGCGGCTATGTCAGATGTTTGTTGGTTTCCTAGCAGCAATGTTGGATGCCTTGTTTCTAGCGGCAACGTTAGATATTTCGGTTATTCTGGCGGCTGCGTCAGATGTTGGTTGGTTTCCTAGCGGCAATGTGGGATGCCTTGGTTCTAGCGGCAATGTTAGAGGTATCAGTTGTTCCAGCGACAATATTGGGTATTTCGGTTCTAGCGGCAATGTTAGAGTTTCTGTTTGTCCAGGCGGCAATGTGAGGTGTGCTTTAGTATGGTGGTGTTATGACGGCAATGTCGGGCATTCTGCCTACTTTTTGATTTGTTCGGCGGCAATGTCAGATCTTTATCAGCTTCGTGGTACCCAGGCGGCAATGTCGAGTATTCTATTAACTTTGTGGTGGTCTGGCGGTGATGTCAGGTGTTCATCATGTTTGTGTATGCCTGACGGTGGTGTCAGAATTGGTTATCTCCTGTAGGAGTTTGGCGGCAATGCCAAGTGATGTTATCTACCTGATGGTTATCTGACGACAAGGTCAGAAAGTTTTATCCCCGCGAGTGCATGGCGAAAATGTCACATACTGTGCGTTTCTATGGTAATCCAATTCGTGGAGTTGTTACCTGTTTTGTTTAACAGGAACCTGACGGCAAGGTCAGAGATGGCGTAAATCAAGTATGAATGCCTGACGGTAATGTCTGACATTCCTATTGAGTGCCAATCATTCAGCTGGTTGCTTCGCAACCATCGTTATCGGTTCTTTTCGAAGATTTCTTGTCCCCGAGCAGAATTTGCAGTTTATTTCTGCAGTTGGCAAATTTCCGGGTTCGTTGGTATTTGTGCACCCCAAAATTTGCCCAACATTTATTTACCTAGCTTATGTTTCATTTCATTCACATTAGCATTATCATTTTCATTTCATTGACATGTATGCAGGAGATCAAGAGGTATGATTACCAATTAGGAGCTATACAAGACTATGAAGCTAGCTGGGAGGCTTATTCAGGTGTTCAAGGGTTGATATCCTTACCAGAGAAGTTAAAAGATCCTCAGAGAGAGTGATTGAAGACAAGTGTGTAGGTCTCTTAACTTGAGAGTTGGGGGAAGCCATCAGATGATTCTGAGGTCATGAAGTTGGACTTGAGGTCTTGTGAGAGCTCATGAGAAGTGTTGAGGATCACTTTGAGGCCTAGATAGGTCATTGTGCAAGATTAAGAAGACTCAGCAATGAGTGGTACAATTAGGGTTTGACTGGGTCAACCCTAAGTCAATTGAGGATTTGAAGAAGGTTGAGACTTAATTCAAGAGCCATGTGATCATGGATTGATGCATTGAGATGTTATAAGGATGATTCCAAGGTCAACTCATCATGATTGAAGAGTTTGAGAAGTTTCAGGCTAGGGTTTCTAAGACTTGACAGTGTAAAATCCCCTAGCTTGACCCCTGACTTCCAGGCCATTTAACTCAAGATATGATTGTCATCTCATCTTGACCCTAACATGATTCTTGTAGGGCTTGGTCTTAGCTTTAATTTGAGTATTATAAGTCCTTGATAGGGTTTATAGAACTCAAGTTATGAGCCAGACAAGTTACAAGTCATCTGAGGCATGTGAATTTGGAGCTTGAAAGTTACCCAACTTGCATGACACTGTTGCCCTAGAAGGATGATTCCTATGAACTTTTGTTCAACATGAATGTTGTTCCTTATCATCTTAGCTTTCTAAAGAGTACTAGAAGTCCATGATTGGATTTGTATAACTCAAGTTGTGGCTTTGACAAGTCAAGGGTATTTTGGGTATTTGGACATTACAGGTCATTTTGAATCATAGGTCAATTTCATCATCTTGCAAGCTTCAAATGGAGTTTTGTTAAACATGAAAGTTGCTTAAAATGATGTTTTTAGCTTAGTCAAGTATCAAAAGTTGCTCAAAATGTCACATACTATATCAAGCATTGGTTGAAGAAAATTCACATAAAGACCATTTTAATGATTTAGAATGTGAAAATTCAAAACAATTGGAAATAATATGTTTTCAAGCCAAATTTGTGGTCATTTTGATTGGAATTGACATTCTAAAGAGATTGGAATTATCACAAATTTGAATTGGAGTGCATAACATGGCCATATGGAGTCTGGCTTCATAATGAAGAAACATATCAAGTACACCCCATGGATTGAAATCAAGGAGGGGAAGCTATGCCATTATACTCCTCAGTTGTTAAGTGAGTAAGATGGACTGAATTTGAAGTAAGAACAAAGCCAAAACGTGCCCATCACCATTGGAATTTTGGAAGGAAAGTGAAAATGGAAAATCTTAAATTGGGCTTTGTTTGGGCCTCCAAAGTGGTTAAACAGAATATAAATTGAATGTGGATCATTCTGAGAAGCTTCTAGTGTCAAATTCAGTTGAGAAGCCATTGGAGCAAGTTGGTGAAAAAGCTTGAAATTGGATTTTCGGTTTTGGAGATTTAGAGGATTACAACAAGAATTGGTTATCAAGAAACGTTCATCATCAATCATTGAAGCTATTTGCACTTGTTGGAGGAGAATTGAGGTCTGAAACCACCACAATCGGAGCTTAAAACTAGGTTTCCATTTCTCGAAATTTCTCTCAATTCATGCGTTTTTGGTAGCTTAGATTCATGTGGTTAGGTTGTAATTAGGATATAGATGGATTCTGGACAATAAAATCGAGGTTTAGTGACAAATTAGGGATTGATCCATTTTTGATTGAGATGTAGATTTCCCTAGTCTTGAGGTTTTAGCGTGATTAAGTGGTATAGTTGTAATCCTCATGAAATTTCCATCAATTTTCGTTCAAGAATCGTTTGGATTGGTGGAGTATTGAGAGAGATAGAAGGTCACGAATTTCTCCGGCGAAGCTCCGGACATTCGCGGGCGGATTCTGCATTCCCTCCCCTGCGCATTTTCAAATTGAGGAAGACATAATCTGGACCGTCCAAGCATGAGGAAAAGAAGACTTAGTCCTCGTATCCAATGACTCCAAGCACGCCACGTCAGCCCCGTCCAAAGCACAATCGTTTTAATTAATGAATGTCACAAGTTTGCTTCAGCGCTACATGAACCTTGTGAGCATGGGTTCGATCCCTCGCGTGATCATTTTCTTTTAATTGTGAAAACTGAACTGAATTAATTTGTGGTTTTGGGCTTTGGCTGTTAGCGCTATTCGCACCCCTCCCTAGCAGGCCCAAGCGAGATTACACATAGAATCCTTGCTTAATCCACCCCCTGGCGTATTTTAATAAGGAATTTGCTGAATTAACTCAAATGGGCCCAGCGCCCATGCGCTTTCCACACCCCCATTTTTGGGCCCAGGCGAGATTAAACCTTGCTTTTCTTGCTAGCTGAACCCCTCCCTGTTCATGCTTTTATTTTCTTTTCTTTTATTTTTTGTTTTAATTGCTTGTTAGATTTAGTTCATAATAAATAGTGAATGTTGGTATTAAATTCTAGAAACATTTGTGGATATAAATTGAGATGTTTAGGATTTTATCATGCTTTTTATTTTAATTTTCCATGCATTTTCCATTTTATTTCATATTTTCTAGTGTAATATGTTTTTAATGGTAGAATAATTGTGTGCTGATTTTGTCCATTTTATTTCTCACCCATATTTCTGAGTTTGATATGGAGATTTTACATGCTGGTTATATAGCATGTTGATACATGTAGGATGATATGATATTTTCCCTAGAATTTTTAGGAATAATTTTCAATTAGTTCCCCATTTTACAAGTTAACTTCAATTTAGGTGATTCTAACTTAGAGAACTTCATAGGTTAAGCTTGTAATTGGCCATTAGATGATTCTAAGTAGTGTATTCCTTCTTGATAGAATGGTAAGTAAGTAGATACCTCATTAAGGTTTAGGAAGAGCCCTAGAGAGTGTTTTCTTTCTTCAAACAAACATGGCTTGCTTTGTGTGCATGCCATTCCCATTCTATGATTCAAAGTCCTCATGTGAAAGCTCATCTCTCCTTTGGAGGGATGTATGGCATGTCATAATGAGTAGAACTTTTGAGGATGCCTTTCTCTGATGACTGGTTGAGTGTTAGGAGGGATTCCCTTGGTTTCCTTCCTGCTACCCATCATCCATCCAATATTCTTGGTGTTGTTCCTTTTCTGTTGTGTTGGAGCTAGTTGGAGCATGGAGATGAAGACTTCTCTTGAAGATTGCTTGAAGTTGTTTGTTGACTGTTTGATTGTTTACTGTTTATCTGCCTTGCTGTTGAGCTGTTTTTCTGCTGTTTCTTTAGCTTCTCTGCTCTACTTGTGTGACTGACTGACTGTGTGATGCATTAGACTAGGTTTCTCATATAGTGATCTAGGCTTAAGGGCATCCTAAAGGTTGAGAATAGCTCCCTTTGCTTGTTTGCATAAGAGGTTGAGTTGAGCTCCCTCTGCTTGTCTGTTATTGATTGGCTTTGCTTGATTGCTAAGAGGTCGAGTGGGTCTCCCTCTGCTTGTATTGTTGCATTGCATGTGCATCTTTACTGTTTACTATTTATCTGTTTAAGCTGATGCTTTATCTGTTTTTGTATCCCATTGCCATGATCCCCTAGGAATCTCACTTCCTTTGATAAGGAAGTGATGATTAGAACTTTAGGTTGAAACCTATGCATGATAACTTCTAGGAGTTCCTTGTTTCGAACTTCAACCATAGGATGAATCCTTGGCATGACAACATTAGGACTTGATAGTCTCCCCATAGAGTTCGTTCTCTTCTCATCTCAAAACAAATTAAAATATAGTAATAAAGATTAACTGACGTCGTACGTTACGAGCCTTAAGCTACTTGAGAAAGGATTGTTAGAGGGTTTCCTTCTAATGATTTGGATGTTTAGTATGGTACCCTTTGGGTGACATACGATGCATTCAATCTCAAGTCATAGTCTGTAGTGCGATATTAGTTGCCAACATCCTTAAAAAATAGTTCTTTTGTAAAAGACAGAAAACAAACTTCAAACCTTTTTGCCCCGTGGGCCCATAATTCAAAGGAAGCTTTTCTGAAGAAAAGAGTGTCGTTAACTCCCAGTTCTACCGCAAACGGTAACGCCTAAGTCTCCAAGGGTCGAGCTGCATACACCAAACTGCTGGAATTGTTTGTTAATCCTACTCGAAAAAACAGATGAATCTGAATCCCCGTAATCCGTATTATCCCGAACTACGTAAGCTCTGATCTCTCAGGCCTATTGAGAGTACGTAGGCACAATACTGATGTATTGGCGAGCCACCTTCCCCGTAACCCGTAGTTAGGCGAACTACGTTGACTCTGATTTCTCATTCTCTAATGAGAATACGTAGGCATAAAGTGCGACGCTTTGCAGAGTTATTTTCTTTTCTTTTCAGACCAACCTTGATAGGTAGATAGTTAAATAAACCCGTTAGATAAACACAACAAGCATGGATCCCATCGAGTACGATGGACGTGAGGGGTGCTAATACCTTCCCCTTGCGTAACCGACTCCCGAATCCAGACATTGGTTGCGATAACCTTGTCTTATACCTTTTCGTCAGGTTTTTCCGATTGTTTCCTTTCCCGCTCTGAGGGATAAATAACGAAAGGTGGCGACTCTTCTGTTTTGCCGGCACCTTATTTTCGCGGTAGCGACAGCTGGCGACTCTGCTGGGGATCCAACGTCCCTTGTGTGAGTCAGACCTAGCGCTTGCGTATTTACCTGTTAGGTTGTTTAGTTATCGCATTTCATTTCCCGCATTTTATTTTCAGTATGATATGATTATCTGTGCTGTTGTGGGAGGGGCATTCTGATGAGTGAGAAGCCAGACCCAGGCTTGAGTGTACTTAGCATTAGTTGTGGAAAGTAGTGGGCGCGTGCTTGCTTTGCAGGCACTAGTGTCTCACAAAATCCATGCTCAGACGAGATTCTCCCGGTTGACTTCTTTTCCAGCCCTTTGGGCTTGAGGGGTTGTTGCTTTGGAGGATTGTCGACTCTGGGGACCGATCATTTGTGACTCATCTAAGTGAGGCCGCTTCAAGAGATGATGATGCCACACCTACTGGGTATCGTATCATCGTTCCTTGAAAGTTTGTGACGCTGGGAAACACATAGGATGCCGTACCTTATCCGTGATTAGGTCCATACCTGTGAGTAGGGTCGGGTTGTTGCAGGAAACCTTAACCTTCAGACTACCTGGTTTTCTTGACAGTGAATCCGTGTTGTTGGGTTCAGAGGTTCTTATCATCAGAGATATGGTTGTTCTTGAAAAAGCAGAATTATTGGTCCTCTTCAGGGTTTTGTTGTCAGAGCAGTGTTGTGGTTTTGTTGATACAGAGCCTTGGTCTCCTCAACAACGCTCTTGATCTCCTGCTGCATGATTGCATCTTGCATTTTTGCATCCTCATTTGCATATCATTAACGTGTGTCTGTGTTGCAGGTACCGTTTCCCCCGGTTCAGGTTTTCGTGCCTTCTGTTGTGCTATTATGGGTTCTTTGAGGAAGACTGTGGCCTATAAGCTCCCCACTCCAGATGTTGCTCAGTTGTCTAGCCTGATTGCTTTGGCAGATGATACTGTTAGAGGTGAATTCAGAAAGTCTTATGGGAAGCTGCTCAGTTTAGTCCGTAAACCTTCTGTGTATGAGTTGAGCGGGTTGTATGCCTTGCTGCAGTTCTATGATCCTCCTTTGAGATGCTTTACTTTCCCAGACTTCATTCTCGCACCTACATTAGAGGAGTATGCTGATTCATTGGGTGTGCCTATCAGGAGTCAGATGCCTTTTGTTCATATGGATGTTGAGCCTAATCTGGCTAATCTAGCTCTTTCTCTTCATCTGGATGCCTCTGAGTTGATCTTGTCTAGTTGGAACGGGGTTCTTGGTTTTTCTTTGCAGTTTTTAGTTGGGAAATCCCAACAATGTGCCAAAGACGGGTATTGGATTCTGTTCAATTCCATTCTTGCTCTCTGCATATATGGTATCATTTTGTTTCCTAATATGCCTGTTTTTGTGGACTTAGATGCCTTTCATATCTTTGCATCAGGGAATCCAGTTCCTACTTTGATTGGAGATGTGTATCATTCCATCCATTACAAGAACAAAAATAGAAGGGGTAAGAATGTGTCTTGCTGTGTGCCCTTGTTCTATAGATGGTTTGATAGTCACCTACCAAAGAAGGGTCTCTTTGCTTCATCTACAGCCACAGCTGAGTGGTCTGAGAGTTTGATGAGTCTATCAGTAGAGGATGTTGTTTGGTTTGATAGAGATATGTTGGGTACTGAGGTTATATTCAGCTGCAGTGGGTTTCCGAATGTGCCTTTGATAGGAAGGAAGGGCTGTATCAACTATAATCCATCTTTGCTTGTCCGACAGTTTGCTTATGCTTTGAGGGTTCCGCCAAAGGATGAGGAGGTGCAGGAATCTTTGTACCTCACTGGTCTTCTAGAGGGGAATATGTTATCTAAGCTTCGGCATGCTTGGAATGATATTAGTAGACGAGGGGAACCATTGTTGGGAAAAAGTGATAGCCAAGCCTACGCTCCGTATGTGACCTGGATCAGAGCCAGAGCAGAGATTATAGGGATGCTTTTTCCACCTGCTAAGCAGGAATGCCCTCCAATGGTGGAGGAGCCTACTACCGTGTCTATTCAGTAGTATAATCAGGTGTTAGCTGAGAAAGAGGAGCTGAAGAAGGCAAATGAAGAGTTAGAAAAAGAGTTGGCACAGATCAGAAGCGAGAGAAATGAAGTCCATTCCTTCAAGAGGAAAACAGAGTTGGTGAACAGGTTAGGTACGGATTTGACTAAGCAGATGGCTGAGCGTGAGTGTTTGGGTCGAGACATCAAATCTGTCAATGACGTACTGGCCACGAAGAAGCAGCACTTGGATGAAGCGTACAGAAGAATATCCAAGTTTAATCAGCAGTGGAATGCCACCATAACCAACATCAAAGAGAGGGAAGATAAACTAAAGCAGCAGATCTCCAAATTGAAGGCTCAGGTGAAGGCTAGTGAGAAGAGGTTTGATGAGGAAACTGTTCGCAGATATGCCGCTGAAGACCTGCTAAACAAGGCTCTCGCTAACCTGAAGGATCGCAAGCAGAAGTTCGAATCCAAGAAACGGCGGTTAGAAGATTGTTTTGGCGAAGGAGCGTGGGAAGACTCCGTTGAAGGTCTTCAATACACTATTATACAGAGGGAGTTACTCGTCGATGGGTTGCTCACTCGGCCTGATCATCCAGAAACGAAGGGGTTGTTAGAAGAGTTTCGCGCCCGTGGCCGTGCTTGACTATATTTGTAATCCTTTGTTTTTGATCATTGTTGTATGCTGACCATCACCAGGCTTGTTGGTCGAGGTCATGCTATTGATTCTGCTTGTACTCGGTGACATTGTATGCTGCCTTGATGGGTTTTCTTTATATATATATGAGATTTCATTTCCATGACTGGATCCAGACTTCTTATTATCAGCACCGGCACTCTGGCACTAGAATCGGGGGAGAAATCTCCCTAAGGCACAGACACACGTTTGCATTTGCATGAATCATTTGCATGATAGGCACCTTGTCGTTTTTCTAACCCTTTGTGTATGTAGGTTGTCTCAGGATTGACCGAAGACCGATCCACCGATACTCGACCAGAGCAAATCAAGGTAGAGCAATGGAACAAGTGCAGACTGACATCCAGGAACTCCGAGAGAGGATGGACCACTTCATGGAACTCATGCAAGTGGTTGCTAACGGCCAGGACCAGCTCCGAACTCTAGTTCAACCACTAATCTCAAGGGTTGACAGCAACGGTGTGCTTCATGGTGGGAGCGTTCCGCTCCCTCCACCTGTTGAAACCCCTCAGGGTGGCATCCCTGTGACCGGAGGGAATGGAAGTGGTAACGGCAATGTGGTCACTAACATCGGACCTAATGGTAATACGACTGGCGTCGGTAACGGTAACTTTGAGGCTAATGGCAATACTGGACTAGGCCATGGCAACACAGGGAACATGGGTGCTCGAAATCTGTATGGGCCTAATGCTACTCGATTTGCTGCTGGCAATGACACTCAGCCATGGCTAGAAGATCGCCAAGAAGATTTGTTCTCACAGATGAGTGCTGAGGGCGAATTGAATGGTGAGGCCCGTCTGAGGTTTAAAGCACTTGAGGACAAAATGAAGAGTTTCGAGAACCTGAACACTATGGGTGTCGACATGACTAAACTGGGATTGATTTCTGATTTCAAGGTGCCTCCTAAATTTAAGGTACCCGACTTTGAGAAATACAAGGGTACCACTTGCCCTCGTGTCCACTTAAGGTCATACTACCGAAAGATGTCTGCCCACTCTGAAGATGAGAAACTGCTGATGCACTTCTTCCAGGATAGCTTGTCCGGTCCATCCTTGGAACTGTATATGGGTTTGGAACCCACTAGTGTGCGTACATGGAAAGAACTTGCTGAGGCCTTTGTACACCATTATCAGTATAACAGTGACTTGGCTCCTAACCGGGTTCAACTGCAGAACTTGTCACAAAAGAACAATGAGGGGTTCAAAGAGTACGCCCAGCGATGGCGTAAATTAGCAGCTAGAGTTCAGCCGCCGATGGTTGAACGAGAGTTTGTTGAGATGTTTGTAGCCACTCTCCCGGGGGTCTATTACCAGAAACTGGTTAGTGGTATGTCAGGGAGTTTCTTCGATCTCATCATTATTGGCGAACACGTTGAAAATGGGATCAAATTGGGGAAAATTCAGGGTGCTGATCTATCCTCAGCTGGAGGAGGAAAGAAACCATACAGTAACAAAAGGCGTGAAGGAGAGACGAGCGCAGTGTCTAACGCTCGGAGGAAGGGTAAGGGCCAGCGCCAACAGGTTTCTAGCATAACCATCCCTGCTGTCCAACAACCCCAGCAGCAGCAGCAAAATCAGCAAGGGTACAGAAGGTATCAGAACAGAGCACCTCTGGCAAATCGTCATCTTGAGACACCTCCCATGTCTTATGCTGAGCTATTACAAACTTTGCTTCAATTACAGCTAGTCCAGAAAAGAACCCTGGCTCCCTTGACAGGGGCACCTCCACAGGGTTATGATGCGAATGCAAAATGTGATTTCCACTCGGGGGCACCGGGTCACACGATAGAAAACTGTAAGGCATTCAAGCACAAGGTGCAAGATATGGTGGATGCTAAAATCATCAACTTTTCTGATAACGCGCCGAACGTCACAAAGAACCCTATGTCGAACCATGGGGGAGGTGGGGTGAATGCCATTATTGGAGAAGAGGACTCAGACTTATTGACTGATGTCAAGGATCTGAAGACATCGCTTAGCTTCGTTAAAGCCAAGCTGATGAAGAGAGGCATCTTTCCGGGATGTGGAGAATTGTGTATGGGTTGTGCGATTCATTCCGACGGCTGTGAATAGTTGATAATGGGGATTCAGAGTCTGATGACCGAAGGAATCTCGCAGTTTAGCCGGAGGGCTGAATATGGATCAGGAGAGGTAGTGCTGAAACAGGATGATGAAGTTGCCACCATCACTATCCCTTGCAGGACAATAACCATTTATGCGTCTAGGACACCCACAATCACCATCACAAAGGCTGGGCCGATACCTTTTAAAAGTAGCAACGCTGTCCCATGGCACTATGGGGCAGACGTTTACTGTAACGGACAGAAATTGGAACTGGAGCCATCTGGGCAGTCTGTGGATAACCTAGTGGGAACCGGCGGAATCACACGTAGCGGAAGAGTATTTGCTCCACCTGAGGTTGTGGTTGACAAAGCTGAGAAAGCTGATAAGGGAAAGAGTAAAGTCGTTGAGGAAACCCCTCGTGGGGTAGAGAAGGACTTACTTGTAAAGGATGCTGAAGAGTTCATGAGGTTGATCAAGAAGAGTGATTACAAGATTGTTGATCACCTCCATCAAACACCATCAAAAATCTCTATTCTGAATTTGTTGCTATGTTCTGAGGCACATTGCAATGCGCTGCTAAAGGTTTTGAATTCCACGTACGTGCCGCAGGAGATCTCGGTCAACCAGCTGGAGGGGGTAGTAGCCCACGTGAATGCTGTAAACGGGTTAGGGTTCACTGACCTAGAGCTGACGCCGAAAGGGAGAAACCACAACAACGCCCTGCATATCTCGATAGAGTGTAGGGGAACAGTTATGTCCCATGTGTTGGTGGACACTGGATCATCGCACAATGTTCTCCCGAAGAAGGCACTGATGAAACTGGATACGAGAGGATTGATTTGCACACCCAGTGATCTGGTTGTGAAGGCTTTCGATGGAACCAAACGTCATGTCTTTGGAGAGGTAACTCTGCCAATCCAAGTTGGGTCGGAAAATTTTGACGTAGTCTTCTACATCATGGACATCATGCCAACCTATAGTTGTCTGTTAGGCCGGCCATGGATCCATTCTGCTGGGGCAGTGACCTCCACATTGCACCAGAAGCTGAAGTATGCGGTGGGGGGCAGCATTGTAACTGTCTGTGGCGAGGAAGACATAATGGTGAGCCATTTGTCGTCTTTCAAATATCTTGAGATGGATGGCGGGATCCACGAAACCTTATGTCAGGAATTCAAAGATGTTAAGGTCAAAGACGTGACTCCAGTAATGATTGAGAAACCGGAGATGACTCTCTCTTCCTTCAAGGAAGCTCGGACTGTTGTTCAAGCTGGATCTTCCCTGGGCTGGGGGCAAGTTCTGAAAATACCTAACAAACAGGACAAGTTTGGGTTAGAATACTCTCCTGCTACTGAGGCCTCCTCCTCTCACAGTGCATCCCGAGTTAAAGGGCCGATCCAGCTTACAAGTGGCGGGGTAATATTTGAAAGTGTCAACGCAGTGTCTGAAGACGGCGAAGACAGCGATTGCAACCTGGATTCCTGGATCCAGCCAAGCAAACCAGGCCAGAGCCTCAACAACTGGTCCATCAGGGATATCATCCAAGTGACAGGCAAAGATTAATGATTTACTTTCTCCAATTATTGTACAACCCTATGTCCTACCCGGGGCATAGTGGTTTTATTGTCGGGGCCTTGTTTGATTATGTACATGCATTTTACCAATAAACCAAAGGCGTTTTTCTTCGCATTCAGATGTTGTGATCTCCGTTATTCCTATTTTATATTTGTTTTAAAAAACAATAAAATGGAAATATGGTTTGTGCTAACCTGCATACCCTTGTTTTAAGCTTAACCCTTGTTATTGCAGGATTCACATCACAGACGACATCGACTCTGGACCTTCTACGACTCACTTCGACTTCGATTGCCCGATCTATCAAGCCGAAGAAGAGATTGATGAAGACGAAGGCCTTCCCGAAGAGTTGGCCCGTTTGTTGAAACAAGAAGAGAAAGTCATTCTGCCTCATGAGGAAGAGATTGAGATTGTGAACCTGGGTTCTGAGGAACTTGTCAGGAACGTCAGGATAGGGGCTGCACTGCAGAGTGATGTCAAACAGAGATTGGTCGAGATGCTTCGAGAGTATAGTGACATCTTTGCTTGGTCATACGAAGATATGCCCGGACTTGATACTGACATCGTGGTCCATCACTTGCCACTGCGAGAAGATTGTCCTCCCGTTAAGCAGAAGCTTAGGAGGACACGACCGGATATGGCTGTTAAGATCAAAGAAGAAGTGCAAAAGCAGCTTGATGCTGGCTTCTTAGCGGTCACTACTTACCCTCCGTGGGTCGCCAACATAGTGCCTGTATCGAAGAAAGACGGTAAGGTGCGAATGTGCGTCGATTATCGGGATTTGAATAGGGCGAGCTCTAAAGACGATTTCCCGCTCCCTCATATTGATGTGTTGGTCGACAATACAACTCACTTCTCCGTGTTTTCGTTCATGGATGGCTTCTCCGGCTACAATCAGATCAAGATGGCGCCGGAGGACATGGAGAAAACCACGTTTATTACACCTTAGGGAACATTTTGCTACAAGGTAATGCCTTTCGGTCTGAAGAATGCAGGGGCCACTTACCAATGAGTAATGGTCACTTTGTTTCATGACATGATTCACCGTGAGATTGAAGTCTATGTTGATGACATGATTGTGAAGTCCCAAACGGAGAAGGGACATCTGGTCAATTTGCGGAAGCTTTTTGAGAGGCTTAGGAAATTCAGGTTGAGGCTGAATCCTAACAAGTGTACTTTCGGAGTACGGTCTGGAAAACTACTGGGGTTTATTGTGAGTGAAAGAGGCATTGAGGTTGATCCTACGAAGATAAAAGCAATACAAGACATGCCAGCGCCAAAAACTAAAAAAGAAGTCCGTGGTTTCCTGGGAAGGATAAACTACATTGCAAGGTTTATCTCTCAGCTCACGGCCACGTGTGAACCGATGTTCAGACTACTAAAGAAAGATCAGGCGATTATCTGGAACGAGGATTGCTAGAAGGCATTTGATAAGATAAAACAGTATCTACAGGAACCTCGGATCTTGATACCCCCAGTGGCCGGAAGACCCTTAATCATGTACTTGACGGTTCTTGTGAATTCCATGGGTTGTGTTCTCGGTCAGCACGACGAGACGGGCAGAAAGGAGCGTGCCATTTATTATTTGAGTAAAAAGTTCACAGATTGTGAATCTCGTTACTCGATGCTGGAGAAAACATGTTATTCACTCGCATGGGCTGCCAAACGTTTACGACAGTACATGCTCAATCACACAACCATGCTAATTTCGAAGATGGATCCGATCAAGTACGTCTTCGAGAAGCAAGCGCTTTCGGGCAGGATTGCCAGATGGCAAATGGTGTTGATGGAATATGACATTCAGTATGTTTCCCAAAAGGCCATCAAGGGAAGCGTATTGTCTGAATACCTTGCTGAACAGCCGATCAAAGATTATCAGCCGATGAAATTTGAATTCCGTGATGAGGATATCATGTTTCTCAAAGTGAAAGATTGTGATGAACCGTTGCCCGACGAGGGGCCAGACAGGAAATCCCAATGGAAATTGATATTTGGCGGGGCGGTTAATTCTTACGGAAGCGGCATTGGGGCAATCATTACGACTCCCCATGGACCCTACATCCCGTTCACTGCTAGATTGACGTTTCCGGTCACCAATAACGAAGCAGAATACGAAGCATGCATCATGGGTGTTGCACCCCAAAATTTGCCCTCTTTCAAGGCTTGGCTCATTTCTTCATTTCTTTCAAATTCAATGACATAAAGGAAATCCATCATGAATTCAAGATTAAAGGCAAGAATATTATAAAGAGAAGTTTTGTGACATTACAAGAATGTTATTTGTTGCAAGATTTTCAACTCTAAGTAATGTTTAGAAATTAATTTATTTCTAATACTTCATTCAAGTCTCTAGTCAAATTCATGTTATGGTAATGCCACACCAAGTTTACATTATGCTTACAAACATCCAAGAAACATGCAAGGATTAAATCAACATTGGAATGTTTTAGGACCAAGAATATGCATGTTTAATCATGGCAAAACAGTCCCATGCAAGAGGTGACAAATTTCTTCATGTCACAAGATCACATGTCACAAGACCAAAGGAATAACATGTGACAATGCTTCTACATATCAGAATTTTCAAAATGCTGTCAAGAGTTGGTGGCATTGACCAAGAGGAGCTGTCCAAACACAAACAAACAAAATGGGTGCAAGGCACAAGGTGCTGCAGCAAATAGCATAGGAAAGTAGTGCAGAAAATGCAGCATAGCACCTTGCATGGAAATGGAAAGAAAGAGAGTGACATGAGAAAAGGTGGCAAGAGACATTGCCCCATGAAAAAATCTGATGTTTGGGGGGAAGAGAAAACCCTAGGAGCTGAGATAAGAGGAGGGGGCTGTAAACAAAAGGATTCATTCATTCAACATTCATTTCGACACACACTTGCAAAACCAGAAAATAGAGAGAGCAAAACAATACCCTAAAAAACAGAAAAATAGGAAGCTTTGCAAACCAAAAAAAAGAGAGTGATATAGAACCAAGAGGATCATTAAGAAACAAAACCTTCACAACATAGAGGGAAGAGGAGTGAGGTACATTCAACCAAGACCAAGGAGGACTTGCAAGAAGGATAGAAAGCTCTTGGGTATCCATTTCCTCCAACCTTTCTCTCTTTATATTTTTGCTATTTACATTCATTTCGTTTACTCTTTTATGTGTTGTTGTATTGTATGCATCATGTAAGGTTCTAAGGGGACCAAAAACCATTTTTAAAGAACCAATAAAAAGGAAGAAAATCACAAAAGACAACAAAAAAATACAGCAAATACTGTATTTTTCGCTTCAGGTCGCGGCGCGACCCATGTTCGCGGCGCGAACTGATTAGTTTGCTTATTTTATTTTCTTGTTTGTTTTTACCTTAAAAAAGTGATGTTTTATCTTTTGCATGTCTCATTTTTTTTAGCCGACTAACCCCTTATGTTTGTATGATTTTAATATGTGAATATGTCTATTGTCCTTGTTGATTTTTGATACCAAAAACTATCTTCAAGAAAACAAACTCTCGATTCTCATCGAGCCATTTTTGACCTTCTAAGCCCATTGCCTTGTGCGTCGCCATCAACCTTGCTCGCTTCACCTCAAACCTTTTTAAGCAATTAAACCCTTGACCCAACGTCAAGCGGATTTTCTCAAATGATTGTTAAGCCAATTCATCATATTTAATAAAAGGTTAAAGTTCTCTTTGTATTGAACTAAAGAGAAGGGATTGAGTGTAGACTTCTTCCTTTCCGAGTGTCGAGATGCTCACTGTAGTATGGGTGGTTTTGATACTTGTCTTTCAATACGAAGACGTTTTCATCCACACCTTTTTCTCCTAAAAAACCTCGGCCCCGTACCAAGTACATTTTCAAAACACTTACAATAAATAAATCGATTCTCTTGGTATTGAACTAAAGAGATAGGATTGAGTGTAGACTTCTTCCTCTCCGAGTGTTGGGATATTCACTGTAGTGTGGGTGGTCTCGATACTCGTCTTTCAATACGAAGACGTGACTTTATCCGCCACCTATCTCCCTCTACAACTTCTTTCCGCAGCCTTTGTCACCTAAAAACCTCGGTCCCGTACCGAGCGCATTTTTAAAACTCTTCTCATGACAAAAATTTGAATGGTCGTGGAGTGGTTAGGCGTAGGCCTTCTCCTATCCCGAGTGCTGACATTTACCGTAGGGTTCTCTGTCGCAAAAGCACTTACCATTCAAAACCAAAACACTTTCATAAGAGAATGAAGTTCTCTTTGTATTGAACTAAAGAGAGAGGATTAAGTGTAGACTTCTTCCTCTCCAAGTGTCGAGATGCTCACTGTAGTGTGTGTGGTTTTGATACTCGTCTTTCAATACGAAGACGCTATGCTCGCCACACCCTTTCATAACAAAAACTTTGAGATGAAGAATTGGGTACTACCCGTAGGGGTTACTATCTGAGGATCTATCTCGCCCCTAAAAAACATTTCAACAAATCAAATGTGACATCTTGCCTCGCATGGCGAAAACTTATCTTTCAAAAAGGATATGATACGTCCGTTCTACCGAAAACAGGTAATGCCTAAGTCTCCAACGAGCGAGCAGCAATACACCTAACTGCTAGAATGCATATGATAACATCATCCATAAAAACATCAACAAATCGTAGGCCGAACTACGGCTGCTCTAATTCTTTACTTTTTCAAGTAAAGATACGTAGGCACAAGGGCCACAATCCTTGCCGAGCACATTCCCCCTTATATCTGTAGTTCCCCGAACTACGTCGACTCTGATTTTCTCATATCCGTTGAGAATACGTAGGCCTAGGACCGCGAAGTCCTACCGAGTCCAACCTTTCTCTCTTCTTCCATGTTGCCTCATTTCTTAGTTTCTAAACCCTCTTTCTATACCCTTCGGAAAACACTTTTATAACATAACATTTAAGCAAATAAATTCACACGTCGACAAACAAATGGTTCCCATCGAGTACGATGGATGCGAGGGGTGCTAATACCTTCCCCTCGCATAACCGACTTCCGAACCCATTCTTGGTTGCGAGACCATCTTATCCGTTCTTTTCTTAAGGTTTTCTCGATATTTTCCTTTCCCCTCATGGGATAAATAAAGTTTGGTGGCGACTCTTCTGTCCTTTTTCTTTTCTCCTTCCCCGTCGTTGCGCGTATTTTTCGAGTAGCGACAATGGGTCTAGAAGAAGCAATTGATTTGAGAATCAAGAAACTAGATGTATATGGTGACTCAGCACTTGTGGTTAACCAGATTAAAGGGGGTGGGAGACTCGTCAACCGAATTTGGTGCCGTACATGAATTATGCCAGAAGGCTGCTTCCGTTCTTTGATCGAGTGGAACTCCATCATGTGCCCAGAGCTCCAAGAATTGTCCTTTCTCGTCTTGATAGACCTGCGTTCATTTTTGCAATCGAGGAAGCCTCCGACTGCAAGCCATGGTTCCATGATATCCAGACTTTCCTTATGACTAAGGAGTATCCTGCGGGAGCGTCAACCTAGGATAAGAAGACTCTGAGGAGGCTGTCTGGAAATTTCTATCTCAATCCTGATGGAGTTCTCTATAAAAGAAACCACGATCTCGTGCTACTCAGATGTGTAGATGAGAAAGAAGCGAGTTTGCTCATGGAAGAAGTCCATGAAGGCACATTTGGTATACACACCGGTGGGCATGCTGTGACAAGAAAGATCCTGAGAGCGGGGTATTACTGGCTGACGATGGAGTCAGATTGCTTTAAATTCGCGAAGAGATGTCATAAATGCCAGATTTATGCTGATAAAACTCATGTGTCGCCGTGCCCGTTGAATGTCATGTCCTCCCCGTGGTCGTTCTCCATGTGGGGCATCGACATGATAGGCAAGATCGAACCCACTGCATCTAACGGTCATTGCTTCATTTTAGTAGCCATCGACTACTTCACCAAGTGGGTGGAGGAAGCCTCGTATGCTAACGTGACCAAGCAGGTGGTGGCTAGATTCATAAAGAAGGACATTATCTGTCGATACGGAATTCCCGAGCGGATCATTACTGATAATGGTTCGAATCTGAATAACAAGATGATGAAGGAGTTATGCCAAAGTTTCAAGATTGAACACCACAACTCATCTCCTTACCGGCCGAAGATGAATGGCGCGGTTGAAGCGGCCAATAAAAACATTAAGAAGATTGTACAGAAGACGGTTGTGACCTATAAAGATTGGCATGTGATGTTGCTATTTGCACTGCACGGTTATCGTATGAAAGTACGTACATCAACCGGGGCAACTCCTTTCTCACTAGTGTACAGTATGGAAGTTGTCCTACAGTTAAAAGTTGAGATTCCTTCTTTACGAGTTTTGGTTGACGTGAAACTCGATGAGGCAGAATGGATTAAGAACCAACTGAACCAACTCAGCCTGATGGACGAGAAGAGATTAGCATCGATTGCATATGGTCGTTTGTACCAGAGCCGAATGAAGAAAGCTTACGATAAGAAGGTGCGTCCTAGAAGCTTTCAGACGAGTGATCTCGTCCTGAAGAAGATTCTTCCTCCACACTCCGATCACAGGGGCAAGTGGACTCCCAATTACGAAGGTCCGTACGTCGTCAGCAAGGTCTTCTCGGGAGGAGCCTTGTTGTTATCCACGATGGATGGCGAAGATTTTGCATCCCCTGTGAACGCGGACGCAATTAAAAAATACTTTGCTTAAAAATGACCCACTGGAAAGAAAAAAGAATATCCAGGCAAAAATGGGGCATCCTGACGAAAAAGGGTATCCTAGCGGAGGTGCCCCTGTCAAGGGAGCCAGGGTTCTCTTCTGGATTAACTGCAACTGAAGCAAAGTCTGTAACAGTTGAGCATAAGACATCGGTGGCGTCTCGAGGTGACGAATTGACAGAGGTGCCCTGTTCTGATGCTTTCTGTACCCTTGCTGATTTGGTTGCTGCTGCTGCTGTGGCTGGGGTTGTTGGACAGTGGGGATGGTTATGCTAGCCACCTGCTGGTACTGGCCTTTACCCTTCCTTCGAGTGTTGGACACAGCGCTCGTCTCTCCTTCCCGCATTTTGCCACCATACGGTTTCTTTCCTCCTCCGGCTGAGGATAGATCACCTTGAATTTTCCCCAGTTTGATCCCATTTTCAACGTGCTCGCCGGTGATGATGAGAGATGAGAAGCTTCCAGACATACTGCTGACCAATTTCTCGTAATAAACCCCTGGGAGGGTGGCTATAAACATTTCAACAAGCTCCCGTTCAACCATCGGCGGCTGAACCCTAGCTGCCAATTCACGCCACCGCTGGGCGTATTCCTTGAACCCTTCGTTGTTCCTCTGTGACAAATTCTGCAGTTGGACCCGGTTCGGAGCCAAGTCACTGTTATATTGGTAATGGTGCACGAATGCCTCAGAAAGCTCCTTCCACGTGTGCACACTGGTAGGTTCCAGACTCATATACCATTCCAAGGATGGCCCAGACAAGCTGTCCTGAAAGAAGTGCGTCAGCAGCTTCTCATCTTCAGAGTGAGCGGACATTTTCCGGTAGTATGATCTCAGGTGGATGCAAGGGCAAGTGGTGCCCTTGTACTTTTCAAAGTCGGGTACCTTGAATTTGGGAGGCACCTTGAAATCAGCAATCAATCCCAACTTGGACATGTCGACACCCATAGTGTTCAGGTTCTCGAAATTCCTCATTTTGTCCTCGAGTGCTTTAAACCTCAGACGTGCTTCAGCAGTCAGCTCTCCTTCAGCACCTTTCTGTGAGAACAAGTCTTCTTGACGGTCTTCCAACCATGGCTGAGGCCCATACAGATTTCCAACACCTGTGTTGCCGTTGCCCAGCCCAACATTGACATTAGCTTCAAAATTTCCATTACCGACGCCAGTCGTATTACCATTGAGCCCCATGTTAGCGATCACATTGCCGTTACCACTACCGTTCCCCCCGGTCACGGGGATGCCATTCTGAGGAGTTTCAACAGGTGGAGGGGTTGGAACGCTCCCACCGTGGAGTACACCATTGCTATCAACCCTTGAAATCAGAGGTTGGACCAATGTTCTGAGCTGGTCTTGGCCGTTGGCAACCACTTGCATGAGCTCCATGAAGCGGTCCATCCTCTCTCGGAGTTCTTGAATGTCAGTCTGCACTTGCTCCATTGCTCTGGCTTGATTTGCTCTGGTCTGGTAACGGTGGATTGGTCTTTGATCAATCCTGAAACAGCCTGTATACATAAAAGGGTTAGAAAAACGACAAAGTGCTCGTTATGCAAATGCTTCATGCGAATGCAAACGTGTGTCTGTGCGTCAGGGAGATATCCCCCCGATCCTGGTGCCTGAGTGCCAGTGCTGATAATAAGAAGTCCGAGTCCAGTCATGGAAATAACATCTCATATATACAAAGAAAGCCCATCAAGGCAGTACACAACGTCACTGAGTACAAGCAGAATCAATAGCATGACCCCGACTAACAAGCCTGGTGATGGTCAGCATACAACAATGATCAAAACAAAAGGATTACAAATATAGTCAAGCACGGCCACGGGCTCGAAACTCTGCTAACAGATCCCTCGTTTCTAGATGATCAGGCTGAGTGAGCAACCCTTCGACGAGTAACTCCCTCCGTATAATGGTGTATTGAAGACCTTCAACTGAGTCTTCCCATGCTCCTTCACCGAAACAATCTTCTAACTTCCGCTTCTTGGATTCAAACGTCAGTTTGCGCTCCTTCAGGTTAGCAAGGGCCTTGTTGAGCAGGCCTTCAGCGGCATATCTGCGAGCGGTTTCTTCGTCGAACCTCTTCTCACCAGCCTTCACCTGGGCTTTCAACTTGGAGATCTGCTGTTTCAGTTTATCCTCCCGTTCCTTGCCGTTGGCTAGGGTGGCCTTCCAATGCTGATTAAACTTGGATATTCTCCGGTACGCTTCATCCAAGTGCTGCTTCTTAGTGGCCAGTACGTCATTGACAGCTTTGAAGTCTCGACCCAAGCGCTCACGCTCAACCATCTGCTTAGTCAAATCCATCCCTAACTGGTTCACCAGCTCTGTTTTCCTCTTAAAGGAATGGACGGCTTCGCTTCTCTCGCTTCTGAGTTGAGCCAATTCTTTCTCCAGTTCTTCATTTGCCTTCTTCAGCTCATCTCTCTCAGCTAACACGTGATTATGCTGCTGAATAGGCACGGTGGTAGGCTCTTCAATCACTGGAGGGCTTTCTGGCTGGGCAGGTGGAAACGACATCCCTATAGTATCTGCTCTGGCTCTGATCCAGGTCACATACGGAGCGTAGGCTTGGATATTACTTTTCCCCAGCAACGGCTTTCCCCGCTTACAAATACCATTCCAAGCGCGCTGAAGCTTGGATAACATATCCCCCTCTAGAAGACCAGTGAGGTACAGAGATTCATGCACCTTTTCATCCTTCGGCGGAGCTCTCAAAGCATAAGCAAACTGTCGGACCAACAGAGACGGATTATAGTTGATACAACCCTTCCTGCCTATCAGAGGCACATTCGGAAACCCGCTGCAGCTTAAGATAATCTCAGTACCCAACCTATCTCTATCGAACCAGGCAATATCCTCCGCTGACAGACTCATCAGGCGCTCAGACCACTCCGCTGTGGCTGCAGACGAAGCAAAGGGACCCTTCTTGGGTAGGTGACTATCAAGCCATCTATAGAGCAGGGGTACACAGCATGAGACATTCTTACCTCTTATGTTCTCGTTCTTTTAGTGGACGGAATGGTAGACATCTCCAATCAGTGTAGGGACTGGATTCCCTGATGCAAAGATGTGAAACGCGTCGAAGTCTACAAAGTCGGGCATATTAGGGAACAAAATGATGCCATATATGCACAGAGCAAGAATAGCGTTGAACATGATCCAACAACCGTCTTTGGCACACTGTTGGGCCTTTCCCACTAAGAACTGCAAGGAGAAACCGGGAACCCTGTTCCAACTAGACAAGACCAACTCGGAGGCATCCAGATGAAGTGAAGGAGCTAGACTAGCCAGATTAGGCTCAACATCCATATGAACAAAGGGCATCTGACTCTTGATAGGCACACCTAACAAATCAGCGTACTCTTCTAGTGTAGGTGCGAGAACAAAGTTTTGGAAGGTAAAGCATCTCAACGAAGGATCGTAGAACTGCAGCAAGGCGTGCAACCCGTTCAACTCAAACACAGAGGGTTTACGAACCAGGCTGAGCAGTTTACCGTAAGACTTTCTGAATTCACCTCTCACAGAATCATCTGCCAAAGCAATCAAACCAGTCAGCTGAACAACATCAAGAGTGGGGAGTTTGTAGGCCACAGTCTTCTTCAGAGAACCCATAGTAGCACAATAGAAGGCAAGAAATCCTGAACCGGGGGAACGGTACCTGCAACACAGACACACGTTAATGAAATGCAAATGGGTATGCAAAGCAATGTAAAATGCAATCATGCAGCAGGAGATCAAGACGACTGTGTTGTTGAAGAGGTGAAGGTTCTGTGTCAACAAAACCACAATACTGCTCTGTCAAGAACAACCACTATCTCTGATAAGACGAAATCCCTGGTATCGGACCATAAATCTGCTCTGTCAAGAACACACATATCTGATAATAAGGACCTCTGATACAGGACCATAAATCTGCTCTATCAAGAACAATCATACATCTGATGATGAGAACCTCTGATACCAACAAAACTGATTCACTATCGAGAAAACCAGGTAGTCTGAAGGTTAAGGTTTCCTGCAACAAACCTGACCCTGCTCACAGGTATGGACCTAAACTGACACAAGCTCGGCATCCTATGCGGTCATCAGCGTCACAGACATTCAAGAGGGGTGATACGATACCCAGAAGGTGTGGCATCACCATCCCCTGAAGCGGCCTCACTCAGCTGAATCCCAAATGATCGGTCCCCAGAGTCGACAATCCTCCAAACCAACAACCCCTCAGGCCCAAAGGTCCGGAAAAGAAGTCAACCGGGAGAACCTCGTCTGAGCGTGGATTTCATAAGACACTAGTGCCTGCAAAGCAAGCACGCGCCCACTAATTTCCACAACTAATGCTAACTACACTCGAGCCTGGGTCTGGCTTCTCACTCATCAGAATGTCCCTCCCACCACAGCACAAATAATCATATTATACCGAAAATAAAGTGCGGGAAATAAAATGCCATAAACAAACACAACCCAATAAGTAATCATACAAGCGCTAGGATTGACTCTCGTAAGGAGACGTTGGATCCCCAAACTGACTCGCATATGGGACATTGGGTCCCAGGAAACTATCAAGTCCCCAGCAGAGTCGCCAGTTGTCGCTACTGCAAAAATAAGGTGCCGGAAAAACAGAAGAGTCGCCACTTTTCGTTATTTATCCCTCAGAACGGGAAAGGAAACGATCAGAAAAACCTGACAAAAAGGTATAAGACAAAGTCATCGCAACCATTGTCTGGGTTCGGGAGTCGGTTACGCAAGGGGAAGGTGTTAGCACCCCTCACGTCCATCGTACTCGATGGGATCCACGCTTGCTGTGTTTATCTGACGGGTTGGTTTTATCTATCTACCTATCAAGGCTGGCTTAAAAAGAAAAAAAATGACTCGGCAAAGCATCGCGCTTTATGCCTACGTATTCTCATCAGAGAATGAGAAATCAGAGTCAACGTAGTTCGCCTAACTACGGGTGATGGGGAAGGTGGCTCGCCAATACGTCAGTATTGTGCCTACGTACTCTCAACAGGTATGAGAGATTAGAGCTTACGTAGTTCGGGATAATACGGATTACGGGAATTCAGATTCATCTGTTTTTTCGAGTAGGGTTAACAAACAGTTCCAACAGTTGGATGTACGCAGCTCGACCCTTGGAGACTTAGGCGTTACCGTTTGCGGTAGAACTGGGGGTTAACGACACTCTTTTCTTCAGAAAAGCTTTCCTTTGAATTACGGGCCCACGGGGCAAAAAGGTTTGAAGTTTGTTTTCTGTCTTTTACGAAAGAACTGTTTTTTATGGATGTTTGCAACCAATATCGCACTAGAGACTATGACCTGAGAGTGAATGCGTCGCATGTCACCCAAAGGGTGCCATACTAAACATCCAAACTATTGAAAAGAAACTCTCCAACAATCCTTTCTCAGATAGCTTAAGGCTCGTAACGTACGACGTCAGTTAACCTTTATTACTGTATTTTAATTTGTTTCGAGATGAGAAGAGACAGGGGCTCAACTAAGGGGAGACTATCAAGTCCTACTGTTGTCATGCCAAGGATTCATCCTATGGTTGATGTTTGAAACAGGGAACTCCTAGAAGTTATCATGCATAGGTTTCAACCTAAAGTTCTATCATCACTTCCTTATCAAAGGGAGTGAGATTCCTAAGGGATCATGTCAATGATAAACGGAAACAGATAAAACATCAGCTTAAACAGTAAACAGATATACAGTAAACAGATATACAGTAAACGACTGTAAAATGCATGCAATGCAAGTGAGGGAGGAAATGTGTGTGGGGCATCAGCCTCCACAAGCTCATCTCTACCTCAAGCCAGATATGAATAACTGCAATCATACAGAAGAAATAAAATGCCATCAAGCAAATCACAAACCACATAGGCAAGGGAGCTGGGCTCTACCGAATACTCGCAAGCAAAGCCATACAGTAAAAGTACAAGCAGAGGGAGCAACTCAACCTCTAGTGCAATCATGCTCCTAGCTTAACATAATCTAAACATGAACTTATTCTAATGCATCAAGCAAATCAAACAAGTCACATCAACACAGTTGCACAACAAGCAAATAGACAGGAAAGAAAGCAGATCAACAGCCTCCACAGCTTCACAACAAGGCAATCCTCTGACAGCAGTTAAGTCCTCAGTCTTCAACTGCTCTTCAAGTCTTTCATCTTTAATAGCAAGTGTCAACTTAATTCTCTGAGCTTCCAACACATCAACATAAGTATCAACTTATTCTCCAACTTCAAGCTTCAACTCTTCAAAGTAAACTCCACCTTCAGGCTTCAATCCCAATAGCAAGTACCAACTTGTTCCTTCAGGGACTCAATGCATTAATCACACAAGCATCAGCTTGCTTCCCAATCTTAAGCTTCAGCTTCTTCATTCAATCTCAAATGGATTCCCCTTACAAGTATCAACTTGTTCTTCATTTTCTTCAAGCTTCAGTTCTTTCTTCAATCTCAGCTTGATCTTCTTCCCACAAGTATCAACTTGTTCCTCTTGATCTTCAAGCTTTAGCTCCAAGGGTAGTCTTCAAACACAGAGAAGTAGCAACCTCTAGCATCCTCAATATTCTAACAAGGAATTCCATCCTCTAGCAATGGAGAAAGATTCATCTAACAAGAGCAAGATTTGGATGATTGACAGCAGAGTGAAGACCAAAGGTCACCACTGAGCATCCCATCATCAGAGAAAGGGACCCTCAAAGGTTCTACCAACTTGTAAAGAGCCACACATCCTACCAAAGGAGGGATGAGGCCTTTACAAGGGGACCTTACATCATAGGGAAGAATGGAAGTGATCAACATCTTCCATGTTTATGAAGGAAGAGAATCTATCTAGAAGTTCTCCCTACAAACCCTAATCTTAACACCTAAACAACACTACACCAAAAGAAGGGAAATCTTCACATCCAAGCTTCTTCATTCAATCCATGGTAGCCCAAGCTTGTCTTCAACACCATCCAAGAGCAAGAGAGGCAAAACCCTAATCTAAGGGAAATAAAGAAGTCAATCTAGTTGAGTTAGCAAGTTAGGATCACTTAAAACCTAGTACTAAAGTTAATCCTAACTAAAATACTAAAATCAATTGTAAAATCCTCCAAAAATAACTATGGGAACCTAATTCAATTATGAATCTACCATACAAAATTCAGAGGTTGGATCATCCACCAAGTTCTAGAAATAAAACCTAAATCATGAGGTACTAACTATAAACCCTAAAAATGGAACACCTAAAGTTTCAACTTAAAACTATATCCTAACTTCACCACAAAAATGTGAGAAAAATATAAGGGGAACATGCATCTCTAATCTAGCTATACACAAAAAATCAGGGCAAGAATCATTACCAAATTCTCAAACAAAATTCATCAAAACAAGGTATCAACCATGGTTATTTTAATATCAATTAAAATTCAACAAATGCAAATAGAATCAAAAATGCATGAATTATTAATATTTTTTATCTAAAATATTCTAAGTTCAATCATGAATCAAGGGAAAAAAATTTGGAATTAATTAAATTAGTCTTCTATTCTTTATGAATTATTTTCTAAGTCACATGAAATGATGAAATTAATAAAACAATAAAATGGAGAATATGGCCAGAGGGTGTGATCAGCAAACAATTCCCACTAGTTTCGCTTGGGCCCTTAATCCTGGGGGTGCACATAGCAGCTGGTCGTGAGGCCCATCTGAACATCACTTCAGTTCAAGAAAAAAAAGTTCCAGGACGGGGTGTGTTGAGCAAGCAATTCATGTTGTAAATCTCATTTATTTTGAATTTTCTCATTTTAATTCGTTAAAATGGCTTTTATGTGAAGTTTCTTCAACCAATGCTTGATATAATACATATCAATGAACACTTGATGTTTAGACAAGCTAAAAACATCATTTTGAACAAGTTTCATGTTGAACAAAAATGCATTTGAGACCTCTAAGTTGGTGAAAATGGCCTATGATCACAAATGACCTATAATCACCAAATGTCCAAAATACCCTTGACTTGTCAAAGCCATAACTTGAGTTCTACAAATACTATCAAGGACTTCTAGTACTCTCTAGAAAGCTAAGAGCATAAGGAACAACATTCATGTTGACCAAAAGTTCATAGGAATCATCCTTCCTGGGCAAAAGTTTCATGCAAGTTGGGTAACTTTCAAGCTCCAAATTCACATTCCTCAGATGACTTGTAACTTGTCAAAGCCATAACTTGAGTTCTACAAATCCTATCAATGGACTTCTAGCACTCAAATTAAAGCTAAGATCATTATATACAACAATCATGTTGGGGGTAAGATGATATGACAATCACATATTGAGCTAAATTGCCTTGAAGATAGGGGTCAAACTAGGGGATTTTACACTGTCAAGCCTTAGAAACCCTAGCTTGAATCTTCTCAAACTCTTCAATCATGATGAGTTGACCTTGTAATTCTCCTTATAACATCTCAATGTATCAATCCATGATCACATGGCTCTTGGATTAAGTCTCAGCCTTCTTCAAATCATCAGTTGACTTAGGGTTGACCCAGTCAAACCCTAATTGCACCACTCATGGCTTAGTCTTCTTAATCTTGCACAATGACCTGTCTAGGCCTTAAAAGTGATCTTCAACACTTCTCATGAGCTCTCTCAAGACCTCAACTCTAACTTCATGGCTTCAGAATCATCTGATAACTTCCCACAACTCTCAAGTTAGGAGACCTACCCTTTTGGCTTCAACCACTCTATCTGAGGATCTTTTAACTTCTCTAACAAGGATATCAACCCTTGAACACTTGAATAAGCTTCTTATCTAGCTTCAAAGTCTCGTGTAGATCTTGATTAGTAATCATACCTCTTGATCTCCTGCACACATGTCAATGAAATGCAAATGATAATGCTAATGTGAATGAAATGAAACACAAGCTAGGTAAAGAAATGTTGGGCAAATTTTGGGGTGCAACAGCTGCCCCTATTCAAACAGCTTGGACCTAACTGGGTGAGAAGCGAACGGCTCTCAACCAATCAAGGTAGAAGACGGTTGAATACCAACAAACCCGTAAATTTGCCAACTGCACAAGTACACGGTACTCTGATGGGGTCAAATCTTCGGAAACTGAAATAATAGTTGCACGACAACTAGCTGGAGAAATACTGATATGAATCTCCGTCAAGATGATTCTCTGTTTCATCTGATATCATTACATCCTCAAATCATCAACGGATCACCGATTACGCGGTAACTGGTGATTTGCCAACCGTACGAATAAACGATACTTGGATTGGTAGGAACATCTTCAAAACTGAGCATGCCAATTGCACGGCAACTCTGCTGGGGAATTGGTCACACGGTAATTGGTGAAGGGTCAAAGCTCAAATATCCGTCAGGATGATCATCTGATTTTGCTGTAGATCTTCCTCCTCAAGTCATCAAGGGGTCGCTAGTTACTCGGTAACCGGCGGTACATAGCTGACATTGCCATCAGGCATTCTGCGGCACTGCTGCAGAAAGATTCCTCGGGACTCATCAGGTCTTTAGGAACTTTTTAACAATCAAGTTAATTATGCCGTCGGGCGTTCAAAAACTTTCGGGCGTCAGCTGGACTTCATCAGTAAGGCGGGAATGGAATTCTCGGTCAATCATGAGCCAAATAGGGATATCCAAACTTCTACCATCAGGCACTCTGCATCAGCTGAGAGAACTGCTTCAACATCACAGTTAGACTTCATTAGTATGTCTGGGGTTTTGGCACCGCTGCCGGACTTCAATCATCAAGTCTTCAAGGAAATTTCATCTTCGCTGTTCACAAACCTGCCAGGGATGACACATCTCTGCTGGGGGTTCAGGAGAACTATCAAGTAACTCTGCTTCGAGGCTCCAGAAATCATTCTGGGTGAATCAATTCTGCTGAGGACTCCAAGAATCATCTTGGATAAATAACTCCGCCGGAGACTTCAAGAATCATCCTGAACCAATAATTCTGCTGGAGATTTCAAGAATCATCCTGAGCAAACACTCTGCCGGGGGTTCTAAGCATCAACCTGAGAAACCCTCTATGGCGACTTCACTAGGGATTTTAAGAATCATCTTAAGCAATCACTTTCGCGGGAGGATTCAAGAATCATCTTGAGCAAACAAATTCGCTGGGGAATTCAAGAATCATCTTGAACCAAACAACTCTTCTGAGACTTCAGGAATCATCCTGGGCGAACACCCTGCCGGGGGACACCTGCAAAATAAGAAAGGTAACAACCTAGCTCATGTTTCATATGCATATGATCGAAAATGGTGCAATGCTCCGCACGGTGGAAATGCTACGCGTTCTAGGGTAAATGCTATGCAATCATGCAAAATGCTATGACCCCTTCAGCAAAATAAATGTTGAAGGGAGAATCCTCCTGTCAAAGAGAAAGAACCACTTTGGTGGAGAGGAGGAATCATCCTGCCGAGGAGAAGAAGTCACACCAATCTCAATTGGACTCCACCTGGGCAAATAATCTTCAGTTGACTGCTGCAGGGGAACAAAGTTCTACGAGAACCTGAACCTGCTCAACCGGGTATTCAACCCACAAACTGTTGAGGAAAACGATGTCAATCGCAGAAATAAACTGCACGGCCTTCACGACAAACTTTCCTGGAGATAACGACTCCGGTGGGGAAATACAGCATCAACTATTCAACACTCTACTGGGGAAAACCAATCATGGCTTCAATGGCTTTCCGAGACTCGGCGCTCTTGGGGGACTGCCAGCTCGGCTGGGGAAGAAGGAATCATCCTGCTTGCTGGGAAGAGCACAACTTTGTGGGGAATTTCAATTCCGCTGGAGACTTCAGTCTGCGCTATCGGAAGTTGCATGCTTCAGTATATGACTCAGCTGGGGAGACGATGATCCTTCAGGATACATCTGATTGGGGAGAGAATCTTCTCTGCTTGGGGAAACACATCAATGCTTACGATCTCATGTTCAAACTCCACGGGGAGGTGCTGCTGAACTTGCTGGAGAGGAAGGAATCATCCTGCTTGGGAACGCATATGGCGTACTGTCTGGAATATGTTATACCTACAACAACACCAACAAACAGACAAGATACCCTTCTCAAAGGGACCTATCAAGGTTATCATCTTGTGACAATGCTCAAGTAATTCATTGTTTCATCAATCATTGGCCTAGGCCAGTAAGTTTATGTATGCGCATTTTATCAAAAACATCGGCGTTCTTTTTCGCAAACAAAACAGATAAATGCTAAACAAGCAACCAGAATTGCTGAATAGTATACATTTTATTGATAACGAACCCCTGAATGGGTGAAAATGTTTTACAACAGATACAAGCTCCTGGAATGAGGAAGCCGCGCAAACATAAAAACATAAATATACATCAGTATATACACAAATGTCGGCAATGCGGCGTAGACTAACACCATGAGTTGATCCCTCTATGACCCACTCGACTCCGATACTTCTCTGACGCTTCAGCTTCAGAAGAGATTGATTCTGATGAACGGCCTTCAGGTCTTCCGAACCACTAACAAATAGAGTCCACACACGAAACACAATCATTTGCTTTTTCAAATCCCTAACTTTTGGCTGAATCTCCCTTTCGGGTTTTCGATTCACCGGGATACCCTTTTTTGCCAAAGTCGCCCTTCCGGGTTTTCGACTTTGTCGGTGTACATTCTTTTCTTTATATCCCTAATTTTTTCCCGAACCTTTTTCCCTTTTTTATGGTTCGCCGGGATGCCCCATTTTTTCCTGGATATTCTTTTTCTTTCCAGCGGGTCATTTTTTAAGCAAAGTATTTTTTAACTGCGTCCGCGTTCACCGGGGATGCAAAATCTTCGCCATCCATCGTGGATAACAACAAGGCTCCTCCCGAGAAGACCTTGCTGACGACGTATGGACCTTCGTAATTAGGAGTCCACTTGCCCCGGTGATCGGAGTGTGGAGGAAGAATCTTCTTCAGGACGAGATCACCCGTCTGAAAGCTTCTAGGACGCACCTTATTATCATAAGCTTTCTTCATTCGGCTTTGGTACAGACAACCATGTGCAATCGATGCTAACCTCTTTTCGTCCATCAGGATGAGTTGGTTTAGTCGGTTCTTAATCCATTCCGCCTCATCGAGTTTCACATCAACCAAAACTCACAAAGAAGGAATCTCAACTTGTAACGGTAGGACAACTTCCATACCGTACACCAGTGAGAAAGGAGTTGCCCCGGTTGACGTACGCACCGTTGTACGATAACCGTGCAGTGAAAATGGCAACATCTTGTGCCAATCCTTATAGGTCACAACCATCTTCTGTACAATCTTCTTAATGTTTTTATTGGCCGCTTCAACGGCGCCATTCATCTTCGGCCGGTAAGGAGATGAGTTGTGGTGTTCAATCTTGAAACTCTGGCACAGCTCCTTCATCATCTTTTTATTCAGATTCGAACCATTATCAGTAATGATTCGCTCGGGAATTCCGTAATGACAGATGATGTCCCTCTTTATGAATTTAGCCACCACCTGCTTGGTCACATTAGCATATGAGGCTGCCTCCACCCACTTGGTGAAGTAGTCGATGGCTACTAGAATGAAGCGATGACCGTTAGATGCAGTGGGCTCGATCTTGCCTATCATGTCGATTACCCACATGGAGAACGGCCACGGGGAGGACATGACATTTAACGGGCACGGCGACACATGAATCTTATCAGCATAAATCTGGCATTTATGACATCTCTTCGCGAATCTGAAGCAATCCGACTCCATCGTCAGCCAGTAGTATCCTGCTCTCAGGATCTTTCTTGTCATAGCATGCCCGCCGGCGTGCATACCAAATGTGCCTTCATGGACTTCTTCCATGAGCATATTCGCTTCTTTCTCATCTACACATCTGAGTAGCACGAGATTGTGGTTTCTTTTATACAAAACTCCATCAGGATTGAGATAAAAATTTACAGATAGCCTCCTCAGAGTCTTCTTATCCTGGGTTGACGCTCCCGCAGGATACTCCTTAGTCATAAGGAAGGTCTGGATATCGTGGAACCATGGCTTGCCATCGGAGGCTTCCTCGATCGCAAAGACGAATGCAGGTCTATCAAGACGAGAAAGGACAATTCTTGGAGCTTCATTCCAAAAATTGACTTTATACATTGAAGCCAACGTGGCTAAGGCATCAGCCATCTGATTTTCAGCCCTGGGCACATGATGGAGTTCCACTCGATCAAAGAACGGAAGCAGCCTTCTGGCATAATTCATGTATGGCACCAAATTTGATTGACGAGTCTCCCACTCCCCTTTAATCTGGTTGATCACAAGCGCGGAGTCACCGTACACATCTAGGTTCTTGATTCTCAAATCGATCGCTTCTTCTAGACCCATGATGCATGCTTCGTACTCCGCTTCATTATTGGTGACTGGAAACGTCAGTCTAGCCGTAAACGGGATGTGGGATCCATGGGGAGTTGTGATGATTGCTCCAATGCCACTTCCGTAAGAATTAACCGCCCCGTCAAATATCAATTTCCACTGGGATTTCCTATCTGGCCCCTCGTCGGGCAACGGTTCATCGCAATCCTTCGCTTTGAGAAACATAATATCCTCACCAGGGAATTCAAATTTCATCGGCTGATAATCTTCGATCGGCTGTTCGGCAAGGTACTCAAACAATACGCTTCCCTTGATGGCCTTCTGGGAAACATACTGAATGTCATATTCCGCCAACACCATTTGCCATCTGGCAATCCTGCCCGAAAGCGCTTGCTTCTCGACGACGTACTTGATCGGATCCATCTTCGAAATTAGCATGGTTGTGTGATTGAGCATGTACTGTCGTAAACGTTTGGCAGCCCAGGCTAGTGCACAACACGTTTTCTCCAGCATCGAGTAACGAGATTCACAATCTGTGAACTTTTTACTCAAATAATATATGGCATGCTCCTTTCTGCCGGTCTCGTCGTGCTGACCGAGAACACACCCCATACTATTCTCAAGAACTGTCAAGGACATGATTAAGGGTCTTCCGGCCACTGGGGGTATCAAGATTGGAGGTTCCTGTAGATACTGTTTTATCTTATCAAACGCCTTCTGGCAATCCTCGTTCCAGATAATCGCCTGATTTTTCTTTAGTAGTTCGAACATCGGTTCACACGTGGCCTTGAGCTGAGAAATAAACCTTGCAATGTAGTTTATTCTGCCCAGGAAACCACGAACTTCTTTTTCGGTTTTGGCGCTGGCATTTCTTGTATTGCTTTTATCTTCGCAGGATCAACCTCAATGCCTCTTTCACTCACGATAAACCCCAGTAGTTTTCCGGATCGTACTCCGAAAGTACACTTGTTAGGATTCAGCCTCAACCTGAATTTCCTAAGCCTCTCAAAAAGCTTCAGCAAATTGACCAGATGTCCCTCCTCTGTTTGGGACTTCGCAATCATGTCATCAACATAGACTTCAATCTCATGATGAATCATATCATGAAACAAAGTAACCATTGCTCGTTGGTAAGTGGACCCTGCGTTCTTCAGACCGAAAGGCATTACCTTGTAGCAAAATGTTCCCCAGGGTGTGATAAACATAGTTTTCTCCATGTCCTCTGGTGCCATCTTGATCTGATTGTAGCCGGAGAAGCCATCCATGAACGAAAATACGGATAACTGAGTTGTATTGTCGACCAACACATCAATATGAGGGAGCGGGAAATCATCTTTAGGGCTCGCCCAATTCAAATCCCGATAATCGACGCACATTCGCACCTTACCGTCCTTCTTCGGTACATGCACTATGTTGGCGACCCACGGAGGGTAAGTAGTGACCGCTAAGAAGCCAGCATCAAGTTGTTTCTGCACTTCTTCTTTGATCTTAACGACCATATCTGGTCGCGTCCTCCTAAGCTTCTGCTTAACGGGAGGACAATCTTCTCGCAGCGACAAGTGGTGGACCACAATGTCAGTATCAAGTCCGAGCATATCTTCGTATGACCAAGCAAATACGTCACTATACTCTCTTAGCATCTCGACCAATCTTTGCTTGACATCACTCTGCAACACGGCCCCTATCCTGACCTTCCTGACCAGTTCCTCAGAACCCAGATTCACGATCTCAATCTCTTCCTCGTGAGGCAGAATAACTTTCTCTTCTTGTTTCAACAAGCGGGCCAACTCTTCGAGAAGGTCTTCGTCTTCATCAATCTCTTCTTCGGCTTGATAGATCGGGCAATCAAAGTCGAAGTGAGTCGTAGAAGGTCCAGAGTCGATGTCATCTGCTATGTGGATCCTGCAATAACAAGGGTTAAGCTTAAAATAAGGATATGCAGGTTAGCACAAACCCCATTGCCATTTTGTTTTTTTTCAAAACAAATATAAAACAGGAATAACAGAGATCACAACATTTGAATACGAATGAAAACGCCTTTTGATTTATTGGTAAAATGCATGTACATAATCAAACAAGGCCCTGACAATAAAACCACTATGCCCCGGGTAGGACACAGGGTTGTACAACGATTGGAGAAAGTAAATCATTACTCTTTGACTGTCACTTGGATGGTATCCCTGATGGACCCGTTGTTGAGGCTCTCGCCTGGTTTGCTTGGCTGGATCTAAGAGTCTAGGTCGCAATCGCTGTCTTCGCCGTCTTTAGACACTGCGTTGACACTTTCAAATATTACCCCGCCGCTGGTGAACTGGATTGGCCCTTTACCTCGCGACGCACTGTGAGAAGATGAGGCTTCAGCCGTAGGAGAGTACCCAACCCGAACTTGTCTTGTTTGTTAGGTATTTCAAGAATTTTCCCCCAGCCTGGGGTAGATCCGGCCTGAACAACGGCCCGGGCTTCCTTGAAAGAAGAGAGAGTCATCTCTGGTTTCTTAGTGATTACAGGAGCCACGTTTTTGACTTTAACAGCTTCGAACGCCTGACATAGGGTTTCGTGATTTCCCCATCCATCTCAACATATTTGAAGGACGAAAAATGGCTCACCATTATGTCTTCCTCGCCACAAACAGTTACAATGCTGCCTTCGACAACATACTTGAGCTTCTGGTGCAACGTGGAGGTCACGGCGCCAGCAGAATGGATCCATGGCCGGCCTAGGAGATAGCTGTAGGGAGGCATGATGTCCATAATGTAGAAGACTGCGTCGAAAGTTTCCGGCCCAACTTGGATTGGTAGCGTTACCTCTCTGAAGACATGACGCTTGGTTCCATCGAAAGCCTTCACAACCAGATCACTGGGTGTGCAAATCAATCCGCGAGTATCTAACTTCATCAATGCCTTCTTTGGGAGAACATTGAGTGAAGACCCAGTGTCCACCAACACATGAGACATAATCGTTCCCCTACACTCTATCGAGATGTGCAGGGCACTGTTGTGGTTTCTACCCTTCGGCGTCAGCTCCAGGTCAGTGAACCCTAACCCGTTTCCAGCATTCACGTGGGCTACAACCCCTTCCAACTGGTTGACCGATATTTCCTGCGGTACATACGTGGCATTCAAAACCTTTAGCAGCGCGTTGCGATGTGCCTCAGAACACAGCAACAAATTCAGGATGGAAATCTTCAAGGGTGTTTGATGGAGGTGATCCACGATCTTGTAATCACTCTTCTTGATCAACCTCACGAACTCTTCAACATCCTTAACAAGTAAGTCCTTTTCTACCCCACGAGGGGTTTCTTCATCGACTTTACTCTTTCCCTTATCGGTTACATAAGCTTTGTCGGCTTTGTCCGCCATAATCTCAGGTGGAGCAAATACTCTTCCGCTGCAAGTGATTCCGCCAATGCCCACTAGGTTATCCACAGACGACCCAGATGGTTCCAGTTCCAACTTCTGTCTGTTGCAGTAGACGTCTGCCCCATAATGCCACGGGACAACATTGGTGCTTTCAAAAGGTATCGGCCCAGCCTTGGTGATGGTAATCGTGGGCGGTCTGGGTGCAGAAATGGTGATCGTCCGACGGGGGATGGTGATGGTGGCAACCTCATCATCTTGCTTCAGCATTACCTCTTCAGATCCATATTCAGCCCTTCGGCTAAACTTCAAGATTCCTTCGGTCATCAGACTCTGAATCCCCTCTATCAACTGTTCACATCCATCAGGACTAGTCGCACAGCCCATACATAATTCCCCACAGCCTGGGAAGAAACCTCTCTTCATCAGCTTGGCTTTGACGAAGCTAAGTGGTGTCTTCAAGTCCCTGACGTCAGTCAGTAGATCCAAATTCTCATCTTCAATAATGGCGTTTACCCCACCTCCCCTATGATTCGGCATAGGGTTCTTCGTGACATTCGGCACATTATCTGAGAAATTGATGATCTTGGCGTCCACCATATCTTGCACCTTGTGCTTGAAGGCTTTGCAGTTTTCTATCGTGTGGCCTGGTTCCCCTGAGTGAAACTCACAAATTTCATTCGCGTCATAACCTGGCGAAGGTGCCCCTGTCAAGGGAGCCAGGGTTCTCTTCTGGATTAACTGCAACTGAAGCAAAGTCTGTAACAGTTGAGCATAAGACATGGGTGGCGTCTCGAGGTGACGACTTGACAGAGGTGCCCTGTTCTGATACTTTCTGTACCCTTGCTGATTTGGTTGCTGCTGCTGCTGTGGCTGGGGTTGTTGGACAGCGGGGATGGTTATGCTAGCCACCTGCTGGTGCTGGCCTTTACCCTTCCTTCGAGCGTTGGACACGGCGCTCGTCTCTCCTTCCCGCCTTTTGCCACCATACGGTTTCTTTCCTCCTCCGGCTGAGGATAGATCACCTTGAATTTTCCCCAGTTTGATCCTATTTTCAACGTGCTCGCCGGTGATGATGAGATCTGAGAAGCTTCCAGACATACTGCTGACCAATTTCTCGTAATAAACCCCTGGGAGGGTGGCTACAAACATTTCAACAAGCTCCCGTTCAACCATCGGCGGCTGAACCCTAGCTGCCAATTCACGCCACCGCTAGGCGTATTCCTTGAACCCTTCGTTGTTCCTCTGTGACAAATTCTGCAGTTGGACCCGGTTCGGAGCCAAGTCACTGTTATATTGGTAATGGTGCACGAATGCCTCAGCAAGCTCCTTCCACGTGCGCACACTGGTAGGTTCCAGACTCATATACCATTCCAAGGATGGCCCGGACAAGCTGTCCTGAAAGAAGTGCATCAGCAGCTTCTCATCTTCAGAGTGAGCGGACATTTTCCGGTAGTATGATCTCAGGTGGATGCGAGGGCAAGTGGTGCCCTTGTACTTTTCAAAGTCGGGTACCTTGAATTTGGGAGGCACCTTGAAATCAGCAATCAATCCCAACTTGGACATGTCGACACCCATAGTGTTAAGGTTCTCGAAATTCCTCATTTTGTCCTCGAGTGCTTTAAACCTCAGACGTGCTTCAGCAGTCAGCTCTCCTTCAACACCTTTCTGTGAGAACAAGTCTTCTTGACGGTCTTCCAACCATGGCTGAGGCCCATACAGATTTCCAACACCTGTGTTGCCGTCGCTCAGCCCAACATTGACATTAGCTTCAAAATTCACATTACCGACGCTAGTCGTATTACCATTGAGCCCCATGTTAGTGATCACATTGCCGTTACCACTACCGTTCCCCCCGGTCACGGGGATGCCATTCTGAGGAGTTTCAACAGGTGGAGGGGTTGGAACGCTCCCACCGTGGAGTACACCATTACTATCAACCCTTGAAATCAGAGGCTGGACCAATGTTCTGAGCTGGTCTTGGCCGTTGGCAACCACATGCATGAGCTCCATGAAGTGGTCCATCCTCTCTCGGAGTTCTTGAATGTCAGTCTGCACTTGCTCCATTGCTCTGGCTTGATTTGCTCTGGTCTGGTAACGGTGGATTGGTCTTTGATCAATCTTGAAACAACCTGTATACATAAAAGGGTTAGAAAAACGACAAAGTGCTCATTATGCAAATGCTTCATGCGAATGCAAACGTGTGTCTGTGCATTAGGGAGATATCCCCCTGATCCTAGTGCCTGAGTGCCAGTGCTGATAATAAGAAGTCTGAGTCCAGTCATGGAAATAACATCTCATATATACAAAGAAAGCCCAGCAAGGCAGTACACAACGTCACTGAGTACAAGCAGAATCAATAGCATGACCCGGACCAACAAGCCTGGTGATGGTCAGCATACAACAATGATCAAAACAAAAGGATTACAAATATAGTCAAGCACGGCCACGGGCTCGAAACTCTGCTAACAGATCCCTCGTTTCTAGATGATCAGGCCGAGTGAGCAACCCTTCGACGAGTAACTCCCTCCGCATAATGTTGTATTGAAGACCTTCAACTGAGTCTTCCCATGCTCCTTCACCAAAACAATCTTCTAACTTCTGCTTCTTGGATTCAAACGTCAGTTTGCGCTCCTTCAGGTTAGCAAGGGCCTTGTTGAGCAGGCCTTCAGCGGCATATCTGCGAGCGGTTTCTTCGTCGAACCTCTTCTCACCAGCCTTCACCTGGGCTTTCAACTTGGAGATCTGCTGTTTCAGTTTATCCTCCCGTTCCTTGCCGTTGGCTAGGGTGGCCTTCCAATGCTGATTAAACTTGGATATTCTCCGGTACGCTTCATCCAAGTGCTGCTTCTTAGTGGCCAGTACGTCATTGACAGCTTTGAAGTCTCGACCCAAGCGCTCACGCTCAGCCATCTACTTAGTCAAATCCGTCCCTAACTGGTTCACCAGCTCTGTTTGCCTCTTAAAGGAATGGACGGCTTCGCTTCTCTCGCTTCTGAGTTGAGCCAATTCTTTCTCCAGTTCTTCATTTGCCTTCTTCAGCTCATCTCTCTCATCTAACACGTGATTATGCTGCTGAATAGGCACGGTGGTAGGCTCTTCAATCACTGGAGGGCTTTCTGGCTGGGCAGGTGGAAACGACATCCCTATAGTATCTGCTCTGGCTCTGATCCAGGTCACATACGGAGCGTAGGCTTGGCTATTACTTTTCCCCAGCAACGGCTTTCCCCGCTTACAAATACCATTCCAAGCGCGCTGAAGCTTGGATAACATATCCCCCTCTAGAAGACCAGTGAGGTACAGAGATTCATGCACCTCTTCATCCTTCGGCGGAGCTCTCAAAGCATAAGCAAACTGTCGGACCAACAGAGACGGATTATAGTTGATACAACCCTTCTTGCCTATCAGAGGCACATTCGGAAACCCGCTGCAGCTGAAGATAATCTCAGTACCCAACCTATCTCTATCGAACCAGTCAATATCCTCCGCTGACAGACTCATCAGGCGCTCAGACCACTCCGCTGTGGCTGCAGACGAAGCAAAGGGACCCTTCTTGGGTAGGTGACTATCAAGCCATCTATAGAGCAGGGGTACACAGCATGAGACATTCTTACCCCTTCTGTTCTTGTTCTTGTAGTGGACAGAATGTTAGACATCTCCAATCAGTGTAGGGACTGGATTCCCTGATGCAAAGATGTGAAACGCGTCGAAGTCTACAAAGTCGGGCATATTGGGGAACAGAATGATGCCATATATGCACAAAGCAAGAATAGCGTTGAACACGATCCAACAACCGTCTTTGGCACACTGCTGGGCCTTTCCCACTAAGAACTGCAAGGAGAAACCGGGAACCCTGTTCCAACTAGACAAGACCAACTCGGAGGCATCCAGATGAAGTGAAGGAGATAGACTAGCCAGATTAGGCTCAGCATCCATATGAACAAAGGGCATCTGACTCTTGATAGGCACACCTAACAAATCAGCGTACTCTTCCAGTGTAGGTGCGAGAACAAAGTTTTGGAAGGTAAAGCATCTCAACGGAGGATCGTAGAACTGCAATAAGGCGTGCAACCCGTTCAACTCAAACACAGAGGGTTTACGAACCAGGCTGAGCAGTTTACCATAAGACTTTCTGAATTCACCTCTCACAGAATCATCTGCTAAAGCAATCAAACCAGTCAGCTGAACAACATCAGGAGTGGGGAGTTTGTAGGCCACAGTCTTCCTCAGAGAACACATAGTAGCACAATAGAAGGCAATAAATCATGAACCGGGGGAACGGTACCTGCAACACAGACACACGTTAATGAAATGCAAATGGGTATGCAAAGCAATGTAAAATGCAATCATGCAGCAGGAGATCAAGAAGACTATGCTGTTGAAGAGGTGAAGGTTATGTGTCAACAAAACCACAATATTGCTCTGTCAAGAACAACCACTATCTCTGATAAGACGAAATCCCTGGTATCGGACCATAAATCTGCTCTGTCAAGAACACACATATCTGATAATAAGGACCTCTGATACAGGACCATAAATCTGCTCTATCAAGAACAATCATACATCTGATGATGAGAACCTCTGATACCAACAAAACTGATTCACTATCGAGAAAACCAGGTAGTCTGAAGGTTAAGGTTTCCTGCAACAAACCCGACCCTGCTCACAGGTATGGACCTAAACTGACACAAGCTCGGCATCCTATGCAGTCATCAGCGTCACAGACATTCAAGAGGGGTGATACGATACCCAGAAGGTATGGCATCACCATCCCCTGAAGCGGCCTCACTCAGCTGAATCCCAAATGATCGGTCCCCAGAGTCGACAATCCTCCAAACCAACAACCCCTCAAGCCCGAAGGGCCGGAAAAGAAGTCAACCGGGAGAACCTCGTCTGAGCGTGGATTTCATGAGACACTAGTGCCTGCAAAGCAAGCACGCGCCCATTAATTTCCACAACTAATGCTAAGTACACTCAAGCTTGGGTCTGGCTTCTCACTCATCATAATGTCCCTCCCACCACAGCACAAATAATCATATTATACTGAAAATAAAGTGCAGGAAATAAAATGCGATAAACAAACACAACCCAACAAGTAATCATACAAGCGCTAGGATTGACTCTCGCAAGGGGACGTTGGATCCCCAAACTGACTCGCATATGGGACGTTGGATCCCAGGAAACTATCAAGTCCCCATCAGAGTCGCCAACTGTCGCTACCGCGAAAATAAGGTGCCGGCAAAACAGAAGAGTTGCCACCTTTCGTTATTTATCCCTCAGAACGGGAAAGGAAACAATCGGAAAAACCTGACGAAAAGGTATAAGACAAAGTCATCGCAACCATGTTCTGGGTTCGGGAGTCGGTTACGCATGGGAAAGGTGTTAGCACCCCTCACGTCCATCGTACTCGATGGGATCCACGCTTGTTGTGTTTATCTGACGAGTTGGTTTTATCTATCTACCTATCAAGGCTGGCTTAAAAAGAAAAAAAATGACTCGGCAAAGCATCGCGCTTTATGCCTACGTATTCTCATCAGAGAATGAGAAATCAGAGTCAACGTAGTTCGCCTAACTACGGGTGATGGGGAAGGTGGCTCGCCAATACGTCAGTATTGTGCTTACGTACTCTCAACATGTATGAGAGATCAGAGCTTACGTAGTTCGGGATAATACGGATTACGGGAATTCAGATTCATCTGTTTTTTCGAGTAGGGTTAACAAACAGTTCCAGCAGTTGGACGTACGCAGCTCGATCCTTGGAGACTTAGGTGTTACCGTTTGCGGTAGAACTGGGGGTTAACGACACTCTTTTCTTCAGAAAAGCTTTCCTTTGAATTACGGGCCCACGGGGCAAAAAGGTTTGAAGTTTGTTTTCTGTCTTTTACGGAAGAACTGTTTTTTATGGATGTTTGCAACCAATATCGCACTAGAGACTATGACCTGAGAGTGAATGCGTCGCATGTCACCCAAAGGGTGCCATACTAAACATCCAAACTGTTGAAAAGAAACTCTCCAACAATCCTTTCTCAGATAGCTTAAGGCTCGTAACGTACGACGTCAGTTAACCTTTATTACTGTATTTTAATTTGTTTCGAGATGAGAAGAGACAGGGGCTCAACTAAGGGGAGACTATCAAGTCCTACTGTTGTCATGCCAAGGATTCATCCTATGGTTGAAGTTTGAAACAGGGAACTCCTATAAGTTATCATGCATAGGTTTCAACCTAAAGTTCTATCATCACTTCCTTATCAAAGGGAGTGAGATTCCTAAGGGATCATGTCAATGATAAACGGAAACAGATAAAACATCAGCTTAAACAGTAAACAGATATACAGTAAATAGATATACAGTAAACGATTATAAAATGCATGCAATGCAAGTGAGGGAGGAAATGTGTGTGGGGCATCAGCCTCCACAAGCTCATCTCTACCTCAAGCCAGATATGAATAACTGCAATCATACAGAAGAAATAAAATGCCATCAAGCAAATCACAAACCACATAGGCAAGGGAGTTGGGCTCTACCGAATACCCGCAAGCAAAGCCATACAGTAAAAGTACAAGCAGAGGGAGCAACTCAACCTCTAGTGCAATCATGCTCCTAGCTTAACACAATCTAAACATGAACTTATTCTAATGCATCAAGCAAATCAAACAAGTCACATTAACACAGTTGCACAACAAGCAAACAGACAGGAAAGAAAGCAGATCAACAGCTTCCATAGCTTCACAACAAGGCAATCCTCTGACAGCAGTTCAGTCCTCAGGCTTCAACTTCTCTTCAAGTCTTTCATCTTTAATAGCAAGTGTCAACTTAATTCTCTGAGCTTCCAACACATCAACATAAGTATCAACTTATTCTCTAACTTCAAGCTTCAACTCTTCAAAGTAAACTCCACCTTCAAGCTTCAATCCCAATAGCAAGTACCAACTTGTTCCTTCAGGGACTCAATGCATTAATCACACAAGCATCAGCTTGCTTCCCAATCTTAAGCTTCAGCTTCTTCATTCAATCTCAAATGGATTCCCCTCACAAGTATCAACTTGTTCTTCATTTTCTTCAAGCTTCAGCTCTTTCTTCAATCTCAGCTTGATCTTCTTCCCACAAGTATCAACTTGTTCCTCTTGATCTTCAAGCTTCAGCTCCAAGGGTAGTCTTCAAACACAGAGAAGTAGCAACCTCTAGCATCCTCAATCTTCTAACAAGGAATTCCATCCTCTAGCAAGGGAGAAAGATTCATCTAACAAGAGCAAGATTTGGATGATTGATAGCAGAGTGAAGACGAAAGGTCACCACTGAGCATCCCATCATCAGAGAAAGGGACCCTCAAAGGTTCTACCAACTTGTAAAGAGCCACACATCCTACCAAAGGAGGGATGAGGCCTTTACAAGGGGACCTTACATCATAGGGAAGAATGGAAGTGATCAACATCTTCCATGTTTATGAAGGAAGAGAATCTATCTAGAAGTTCTGCCTACAAACCCTAATCTTAACACCTAAACAACACTACACAAAAAGAAGGGAAATCTTCACATCCAATCTTCTTCGTTCAATCCATGGTAGCCCAAGCTTGTCTTCAACACCATCCAAGATCAAGAGAGGCAAAACCCTAATCTAAGGGAACTAAAGAAGTCAGTCTAGTTGAGTTAGCAAGTTAGGATCACCTAAAACCTAGTACTAAAGTTAATCCTAACTAAAACACTAAAATCAATTGTAAAATCCTACAAAAATAACTACGGGAACCTAACTCAATCAGGAATCTACCATACAAAATTCAGAGGTTGGATCATCCACCAAGTTCTAGAAATAAAACCTAAATCATGAGGTACTAACTATAAACCCTAAAAATGGAACACCTAAAGTTTCAACTTAAAACTATATCCTAACTTCACCACAAAAATGTGAGAAAAATCTAAGGGGAACATGCATCTCTATGCTAGCTATACACAAAAAATCAGGGCAAGAATCATTACCAAATGCTCAAACCAAATTCATCAAAACAAGGTATCAACCATGGTTATTTTAATATCAATTAAAATTCAACAAATGCAAATAGAATAAAAAATGCATGAATTATTAATATTTTTTATCTAAAATATTCTAGATTCAATCATGAATCAAGGGAAAAAAATTTGGAATTAATTAAATTAGTCTTCTATTTTTTATGAATTATTTTCTAAGTCACATGAAATGATGAAATTAATAAAACAATAAAATGGAGAATATGGCCAGAGGGTGTGATCAGCAAACAATTCCCACTAGTTTCGCTTGGGCCCTTAATCCTGGGGGTGCACATAGCAGCTGGTCGTGAGGCCCATCTGAACATCACTTCAGTTCAAGAAAAAAAAGTGCCAGGAGGGGTGTGTTGAGCAAGCAATTCATGTTGTAAATCTCATTTATTTTGAATTTTCTCATTTTAATTCATTAAAATGGCTTTTATGTGAAGTTTCTTCAACCAATGCTTGATATAATCCATATCAATGAACACTTGACGTTTAGACAAGCTAAAAACATCATTTTGAACAACTTTCATGTTGAACAAAAATGAATTTGAGACCTCTAAGTTGGTGAAAATGGCCTATGATCACAAATGACCTATAATCACCAAATGTCCAAAATACCCTTGACTTGTCAAAGCCATAACATGAGTTCTACAAATCCTATCAAGGACTTCTAGTACTCTATAGAAAGCTAAGAGGATAAGGAACAACGTTCATGTTGACCAAAAGTTCCTAGGAATCATCCTTCTTGGGCAAAGGTTTCATGCAAGTTGGGTAACTTTCAAGCTCCAAATTCACATTCCTCAGATGACCTGTAACTTGTCAAAGCCATAACTTGAGTTCTACAAATCCTATCAAGGACTTATAGCACTCAAATTAAAGCTAAGATCATGCTCTACAACAATCATGTTGGGGGTAAGATGAGATGACAATCACATCTTGAGCTAAATTGCCTTGAATATAGGGGTCAAACTAGGGGATTTTACACTATCAAGCCTTAGAAACCCTAGCTTGAATCTTCTCAAACTCTTCAATCATGATGAGTTGACCTTGGAATTCTCCTTATAACATCTCAATGTATCAATCCATGATCACATGGATCTTGGATTAAGTCTCAACCTTCTTCAAATCATCAGTTGACTTAGGGTTGACCCAGTCAAACCCTAATTGCACCACTCATGGCTGAGTCTTCTTAATCTTGCACAATGACCTGTCTAGGCCTCAAAAGTGATCTTAAACACTTCTCATGAGCTCTCTCAAGACCTCAAGTCTAACTTCATGGCTTCAGAATCATCTGATGACTTCCCACAACTCTCAAGTTAGGAGACCTACCCTCTTGGCTTCAACCACTCTATCTGAGGATCTTTTAACTTCTCTAACAAGGATATCAACCCTTGAGCACTTGAATAAGCTTCTTAGCTAGCTTCAAAGTCTTGTGTAGCTCTTGATTAGTAATCATACCTCTTGATCTCCTGCACACATGTCAATGAAATACAAATGATAATGCTAATGTGAATGAAATGAAACACAAGCTAGGTAAAGAAATGTTGGGCAAATTTTGGGGTGCAACAGTCGTCTACGCCATATTGCCAACATTTGTGTATATACTGATGTATATTTATGGCATTATGCTTGCGCAACTTCCTCATTCCAGGAGCTTGCATATGTTGTGAAACATTTTTACCCATTCAGGGGTTCGTTATCAATGAAACATATACTATTAAGCAATTTTGTTTGTTTGTTTAGCATTTATCTGTTTTGTTTGCGAAAAAAACGCCCGATGTTTTTGACAAAATGCGCATACATAAACTTGCTGGCCTAGGCCGATAATTGTTGAAACATTGGATTACTTGAATATTGTCACAGGATGATAACCTTGATAGGTCCCTTTGAGAAGGGTATCTTGTCTGTTTGTTTGTGTTGTTGCAGGTATGGCATATTCCAAGAGGTACGCCGTATGTTTTCCAAGCAGGATGATTCCTTCTTCCCCAGCGAGTTCAGCAGTGTTTCCCCATGGAGTCTGAACATGGGACCGCGAGCATTGATATGTATCCCCAAGCAGAGATAGATTCTCCCCAACCTGATGCATCCTGAGGAATGATCATCATTTCCTCAGTTGAGCTATACGCTGAAGCGTATGTTCATTCCCAGCACTGAGGCAATGTACAGTTTTCTCGTAGAAGACTATGTGCAAGAGTTCAGCTTTTGATAGTTCAGACTAAAGCCTCCAGCGGAGTTGAGATTCCCCACAGAGTTGTATTCTCCCCGGCAGATAGGAGTGATTAAAGCATTCGATTACCATCCTCAGCCGAGTTTGCAGTTCGTTCCCCAAGAGAGCCGAGTCCTTGGAAAGCGTTCAGGCCATGATTGGTTTTCCTCATTAGAGTGGTGAATAGCTGATGATGTATTTCCCCATCAGGGTCGTTATCTCCAGGGAAGTTTTGTCGCGAAGGTCGTGCAGTTTATTTCTGCGATTGACATCGTTTCCCTCAGCAGTTGTAGTTCGTATACCTAGAGGAGCAGGTCTGGGTTCTCGTAGAACTTTGTTCCCCTGCAGCAGTCGTCTAGAGTTCGTTTCCCCAGGTTTAGTCCAACTGAGATTGGTGTGACTTCTTCTCCTCGGCAGGATGATTCCTCCTCTCCACCAGAGTGGTCCTTTCTCCTTGACAGGAGGATTCTCCCTGCAGCATTTATTTTGCTGATGGGGTCATAGCATTTTGCATGATTGCATAGCATTTACCCTAAACGCGTAGCATTTCCACCGTGTGGAGCATTGTGCCATTGTCAAACATATGCATATGAAACATGAGCTAGGTCGTTACCGTTCTTGTTTTGTAGGAATTCCCCAACGCAGAATGGTTTGCTCAAGATGATTCTTGAAGTCTCCAGCGAAGTTGATTGCTTAAGATTCATGTGGTTAGGTTGTAATTAGGATATAGATGGATTCTGGACAATAAAATCGAGGTTTAGTGACAAATTAGGGATTGATCCATTTTCGGTTGAGATGTAGATTTCCCTAGTCTTGAGGTTTTAGCATGATTAAGTGGTATAGTTGTAATCCTCATGAAATTTCCATCAATTTTCGTTCAAGAATCGTTTGGATTGGTGGAGTATTGAGAGAGATAGGAGGTCACCAATTTCTCCGGCGAAGCTCCGGCCATTCGCGGCCGGATTCTGCATTCCCTCCCCTGCGCATTTTCAAATTGAGGAAGACATAATCTGGACCGTCCAAGCATGAGGAAAAGAAGACTTAGTCCTCGTATCCAATGACTCCAAGCGCGCCACGTCAGCCCCTTCCAAAGCACAGTCGTTTTAATTAATGAATGTCATAAGTTTGCTTCAGCGCTACATGAACCTTTGGAGCGTGGGTTCGATCCCTCGCGTGATCATTTTCTTTTAATTGTGAAAACTGAACTGAATTAATTTGTGGTTTTGGGCTTTGGCTGTTAGCGCTATTCGCACCCCTCCCTAGCAGGCCCAAGCGAGATTACACGTAGCATCCTTGCTTAATCCACCCCCTGGTGTATTTTAATAAGAAGGAATTTGCTGAATTCACTCAAATGGGCCCAGCGCCCATGCGCTTTCCACACCCCCATTTTTGGGCCCAGGCGAGATTAAACCTTGCTTTTCTTGCTAGCTGAACCCCTCCCTGTTCATGCTTTTATTTTCTTTTCTTTTATTTTTTGTTTTAATTGCTTGTTAGATTTAGTTCATAATAAATAGTGAATGTTGGTATTAAATTCTAGAAAAATTTGTGGATATAAATTGAGATGTTTAGGATTTTATCATGCTTTTTATTTTAATTTTCCATGCATTTTCCATTTTATTTCATATTTTCTAGTGTAATATGTTTTTAATGGTAGAATAATTGTGTGTTGATTTTGTCCATTTTATTTCTCACCCATATTTCTGAGTTTGATATGGAGATTTTAGATGTTGGTTATATAGCATGTTGATACATGTAGGATGATATGATATTTTCCCTAGAATTTTTAGGAATAATTTTCAATTAGTTCCCCATTTTACAAATTAACTTCAATTTAGGTGATTCTAACTTAGAGAACTTCATAGGTTAAGCTTGTAATTGGCCATTAGATGATTCTAAGTAGTGTATTCCTTCTTGATAGAATGGTAAGTAAGTAGATACCTCATTAAGGTTTAGGAAGAGCCCTAGAGAGTGTTTTCTTTCTTCAAACAAACATGGCTTGCTTTGTGTGCATGCCATTCCCATTCTATGATTCAAAGTCCTCATGTGAAAGCTCATCTCTCCTTTGGAGGGATGTATGGCATGTCATAATGAGTAGAACTTTTGAGGATGCCTTTCTCTGATGACTGGTTGAGTGTTAGGAGGGATTCCCTTGGTTTCCTTCCTGCTACCCATCATCCATACAATATTCTTGGTGTTGTTCCTTTTCTCTTGTGTTGGAGCTACTTGGAGCATGGAGATGAAGACTTCTCTTGAAGATTGCTTGAAGTTGTTTGTTGACTGTTTGATTGTTTGTTGTTTATCTGCCTTGCTGTTGAGCTGTTTGTCTGCTGTTTCTTTAGCTTCTCTGCTCTGCTTGTGTGACTGACTGACTGTGTGATGCATTAGACTAGGTTTCTCATATAGTGATCTAGGCTTAAGGGCATCCTAAAGGTTGAGAATAGATCCCTTTTCTTGTTTGCATAAGAGGTTGAGTTGAGCTCCCTCTGCTTGTCTGTTATTGATTGGCTTTGCTTGATTGCTAAGAGGTCGAGTGGGTCTCCCTCTGCTTGTATTGTTGCATTGCATGTGCATCTTTACTGTTTACTATTTATCTGTTTAAGCTGATGCTTTATCTGTTTTTGTATCCCATTGCCATGATCCCCTAGGAATCTCACTTCTTTTGATAAGGAAGTGATGATTAGAACTTTAGGTTGAAACCTATGCATGATAACTTCTAGGAGTTCCCTGTTTCGAACTTCAACCATAGGATGAATCCTTGGCATGACAACATTAGGACTTGATAGTCTCCCCATAGAGTTCGTTCTCTTCTCATCTCAAAACAAATTAAAATATAGTAATAAAGATTAACTGACGTCGTACGTTACGAGCCTTAAGCTACTTGAGAAAGGATTGTTAGAGGGTTTCCTTCTAATGATTTGGATGTTTAGTATGGTACCCTTTGGGTGACATACGACGCATTCACTCTCAAGTCATAGTCTGTAGTGCGATATTATTTACCAACATCCTTAAAAAATAGTTCTTTCGTAAAAGACAGAAAACAAACTTCAAACCTTTTTGCCCCGTGGGCCCATAATTCAAAGGAAGCTTTTCTGAAGAAAAGAGTGTCGTTAACTCCCAGTTCTACCGCAAACGGTAACGCCTAAGTCTCCAAGGGTCGAGCTGCGTACACCAAACTGCTGGAATTGTTTATTAATCCTACTCGAAAAAACAGATGAATCTGAATCCCCGTAATCCGTATTATCCCAAACTACATAAGCTCTGATCTCTCAGGCCTATTGAGAGTACGTAGGCACAATACTGATGTATTGGCGAGCCACCTTCCCCGTAACCCGTAGTTAGGCGAACTACGTTGACTCTGATTTCTCATTCTCTGATGAGAATACGTAGGCATAAAGTGCGACGCTTTGCAGAGTCATTTTCTTTTCTTTTCAGACCAACCTTGATAGGTAGATAGTTAAACAAACCCGTTAGATAAACACAACAAGCATGGATCCCATCGAGTACGATGGACGTGAGGGGTGCTAATACCTTCCCCTTGCGTAACCGACTCCCGAATCCAGACATTGGTTGCGATGACCTTGTCTTATACCTTTTCGTCAAGTTTTTCCGATTGTTTCCTTTCCCGCTCTGAGGGATAAATAACGAAAGGTGGTGACTCTTCTGTTTTGCCGGCACCTTATTTTCGCGGTAGCGACAGCTGGCGACTCTTCTGGGGATCCAACGTCCCCTGTGTGAGTCAGTCCTAGCGCTTGCGTATTTACTTGTTGGGTTGTTTAGTTATCGCATTTTATTACCCGCATTTTATTTTCAGTATGATATGATTATCTGTGCTGTTGTGGGAGGGGCATTCTGATGAGTGAGAAGCCAGACCCAGGCTTGAGTGTACTTAGCATTAGTTGTGGAAAGTAGTGGGCGCGTGCTTGCTTTGCAGGCACTAGTGTCTCACAAAATCCACGCTCAGACGAGATTCTCCCGGTTGACTTCTTTTCCAGCCCTTTGGGCTTGAGGGGTTGTTGGTTTGGAGGATTGTCGACTCTGGGGACCGATCATTTGTGACTCAGCTAAGTGAGGCCGCTTTAAGAGATGATGATGCCACACCTTCTGGGTATCGTATCATCGTTTCTTGAAAGTCTGTGACGCTGGGAAACGCATAGGATGCCGTACCTTATCCGTGATTAGGTCCATACCTGTGAGCAGGGTCGGGTTGTTGCATGAAACCTTAACCTTCAGACTACCTGGTTTTCTTGACAGTGAATCCGTGTTGTTGGGTTCAGAGGTTCTTATCATCAGAGATATGGTTGTTCTTGACAGAGCAGAATTATTGGTCCTCTTCAGGGTTTTGTTGTCAGAGCAGTGTAGTGGTTATGTTGATACAGAGCCTTGGTCTCCTCAACAACGCTCTTGATCTCCTGCTGCATGATTGCATCTTGCATTTTTGCATCCTCATTTGCATATCATTAACGTGTGTCTGTGTTGCAGGTACCGTTTCCCCCAGTTCAGGTTTTCGTGCCTTCTGTTGTGCTATTATGGGTTCTCTGAGGAAGACTGTGGCCTATAAGCTCCCCACTCCAGATGTTGCTCAGTTGTCTAGCCTGATTGCTTTGGAAGATGATACTGTTAGAGGTGAATTCAGAAAGTCTTATGGGAAGCTGCTCAGTTTGGTCCGTAAACCTTCTGTGTACGAGTTGAGCGGGTTGTATGCCTTGCTGCAGTTCTATGATCCTCCTTTGAGATGCTTTACTTTCCCGGACTTAATTCTTGCACCTACATTAGAGGAGTATGCTGATTCATTGGGTGTGCCTATCAGGAGTCAGATGCCTATCTGGATGCCTCTGAGTTGATCTTGTTTAGTTGGAACGGGGTTCCTGGTTTTTCTTTGCAGTTTTTAATTGGGAAAGCCCTACAGTGTGCCAAAGACGGTTGTTGGATTGTGTTCAATTCCATTCTTGCTCTCTGCATATATGGTATCATTTTGTTTCCTAATATGCCTGATTTTGTGGACTTAGATGCCTTTCATATCTTTGCATCAGGGAATCCAGTTCCTACTTTGATTGGAGATGTGTATCATTCCATCGATTACAAGAACGAAAGTAGAAGGGGTAAGAATGTGTCTTGATGTGTGCCCTTATTCTATAGATGGTTTGATAGTCACCTACCCAATAAGGGTCTCTTTGCTTCATCTGCAGCCACAGCTGAGTGGTCTGAGCGTTTGATGAGTCTATCAGCAGAGGATGTTGTTTGGTTTGATAGAGATATTTTGGGTACTGAGGTTATATTCAGCTGCAGTGGGTTTCCGAATGTGCCTTTGATAGGAAGGAAGGGCTGTATCAACTATAATCCATCTTTGCTTGTCCGACAGTTTTCTTATGCTTTGAGGGTTCTGCCAAAGGATGAGGAGGTGCAGGAATCTCTGTACCTCACTGGTCTTCTAGAGGGGAACATGTTATCTAAGCTTCAGCATGCTTGGAGTGATATCAGTAGACGAGGGAAACCATTGTTGGGAAAAAGTAATAGCCAAGCCTACGCTCTGTATGTGACCTGGATCAGAGCCAGAGCAGAGATTATAGGGATGCTTTTTCCACCTGCTAAGCAGGAATGCCCTCCAATGGTGGAGGAGCCTACTACCGTGTCTATTCAGCAGTATAATCAGGTGTTAGCTGAGAGAGAGGAGCTGAAGAAGGCAAATGAAGAGTTAGAAAAAGAGTTGGCACAGATCAGAAGCGAGAGAAATGAAGTCGTCCATTCCTTCAAGAGGCAAACAGAGTTGGTGAACAGGTTAGGTACGAATTTGACTAAGCAGATGGCTGAGCGTGAGCGTTTGGGTCGAGACTTCAAATCTGTCAATGACGTACTGGCCACTAAGAAGCAGCACTTGGATGAAGCGTACAGAAGAATATCCAAGTTTAATCAGTAGTGGAATGCCACCATAACCAACAACAAAGAGAGGGAAGATAAACTAAAGCAGCAGATCTCCAAATTGAAGGCTCAGGTGAAGGCTAGTGAGAAGAGGTTTGATGAGGAAAATGCTCGCAGATATGCCGCTGAAGACCTGCTAAACAAGGCTCTCGCTAACCTGAAGGATCGCAAGCAGAAGTTCGAATCCAAGAAACGGCAGTTAGAAGATTGTTTCGGCGAAGGAGCGTGGGAAGACTCCGTTGAAGGTCTTCAATACACTATTATGCAGAGGGAGTTACTCGTCGAAGGGTTGCTCACTCGGCCTGATCATCCAGAAACGAAGGGGTTGTTAGAAGAGTTTCGCGCCCGTGGTCATGCTTGACTATATTTGTAATCCTTTGTTTTTGATCATTGTTGTATGCTGACCATCACCAGGCTTGTTGGTCGAGGTCATGCTATTGATTCTGCTTGTACTCGGTGACATTGTATGCTGCCTTGATGGGCTTTCTTTATATATATATGAGATGTCATTTCCATGACTAGATCCAGACTTCTTATTATCAGCACCGGCACTCTGGCACTAGAATCGGGGGAGAAATCTCCCTAAGGCACAGACACACGTTTGCATTTGCATGAATCATTTGCATGACAGGCACCTTGTCGTTTTTCTAACCCTTTGTGTATGTAGGTTGTCTCAGGATTGACCGAAGACCGATCCACCGATACTCGACCAGAGAAAATCAAGCTAGAGCAATGGAACAAGTGCAGACTGACATCCAGGAACTCCGAGAGAGGATGGACCGCTTCATGGAACTCATGCAAGTGGTTGCTAACGGCCAGGACCAGCTCTGAACTCTAGTTCAGCCACTGATCTCAAGGGTTGACAGCAACGGTGTGCTTCATGGTGGGAGCGTTCCACTCCCTCCACCTGTTGAAACCCCTCAGGGTGGCATCCCTGTGACCGGAGGGAATGGAAGTGGTAACGGCAATGTGGTCACTAACATCAGACCTAATGGTAATACGACTGGCGTCGGTAACGGTAACTTTGAGGCTAATGGCAATACTGGACTAGGCCATGGCAACACAGGGAACATGGGTGCTGGAAATCTGTATGGGTCTAATGCTACTGGATTTGCTACAGGCAATGGCACTCAGCCATGGCTAGAAGATCGCCAAGAAGATTTGTTTTCACAGAAGAGTGCTGAGGGCGAATTGAATGGTGAGGCCCGTCTAAGGTTTAAAGCACTTGAGGACAAAATGAAGAGTTTCGAGAACCTGAACACTATGGGTGTCGACATGACTAAACTGGGATTGATTTCTGATTTCAAGGTGCCTCCTAAATTTAAGGTACCCGACTTTGAGAAATACAAGGGTACCACTTGCCCTCGTGTCCACTTAAGGTCATACTACCGAAAGATGTCCGCCCACTCTGAAGATGAGAAACTGCTGATGCACTTCTTCCAGGATAGCTTGTCCGGTCCATCCTTGGAATGGTATATGGGTTTGGAACCCACCAGTGTGCGTACATGGAAAGAACTTGCTGAGGCCTTTGTACACCATTATCAGTATAACAGTGACTTGGCTCCTAACCGGGTTCAACTGCAGAACTTGTCACAAAAGAACAATGAGGGGTTCAAAGAGTACGCCCAGCGATGGCGTGAATTAGCAGCTAGAGTTCAGCTGCCGATGGTTGAACGAGAGCTTGTTGAGATGTTTGTAGCCACTCTCCCGGGGGTCTATTACGAGAAACTGGTCAGTGGTATGTCAGGGAGTTTCTTCGATCTCATCATTACTGGCGAACACGTTGAAAATGGGATCAAATTGGGGAAAATTCAGGGTGCTTATCTATCCTTAGCTAGAGGAGGAAAGAAACCATACAGTAACAAAAGGAGTGAAGGAGAGACGAGCGCAGTGTCTAACGCTCGGAGGAAGGGTAAGGGCCAGCGCCAGCAGGTTGCTAGCATAACCATCCCTACTGTCCAACAACCCCAGCAGCAGCAGCAAAATCAGCAAGGGTACAGAAGGTATCAGAACATAGCACCTCTGGCAAATCGTCATCTTGAGACACCTCCCATGTCTTATGCTCAGCTATTACAAACTTTGCTTCAATTACAGCTAGTCCAGAAAAGAACCCTGGCTCCCTTGACAGGGGCACCTCCATAGGGTTATGATGCGAATGCAAAATGTGATTTCCACTCGGGGGCACCGGGCCACACGATAGAAAACTGTAAGGCATTCAAGCACAAGGTGCAAGATATGGTGGATGCTAAAATCATCAACTTTTCTGATAACGCGCCGAACGTCACAAAGAACCCTATGCTGAACCATGGGGGAGGTGGGGTGAATGCCATTATTGGAGAAGAGGACTCAGACTTATTGACTGATGTCAAGGATCTGAAGATATCGCTTAGCTTCGTTAAAGCCAAGCTGATGAAGAGAGGCATCTTTCCGGGATGTGGAGAATTATGTATGGGCTGTGCGATTCATTCCGACGGCTGTGAACAATTGATAATGGGGATTCAAAGTCTGATGACCGAAGGAATCTTGCAGTTTAGCCGGAGGGCTGAATATGGATCAGGAGAGGTAGTTCTGAAACAGGATGATGAAGTTGCCACCATTACCATCCCTCGCAGGACAATAACCATTTCTGCGTCCAGGCCACCCACAATCACCATCACAAAGGCTGGGCCGATACCTTTTGAAAGCACCAACGCTGTCCCATGGCACTATGGGGCAGACGTTTACTGTAACGGATAGAAATTGGAACTGGAGCCATCTGGGCAGTCTGTGGATAACCTAGTGGGAACCGGCGGAATCACACGTAGCGCAAGAGTATTTTCTCCACCTGAGGTTGTGGTTGACAAAGCTGACAAAGCTGAGAAAGCTGATAAGGGAAAGAGTAAAGTCGTTGAGGAAACCCCTCGTGGGGTAGAGAAGGACTTACTTATAAAGGATGCTGAAGAGTTCATGAGGTTGATCAAGAAGAGTGATTACAAGATTGTTGATCAACTCCATCAAACACCATCAAAAATCTCTATTCTGAATTTGTTGTTGTGTTCTGAGGCACATCGCAACGTGCTGCTAAAGGTTTTGAATGCCACGTACATGCCGCAGGAGATCTCGGTCAACTAGCTAGAGGGGGTAGTAGCCCACGTGAATGCTGGAAACGGGTTAGGGTTCACTGACCTGGAGCTGACGCCGAAGGGGAGAAACCACAACAATGCCCTGCACATCTCGATAGAGTGTAGGGGAACATTTATGTCCCATGTGTCGGTGGACACTGGATCATCGCTCAATGTTCTCCCGAAGAAGGCACTGATGAAACTGGATACGAGAGGATTGATTTGCACACCCAGTGATCTGGTTGTGAAGGCTTTCGATGGAACCAAGCGTCATGTCTTTGGAGAGGTAACTCTGCCAATCCAAGTTGGGCCGGAAAGTTTCGACGCAGTCTTCTACATCATGGACATCATGCCTGTAACACCCCCTTCTATACTCCAAATAAATGAATATAAAACAATTAAGCACATACAAATTATCAGAGTAAAAAGGTTTTATAATAAGGTATAAAAGAAGAATGCCACAATTTCACCAACGAAACTCTTTAACATTTTGCTCCATAAAATATGTAACAATTTCGTAGTTTTAGAATTCACATTTCAACATTTAATTTGAGCGGAAGATAACATCATTTGATCAGTTCCAAAATATTAATTCAAATGCACATAAGTCATCCAGATTAATGCATCATATTAGTTATATTACAAAACCACATCAGCTGATACATCGCAATGTATCACAAAAGAATGACTATACTAGTCTAACTACCCGGTGTTACATATCAGAGCAGCCGACTCAAAAGAATGAAGACTAACTTCACAAAAGGACTCCAGCATCCTAATCTGCAATGCCTCATAGAGCATTATAAAACAGCAGAAGGGTGAGAAATATAACCATAATAATCAAGGCATAAGATTATATATATAGGTAGTCATATAACACATATTCACATTTCTCACCACACTTCATTCTCTTAGTCATATATATTTACCACACATATATAGACAAACCTGGATATTCACAAAGCATTTCCACATTATGCATACACTTACAATTTCCACAATCTCATCATTCACACATAAGCATCTCTTCATGCATATGTCATATATCAATGTGACTCAATAACTCAATGCAACTCATGCAATGCGGTACCGACTCTCGTTATCTTTTTTCGGTTTTTACATTAAACCGGGTCCACTCTTCTAGACCGATAACCCGTTATTTTTTTTCGGTTTTTACATTAAACCGGGTCCACTCTTCTAGACCGATAACCACAAAGGCCCATCCTCTAAGCCTTCAAACCCACTCTTCTAGGTTTGGGACAAGCCACTAGTTTCCACGAAACTAACAGACATTGCCTCTTGACTAAATGATGCATGTACAATCAGTCACAACAAATGCACTTAAGACCGACATCTTAATCTCATGCATTCAAATAATTCATCTCTTCAAGAATTACATTATGATTGCACACACAACATATTCACATAACATTCATCGATGTATTCATAATTCGATACAACATCATATTTAGCAAGCAATGCACGCATACCCATCATTATGCTCTCATGCATTCTTCATGTATTTTAACATACAATCGCACATAAACAATATGCATCCACAACACATTTTTCATAGTATGTTTATTCTTTATCTCATGCCATCTCATACAAGGTATACACATCACAATACCAATCATACAATTATAAGTTATGCACACATATCCATCATGTTCTCATGCATGCTCATCACATAATTGTATACACATCAAACATTCGCAAGTTCATTAGACAATACACATACATTCATCATTGTATTCACATGTATTTCTATTTATCACAATTAATACGCATCGCACCTCAACTAGGATTCACGCCCGTAGGCTACCCACAACACACATCATCACAATAGATCATATCTATATCACATCATAGAGGTATTGACCTATGAGAGGCAACCAAACCATCTCCACATGAACAACACAGCAAAGGAAAAATGCTGTCACATTCGCCTCCATTCGCCTGGCGAACCCTCGCAGCGAACCTTCGCCTGGCCTTCGCCTGGCGAACTCTCTCAGCGAACACTCGCTAGGCTTCGCCTGGCGAGACTTCCCAGCGAGCCCAAGTCAGTAGCTACTGACTTCATTCGCCACCATTCGCCAGCACCTTCGCTGGGCGAACCTTCGCTATCCAACTTCGCCTGGCGAACCAACCAGCGAAGTCCACTGGGACTTAAATATAATTATTCGCCAACATTCGCTAGGCTTCGCCTGGCGAAGCTTCGCCTTCGCTCGCCTGGCGAGAGCCAGCGAACCTGCGCAGAACAGAACCCTATTCTGTCTTCTCCTTCACCAATCCATCATCAACCTTCTCTTACACACCCAAATCAGTATAAATAGCATCAATACATGTTACCCGACTATTCTACAGCATTATTGCTCAATTTCAACCGATTAAATCACAGTTCTACCGATTATTCCAACTTTTTCCCTAAATGAAAAAGGATGGAAACTACACCAAAACCCCAACCCAACATACATAACATCGTGCAATGATCAAATAGAAACATTTCTCACCCTTACCTTGATTAATCGGAGCTTTGATGTTGGTTCTTGATGATTTCCACTTTTCCTCTTCTTCTCTTCTCTTTCTCTCCTTTCTTCCTCTTTCCTCTTTCTTTCCAAATGTTTTCTATCTTTCTTTTCTTTTCTTTCTTTCTTATATATTTCCTTCATTTTCCTTCCTCTCCAATTCCTTCTTAATTTTCTATCCATACCAATTAATAAAATTAATTCCAACATTAATAAAAACCCCACTAAATCAATTAATTACTATAATTAATTATTTAATGAAATTTGGGCTGTTACAACCCTCCCCCACTTAGGAATTTTCGTCCTCGAAAATGTTACCTGATTCAAACAGCTCTGGATAAGACTCTTTCATCCGACTCTCAAGCTCCCAAGTGACATTTCCACCAGCCGGTCCTCCCCAAGCGACCTTTACTAAAGCAATCTCTTTACCTCGAAGCTGCTTCAATTTCCGATCCTCAATCCGCATAGGTGATGCCTCAACAGTCAGGTTATCTCTCACCTGCACATCATCTATTTGGACTACATGAGACGAATCCGCAATGTATTTCCTCAACTGAGATACATGGAATACGTCGTGAAGATTAGCAAGCGACGGTGGTAAAGCCACACGATAGGCCACTTCTCCTATCCTTTGTAAAATCTGATAAGGACCAATGAAACGCGGCGACAACTTGCGCGACTTCAGTGCCCTACCAACACCTGTCATCGGAGTGACTCGAAGAAACACATGATATCCCTCTTGAAATTCAAGTGCCTTCCTCCTCTTGTCATAATAACTCTTCTGACGACTCTGAGTAATTCTCATCTTCTCTTGAATCATCTTGATCTTATCAGTAGTCTGTTGAACTAACTCGGGTCCAACAACAGAACTCTCTCCGGACTCGAACCAACACAATGGTGTCCTACACCTCCTACCATACAACGCCTCAAATGGTGCCATACCAATACTCGAATGGAAACTGTTGTTGTAGGTAAACTCAATCAAAGGCAAGTAGCTGTCCCAAGCTCCTCCTTTTTCCAATACACAAGCTCTCAAAAGATCTACAAGAGACTGAATCGTCCTCTCCGTCTGACCATCAGTCTGCGGATGATAAGCTGAACTCAAATGCAACTTAGTACCCAAAGCACTCTGCAGGCTTTCCCAGAATCTCGAAGTAAACCGCGGATCTCTATCCGAAACAATACTCAGCGGAATACCATGCAGGCACACAATCCTTTCAATATACAACTTAGCCAACTTCTCCAAAGGGTAATCCATACGCATAGGAATAAAGTGAGCAGATTTAGTCAACCTATCCACGATAACCCAAACAGCCTCAAAATTACTCGGCGTCCTCGGCAAACCCGATACAAAATCCATGGAGATACTATCCCATTTCCACTCAGGAATAAACAACGGCTTCATCAAACCCGATGGCTTCTGATGCTCAATCTTCGACTTCTGGCAAGTCAAACAAGAATACACAAATTCCGCAATATCCTTCTTCATACTAGGCCACCAAAATACTTTCCTCAAATCCTGATACATCTTAGTAGCACCCGGATGAATACTCAATCCGCTACGATGTCCTTCCTCAAGGATACTCTTCTTAAGCTCAATCATGTTCGGAACACAAACTCGATCCCGACATCTCATAATACCATTCTCATCAATCCGAAAATCACCACCTTGGCCTTGGTTGATTAAAGTCAACCGATCAACTAAGCTCAAATCCGATTTCTGTCCTTCTCGAATTTCGTCCAAAATACCACTCGTAAGCTTTAACATACCCAACTTAAATCCAAAAGAAGTTCTCTCACATACCAAACTCAAATCTCGAAATTGCTCGACCAATTCTAACTCTTTCACCATCAACGCCGACATATTCAATGATTTCCGACTCAATGCATCCGCTACAACATTCGCTTTACCCGGATGGTAATTCAAGCCAAAATCATAATCCTTCAAAAGTTCAAGCCATCTTCTTTGTCTCGCATTCAATTCCTTCTGATCAAAAAGATACCTCAAACTCTTGTGGTCACTAAACACTTCAAACCTCGCACCAAACAAATAATGCCTCCAAAGTTTCAACACGAACACAACGGCGGCCAACTCTAAGTCATGCGTCGGATAATTCTTCTCATGCACTTTGAGTTGCCTCGAAGCATAAGCCACAACTTGGTTATTCTGCATTAACACACCTCCTAAACCCATCAAAGAAGCATCACAATACACAACGAATGGTTCTTCTGGATTTGGCAGAATCAAAACAGGAGCTGTCGTCAACCTTCGCTTAAGTTCTTGAAAACTCGCTTCACACTTGGCGTCCCAAACAAAGGCTTGACCTTTCCTAGTCAACTGTGTCAACGGCAACGATAACTTAGCAAATCCTTCAATAAACTTCCGATAATAACCGGCTAAACCAAGAAAACTTTTGATCTCAAAAACTGACTTCGGAGTCTCCCATTGCGACACCGCTTCAACCTTCGACGGATCAACCGAAACACCACTACTAGAAATCACATGACCAAGGAAACTAACTTCCTTCAACCAAAATTCACACTTAGAAAGCTTCGCGAACAACTGCTTCTCTCTCAGCACAGATAACACAATCTTCAGATGCTCGGCATGCTCTCCTTCGCTCTTCGAATAAACCAAGATGTCGTCGATAAACACCACCACAAACTTATCCAAATAAGGATGGAAAATCCTATTCATGTACTCCATAAATACACCCGGTGCATTAGTCACACCAAATGGCATCACGGAATACTCATAGTGTCCATACCTCGTCCGAAAGGCCGTCTTCTGAATATCCTCAGCTTTCACACGGATCTGATGATACCCAGATCTCAAATCAATTTTGCTGAACACGCTCGCACCAACCAACTGATCCATCAGATCATCAATCCTTGGAAGTGGATACTTATTCTTAATAGTCACCTTGTTCAACTGTCTGTAATCCACACAGAGCCTCATAGAACCCTCTTTCTTCTTAACCAACAACACCGGTGCACCCCACGGTGACACGCTCGGACGAATAAACCTCTTTTCAAGCAAATCCTCAAGTTGACTCTTCAACTCTTTTAACTCTGAGGCCGACATCCGATATGGAGCCATCGATATCGGACTAGTTCCAGGAATGAAATCTATCAAAAACTCTACTTCTCGCTCCGGCGGTAAATCCTTTATCTCGTCAGGGAATACTTCCGAAAAATCTCTAACAATGGGCAAAGCCTCAATCTCTTCACTTTCACTAGTCCTCAAAGTTGCCATGAGCATAAATACCTTAGCCCCATCTTGTACCGATTCCTTCACTTGTTTCCTCGTCATAAACAAATCCCTTTCAACATCCGAATCGGGAAAAATAACCGTTTTGTCAAAACAGTTAATATACACACGATTGAATTTTAACCAATTCATTCCAAGAATGACATCCAGTTGATCTAAATGAAGACACACTAAATCAATCCCAAAATCTCTACCGAAAATACTCAACGGGCAATTCAAGCAAACATAAGGTGTAGTTACCGAACCCATAGCAGGAGTATCAATAACCATACCGCCACCAATCACAGACAACTCAAGATTTAACCTTCTAACACAATCCAAAGAAATAAAAGAATGCGTAGCTCCGGTATCAATTATAGCGATCAAAGGTGTACCATGAATGAAGCACGTACCTCGGATCAATCGATCGTCGCTAGCAGTCTCAGATCCAGATAGAGCGAACACTTTCCCGCTCCCTTGATTCTTCTTCGGCTTATCGCACTTGGTACTGATGTGCCCTCGCTCACCACAGTTATAGCAAGTAACACCCGCGCCGCTTCTACACTCTAGAGCCTTGTGGCCTGGCTTGCCACACTTAAAACACCTCAGATCAACACTTTTGCACTCCGGAGCATGATGCCCCGCTTCACCACAATTGTAACACCTAACCGGGGTAGAAACTCCCCCACTTGGCCTCTTGCCAAAACCAACCTTTTGTTTCCCCTTATCAGCAGGAGTCACGTAAGGTTTTCCTCTGAATTGTCCCTTTCCTTTCTTGTCACTTAGACTCTTGTAGTGGCTGGACCTAGCCCTACTGTCTTCGTCATAAATTCTGCTCTTGTTAACCAACTCAGAAAACCGCCTGATATCCAATAGCTTGTCTAATCTCGGGTCTCAAACCGTTTACAAACTTGAGGCACTTAGACCTCTCAGCATTACCAGTATTATAGTGAGGACAAAATTTGATCAACTCCTCAAATTTCGCCGCATACTCAGCAACCGTCGAATTACCTTGCTTCAACTCAAGAAATTCGATCTCTTTCTTCCCCCGCACATCCTCTGGAAAATACTTCTCCAGAAAGGTTTCTCTAAAAAAATCCCAAGTAATCACAATATCATCTTCCTCAAATCTTTGGCGAGTATTACCCCACCAATCTTCAGCTTCTTCTTCGAGCATATGAGTCCCAAACTGCACCTTCTGTGCATCCGAGCAATTCATAACTCGAAAAATCTTTTCCACAGCTTTCAACCAAATTTGTGCCTTGTCCGGTTCATGAGTTCCCTTGAAGACCGGAGGGTTATTCTTTTGGAATTTCCCCAAAGCACGGAATCCATCATCAGCATGATTCCTCTCATTCACATTGGCCGGAGGATTCTGCCCAATTGCCCCCGCCAATCTCGTCAATGCCTCCGCAATCGCTTCATCGTTCCTTCCTGCAACCATCATACTAGTTCCAGCAACAGAACCACGTAAGAACAACCAATATTGATAATGCAACACACGCATATCCATAACACACAGGGAAAAACACTCTAACAACTTGGCCGGACGGACCGACCTGCTCTGATACCACTATTGTAACACCCCCTTCTATACCCCAAATAAATGCATATAAAACAATTAAGCACATACAAATTATCAGAGTAAAAAGGTTTTATAATAAGGTATAAAAGAAGAATGCCACAATTTCACCAACGAAACTCTTTAACATTTTGCTCCATAAAATATGTAACAATTTCGTAGTTTTAGAATTCACATTTCAACATTTAATTTGAGCGGAAGATAACATCATTTGATCAGTTCCAAAATATTAATTCAAATGCACATAAGTCATCCAGATTAATGCATCATATTAGTTAGATTACAAAACCACATCAGCTGATACATCGCAATGTATCACAAAAGAATGACTATACTAGTCTAACTACCCGGTGTTACATATCAGAGCAGCCGACTCAAAAGAATGAAGACTAACTTCACAAAAGGACTCCAGCATCCTAATCTGCAATGCCTCATAGAGCATTATAAAACAGCAGAAGGGTGAGAAATATAACCATAATAATCAAGGCATAAGATTATATATATAGGTAGTCATATAACACATATTCACATTTCTCACCACACTTCATTCTCTTAGTCATATATATTTACCACACATATATAGACAAACCTGGATATTCACAAAGCATTTCCACATTATGCATACACTTACAATTTCCACAATCTCATCATTCACACATAAGCATCTCTTCATGCATATGTCATATATCAATGTGACTCAATAACTCAATGCAACTCATGCAATGCGGTACCGACTCTCGTTATCTTTTTTCGGTTTTTACATTAAACCGGGTCCACTCTTCTAGACCGATAACCCGTTATTTTTTTTCGGTTTTTACATTAAACCGGGTCCACTCTTCTAGACCGATAACCACAAAGGCCCGTCCTCTAAGCCTTCAAACCCACTCTTCTAGGTTTGGGACAAGCCACTAGTTTCCACGAAACTAACAGACATTGCCTCTTGACTAAATGATGCATGTACAATCAGTCACAACAAATGCACTTAAGACCGACATCTTAATCTCATGCATTCAAATAATTCATCTCTTCAAGAATTACATTATGATTGCACACACAACATATTCACATAACATTCATCGATGTATTCATAATTCGATACAACATCATATTTAGCAAGCAATGCACGCATACCCATCATTATGCTCTCATGCATTCTTCATGTATTTTAACATACAATCGCACATAAACAATATGCATCCACAACACATTTTTCATAGTATGTTTATTCTTTATCTCATGCCATCTCATACAAGGTATACACATCACAATACCAATCATACAATTATAAGTTATGCACACATATCCATCATGTTCTCATGCATGCTCATCACATAATTGTATACACATCAAACATTCGCAAGTTCATTAGACAATACACATACATTCATCATTGTATTCACATGTATTTCTATTTATCACAATTAATACGCATCGCACCTCAACTATGATTCACGCCCGTAGGCTACCCACAACACACATCATCACAATAGATCATATCTATATCACATCATAGAGGTATTGACCTATGAGAGGCAACCAAACCATCTCCACATGAACAACACAGCAAAGGAAAAATGCTGTCACATTCGCCTCCATTCGCCTGGCGAACCCTCGCAGCGAACCTTCGCCTGGCCTTCGCCTGGCGAACTCTCTCAGCGAACACTCGCTAGGCTTCGCCTGGCGAGACTTCCCAGCGAGCCCAAGTCAGTAGCTACTGACTTCATTCGCCACCATTCGCCAGCACCTTCGCTGGGCGAACCTTCGCTATCCAACTTCGCCTGGCGAACCAACCAGCGAAGTCCACTGGGACTTAAATATAATTATTCGCCAACATTCGCTAGGCTTCGCCTGGCGAGAGCCAGCGAACCTGCGCAGAACAGAACCCTATTCTGTCTTCTCCTTCACCAATCCATCATCAACCTTCTCTTACACACCCAAATCAGTACAAATAGCATCAATACATGTTACCCGACTATTCTACGACATTATTGCTCAATTTCAACCGATTAAATCACAGTTCTACCGATTATTCCAACTTTTGCCCTAAATGAAAAAGGATGGAAACTACACCAAAACCCCAACCCAACATACATAACATCATGCAATGATCAAATAGAAACATTTCTCACCCTTACCTCGATTAATCGGAGCTTTGATGTTGGTTCTTGATGATTTCCACTTTTCCTCTTCTTCTCTTCTCTTTCTCTCCTTTCTTCTTCTTTCCTCTTTCTTTCCAAATGTTTTCTATCTTTCTTTTCTTTTCTTTCTTTCTTATATATTTCCTTCATTTTCCTTCTTCTCCAATTCCTTCTTAATTTTCTATCCATACCAATTAATAAAATTAATTCCAACATTAATAAAAACCCCACTAAATCAATTAATTACTATAATTAATTATTTAATGAAATTTGGGCTGTTACAATGCCAGCCTATAGTTGTCTGTTAGGCCGGCCATGGATCCATTCTGCTGGGGCAGTAACCTCCACATTGCACCAGAAGCTGAAGTATGCGGCGGGGGGCAGCATTGTAACTGTCTGTGGCGAGGAAGACATAATGGTGAGCCATTTGTCGTCTTTCAAATATGTTGAGATGGATGGCGGGATCCACGAAACCTTACGTCAGGAATTCGAAGTTGTTAAGGTCAAAGACGTGACTCCAGTAATGATTGAGAAACCGGAGATGACTCTCTCTTCCTTCAAGGAAGCTCGGACTGTTGTTCAAGCTGGATCTTCCCTGGGCTGGGGGCAAATTCTGGAAATACCTAACAAACAGGACAAGTTTGGGTTAGGATACTCTCCTGCTGCTGAGGCCTCCTCCTCTCACAGTGCAATCCGAGTTAAAGGGCCGATCCAGTTTACAAGTGGCGGGGTAATATTTGAAAGTGTCAACGCAGTGTCTGAAGACGGCGAAGACAGCGATTGCAACCTGGATTCCTGGATCCAGCCAAGCAAACCAGGCCAGAGCCTCAACAACTGGTCCATCAGGGATATCATCCAAGTGACAGGCAAAGATTAATGATTTACTTTCTCCAATTATTGTACAACCCTATGTCCTACCCGGGGCATAGTGGTTTTATTGTCGGGGCCTTGTTTGATTATGTACATGCATTTTACCAATAAATCAAAGGGCGTTTTTCTTCGTATTCAGATGTTGTGATCTCTGTTATTCCTGTTTTATATTTGTTTTGAAAAACAATAAAATGGCAATATGGTTTGTGCTAACCTGCATACCCTTGTTTTAAGCTTAACCCTTGTTATTGCAGGATTCACATCACAGACGACATCGACTCTGGACCTTCTACGACTCATTTCGACTTCGATTTCCCGATCTATCAAGCCGAAGAAGAGATTGATGAAGACGAAGACCTTCCCGAAGAGTTGGCCCGTTTGTTGAAACAAGAAGAGAAAGTCATTCTGCCTCACGAGGAAGAGATTGAGATTGTGAACCTGGGTTCTAAGGAACTTGTCAGGAACGTCAGGATAGGGGCTGCACTGCAGAGTGATGTCAAGCAGATATTGGTCGAGATGCTTCAAGAGTATAGTGACATCTTTGCTTGGTCATACGAAGATATGCCCGGACTTGATACTGACATCGTGGTCCATCACTTGCCACTGCGAGAAGATTGTCCTCCCGTTAAGCAGAAGCTTAGGAGGACACGATCGGATATGGCCGTTAAGATCAAAGAAGAATTGCAAAAGTAGCTTGATGCTGGCTTCTTAGCGGTCACTACTTACCCTCCGTGGGTCGCCAACATAGTGCCTATACCGAAGAAAGACGGTAAGGTGCGAATGTGCGTCGATTATCGAGATTTGAATAGGGCGAGCCCTAAAGACGATTTCCCGCTCCCTCATATTGATGTGTTGGTCGACAATACAGCTCAGTTCTCCGTGTTTTCGTTCATGGATGACTTCTCCGGCTACAATCAGATCAAGATGGCGCCGGAGGACATGGAGAAAACCACGTTTATTACACCTTAGGAAACATTTTGCTACAAGGTAATGCCTTTCGGTCTGAAGAACGCATGGGCCACTTACCAACGAGCAATGGTCACTTTGTTTCATGACATGATTCACCATGAGATTGAAGTCTATGTTGATGACATGATTGCGAAGTCCCAAACGGAGAAGGGACATCTGGTCAATTTGCTGAAGCTTTTTGAGAGGCTTAGGAAATTTAGGTTGAGGCTGAATCCTAACAAGTGTACTTTCGGAGTACGGTCTCAAAAACTACTGGGGTTTATTGTGAGTGAAAGAGGCATTGAGGTTGATCCTGCGAAGATAAAAGCAATACAAGACATGCCAGCGCCAAAAACTGAAAAAGAAGTTCGTGGTTTCCTGGGCAGGATAAACTACATTGCAAGGTTTATCTCTCAGCTCACGGCCACGTGTGAACCGATGTTCAGACTACTAAAGCAAGATCAGGCGATTATCTGGAACAAGGATTGCTAGAAGGCATTTGATAAGATAAAACAGTATCTACAGGAACCTCCGATCTTGATACCCCCAGTGGCCAGAAGACCCTTAATCATGTACTTGACGGTTCTTGAGAATTCCATGGGTTGTGTTCTCGGTCAGCACGACGAGACGGGCAGAAAGGAGCATGCCATTTATTATTTGAGTAAAAAGTTCACAGATTATGAATCCCGTTACTCGATGCTGGAGAAAATGTGTTGTGCACTCGCATGGGCTGCCAAACGTTTACGACAGTACATGCTCAATCACACAACCATGCTAATTTCGAAGATGGATCCGATCAAGTACGTCTTCGAGAAGCAAGCGCTTTCGGGCAGGATTGCCAGATGGCAAGTGGTGTTGATGGAATATGACATTCAGTACGTTTCCCAGAAGGCCATCAAGGGAAGCGTATTGTCTGAATACCTTGCCGAACAGCCGATCGAAGATTATCAGCCGATGAAATTTGAATTCCCTGATGAGGATATCATGTTTCTCAAAGTGAAAAATTGTGATGAACTGTTGCCCGACGAGGGGCCAGACAGGAAATCCCAATGGAAATTGATATTTGACGGGGAGGTTAATTCTTACGGAGGCGGCATTGGGGAAGTCATTAAGACTCCCCATGGATCCCACATCCCGTTCACTGCTAGATTGACGTTTCCGATCACCAATAATGAAGCAGGATATGAAGCATGCATCATGGGTCTAGAAGAAGCGATTGATTTGAAAATCAAGAACCTAGATGTATATGGTGACTCGACACTTGTGGTTAACCAGATTAAAGGGGAGTGGGAGACTCGTCAACCGAATTTGGTGCCATACATGAATTATGCCAGAAGGTTGCTTCCGTTCTTTGATCGAGTGGAGCTCTATCATGTGCCCAGAGCTGGAAATCAGATGGCTGATGCCTTAACCACGTTGGCTTCGATGTATAAAGTCAATTTTTGGAATGAAGCTCCAAGGATTGTCCTTTCTCGTCTTGATAGACCTGCGTTCGTTTTTGCAATCGAGGAAGCCTCCGACAGCAAGCCATGGTTCCATGATATCCAGACTTTCCTTATGACTAAGGAGTATCTTGCGGGAGCGTCAACCCAGGATAAGAAGACTCTGAGGAGGCTGTCTGGAAATTTCTATCTCAATCCTGATGGAGTTCTCTATAAAAGAAACCACAATCTCGTGCTACTCAGATGTGTAGATGAGAAAGAAGCGAGTTTGCTCATGGAAGAAGTCCATGAAGGCACATTTGGTACACACGCCGACGGGTATGCTATGACAAGAAAGATCCTGAGAGCGGGTTATTACTGGCTGACGATGGAGTCGGATTGCTTTAAATTCGCGAAGAGATGTCATAAATGCCAGATTTATGCTGATAAAAATCATGTGCCACCGTGCCCGTTGAATGTCATGTCCTCCCTGTGGCCGTTCTCCATGTGGGGCATCGACATGATAGGCAAGATCGAACGCACTGCATCTAACGGTCATCGCTTCATTTTAGTAGCCATCGACTACTTCACCAAGTGGGTGGAGGCAGCCTCGTATGCTAACGTGACCAAGCAGGTGGTGGCTAGATTCATAAAGAAGGACATTATCTGTCGATACGGAATTCCCGAGCGGATCATTACTGATAATGGTTCAAATCTGAATAACAAGATGATGAAGGAGTTATGCCAAAGTTTCAAGATTGAACACCACAACTCATCTCCTTACCGGCCGAAGATGAATGGCGCGGTTGAAGCGGCCAATAAAAACATTAAGAAGATTGTACAGAAGATGGTTGTGACCTATAAAGATTGACATGAGATGTTGCCATTTGCACTGCACGTTTATCGTACGACAGCATGCACATCAACCGGGGAAACTCCTTTCTCACTAGTGCACGGTATGGAAGTTGTCCTACCGTTAGAAGTTGAGATTCCTTCTTTACGAGTTTTGGTTGACGTGAAACTCGATGAGGCAGAATGGATTAAGAACCGACTGAACCAACTCAGCCTGATGGACGAGAAGAGATTAGCATCGATTGCATATGGTCGTCTGTACCAGAGCCGAATGAAGAAAGCTTACAATAAGAAGGTGCGTCCTAGAAGCTTTCAGACGGGTGATCTCGTCCTGAAGAAGATTCTTCCTCCACACTCCGATCACAGGGGACAGTGGACTCCCAATTAAGAAGGTCCGTACGTCGTCAGCAAGGTCTTCTCAGGAGGAGCCTTGTTGTTATCCATGATGGATGGCGAAGATTTTGCATCCCCTGTGAACGCGGACGCAGTTAAAAAATACTTTGCTTAAAAATGACCCGCTGGAAAGAAAAAAGAATATCCAGGCAAAAATGGGGCATTCCGGCGAACCATAAAAAAGGAAAAGGTTCGGGAAGAATTTAGGGATATAAATGAAAGAATGTACACCCGCAAAGTCGAAAACCCGGAAGGGCGGCTTTGGCAAAAAAGGGTATCCCGGTGAATCGAAAACCCGAAAGGGCGGTTCAGGCAAAAGTTACGGATTCGAAAAGCAAATGACTGCGTTCCGCGTATGGACTTTCATTGTTTAGTGGTTTGGAAGAACTGAGGGCCGTTTATCTGAATCAATCTCTTCTGAAGATGAAGCGTCGGAGAAGTATCGAAGTCGAGTGGGTCATAGAGGGATCAACTCATGGTGATCGTCTACGCCACATTGCCGACATTTGTGTATATACTGATATATATTTATGGCATTATGCTTGCGCAGCTTCCTCATTCCAGGAGCTTGCATCTGTTGTAAAACATTTTTACCCATTTAGGGGTTCGTTATCAATGAAACATATACTATTCAGCAATTCTGTTTGTTTGTTTAGCATTTATCTGTTTTGTTTGCGGAAAAAATGCCCGATGTTTTTGACAAAATGCGCATACATAAACTTGCTGGCCTAGGCCGATAATTGTTGAAACATTGAATTACTTGAATATTATCGCAGGATGATAACCTTGATAGGTGCCTTTGAGAAGGGTATCTTGTCTGTTTGTTTGTGTTGTTGTAGGTATGGTATATTCCAGGCGGTACGCCGTATGTTTTCCAAGCAGGATGATTCCTTCTTTCCCAGCGAGTTCAGCAGTGTTTCCCCATGGAGTCTGAACATGGGACCGCGAGCATTAATATGTATCCCCAAGCAGAGATAGATTCTCCCCAACCTGATGCATCCTGAGGAATGATCGTCATTTCCCCAGCTGAGCTATACGCTGAAGCGTATTTTCATTCCCAGCACTGAGGCAATGTACAGTTTTCTCGTAGAAGACTATGTGCAAGAGTTTAGCTTTTGATAGTTCAGACTGAAGCCTCCAGCGGAGTTGAGATTCCCCACAGAGTTGTATTCTCCCCGGCAGATAGGAGTGATTCTAGCATCCGGTTACCTTGGAAAGCGTTCAGGCCATGATTGGTTTTCCTCAGTAGAGTGGTGAATAGCTGATGATGTATTTCCCCATCGGAGTCGTTATCTCCAGGAAAGTTTTACCGCGAAGGCCGTGCAGTTTATTTCTGCGATTGACATCGTTTCACTCAGCAGTTGTAGTTCGTATACCTAGAGGAGCAGGTTCGGGTTCTCGTAGAACTTTTTTCCCCTGCAGCAGTCGTCTAGAGTTCGTTTCCCCAGGTTTAGTCCAAATGAGATTGGTGTGACTTCTTCTCCTCGGCAGGATGATTCCTCCTCTCCACCAGAGTGGTCCTTTCTCCTTGACAGAAGGATTCTCCCTTCAGCATTTATTTTGCTGATGGGGTCATAGCATTTTGCATGATTGCATAGCATTTACCCTAAACGCGTAGCATTTCCACCGTGTGGAGCATTGTGCCATTGTCAAACATATGCATATGAAACATGAGCTAGGTCGTTACCGTTCTTGTTTTGCAGGAATTCCCCAATGCAGAATGGTTTGCTCAAGACGATTCTTGAAGTCTCCAGCGAAGTTGATTGCTTAAGATGATTCTTAAAATCCCCAGTGAAGTCGTCAGAGAGGGTTGCTCAAGTTGATGCTTAGAGTCCCCGGCAGAGTGTTTGTTCAGGATGATTCCTGAAATCTCCAGCAGAGTTATTTGTCCAGGATGATTCTTGAAGTCCCCGACGGAGTTGTTTGTCCAAGATGATTCTTGAAGTCCTCAGTAGAGTTAATTCATCCAGAATGATCTCTGGATCCCTAAAGTAGAGTTACTTGATAGTTCTCCAGAATCCCCAGCGGAGATGTGTCATCCCCAGCATGTTTTCAACAGAGAAGTTGAAACTTCCTCGTAGACTTGATGATTGAAGTCCGGCTGACGCCCGAGAATTTCTTTGAATGCCCGATGGCATAATTATAGAGATTGTCAAAAGTTCCTAACGACCTGATGAGTCCCGAGGAATTCTTCTGCAGTGGCGCAGAATGCCCGATGGTATAATCAACCATCATTCACCAGCTACCGAGTAACCGGTGATCCCTTATTGACTTACTGATGAAGTCCGACAAAGATGTTGTCGATGTTCCTAACGACATGAAGAGTCCATAGGCGACGATAAGGAATTCTTCTACTATGACACAGAATGCCTGATGGCATAATTGACCTTCCATTACCAGTTACGGCATAACTGGTGATCCCTTGATGACTTGAGGATGAAGATCTACGGCAAAATCAGATGATCATACTGACGGAGATTTGCGATTAGACCCTTCACCAATTACCATGTGACCAATTCCCCAGCAGAGTTGTTGTGCAACTGTCATGCTCAGTTTTTGAAGATGTGCCTACCAATCAAAGTATCGTTTACTCGTGCGGTTGGCAAGTCACCAGTTACTGTGTAACCAATGATCCCTCGATGATTTGAGGATGCAATGATATCAGATAAATCAGAGAATCATCCTGATGGAGATTCAGATAAGTATTCTCCAGCTAATTGTCGTGCAACTGCTATTTCAGTTCCCAGAGATTTGTCCCCATCAGAGTACCGTGTACTTGTGCAGTTGGCAAATTTCCGGGTTTATTGGTATTCAACCGTATTTTACCTTGATTATTTGAGAGTCGTTCGCTTCTCACCCATTCAGGTCCAAGCCGTTTGAATAGGGGCAGCTGTTGCACCCCAAAATTTGCCCAACATTTCTTTACCTAGCTTATGTTTCATTTCATTCACTTTAGCATTATCATTTGCATTTCATTGACATGTATGCAGGAGATCAAGAGTTATGATTGCCAATTAGGAGCTATACAAGACTATGAAGCTAGATGGGAGGCTTATTCAGGTGTTCAAGGGTTTATATCCTTACCAGAGAAGTTAAAAGATCCTCAGAGAGAGTGATTGAAGACAAGTGTGTAGGTCTCTTAACTTGAGAGTTGGGGGAAGCCATCAGATGATTCTGAGGTCATGAAGTTGGACTTGAGGTCTTGAGAGACCTCATGAGAAGTGTTGAGGATCACTTTGAGGCCTAGACAGGTCATTGTGCAAGATTAAGAAGACTCAGCCATGAGTGGTACAATTAGGGTTTGACTGGGTCAACCCTAAGTCAACTGAGGATTTGAAGAAGGTTGAGACTTAATTCAAGAGCCATGTGATCATGGATTGATACAATGAGATGTTATAAGGATTATTCCAAGGTCAACTCATCATGATTGAAGAGTTTGAGAAGTTTCAGGCTAGGGTTTCTAAGACTTGACAGTGTAAAATCCCCTAGCTTGACCCCTGACTTCCAGGCCATTTAACTCAATATATGATTGTCATCTCATCTTGACCCCAACATTATTGTTGTAGGGATTGGTCTTATATTTAATTTGAGTATTATAAGTCCTTGATAGGGTTTATAGAACTCAAGTTATGAGCCAGACAAGTTACAAGTCATCTGAGGCATGTGAATTTGGAGCTTGAAAGTTACCCAACTTGCATGACACTGTTGCCCTAGAAGGATGATTCCTATGAACTTTTGTTCAACATGAATGTTGTTCCTTATCCTCTTAGCTTTCTAAAGAGTACTAGAAGTCCATGATTGAATTTGTATAACTCAAGTTGTGGCTTTGACAAGTCAAGGGTATTTTGGGTATTTGGACATTACAGGTCATTTTGAATCATAGGTCAATTTCATCATCTTGCAAGCTTCAAATGGAGTTTTGTTAAACATGAAAGTTGCTCAAAATGATGTTTTTAGCTTAGTCAAGTATCAAGAGTCCATTGATATGGATTATATCAAGCATTGGTTGAAGAAAATTCACATAAAGACCATTTTAATGAATTAAAATGTGAAAATTCAAAACAATTGGAAATAATATGTTTTCAGGCCAAATATGTGGTCATTTTGATTGGAATTGACATTCTAAAGAGATTGGCATTATCACAATTTTGAATTGGAGTGCATAACATGGCCATATGGAGTCTTGCTTCATAATGAAGAAACATATCAAGTACACCCCATGGATTGAAATCAAGGAGGGGAAGCTATGCCATTATACTCCTCAGCTGTTAAGTGAGTAAGATGGACTGAATTTGAAGTAAGAACAAAGCCAAAACATGCCCATCACCATTGGAATTTTGGAAGGAAAGTGAAAATGGAAAATCTTAAATTGGGCTTTGTTTGGGCCTCCAAAGTGGTTAAAAAGAATATAAATTGAATGTGGATCATTCTGAGAAGCTTCTAGTGTCAAATTCAGTTGAGAAGCCATTGGAGTAAGTTGGTGAAAAAGCTTGAAATTGGATTTTCGGTTTTGGAGATTCAGAGGATTACAACAAGAATTGGTTATCAAGAAACGTTCATCATCAATCATTGAAGCTATCTGCACTTGTTGGAGGAGAATTGAGGTCTGAAACCACCACAATCGGAGCTTAAAACCAGGTTTACATTTCTCGAAATTTCTCTCAATTCATGCGTTTTTGGTAGCTTAGATTCATGTGGTTAGGTTGTAATTAGGATATAGATGGTTTCTGGACAATAAAATCGAGGTTTAGTGACAAATTAGGGATTGATCCATTTTCGGTTGAGATGTAGATTTCCCTAGTCTTTAGGTTTTAGCGTGATTAAGTGGTGTAGTTGTAATCCTCATGAAATTTCCATCAATTTTCGTTCAAGAATCGTTTGGATTGGTGGAGTATTGAGAGAGATAGGAGGTCACGAACTTCTCCGACGAAGCTCCGGCCATTCGCGGCCGGATTCTGCATTCCCTCCCCTGCGCATTTTCAAATTGAGGAAGACATAATCTGGACCGTCTAAGCATGAGGAAAAGAAGACTTAGTCCTCGTATCCAATGACTCCAAGCGCGCCACGTCAGCCCCTTCCGAAGCATAGTCGTTTTAATTAATGAATGTCACAAGTTTGCTTCAGCGCTACATGAACCTTTGGAGCGTGGGTTCGATCCCTCGCGTGATCATTTTCTTTTAATTGTGAAAACTGAACTGAATTAATTTGTGGTTTTGGGCTTTGGCTGTTAGCGCTATTCGCACCCCTCCCTAGCAGGCCCAAGCGAGATTACACGTGGAATCCTTGCTTAATCCACCCTCCCCTGGCGTATTTTAATAAGAAGGAATTTGTTGAATTCACTCAAATGGGCCCAGCGCCCATGTGCTTTCCACACCCCCATTTTTGGGCCCAGGCGAGATTAAACCTTGCTTTTCTTGCTAGCTGAACCCCTCCCTGTTCATGCTTTTATTTTCTTTTATTTTATTTTTTGTTTTAATTGCTTGTTAGATTTAGTTCATAATAAATAGTGAATGTTGGTATTAAATTCTGGAAAAATTTGTGGATATAAATTGAGATGTTTAGGATTTTATCATGCTTTTTATTTTAATTTTCCATGCATTTTCCATTTTATTTCATATTTTCTAGTGTAATATGTTTTTAATGGTGGAATAATTGTGTGCTGATTTTGTCCATTTTATTTCTCACCCATATTTCTGAGTTTGATCTTGAGATTTTACATGCTGGTTATATACATGTTGTTGGTATTGTGTGATTTTTATCATGATTTTTAGATGATTTTAAATAGGGTTTTAGGGTAGTTGTTTAGGAGTGTTCATGATTGAATTCCTTTGGTGTACCCTTGAAACTTTAGATTTAATTTGAGCCTTTTGACTTAGGTTTAACCCCTGATTTTTGGACTATAGCATGTTGATACGTGTAGGATGATATGATATTTTTCCTAGAATTTTTAGGAATAATTTTCAATTAGTTCCCCATTTTACAAATTAACTTCAATTTAGGTGATTCTAACTTAGAGAACTTCATAGGTTAAGCTTGTAATTGGCCATTAGATGATTCTTAGTAGTGTATTCCTTCTTGATAGAATGGTAAGTAAGTAGATACCTCATTAAGGTTTAGGAAGAGCCCTAGAGAGTGTTTTCTTTCTTCAAACAAACATGGCTTGCTTTGTGTGCATGCCATTCACATCCTATGATTCAAAGTCCTCATGTGAAAGCTCATCTCTCCTTTGGAGGGATGTATGGCATGTCATAATGAGTAGAACTTTTTAGGATGCCTTTCTCTGATGACTGGTTGAGTGTCAGGAGGGATTCCCTTGGTTTCCTTCCTGCTTCCCATCATCCATCCAATATTCTTGGTGTTGTTCCTTTTCTCTTGTGTTGGAGCTTGTTGGAGCATGGAGATGAAGACTTCTCTTGAAGATTGCTTGAAGTTGTTTGTTGACTATTTGATTGTTTGCTGTTTATCTGCCTTGCTGTTGAGCTGTTTGTCTGCTGTTTCTCTGGCTGCTCTGCTCTGCTTGTGTGACTGACTGACTGTGTGATGCATTAGACTAGGTTTCTCATATAGTGATCTAGGCTTAAGGGCATCCTAAAGGTTGAGAATAGCTCCCTTTGCTTGTTTGCATAAGAGGTTGAGTTGAGCTCCCTCTGCTTGTCTGTTATTGATTGGCTTTGCTTGATTGCTAAGAGGTCGAGTGGGTCTCCCTATGCTTGTATTATTGCATTGCATGTGCATCTTTACTATTTACTGTTTATCTGTTTAAGCTGATGCTTTATCTGTTTTTGTATCCCATTGCCATGATCCCCTAGGAATCTCACTTCCTTTGATAAGGAAGTGATGATTAGAACTTTAGGTTGAAACATATGCATGATAACTTCTAGGAGTTCCCTGTTTCGAACTTTAACCATAGGATGAATCCTTGGCATGACAACATTAGGATTTGATAGTCTCCCCATAGAGTTCGTTCTCTTCTCATCTCAAAATAAATTAAAATACAGTAATAAAGATTAACTGACGTTGTACGTTATGAGCCTTAAGCTACTTGAGAAAGGATTGTTAGAGGGTATCCTTCTAATGATTTGGATGTTTAGTACGGTACCCTTTGGGTGACATGCGACGCATTCACTCTCAGGTTATAGTCTCTAGTGCGATATTAGTTGCCAACATCCTTAAAAAACAGTTCTTCTGTAAAAGACAGAAAACAAACTTCAAAACTTTTTGCCCCGTCGGCCCATAATTCAAAGGAAGCTTTTCTGAAGAAAAGAGTGTCATTAACTCCCAGTTCTACCGCAAACGGTAACACCTAAGTCTCCAAGGGTCGAGCTGCGTACACCAAACTGCTGAAACTGTTTATTAACCCTACTCGAAAAAACAGATGAATCTGAATCCCCGTAATCCGTATTATCCCGAACTACGTAAGCTCTGATCTCTCAGGCCTGTTGAGAGTACGTAGGCACAATACTGATGTATTGGCGAGCCACCTTCCCCGTAACCCGTAGTTAGGCGAACTACGTTGACTCTAATTTCTCATTCTCTGATGAGAATATGTAGGCATAAAGTGCGACGCTTTGCCGAGTCATTTTATTTTCTTTTCAGACCAACCTTGATAGGTAGATAGTTAAATAAACCCGTCAGATAAACACAACAAGCATGGATCCCATCTAGTACGATGGACGTGAGGGGTGCTAATACCTTCCCCTTGCGTAACCGACTCCCGAATCCAGACATTGGTTGCGACGACCTTGTCGTATACCTTTTCGTCAGGTTTTTCCGATCGTTTCCTTTCCCGCTCTGAGGGATAAATAACGAAAGGTGGCGACTCTTCTGTTTTGCCGGCACCTTATTTTCGCGGTAGCGACAGTATTCAACCGTCTTATATCTTGATTGGTTGAAAGTCGTTCGCTTCTCACCCAGTCGGGTCCAAGCCGTTTGAATAGGGACAACTGTTGCACCCCAAAATTTGCCCAACCCTTTTCTTTACCTAGCTTATGTTTCATTGCATTTGATATGGCATCAGCATTTTGCATAGCATTGGTTCTCACCTGGTAGTCAGTACCCGCCTGACCTTGTTCGTTGAACCCAGTCCCCGCCTGGTAGTCAGTACTCGCCTGACCTTGTTCGTTGAACCCAGTCCCCGCCTGGTAGTCAGTCCCCGCCTGACCTTGTTCGTTGAACCCATTTCCCGCCTGGTAGTCAGTACCCGCCTGACCTTGTTCGTTGAACCCAGTCCCCGCCTGGTAATCAGTACCCGCCTGACCTTGTTCGTTGAACCCAGTCCCGGCCTGGTAGTCAGTTTAACGCCTTGATTTTGATTATTACATTTTATTGAGTATTTTATTTAATTTGAGTAATAATTGTATTAATTGTGAATTTGATGTGTTAATATGGTATGTTTTGCTATTTTACCGATTTTGAGAGTGTTCGGGGAAAATAGATTGGAGAGTATTTTAGATATTTAGTATTTAATGTTAAGTTGGATATTTTGTGAGAAAATGATTTGGTAGATGTTTTGAGAGAAATAGAAAGGAAAGGAAATAGAATGAGATAAGAGAGAAAAAGAGAAAGAATAGAAACATAAGTGAAAGAAAGAAGAGAAAAGGAAGAGAAAGAAAGAGAGAAGAGGAGAAAGAGGAAAAACTTGGAGAATCATCAAGAACAACATCTAGGCATCGATTTAATCGGGTAAGGGTGTGAAATCTTATTATCTTATCATTGTGTATGATTATGTATGTTTTGGTTGGAATTGTTTGGTTGTTTTCGACACATTTCTATTTAGGTCGAATTAGGAAAAATCGATAGAAACCGATGTTTTCATAGATGAAACTCGAAATAAATTGCGTAGTTTAGTCGGGTAATGTTTAACCGTGATTATTGAATTTCGTTTGATTGAATTTGGTTGAATTTGTGAGTTTTGACATTTTTGGACAATTGGAGGTTAAGATTTTGGATGAAAATCGGAAGTCGTAGAATTTTCACTTTATGATCCTAAATTGTTACTATATGATTGGTAATGATGAGTAGGTATTTAATCGGGAGAAAATAGTTAAATCGGTCGGGTTTTGGGGGGTTTTAGGTACAAACCCGTAGCTTGTTTTTCCAAATTTTTCAGGTGTTAACCGGTTAACGCTTTGGTTAACTGATTAACGGTATTAAAAATGGCCTGAAAAACTGAGTTTTGAAGTTGTTAACCGGTTAACGGATGTGTTAACCCGTTAACACTGTAAGTGTGAGAAAATATTATTTTTTTGAAACTTTGAATATTCATAACTTCTTCACCGTTTATCGGATTTTTTTGTTCTTTATATCAAACTGAAGCTAATAATATGTTCTATAACTTGATGAAAAGAAATATTATTTTTAGCCGATTTTACCGATTAATCGAGATTAATTATTTTAAGTAAGTGAGGCTTAAATAATTAGAGCGTTCGGTTGCCGTTTGGCATAATTGCTGTGAATGCATATGGATTGTATGAGATAATATAAGATGAATGCATGAAAATATTATGAATATGTATGCATTTCAAGAAGTGTATGGAGTCATTTTGCATGTGAAGCATCATGATATACATTCTTGGGCTGATTGATTCCGTGTAGAATCTGCTGAATGATTGTGTTCCCGTGTGGGGTGTGAGCAATTAGATCGTGTGCCCATGTGGGGTGTGAGCAATCAGATCATGTGCTCGTGTGGGGTGTGAGTGATCAGATTGTGTGTCCGTGTGGGGTGTGAGCCATCCTGAAACATCGTGTGCCCATGTGGGGTGTGAGCGATGGGTGAACATCGTAGGCCCGATGGGGAGTTACTTCGGTAACGAGCGATGGTTCCATTTGGTTCTTTAATTGAACCTGCTGAATGAGTCGGTACCGCATTGCATCTGCATAGAGTCTTGAGTCGGTCTCTATGATTTTCATTTGTCATCCTTGTATGTGTGCATTGATGATTGAATCAACATTTATATGTATGTATGTTGATGTGGAATGATGAGAATAACATCATTGTATTGATGAATGAGTGTAGAAATATGAATATATATATATATATATATATATATATATATATATATATATATATATATATATATATATATATATATATATATATATATATATATATATATATATATATATATATATATATATATATATATATATATATATATATATATATATATATATATATATATATATATATATATATATATATATATATATATATATATATATATATATATATATATATATATATATATATATATATATATATATATATATATATATATATATATATATATATATATATATATATGTTTAGAGGGAATAATAAGGATTGTGTCGTTATAATGATGCATTGGAATGAACATAAACTGTGTATTTATGTGAATGATGATAGTTGTGGAGTGTGCAGGATTAATATGCCTAGATTTATATATATATATATATATATATATATATATATATATATATATATATATATATATATATATATATATATATATATATATATATATATATATATATATATATATATATATATATATATATATATATATATATATATATATATATATATATATATATATATATATATATATATATATATATATATATATATATATATATATATATATATATATATATATATATATATATATATATATATATATATATATATATATATATACACACACACGTTGCGATGTATACGAGAGGTGTGATGAAGAGTTGTGGTGAGAATGGGATATGTGTATATGTTTTATTGAGATATATAATTATATGCAATGTTATTATGATAATATTTCTCACCCTTCTGTTGTTTTATGGTGCCCTTGAGGCATTGCAGATTAGGTATGCTGGTGACCCCGTTTTGTGAAGCGTGTCTTCATTGTTTTGGTCAGATGGCTCTGATATGTAACACCGGGTTGCTAGGAAGTCTTTGGCTCTTTTTGGTGATACATCTGTATATGTATTTTTGGTGATGCATGTTTATGTAAACATGAATGATGTTGATGACTTATATTGGACGATGTGAATATGTATATATGTATATACATGCTGGTTGTGATTCAATGTTTAGATTTTCCGCTTTTATTCTAAATATTGAGATGTGGGTGTAAGGACTAAGTTCCTCTGTTTTGAAAGTTACCCCACTGTTGCATATCTTGTTGAGCAGGTCTTGTATGTTTTAATTTCATGGATAATGTGACATACCTCTTTTGTACCATGTTTTAAATATACTCTGATAAATGAATTTTTATATGTGCCTAAATGATTTATTTGAATATTTGGTGGTATAGAAAGGGGGTGTTACAATCAGTACCCGCCTGACCTTGTTCGTTGAACCCAGTCCCCGCCTGGTAGTCAGTACCCGCCTGACCTTGTTCGTTGAACCCAGGTTGAACCCAGTCCCCGCCTGGTAGTCAATACCCACCTGACCTTGTCCATGGAACACAGTCCCCGCCTGGTAGTCAATCCCTGCCTGACCCGTTTTGATAAACCTAGTTCTCACCTGGTAGTCAGTTTTCGTCCGACGACTTAATCTTTTGCCACCATTTTTTTTCCTAGTGGTCTACCCTTGGATACTAGTCCTTGTCTAGTACTTCCTTTTAAATCCATTCTTGTTGGTAACCAGAGATAAACCCAGTAACCATAAACCTGGTCATATCCTTGAATCAAAAGCCCAACTGTACTTGGCACCTTCCTATTCTCGTCTGGAAAACCGTTTTAGAGTCCAGTTCTTGCCTGGCATGTCCTTCCTTTGAAGCTCAATGATAAGTCTTCAAGGAATACTAGTTCTCGTCGAGTAAGATACATTTGAGTCCAGATCTCGCCTGGTGAATGTAAGTCAGTACCCGTCCGATCACTTTTTCTTTAGCCTACAGTTGGAACTCCAGTTTCCGTCTGATGGTCGGTTATCCTTAATATCAGTTCATGTCTGGTGAAAAGTGTTTCGGAGTCCAGTTATCATCTGGAAAACCACCAAAGTAGTTCATGTCCAACACAAAACAGGAAACCAGTTCTCACCTGGTAGTCACTTCTCGTCTGACTTGTTTTGTAAAACCCTATTCTCGCCTGGTTGCCAGTTCTTGCCTGACCTATCTAATTCAAATCCAGGGCTTGTTTTCCCCCGTATAAGTCCGATCATACTTGGCACACCCGGCCATCCCCGGCGACATTGGCCTCGTTTCTCCATCATTTATTTTGTTGGAGCAGTTCCTTTGCGTTTTGCATTTGTGCATAGCATCTTCAGACGCATAGCATTTCCATTTCGTATGGAGCATTACGTCATATCCAGACAAGTTCATCAGAAACATTAGCATTTACATACCCTTTGTTTCTGTCTCCCTAATCATAGTTTATAATATATTTCTACAGTTGGCAAATTTCTGGGTTTCTTTGGTATTCAACCATCTTTTACCTTGATTGTCTGAAAGTTGTTCACTTTTCACCCAGTCAGGTCCAAGTCGTTTGAATAGGGGCAGCTGTTGCACCCCAAAATTTGCCCAACTTTTTTTCCTTCTCATTTCATTCATATAGCATTAGCATCTGCATACCATTGTCCATGTACAGAGGATTGAGAGAGGTGTGCTTATCAAGAGGAGGTTATCAAAGGTCAAAGCCTAATCAAGAGTTTCTATTCAAGCTATTCAAGAGCTTATCACCATCAAAAATGTCAAAGAGTTGAAAGGGTTCATCTCCTATATTAGAGGCCATTGTGAAATTCATCAGAAGATCTTGAGTCCATGGTGATGGATGGAAAACATTATGAGAGCTCATTGAATTCCTTGAGGGTCATTGAGGAGCTTATACAAGTCATTATGCAAAGTACAAGAGGCCACAGCCAAAGGTGGTGCAGCTAGGGTTTTCACCTAGTTAACCCTCAATCAACTGTGAGTCTTGAAGAGATTAAGACTCAATCCCAAGCAACTATGATCATGGAATGTTGTGTTGAGACATGTCATATATCATTCCCAGATCAATTCATCAATATTCAAGAGTGTGAGAAATTCCTAAGCTAGGGTTTCTAAGCTTGACAGTGTAAAATCCCCTATTTTAGTGCTTAACTTCAACACCACATAGCTAAAGATACAAGTTTCATCTTGTTGCACCCCAAAATTTGCCCAACCCTTTTCTTTACCTAGCTTATGTTTCATTGCATTTCATATGGCATCAGCATTTTACATAATTTTGGTTCTCGGGGCAAGGGATCAAGGTTCCCGTGGCTCAAGTTTCATTCGCGTACAAGCAACTGAGCAGCGAGCATCAGAAGAAACGGCATTTATTTTGCCCAGCGGTCGAGCGGCCAATTTTATTTTGCAGGTTATGCTCAGATCAGGAGATAACATTCCGTCTATATCCAGCATTATCACAATCACAGTATTCAAGAGCAAGTGTCAAAGCTTACCAGAGCTCAAAACAGCGAGAAACTGGCAAACGGGCAGGTTTCCCTCCAAAAGGCGCCAAATTCAAATTTTTGAAGGTGTTAATCGGTTAACACATATGTTTCACCGATTAACCAAAGGAAAATCAGCTCAGATTTTAAATTTTAACAGTGTTAACTGGTTAACGTATATGGTTAACCGGTTAACAATAGCAGATTTTGCCCTGTACGTGATTTTGCAAGCCATTTACACTTGGGGTCCAATTTTGATCACCTTGAAACTCATTTTTACCAAAAAGAAGGATCTAGAATGTTCTTGAAAGTTGGTTATTTCAATTTTCCCTCCAAATTCCCATGCCTAGCTCCAAACCAACTTTCCAATCCAAAGTCCAAACTCCACCTTCGGGATCCAAGCCTAGATGGTATTTAAGTGATCTACTCCAAACTAAAAGGGGCCAATTCTCATTTCTCACATTCATTTTTCAGAATTGACCAGAATTTTCTCTCAAATTCTCTCAACTTCTCCATTTCCAAAACTCACACTCAAAGCTCTTTTTCATTAGGATTCATTGATTTTTCATTGAAATCAATGGATTCTTGAGCATAAACCTTCATCCATCCTCATCTTTGGATCCATTTTCATAATCAATTTTCGTGCAAATTGAGATCTGATTGTGGAGCTTGAGTTGGAAGTGATTATTCAAAGCGTTTCGACTCGAATTTGGTGGATCTTCGTTCGTACAACCACAATTGGCTTGGATCTCGAAGTTTTCCAGATTTCTAGCGTTTGAACTACTCAATTACAGCAAGATCAACACTATCCGGAGCAAATCTCCGCTTCGAAGGTTGGAGATTCTAGATCCATAACATTTTTGAGCTTATTTGCATTTCCATGATGATTTTCATATTCGATTGAATTTTGGTGGATTCCGATCCGTGTGAATTGCGATTGTGCTGTGTAGACATGTTTTCATGTCTATTGGTTTTTTATTTGCAGGTGTAATTTCGTGCTTATTTGATAAGCTAGTCTGTTGGATTACTTGATTAAGTGATTTTGTGCATTAAGTGCTTTTTCTGTTGTTGTTTTTCACTTCTGGTGCAGTGTTAATCGGTTAACCTATATGGTTAACCGAGTAACCATTTCAAACTTTCAAATTTTTCAAACGTTAACAGTGTTAATCGGTTAACGCATAGGGTTAACCGATTAACCTGTTCAAAACTTCATATTTTTCAAACATTTTAAGGTGTTAACCGATTAACAATGTACCAGAATGTCGTATTAGCTGTTTTGCTTGCATGTTTGCATACCGGTTCAATTCGAATCATCATAGATCAGTGTGATGCATTAGGATTGAATTGTTTTAGCTGTTTTTCACTATTTGTGGTTGATTAATCATGATGTTGTTGATATGTATGATCATTTTTCAATTGTTTGCATGCTTGTGTATGTGGTTTGAATCGAGTTTCGTTTGCACGTTCGTTTCCTTTCATCTCTTGTTGTTCCCACATGTTTGCATCATTCTTGCATCGCTGTTGAGGTCGAGACACGCTTGTGGAGCCTTATACTTGGAAAATGGTGATTGAGGGGCTTATCCTTAATTACCTAGAGTGTTTAGTATACGTCCTTAGGACGATATGCGACGCATTCGATCCTAGGTTCTAGACTTTAGTACAACATACATTATAAACACTCAAATTCAAAACACTTCTTCTCTAAAAAGCACAAAACAAATTCAAACTTTTTTCCTTCGGGATTAATCAAACTTCTTTTTCAGAAAAGAGTGTTGTTAAGCTTAGGTTCTATCGCCAACAGGCTTTGTCCCTAACTGCTGGAACAGATGTTTAACCCTACTCGGATAAAACACTTAATCAACCTGTCGTTTCGTGTCCGCCCGAACTATGTTCGCTCTGATCTTTCATACCAGATGAAAGTACGTAGGCACAAGACGCGATGTCTTGGCGAGCAACCTTCCCCTCTCTCTCCCGTAGTTAGTTGAACTACGTTGACTCTGACTTTCCCATTGCACGAGGGAATATGTAGGCCCAGAACGACGATGCTCTGTAGAGTCACTTTATTTTCTTTTGTCCCGCAAGCCTGTAGCATAGATAGATAAACAACCCTTTTAGATAGCAAACAAGCGTGGATCCCTTTGAGTACAACGGACATGAGGGGTGCTAATACCTTCCCCTTGTGTAACCGACTCCTGAACCCGAGATTTGGTTGCGATGACCTTGTCTTTTCCTTTTTCGTTATGTTTTTCTGATCGTTTCCTTTCCCTCTCTTTGGGATAAATAACGAAAGGTGGCGACTCTTCTGTTTTCCGCCGGTTGTTTTTCGCAGTTGTGACACATCTCATCTTGAAACCAACATGAATATTGTAGGGCTTGTTTCTAGCTTTCTTTTGAGTATTAGAAGTCATTCATCTGATTTCTAGAACTCAAGTTATGAGGCAAATAAGCTACAGGTCATCAGATGAATGTGATGTTGGTCCATGAAAGTCAACCAACTTCCAAGACATTTTTGACCTAGAAGGATGTTTCTCCTCACCTTGACCCAAACATGAAAGTTATTCCTTATGATCTTAGATTTCCAAAAAGTGCTAGAAGTCCTCATTCTGATTTGTAGAGCTCAAGATATGAAGCTTGCAAGACAGGGGTATTTTGGGAAACTTTGATTATTGGCCACTTTTGATTATAGGTCAATTTCACCACCTTGCACATCTCAAATGACAAACTTTCCAACATCAAAGTTGCTCCAAATGGGGTCATTTGCTCAACCAAACTTCAATGAACCATTGATTTAGCTTGGATTGAAGTTTTGCTTGAAGAAATTTCCATGGAAGAAAGCTTTGAAAGGGCTAGTTTGGATCCAATTCAAATTAAATCAATTCATGTCATATGTGTGCATATTTTGAGTGCCTTAAATGTTCTAAGAACAATGCCAAAACCATAAACCAATTTTTAGTTCATTTACATGGCAAAATTCAATATTACTTCACCTTGAAGTAACAAAATAAAAATCAACCATTGATTCAAATCCAAGGAGATAATCTCATCCATTCATGTTCCTTGCATCATAGGCAATTGGTATGAAGCAATTTGCAATAGTTCAAGCTCTATTTTGGTGAGAATCATAAAGCTTCAACATGAGAAACTTGGATTTTCAATTGGACTCTCATGGGCTGCAATTGGGCTTTAAACGCATCCAAGCCCATTCCATATATTCATATCATCATCAACAATCACGCATAACTAACTTTGGATGGAGAAATAACTTAAAACGGTTGAGAAAAAGTGGAGGGCAATTGAAATTCGATTCTGAAGATTCTTCCATTTTCAAGCCAACTCAAGGTGTGGGAAAGCTCTAGCAAGGTGCAAGGGTTGATTCTGGGCTGGTAGCTTGAAGAATTGGTGGCCATTGGAGGTTTTGCGCAAGCTTCTAACCAGGTATTTAGAATTCATCATAGCTCACTGTTTAGGGATCTTTATCACGCCATTGTTACACAAACATATTCCCCTAGACTTGCAGATGGATTTAGGATGGGTTTTGGTGAGGTTTGCAACATTTCTTGATGACACCTTCAATCTTGCAAGATTCAGTTAGGACTTATTGTGGGATAAAAATGGAAAAGAATGTTAGGGTGATGATGTACATAGTAAGGCGAATCGATTGACATCAAAAATTGCAAGTTTTCTGAAATTTGTAGGAACACTACAGTGTCCCCTTGCCGGAGAAGACGATCGGAGCTGCCGTGCTCCGGCGTCTGGTTCTCCCTCCAATATTATGAGTTCAAATCCCAGATGTATTAACAGTCGTTGGATTGTGTTGGTTAAGGGTAGTATGAACGGCCACGATTCACTCCTATTTTGTGTTTAAAATCTGAGTCATGTGTGTCATCACTAGGGCCATAGGATCAATTGACTTAAGGATGATCGTGAGGCCATGATTTAATATCAGATGGTAGAGTCTCCCTTTAATGAAACGGCGCATTTCATCAACGCTTGCCACAACCCTTAGATCTTTGACTGGTCTCCAGATTGTAAGGCCAGGATTCATTCTTGTTTTATGTCAAAATGTTGCAGCACGCGTGGCATTATCATGACCCTCATATTCTTGACTAGTCTTGGAAGTGTGTGGCTATGATTAATTCTTTGTTTGGCTGACCTTTCTCAAGTGGACTGGGCCTCATTTCTATTCACACCCCCCTGCACGTTAGGCCCATGAATATAACATGATTTCCTTGCTATTCATCACCATCTTTTATCTTTTTTATTTCTTTTTCTTGATTTCTTTTATTTTGTGCATGTTTGCTTTTAATTGATAAAAAATAGTAAAATGCCTCCATAATTCATATTTTTTTCCCAAGATTCCTCAATATGTTAGATGATTTTACAAATTGTTGGATTATTTTTTAGATCATTTTTCAATTTAATGTGAATTTTCCATGATTGGTTATTTCTTTAAATGTGAAAATATACATGTTTACTTCTTGAATTTTATTTCCTTGTCAAAGCATAGAATAAACTTCTGAATTTTTTTGTGATGATTCTAGACACCTTAGTGATTTCTAGGTATTTTGGTTCTGATTTTTAGATAGCATTTAGTTAGGGTTTGAAGTAGATCTTTAGCACCCTTTTCCCTTTGCCTTATCCATAGAACACATTAGGGTTTTGGCCCCTGTTAGCATACTTAGGATTGGAGTTTTGCTCCACAATTTTAACCATAGATTCCTAACATCATGAGGATCCCTTAGGAGTTTTATCAGGATTTTTAGGATTTTTTTCCTATTTTTAATAAATTTTGCATTCTAGCTATTGTTAGTGTGTTCCCCATAGAACTTTCACCTAGCTTTGCCTTTAAGTGATCTTTTTTGCAAACCTTAGGCACCCAATCCTTGCATGTTCCCATAGTACATAGGTCGAAGCCTATGTAGGTTAAATTTCAAGTCTTTAACATGTCCATATCATGATTAGGATAGACTTCCTTTAGAGCTTAACTTTTAGGGTTCCTTAGAAGCTTTTAAGTGTTTGGTTTCTCCTCCTTATGTGATTCCTTTGCTTTGCTTGGTTCCTCCCACCTTCCTCTATCCTATTATTTAGGGTTCCCATTGGTGAGAGCCTAGATCTTCCTTTGGAAGAACTAAAGGCATGCCATGAATGGTAGAACTCTTGAGGATATATCTTAAAGATGTTGGTTGAGTGTCATGGTGGATTCCCTTGGTCTACATCATGCTTCCCACCATTATTCCTTCCTCATTGTCCATTAGTCTTAGGATCCCACTTGTGAGAGCCTGGTTCTTCCTTTGGAAGAATCAAAGTGCATTCCATAAAGAGGTTGAGCCTTGGAGGACCCCTGTGTTGATACACATTAACAATACCTTAGATCTCTACTAGGTTCCCCCTCACCCATCTGTCCTACAATCTTAGAATCCCTCTTGTGAGAGCCTTAGAATCCCTCTTGTGAGAGCCTGGTTCTTCCTTTGGAAGAATTAAAGTGCATTCTATAAAGAGGTTGAACCTTTGATGGAATATTGTGTTGATACACATCTAAACTTGATGAATTCCTGGAATGATTTCCTTACTCCTCATCTTGTTTACCTCTCTCCTTCATGATTGATTGAGTGTTTTCTATGATGCATTAGGATATACTTGCATGTGTAGATACCCTTAGGCTTAGGTGCATGATTACATTAAAGGTTGAGGTGTGCCTCCCTTTGCTTGGCTGTTTCTTTTCCTTTTATGTTTTCATGCTTGCATCTAAAGGTTGAGGTTTCCTCCCTTTGCTTGGGTGTTTCTTTTATCCTCTATGTTTGCTTGTTTGCATTAGAGGTTGAGGCTTCCTCCCTCTGCTTGTATTGTTGCATTGCATCCCATTTGTATTCATTTTATCTGCTTGACAACTTTATTCTTTCAGCTTACTCTTTTTTGATGTTGCTTTCCTTTTGCCATGATCCCTTAGGATTCTCACATCCTTGTTTAAGGATGATGATGATGATAGACATTAGGTTTTAACCCATGCATGATAACAGTAGGATAGATTCCCCTTCAAACCTCAACATCAGGACCATATTGCATGACAATAGTAGGTTTCAATTAGTCTCCCTGTATAGTCATTCTCTCTTCTCATCTTCAAACAATTTCAAAACACTTAATAAAGGCTAATGAGTATTGTACATTACGAGCCTTAAGCTACCCAGGAAATGGTTATTGGAGGGTTTCCTTTCAGTATCCAGGATGTTTAGTGTGGCACCCTTTGGGTGACATGCGACGCATTCACTCCTAGGTCATAGTCTCTAGTGCAATATGAATTACAAACATTCATCAAAAAACCCTTCTCATAAAATACTTAAAAAAACAAAATTCAAACCTATTTTGCCCTGTGGGGTCCTTTAATTCAGAAAACCTTTTCAGATGAAGAGTGTTGTTAAGCTTCGGTTCTACCGCAAACATACATTGTCCCTAACTGCTGGAACTGTAGTTTAACCTTACTCGGATAAAATCCACGAACAAACCTGTGTTCCGTGTTATCCCGAACTATGTTCGCTCTAATCTCTCATACCTGTTGAGAGTACGTAGGCACACGACGCCATGTATTGGCGAGCAACCTTTCCCCTTCACCCGTAGTTAGCCGAACTACGTTGACTCTGACTTTCCCATTGCACGAGGGAGTACGTAGGCCCAGAGCAGCGACGCTCTGTCGAGTCCTTTTCCTTTTCTATTTCTTTTGACCCAGACCATTAACTAGATAGATAAACAACGTAAGCATGGATCCCGTTGAGTACAACGGACGTGAGGGGTGCTAATACCTTCCCCTTGCGTAACCGACTCCCGAACCCGAGATTTGGTTGCAATGATCGATCTTATCCCTTTTCACTAGGTTTTTCCTAATCTTTTCCTTTCCCTTCTTTGGGATAAATAACGATAGGTGGCGACTCTTCTGTCTTTGCCGGCAGCTTTTTTCGCAGTAGCGACAATTGGGTCTCAGTGGAAATTGATTTTCGATGGTGCTGTTAACTCATACGACAACGGAATCAGGGAAATTATTACAACTTCTCACAGTTGCCACATACCGTTTACAGCCCGATTGACATTTGCCTGTATGAATAATGAAGCTGAATATGAAGCATGCATCATGGGTTTAGAAGAAGATATTGATTTGAGAATCAAGAATCTAGATGTGTATGGTGATTCAACGTTAGTATTTTGACATCAGACATTTCCTTAAAACTCAAGATATCTGTCAAGGCATCATGCAAAGACAAGAAGACTCTGAGGGGGCTTTTGGGAAACTTTTATCTAAACAAGGATGATGTGTTATACAAAAGAAACTTCGACATGGTTTTACTGTGTTGTATGGATGAACATGAAGCAAGCTTGCTGATGGAAGAGGTCCACGAAGGTTCTTTTGGTACTCATGCTGGTGGACATGCAATGTCTAGAAAACTATTAAGAGTAGGGTATTACTGGATGACCATGGAGTCTGATTATTTTAAATATGCCAGAAAATGCCATAAATGCCAGATTTATGCTGATAAAATGCATGTCCCACCGAGCCCTTTGAATGTATTGACATCTCCTTGGCCCTTTTCTATGTGGGGCATTTATATGATTGGGAAAATTGAGCTGACTGCTTCCAATGGGAATTGTTTTATCTTGGTAGCAATTGATTATTCACCAAGTGGGTAGAGGCAACTCCTTTTACCAATGTCACCAAGCAAGTGGTTTCTCGTTTTATAAAGAAGGACATCATCTGCTGTTACAGAATACCAGAACGAATCATTACTGACAATGGTTCGAATTTGATTAACAAGATGATAAAGGAGTTGTGCCAGAGTTTCAAAATTGAGCATCACAATTCCTCTCCGTACAGAAGATGGTGATGACTTATAAAGATTGGCACGAGATGTTTCCCTTTGCTTTACATGGTTATCGTACTTCGGTGCGTACATTGACTGGGGCATCACCTTTCTCTCTAGTATATGGTACAGAACTTGTCCTACTATTGGGAGTCGAGATTCCTTCTTTAAGGGTATTGTCTGATGTGAAGCATAATGAAAGAATGGGTGAATGTTAGGTTGGATCAACTTAGTCTGATTAATGAAAAGAGATTGGAACCTATCACCCATGGCCGGTTGTACTAGAGCAGAATGAAGAAGGCTTTTGATCAGAAGGTGCACCCTCGGTATTTCCAGATAGGTGATTTGGTTTTGAAGAGGATCCTCCCTCCAAAAACAGATCACAGGGGTAAGTGGACTCCTAATTATGAAGGTTCATACATAGTGAGAAAGGTTTTCTCCGGTGGGGCCTTACTACTATCAACCATGGAAAGTGAAGATTTTATGTCCCCTGTGAACGTAGACGTAGTTAAAAAATACTTTTTTTGAAATAGACTCGTTGGACATAAAAAGATAGTCCAGGAAAAAATGGGGCATCCCAACGAACCATCAGGTTAGAATCAAAGTTCATCCCCCAAGCAGAGATTGGTGTTGGTTTCCTCGACAAGTATCTCACTGGTGGCTGATACCCTAGGTAAAGTCCAATGATCATGGGGATTCTTCAAAGATAGTTTCGAGACTTTCTCCCAAGAGGCTATTATTTACAATCCCCAGAAGAGGTATGAAAGGCCATTTAGGGCGTCTTCCTCAGTAGAAAGCCATCTAAGGCATTCTCCTCAGCAGAGTTGGTTTGTTGATTTTCTTTCCAGCGCTTCTTCTGGCGGGGTTCTTTTGCATATCATTTTCATTGCATCCTCCCAAACGCGTAGCATTTCCATTTCGTATGGAGCATTACGCCATTTTCAAACATATGCATCCAAAGCATAAGCCATGTTTGATATCACTATTGCCAAACATCCCTCCAATAGATAATGGTATGAATTAAGATCTCGTTATCTTTACCCCAGCAAAAATCATTGGTGGTTGTGTTCATCTTACTCACCGAATGTGTTTGTTTGTTTAAACTTTTCTTTCCCCAACAAAGTTTCTATTTCAGGTCGTAAGTCGTTTGATTTTACTTCCTGTGTACCTAGTTTATCCCTGTTAGAACACAGATTGGTGTTTAATATATCTCTATGGTTTTGATGATAACACTAATGAAATTTTGTATTAAGAAAATATATACTTTAATTTTGTTCAAGTGTTTTTGTTTCAGATATTAAAATAAACATTCTTATGGAAGCAAAAATGCATCTGAACATTACTCTACGCAAAGCTCTGAAGCATCAGAAGCAAGTCATCAGAAGACTCTGAGCGCTGCCAGAAGAGACTCTGAAGCAGAAGCTGCAGAAGACTCTGAAGCGTAGTTGAAGATTTTGTATGAAGAGTTTCAAGCATTGTTTCAAGAAGACTCTAAATGTACTTTACGCTGCAAGTACAGAGGCTTTGTTATTCAAACTCTGCTCTGATTGATATTCACGCTGAAGCACTTTGGCTGCAAAACTCTGATAACATCAAGACTCTGATGTTGATAACTTTGAGACAGAAGCTTGTTGAAGAAAATATTATTCAAAGATATATCTGTTGGAATATTCCAAACGACTCTTTCCTTATTCATGTATGGCACAGGAAATCAGAAAAAAGGGATTTGTCTGAACATTCCTATTCTGGGAAAGCTAAAGTCAATAGAAGACAAAACGGCTACAGCTACTCTGCTACGCACAGTCTTCAAGCATTGAAATTTCTGCTCTATTGTTGCGGTGAAAATTGGATATCAAGCTATTAAATCAACTTGAATCTTAATTCTTTTACAACCGAACTTTATTTTATCCAAAGGAAAGGTCTAACGAAAGAAAAACCCTTTTCGCGATGTAACGACAACGCTAAGAGATTTGGGGATCGGGGGTTGGTTATACCTAGGGAAGGTGTTAGCAGCCTAAGCATCTGTAGTAATCTACAGGAACCTTTTGTTTGATTGCTTGCTAAGTTTGTGATATGTACTATGGTTTGGTATTAGGATAGGGATAGGTAAAGACCTAGATGGTTTTCTAAGGTTGCTCACAAAGACATCGCATCTTCTGCCTACGTATCCTAACTAGGATAGAATCAGAGCAATCGTAGTTCACCTCACAAGGGAAGAAGAAAACTTGATTATGATCAAGGTTCAAGGGGAACAAACATGACAATGTTTGTGTGGAGTTTGACAAAACTCCTTAATCTAAATTGTAACACTCAAAAGGGGAAGAAAGAAATCATGACGATGGTCCTTACATAGAGTTGACAAACTCTATCCTAGGGTTCTAGTTGAAGAACACTCCTAGTACAGGTGGGTCTTTTAGACTTAAAGCAAAGTCTAATGGTTTCTAAACTAAGGTTAAAGTGACTTAACAAAGTCAATGGAATGGGTGAAATGAGTTATCCATAACATAAGGGTTATTGGAAAGATCTTTTCCTTTGGAAGGAGAGAGGGGAGGCAAATGGGATGAAAGCTGACAAGCCTCATCACTTGGGGAAAAGATAATTACTTAACAAGGAAAAAACATGATAAAGATAAAGACCATGGTGACAACCATTAAATGAACATGTTTAATGTAAAAACAAAGATGCAATGATGACAATCAAAGCAGATGAATAAGCAAGAAGTGTGACGACAAATCGAGCTTAAGGAAATTCAACAGATGAGGTAAAATGAACATGGTAACAACCAAATAAAAATCCTATCATGTTAACTAACATCTAAGGATATGAGGGAAAGCAAAACATAAGCATATACAATTACAACCAGAGAGAAATTCATCTGCACATGTGAAAACGATTGTAAAATGCACCTAACTTGCAAATAGTCAAAAGGGATGAAAAATTAGTCAAACATGGAATTTGAAAATATGGAATGAAAGTAGACCTCAAAACAAGAACAATGCAAAAATAATGGGTGAAAAATGATTAAATTTGAGAGAGATATGAATTTTTGAAGTTTGGAAGAAAAATAGCAAAAATAACAAAAGGGTTGACCCTCCTTAGGGGTCGAACCCAGGTATGCAAGGTACAAGGCGCGCAGGTGACAAGGCAATTACCACTGGGGTGGCTATACATCCGTTGATGAAATACACCCCATAAATATATATGGGATGTTTTAAAACCAGACTGGGCACAAAACAAGGCCAAAATCATGATTTGCATTTTCAAGTGTAACTTCCTCATTTCTCAATGTTTTTTCACAAAATTTAGGTGTAAACTGACTAGAATTTCATGAGGAATAAGATGATGGCATTGGTTTTTTGAAATTCCTCCCCTAACTCAAAACCCGATAGTACTTGCTTTTTGAAAGTTTGATGTGCATTTTGAAATGGAGATCCAATTCCAGTCATTTTAAAATCAAGACAATCGTACAAACACACTACATATATGCTAATGAGTGAGTTTAGGCAAAGAGTTAAGTTCAAAACAGGCTATAGTGAAAAGTAGTGATCAAGATGCCAAATGTGCTTGTGAAGTACTTGAGGAAGTTCATTTCAGGTTCCAAGCATATTCAAACCATTTCAAACATACATACACCTTATATATAAGATATTGAGTGAGATCAAACAAACAATGAGGTTAGAAATAGACTGCAATGGAAAGTGATCATCAAGTTGCAATTATGGCATGTTATGAGGCAATTGAATATCAGTTCAGGTTTTAGGTACAAATTGATCATGTAGATCATGCACACACTCTATATATATGCTATTGAATGGTTTTAAGTCCATGACATGATTCAAAACAGGTTCAAATGCAAAGTAAGATTCAATATGCAAAATGGCATTGTATGATGCAGTTTGATGATCAGTTCATGTCTTATGCAAAACCAGGGCAAGCTAAACTCACACACATATTACATACATACTGTCAAATGATTTTAAACACAAGAAGAGGTTTCAAACTGGCTGGTTTGGAAATTGGCCAGTTGGCTGCTATATGGCTTTTTGAGGAAGCATGAAAGTTTCCAAATCAGTTTCAATGCACAAGTCGGTCAAATGGCTCACATACACATATTACATATATGCCAAGAAATGATTCCAAATCAAAATTCAGCTCAAAGACAAACTTTTGTGCAAACTGGTGTGTGAAGTGCAAAATTGACATGTAGTATGCATGAAGAATATACAGTTCAGGTTTATACATTTCCAGATCAATTCAATCATATGCACATCATATATACATGGTATTGAGTGGATTCAAATGCATTTTGAAGTTTAAAAGAAGGCTGTCATGAAAAATGGTATTTCAAGTTGCAAAGGACATGAAGGTGATGCATGATGATATGAAATTTAAGTTCAAAGCACATACCAATCAAATGAATCATGCATACAAGTTACATATATGTTAACAAAACTTTCTATGCACAAGAAATAACTAGAATGTGAACAAGAAACTTTTTGGTATGTCTCATGATATATTATCTTGAAAAATCCATTCTTGAGGTGAAAATGCCAAAACAGGTAAGAACAAATTATGTAGTTCATCCACACATATCACAAATGCAACAATGAATAATTTTGGACTCAAGTTTAACCACTTCCTGGCCTGAAATCAGAACTGTCATGTCTATGGCAATAAAATGCAAAAATGTGGCATTCTAAGAATGAACATACACACCAAATGAAAACAGCTCAGACTAAACATACATACACAACATAATCATGTTTTTAGAGGTGATCCAACTCAATAAGCAGATATTTTCCAACCATGACAAGTTTTGACACAAAACATACACATGACACATTTTCCACATACATGCTCAAAATACCAAAACATGAAATTATGGTGCAAAGCAAGGATAGAATGTCTACATACCTCTAGTAGACTGTCTTGAACAAGTGAAAACACCAAGAAACCCAGAGAACTTCAATCACCTCCTTGCCTTGAGAATTTTCTTCCTTTGGAAGCAATGTGAAAATGTTGTGATAGTTGGAGAAATAAACTCTACCAATGATCCTCAATGCTTTGGATAGTTGAGAAATGATATATGTGAGGTGTTTGAGTGATTAGAACATCAAGGAAATGTATAGAACAAGTTTTGACTGATTTTGTGGCTTTTGGTCAAAGTAACTTGGTATGGAAGTTGACTTTTTGAATGGTGAGGTTTTTGAGTGGTCTAAGGTCTTGTACACCTTCTATATCATATTTAGAGATTGCGTGGATGATTTTTAGGGAGTTTGAGTGTAGAGAAATGATTTTGGCAGCAATTGTACCAAGACAGATTTTGGTGGTTTTTGGTGAAAATGTGGTTTTATGATTTTGAAGCAAAGTGTGCAAGAGCAAAGGCTTGAGCTTTCTCTGCTTTTTTAGAGTGGATATTGTGTTCTAAATGAAGTGGTGAGGGCCTCTATTTATAGGCAAATGAATGGAGGAGGCAGATTTGGAGATTTCCTTCATATGAAGGAAAGATTTACCTTTTTGATCAAACCTCCACAAAGAGGTTTCCTTGGCTGATGGGTAAGCTCCAAAGTCAAGCTTCATGATGAGTTTGAAGTGGCTAAATGCAGGCTAGAAGGTGTAGGCTTGTGGCTGGTTCAAAATTGCTTTTACACCTCATGCTTGCCATGTTGACTTTAAGTGCAAGTTGTAAAGCCACTTGCAAGCCACTTGCAAGTTTGGCTAATTTCATACTTTCTGTATTTCCTTTGTTCTTTCATTCTACAAACCCTCTATACATCAGATAAAACATGTTTCACAAGCTGAGATTGGTCAGATTTGAGGAAAGAATGATTTTTGAACATTTGACAATGTGGGACTAAAGTGGGAAACCACCAACTTGCCATAACCATAACTTTCAGCTCACAACTCCTTTTGAAATGTTCTAGTACTCTTTAGAAAGCCCTCAAATAGCTCTAAAACATTCATGTTCCATGAGTTTCAATTTCCCAAAGGAACCTGGCCAAAAAGTCTCTCAAAGTTGCTAAAAAATGAACTTAAAAGTGAAATTTCTCCAAGTCTTTTTCCCTTCTTGAAATTGAATTGATCATAACTCCAAATCTATACATTTTATGATCATGGACCACTTAGGTACTTTTGTAGGATTTGTCAAGAGCTTTCAAATGATCTTTGAACCACTTCATTTGGATGTGTGGTTAAGGAGTTATGGTTTAGCCCCTTTCAAAACCCTAATTTCCCGATTTTTCGATTACTCCTTCATCCTTGATCCAATGGTCATGAAAATTGATAGGCAAGTGCAATATGATATAAGGAACATTTTTTATTCACACTTTGAAGTCCAATTCCTTAAATTTGAAGAGTTGACTTTTTGGTCAACCGTGCGATCGATCGGTGACTACCGAGTCGTCTGTTGACACTCTGGACCTCCTGAGACTTTGAAACTTCTTGAATGAACTTTATTAATCTATATGAACTTCATGGGTCATAATACCACCATTAAAACACCTTCCAACATCAAAGTCAAACTAAAGTTGACTTTTACTTGTAAAAAACCCTAATCGGGTGCCCTGAAATGCACTACTCTTGATTCTGGGGTAACAACCTCAAATTGGATTCTCAATTGACATCATATGATACCCTTGATCTTGTTTCATGATTGAATTAGCCTCAAACTTTGATTGATCACGAACCCTGAAGCTTCGATTTGACTGTACAAAACCCTGATTCATCTGTAACTTGACAAAGACAAACTTGCACTGGGTTAAGGTTAGATACCTCATGAGTATGCTCCTAAAATGATAATGAGATACTAAGGGGTCAAAATTTGGGGTGCAACAGTTGCCCCTATTTAAATATCTTCACTAGATGGAACTGAGAGATGACAATCCTCGTAGAATCGCAGTGAAAGGTATTTAAATATGGAAAACCAAATATTTTGTCCCTTAGATCCGATGATATGCAAAAGGACAGGTCATGATATGCCATGAATTATAAATTATGCTTTATGATGCTTGGATGCAAGACGTATGCAGATGAAAGAAAAACAAAACAACGAGTAACTACTCATGGGGGGCAGGTTTTGTGGATCCGTCACTGGGGAAACTCGAGGTAACAATCAATAGTTCAAACATGACTAGTGATAACTGAGAGGAAAATTTCACATGAGGATGCAAGAATTCCAATGAAGATGACAATCTCACTGGGGACGAGCAAACACTTCACTGGGGAGAGAAGTACATTTCCGCCGGGGAAAAAGAGCGACTTTCTACTGGGGAAGTGAAAAACTAGAAACACGAACCTCACTGGGGATGATCAGATGAGGAACTTCCTATAGTGAAGAGTTCAAACGGGATCTTCAGGAATGGACTAGAAACAAGGACAACACATACTGGGGATACTAGTGACGACTAGATCTCTGATACTCGTCTGGGGAAAAAGGTTTCGCTGGGGATAATGATGTCACCCAGTTTTAACAGATGGTTCAAAATAGTGCTAGTAACCACTAGACTTTTCGGAGGTGATGGTAACGACCAACCTGAGATAATGACAAAAATGAGATTTCTCAAATCCAATCGGTAACACGTAAGATTTCGACTGGGGAAATTGGTGATGACCAAATTTCAAGCAATGCCAGTAACTAATGGAATTTTAAAGGAGATTGGTAACGACCAAGTTCGGGTACCAATGACGATTGGATTTCAAGTAATGCCAGTTACCACTGGACTTTAAAGAAACAAAGTGACGACCAGATCAGGGTATACCAACACATGTGGTTACGAGCATGCTAGAAAGCCATTAGGCTTTAGCTTGGGGGGTTTGGTAACGACCAAACCAAAAGATACCAATAACGATTGGATTTCAAATGACGCCAGTTACGACTGGACTTCATGGGGAAGGTTGGTGACAACCAATATACCAATGACAATTAGATTTCGAGCATCTGCCAGTTACGACTAGACTTAAACGGAAAATCAGCTAGTAACGACTAGACTTTCACGGGGATTGCTAGTGACGACTAGACTTCAGAGGGAAAAGGTTGGTAAAGACCGAACCAAAAAGATAATAACGAGTGAAGTTAAGACAATGCCAGTTACGAATGGACTCCAAAGGAAAATATGGTAACTACCAAAAGAATACCAATAACGATTGGATTTCGAAAACAATGCCAATTACAACTGGACTTTAGGCGGAGATTCACTAGCAGTGATTAGACATTCACGGGGAATCAACAGATAGCACACTGACCCCGAGAGACAAAATGAATCACATTAAACCCAGGCTGAAGGGTGTATGTAGTCTTGAAAATAAATCTAATCTTAACAGGGGAACAGAGCTTTTGAACCAACTAGTCAGGGATGACAAAGTAAATTCAAAAAAATGCTCAGACATTTTCTACTGGGGATGAGTCTTCACATCATCATAAGAAGTTCTTGAGAGGCAGTCTTCAAGCTTGATAACCACATATGACCAAAGGAACATCCGCAGCTCAACTTGCTTACACTTCACCAGGGAGTGCGATAGGATTGCGTATCAAAGTTCCTGTTGCCCTGAGGTCTCGGGGAAGTATGATTTTCCTCGATTCTTTTATGAGTTGAAGTTTTTATGTTTTGTTAATCTTTTCAAGTTTTATTCAATAATTTGACCCTAATGCCTTCAAAATTATCGTTGATCAACGAACAATATTTTGCATAACAAAGAAAATAAAGGAAATGATAAATTTGCAAAAGAAAGAATGGCTCAAAAACTGATTTTATTCAAGAATGAAATCTTGCAAATGACAAAATTCCATAGAAGTTTTACAAGTGAAAAATGGCGACGTGGATAAGGTTATATTGAATCCCATGACCAGTTATCCCTAAAGACTAAAACTCCCCAAAATCCTCGCTTCTGACAAGAGCGATTGGAGTGAATTCTTGTAGGATCTTCTGTGGCAGTGACGACTCATCTGATGTAGTGAAACGCCTTTGTCCCTAACTTTTGCCTGGATCACCCTTTTGGGTTTTCAATCCACCGGGACGCTCATTTTTGCCTAAGCCGCCCTTTCGGGTTTTCAACTTAGCGAGCTCTTATTTTTCTTTCTTTTTCTCTTTTTCTCTTTTATTTTCTTTTTCTTCAACCCTAACTTTTGCATAAGCCGTTTTTTTGAGTTTTCGACTTATCGGGCTCTTTTAGGCATAATATTTCCGTACTGCATCAGAATTTACTGGATGAGTAAGCTGCTCTCCATCCATGGTAGTGAGAATCAACGAGCCTCCTGAGAAGACTGTTTTCACAACAAACGGGCTGTCATAGTTAGGCATCCACTTTCCCCGTGTATCTTTATGAACTGGTAAAATCTTTTTGTGTACAAGTTCCCCTTCTCGGAATTCTCGGACACGCACTTTCTTGTCAAAAGCCCTCTTGATCCTTTTCTGATATAACTGACCATGACACATCGCAGACATGCGCTTTTCGTCGATAAGATTCAACTGATCAAACCTTTCTCTCACCCATTCTGCTTCTTCAAGCTTGGTTTCCATTATGACTCTCAAAGAAGGTATCTCGACCTCAATAGGAAGTACCGCATCCATTCCATATACCAAAGAAAAAGGGGTTGCCCCTGTTGAAGTGCGGACGGACGTTCTGTACCCATGCAAGGCGAATGGTAGCATCTCATGCCAATCTTTGTAAGTTTTCACCATCTGTTGCAAAATCTTTTTGATGTTTTTATTCGCAGCTTCTACAGCTCCATTCATCTTGGGACGATAAGGAGAAGAATTGTGATGTTCAATTTTGAAATCATCGCACAACTCCTTCATGATTTTGTTGTTCAAGTTGGTACCATTGTCCGTTATGATCCTGCTTGGAACTCCGTAACGACAGATAATCTCCTTCTTGATAAAACGGGCCACCACTTGCCGAGTAACATTAGTGTAGGATGCGGCTTCAACCCACTTTATGAAATAGTCAATAGCAACCAGAATAAATCGGTGTTCGTTAAAAGCTTTTGGTTCGATTGCCCCAATCATATCGATGCCCCACATAGAAAAAGGCCACGGTGATGACAACACATTTAGCAATGTCGGAGGTACATGCATCTTGTCCGCATATATCTGACATTTGTAACATTTCCTGGCATATTGAATACAGTCAGTTTCCAAAGTCAACCAGTAACAACCAGCCCTCAAAATCTTTCTAGACATAGCATATCCATTGGCATGAGTACCAAACATTCCTTCATGAACATCTTGCATTAACAACTCTGCTTCTCGTCTGTCGACACATCTAAGCAGGACCATATCATGATTCCTTTTGTAGAGCACATCATTACTGAGAAAGAACTTGGATGCTAATCATCTCAGAGTTTTCTTGTCAAGTGACGTAGCATCTGCTGGATACTCTTGTTTTAACAAATAATTCTTTATGTCCTAGTACCAAGGCTTATCATCAGTTTCTTCTTCAACCATCTGACAGTAGGCAAGCTCGGTCTTGCGTTCAATTCGGATGAGAGTGGCATCATTGACATCCCTGACTTTCCACATTGAAGCTAACATGGCTAGGGCATTGGCAATGTGATTCTCAGATCTCAGAACATGCTTGAAAGTGATTTCATCAAAATACTCTATCATCTTGAAGATGTAGGCTCTATAAGGGATCAAATTCTCATGTCTAGTTTCCCATTCTCCAGTAACTTGATAAATAACCAAAGCTGAATCCCCACTGACTTCAAGAAGTTTGATTTTTAGGTCGATAGCTGCCTCGAGGCCGAGAATGCATGCTTCATATTCGGCGATATTGTTTGTGCAGTCAAAATCCATCCTGGCTGTGAATGGAGTGTAACCACCTTCCGGACTCATTAAAACGGCGCCTACGCCATGCCCACTGTAGTTGGAGGAATCATCAAACATCATTTTCCATAAAAGACCTTCCTGCGGACCCTCATCAAGACCTGGCTCTTCAGAATCTTTTACCAACATGATGTCTTCATCTGGGAAGTCAAATTTGAGAGACTCATAATCTTCCACTGGTTGATCTGCAAGATATTGTGACAAAACACTACCCTTGATAGACTTCTGAGCTACGTACTGGATGTCATATTCTGATAATAACATATACCAACGGGCGAGTCTTCCAGTCTGAGCAGGCTTCTCAAAAATATACTTTATGGGATCCATTTTTGAAATCAACAAAGTGGTATGACAAATCATGTACTGCCTCAAACGCCTGGCAGCCCATGCCAAAGCACAACAAGTTTTCTCCAGAAGTGAATACCGGCTTTCACAATCAGTGAACTTCTTACTCAAATAATAGATGGCATGTTCTTTTCGTCCGGACTCGTCCTGCTGACCTAACACACAACCCATTGAATTCTCAAGCACTGTCAAATACATGAAGAGAGGTCTTCCCGGAACAGGAGGTATCAAGATTGGAGGTTCTTGTAGGTAACCCTTAATCTTATCAAATGCTTGCTGACAATCTGAATTTCAAACAACCGTTTGGTCCTTGCGTAATAATTTGAAGATGGGCTCGCAAGTAGGAGTCATATGGGAAATAAATCTGGATATGTAGTTCAGTCTTCCAAGAAAACCTCTGACTTGCTTCTCAGTCTGCGGAGCTGGCATATCTTGAATGGCTTGGACTTTATCTGGATCCACCTCAATCCCTCGGTGACTGACAATGAAACCGAGTAACTTCCCAGATCTTACCCCAAAGGTACACTTGGATGGATTCAGTCTCAACTGATATTTTCTGAGTCTCTTAAACAATTTCAAAAGATGTTCCAAATGGTCCTCTTTGCGTTGAGATTTGGCTATCATGTCATCAACATATACCTCTATCTCCTTATGCTTCATATCATGAAATAAAGTTACAATGGCCCTTTGATAAGTAGCACCTGCGTTCTTCAGACCGAAAGGCAAAACTTTGTAACAGTAAGTCCCCCACGGAGTAATGAAAGTAGTTTTTTCCATGTCATCGGGATCCATCTTAATCTGATTGTAACCGGAGAAACCATCCATAAATGAGAAAATTGCAAAAAGAGCCGTATTATCTACCAACGTATCGATATGCAGCAAAGGGAAATCATCCTTCGGACTGGCCTTGTTTAGATCCCTGTAATCCACACACATTCTGACTTTCCCATCCTTTTTCGGTACAGGTAAAATATTGGCCACCCATTCGGGGTATTTGGACACTGCTAAGAAACCCGCATCAATATGTTTCTTCACCTGATCTCGAATCTTGAGAGCCATGTTAGGTCTTGTTCTTCGGAGTTTTTGCTTAACTGGTGGGCATTCGGGTCGATGTGGTAATTTGTGAACTATTATGTCAGTGTCTAAACCCGGCATGTCTTGGTACGACCAAGCAAATACATCCACATATTCTTTCAAAAGCTCCTCTATTTGCTGCTTGACTTCTGCCTCTAGAGCTGCCCCAATCTTGACTTCTTTCTTGTCTTCTTCGGTGCCAATATTAATGATTTCTATCTGTTCTTTGTAGGGTTGAAGCTCTGCATACTCATGGTGTGCCAATTTTACCAGTTCATCAGGGATTTCGAAATCTTCATCCTCATCTTCAGCTTGGTATATTGGTGAATCAAAGTCAGGAGGGAATGCAAAGTCATAGGATTCAATGGATTTTAGGACATCACTGCACGTTGGAATGGCTTAATTTATTAAAACACACAAAGACAAATGCAGCACACAAAAGAGAAAATTGTTTTGGGTTTTTTTAAGATTGCCATTTTTCTTTTTTAAAATGAAAGCACAAGCAGTAAAGGAAATAACACAAGGAAATTAACAAAATAGTTCATTTTTCATTGATTTTATTGAAAGCACGGGGCCTTTACAAAACATTCCTATAGCCTTGGGCATGGCTATGGAGATTCAAAACAAAAAACAAGAAAAGAAAGACAAACAAATTACTTTAACTCTGGAACAACCAAAGGAATCTCAATAGCTTCCCAGTTGCTCAAGGCAGAGCTGCAATGATACACCAACTGTTCAAGGTCTTCATCTTTAAAATCTTCCTCCACAACACTGACTTGGAATCCTCCACTGATGAATACTTCTTGTATAGTCTTTGGGCATCCTTTGTCATGTGTCGGTGCTTCGTCATGAGTTGGTTTGTGACCCAACCCTTGGCGATCCATCTTTGGCTTCACTTCAATAACCTCTACCCAACCTGCGGGAGTACCTTCTTCCAGTGTAGACTTGATGCTCCGAGCGGATGCAAAAGACGGACCACTCTTAGCCACTATTTCCTCTAACATCACTGCATTAGCTATCTCGAGTGCCTGAAAGGAAGTTTCTAACGCGCCCTCATCTGCTTCAATATACTTGAAGGATGACAGATTGCTCACCATTAGGTCCTATTCACCATGTACAATCACTAACTTATCATTCACAACAAATTTCATTCTCTGATGCAATGTGGAAGTCACCGCCCCAGCCGCGTGAATCCACGGTCATCCCAACAAGCAACTATAAGCTGGGTTAATGTCCATGACTTGGAATGTGATATCGAACACATGAGGTCCTATCATGATTGGCAATTCTACCTCTCCCACAACCGTTCTTCTTGAACCATCAAAAGCTTTTACAATTAATGACGTCGGTTTCATTTCTGCCCCTGCATATGCTAACCTTGCGAGCGACCTTGCGGGCAATACATTCAATGAGGATCCAGTGTCGACTAAAACCTGTGCCATTGTATCTTCTTGGCACCTGACAGATATGTGCAATGCATGATTGTGATTGCGTCCTTCTTTTGGCAACTCTGCATCACTAAAACTCAGGGTGATACATGCAGTAATGTTGGCTATTACTGAATCAAATTGGCCGAGAGTTATGTCTTTTGTCACATGTGCTTGCCTCAACACTTTTGGCATAGCTTCTCAATGAGCTGGAGAGTTCATCAAGAGAGACAAGATCGATATCTTTGATGGGGTTTGGTGAAGCTGATCAATAACCCTGTAATCACTTTTCCGAATAATCCTTAAGAACTCCTCATCGTCTCCCTCAGTACTCGGTACCTCTTTTTCTTTTGTCGCAGCAGGGGTAACTTCTTTTGGAGTGGCTACTGTTATCTTTGGCTGATAGATTCGGCCACTACGGGTCATTTTGCTTGTACCTGCAATGTTTGTCACGTCCACTTGGTCGTTTTTCACTGTCTTTTTCTGACTAACCTTCCCAGATCCTCGGTCTATCACAGTCATGTCATATTTTCATGGAACGGCTTTTGTGCTTTCAAAAGGAAACGGTCTTGGTTTCTGAATAATAACCGGTTGAGGTTGATTGATAGTCGGCTTGTTGAAAACAGGTTTCACACTTTTATTGGTCATTTTAAACACTGGAACTTTCTCACCTTTCTTTGGTAAATTAAAAACAGGCTCAATTACTGAAACTTCGTCTTTCCTCACCTTGCTACACACTTGCAACACTCCATCATCAATCAATCTTTGTATATCTCCTCGTACCACATCACACCTCTAGAATCACTAGAACATTCTTTACAATCATTATGGGTATCTTCTATCAATCCTGCTTTCAGTAGTTTCTCGTGAAGTAACCTCAACGGGGTCTTGATCTCTGACACACCTCGGACCATTCTTTCATCCGAAACTTCTTCTACCGCATTAACCCCTCCATGATTCGGCAATGGATTACTTTTAACATTTGGGGGTACATCATCAAAGGACAAGATCTTCTTTTCCATCAATTCCCTGACAAGATGCTTTAAGGCAAGACAGCCTTCTAAATCATGGCCGGCAGCGCCTTCGTGAAAAGCACAATGAACATTCGGATTATAGTGAGGAGATGTAGTGTCTGGATTTAACGGTCGTGTTGTCACCAATCCTTGCTGCACCAAGGAGGGGTACAACTCGGTGTAAGTCATCGGTATCTGAGGAAGTGGAGGTTTTGTTGTTGGTCTCCGATTCTGGTAGCTCTGTCTGGGTGCCTGAGCTCTAGGCTGATGATGTTGCTGATTGGGTGGAGCGTTGGGCGCTCATTGATACCCTTGTTGAATTGGCTGATATGCAGGTGCTGGTGCTGCCTGGTAATTGGGAACAGGGTGACTAAAAGTCGGAGTTACAGCTGCCACATATGGTTGTTGGGCATACTGCAACGAATACATTGGTCGTTGTTGCTGGGTTTGTAACAGCCCAATTTTCGATAACTGATTAATTGTACTAATGGATTGGTTTAGGTGGTTTATCTGATTTAAATAAGTTATGAGATTTATTTAATATGAGTTAATGGATTTAACTAATTTATTCTATTTGGTGGAATAAGGTGGGCTTAGTAGATATTTTCCAATTAATGATAAAATGAGATAATTGTGAAGAGAGAAATGGAATGGAAAGAAAATAATAGAGAGGAAGGAAAAAAGAAAAGAAATAAAAGGATATAAAAAGGGGATTGGAGAGAAAGAGAAAGAAAGAAAAGAGAAAGAAAGAAGAAGAGGAGAAATGAAGAGGAAAAAGGGAAAAAGCTTGGAGAATCTTCAAGAACCAATTTCGAAGCTCCGATTAATCGAGGTAAGGGTGAGAAACATTGCTATTTAATCATTGTATGCTATTATGTATGTTGGGTTTGGGTTTGTGGATGTTTTTCATCACTTTCCATTTTAGGGCAAGTTGGATTAATCGGTAGAATGACGATTTAATCGGTTGAAACTTGGAAATAATGCCGTAGAATAGTCGGGTAACATGTATTGATGTTATTTGTACTGATTTGGATGTTTGAGGTTTGGTTGATGATGGATTGATGAAGGAGAGGCAGAATAGGGTTCTGTTCTGCGCAGGTTCGCTGGCTCTCGCAAGGCAAGCGAAGGCGAAGCTTCGCCAGGCGAAGCCTAGCGAATGCTGGCGAGTAATTATAAGTTAAATCCCAGTGGACTTCGCTGGCGAGTTCGCCAGGCGAAGTTGGATAGCGAAGGTTCACCCAGCGAAGGTGCTGGCGAATAGTGGCGAATGAAGTCAGTAGCTACTGACTTGGGCTCGCTGGGAAGTCTCGCCAGGCGAAGCCTAGCGAGTGTTCGCTGAGAGAGTTCGCCAGGCGAAGGCCAGGCGAAGGTTCGCTGCGAGGGTTCGCCAGGCGAATGAAGGCGAATGTGACAACATTTTTCTTTTGCTGTGTTGCTCATGTGGTGATTGTTTGGTTGATTCACATAGGTTAATACCTCTATGATATGAATAAGTATGTGATCCATGGTGATGATATGTGTTGTGGGTAGCCTTTGGGCGTGAATCCTAGATTTGTGGTATGAGTATTAATCAGATCGATTATAAATACATGAGAACATGATAATGATTATGTGTGTATTATTTAATAATGGTAATGTGCGTATTATTTGATGAGTTTGTGAAGGTTTGATGTAGTGTACAATTAGGTAATAAGTATGCATGAGAACATTGTGGATATATGTGTGCATTGTTGATAATGCGGTGATGATATTGAATTGTGAATGTATATTGTTGGTATATGGTGGTATGAATAGAATGCATGAGAACATGTCATGGATATGTGTGCATTGCTTGATAGATGTTGTAAATGCATATTGTATGTATGTGATTAAATGTGAATAATGCATGAGAACATATCGTGGATATGTGTGCATTGTTTGATAACTGTGAAGAATGCATGAGAACATATCGTGGATATGTGTGCATTGTGAGTGATAATATGGTGATAGTGTTGAATTATGAATACATCAATGAATGTTATGTGAATATGTTGTGTGTGCAATCATAATGTAATTCTTGAAGAGATGAATTATTTGAATGCATGAGATTAAGATGTCGGTCTTAAGTGCATTTGTTGTGGCTGATTGTACATGCATCATTTAGTCAAGAGGCAATGTCTGTTAGTTTCGTGGAAACTAGTGGCTTGTCCCAAACCTAGAAGAGTGGGTTTGAAGGCTTAGAGGACGGGCCTTTGTGGTTATCGGTCTAGAAGAGTGGACCCGGTTTAATGTAAAAACCGAAAAAAGATAACGGGTTATCGGTCTAGAAGAGTGGACCCGGTTTAATGTAAAAACCGAAAAAAGATAACGAGAGTCGGTACCGCATTGCATTGAGTTGCATTGAGTTGTTGAGTCACATTGTATAATGTCATTGATATATGAAGTATGCATGTGAATGAGATGTTTGTTGAATACTTATGAAGCGTGCATGAAGAGATGCTTACGTGTGAATGTTAAGATTGTGGAATTGTGGATGTATGCATGATGTAAAATGCTTGGTGAATATTCATGTTGTATATATATATAAGTGACGATGTAAATGACTATGAGTTGAATTGTGGTGAGAAATAGGGAGTTAATTATATGATACCTATGTATACATGATTTTATGCTTTGATTATTATGGTAATATTTCTCACCCTTCTGCTGTTTTATAATGCTCTATGAGGCATTGCATATTAGGTTGCTGGAGGCCTTTATGAAGTTCTGCTTGTAGTTCGAGGTCGCTACGTGTGTAGCGGTTTAGTAATTATTTATGGGTCGAGTCATGCTCTGGTCGTGTAACACGGGGATCGATTGCTTATATTTTAGGATTACATTATGTAACCTAAGTTATGTTTTCATATTTGGAGTAATTGAGATAATGAGATGTTGGCCTTAGTGCCTAGAGATGTTGATTTTATATGATGAAAGTAAATGTTTCTTTTAAAGGATTTTCATTAATGAATCCGCTGCTAAATGGAAAGGTGTTTATGAGCATGACAGATTGTTTTAATGTGGTGCAAGTTTTGTGTGATGCCCTTTTATGGATGCATGTTAACTTTTACTCTGATTTATGCATATATTATTTGCGGGGTTTAGAAGGGTGTTACATTAGTGGTATCAGAGCAGGTCGGTCCGTCCGGCCAAGTTGTCTAATGTTATTTGTTCCCTTGTATGCGACATGTGTGTGAAAACACTGTCGATACATGTCGTTGCTTAACCTTGTCTGGAGAAGTGGGAATGATCTAAGTGGGGGAGAAGTTGTGCTTCTCCAAGATGCTGCAGGTGTAGAAGTTGTAGCTCAGTGGGTGGTTAACACTCTTGTGGTTTGGTAAAGATAGTCTATACTCCATCATGATTTTCAGCTGCCTATTGACAAATTGAGGAACTTATCACCCTTAATCTCTTGTTGATAGTAGTTGGAGTTCTGTTGGATGGGATGGACGTGTCTTGCAAGCTTAGGTGGCGTGAGCAGAGAATTGTTTGGAGCTAAGCCAGGTGCTTAAGAAGTGTGTTGATGAGTCGGCACGAGACAGTGAGGAGATGGTTAGTTTTGATGGGAATTCGGGGTGCTAATGAAAGTGGGAAGATGGCGGTTTTGCCGACTAATTATATCTGTTTGGACAGTCGAAGAATTAAATTGATTGAGTAGTGTTGAGAATTATGTCTGGTGTGTGTGCTACGGCAACAGATTGTGGAGTTGAGTATAAGGGTGGATAATGACTTCTAGTGATTACTAAAGGAAATGAGATGTGGAATACATGGTTGGTATAATTGGACCCTTAAGCATTTCAAGAGTTGGAGAGGTATTGGATGACCTTTAAGTGTGGAAGGGTTGTTTCCTTGATTTTGTCGTAACGGAAAACCGTAATTCGGAATGACGCAAGATTAGAAGCGTTGGAAGATATTACAGTGCTCTATGTGATGGGAAAGTAGTGACATGGAATTAAGTATTTATTGGCGAAAAATGTTTGGATGTTATGGTAAGCGCGGAGAGTGCGGTTTGTGTTATCACCATGAGTTCACAGCTGAGTGTCCGTTTGATATAATGATTTTCCACACTTGATTGAGAGAGTTAATGGTTATGTAACCGATGGTGTTTGGATATGTTCGGAGAGTATAGGGGTTCATGTTGAGCGTCGGGAACTTGAGTTATTAGTATTGCGGAAGAGGCAGTGATGTACTACTGTGAAGAAAGTTCAAAGAGTTTTGAGAAAGCTGTCAACAGTTCGTGTATTGGTTTTGCCGAGTCCGACAGGATTGTCATTGTGTTTTGAGATACTTTGTTGATATGATTAAGAGATGTGTTAAGTACAACATTAATGAGTTTTGGTTATGCTTGAAGGCAATATAAAGTATAGGGAGGGATTATCTGACAAGTAATTTGGAGTGGGTTGCTGTTGTGTGTTTGTACCGGAGTTTGGAAGCCTCAATTGTTTAGTTGAGATTTGAGATGGTTACTGACCTTAAGGTATTTGTTTTATTTGAGAGAGAGAGTCAAATATGAGACAGAGAAGTAATTGGAACTCCTGAAGGAGTATGGTTTTGGTTAAATTACCATTCGGATGAGACCAAGTGGTAGCTAAGATATCGAATCGGGAATTTTGGTATACACTAATGAAGATGGTAAGGAAGTTAGAACTGATTAAGCAAATTCAGATATGAGTTCGGCCTATGAAGAGACTTCTTATGGAGTTGAGCCTTGGATGTTGAGATTGACTTTTGGTATTCTGATGAGGTTCGAGGAAATCGGAATTCTGAGTTGAGTTGATAGATTAATTGAATTTAATGGATAAAAGTCAGAGGGCTTATTTTCGGATTAAGGGAAATGGTATTGTGAGATGTCGTGATGAAGTGTGTATTCTGAATAGTGTGAATTGGATAAGAGTACTCAGGGAGAAGTACATCGAGAAAGATGGAGTATCCGTGCAGGTACTAGGAAGATGCGACCGAATTTGAGAATAGTTTTGGATAGCCATAGATGGAGAAGGAATTGATTGAGTTTGTATATGTTGATTAGACTTGCTGGGAATTGAAGTGTGGACATTAGAGATGGTTGGATCTGATACAACTGTTGAGTATTTCGAGTGGGATGGGATAGTATTCCCATGGGCTTTGTGTCGGGTTTTCTGATGAATTTGAGGAAGTATGATCCGATTTGGACAGTTAAGAATGGATTAACAAGAGTAACTCGTTGCCTACCAGTGAAGATGAATCATTCTGTTAGATGGGAACTCAAGTTTTTCGTTAAGATTATGGGAAAGATTGCGAAAGCGGTTGGGTGCCATGTTGAAGATGAACTCTGACTAGCGTCCGTGAATGGCATGGACAAACGAAGAAAACTATCCAGTATGAAGAGGACTCGTTGAGAGCTTGTGTGTTGGACCAAGATGGATCTAAGGGTAGTTAATTGTCGTTGATGGAGTTGCCTACAATAACTGTTGCCATTTCGTATCGGAAACAACATCGTATGAAGTTCGTTGGGTAAGAGGGTATGACTCCTTTGTGTTGTTGCATGTCCAACAGGAGTGTTGTACTCGGATCAAAGACCGTGCAAGGGACGATGGAAACGATCAAAGAATCCAAGTAAGGCCGTGTTTTGAGAGTTATGGTAGTAATTGGTGTTGGTCGAGCTTGAAGTCTCATGAGCACCCTGTGTTTTGTTGATCTGTATCAGAGTAGCGTAGCGGAAGCGTGAGGCGGATAGCATGTTAGACTGTTTTACCGCTGTTGCTTGAGAGGATTGCATGAGGTGTTCATATGTCTAAGTTGAAGAGGTACATTGATTCAGGTGGATGGTGTACAAGTGAGAGAGAATTTGACTTCGGAGGCGTGGCTAGTTCTAGTTGTTAATAAGAAACAACTTCGAAGTATAGAGATTCCTTTGGTGGAAGTAGTTATGGGAGAATTGGATTTGGAAGAATTGGAATGCGAGAGTCGTATCCAGAGTTGTTTGGATCAGATAACATTTTCGAGGACGAAAATTCCTAAAGTGGGGGAGGTTTGTAACAGCCCAATTTTCGATAACTGATTAATTGTACTAATGGATTGGTTTAGGTGGTTTATCTGATTTAAATAAGTTATGAGATTTATTTAATATGAGTTAATGGATTTAACTAATTTATTCTATTTGGTGGAATAAGGTGGGCTTAGTAGATATTTTCCAATTAATGATAAAATGAGATAATTGTGAAGAGAGAAATGGAATGGAAAGAAAATAATAGAGAGGAAGGAAAAAAGAAAAGAAATAAAAGGATATAAAAAGGGGATTGGAGAGAAAGAGAAAGAAAGAAAAGAGAAAGAAAGAAGAAGAGGAGAAATGAAGAGGAAAAAGGGAAAAAGCTTGGAGAATCTTCAAGAACCAATTTCGAAGCTCCGATTAATCGAGGTAAGGGTGAGAAACATTGTTATTTAATCATTGTATGCTATTATGTATGTTGGGTTTGGGTTTGTGGATGTTTTTCATCACTTTCCATTTTAGGGCAAGTTGGATTAATCGGTAGAATGATGATTTAATCGGTTGAAACTTGGAAATAATGCCGTAGAATAGTCGGGTAACATGTATTGATGTTATTTGTACTGATTTGGATGTTTGAGGTTTGGTTGATAATGGATTGATGAAGGAGAGGCAGAATAGGGTTCTGTTCTGCGCAGGTTCGCTGGCTCTCGCCAGGCGAGCGAAGGCGAAGCTTCGCCAGGCGAAGCCTAGCGAATGCTGGCGAGTAATTATAAGTTAAATCCCAGTGGACTTCGCTGGCGAGTTCACCAGGCGAAGTTGGATAGCGAAGGTTCGCCCAGCGAAGGTGCTGACGAATAGTGGCGAATGAAGTCAGTAGCTACTGACTTGGGCTCGCTGGGAAGTCTCACCAGGCGAAGCCTAGCGAGTGTTCGCTGAGAGAGTTCGCCAGGCGAAGGCCAGGCGAAGGTTCGCTGCGAGGGTTCGCCAGGCGAATGAAGGCGAATGTGACAGCATTTTTCTTTTGATGTGTTGCTCATGTGGTGATTGTTTGGTTGATTCACATAGGTTAATACCTCTATGATATGAATAAGTATGTGATCCATGGTGATGATATGTGTTGTGGGTAGCCTTTGGGCGTGAATCCTAGATTTGTGGTATGAGTATTAATCAGATCGATTATAAATACATGAGAACATGATAATGATTATGTGTGTATTATTTAATAATGGTAATGTGCATATTATTTGATGAGTTTGTGAAGGTTTGATGTAGTGTACAATTAGGTAATAAGTATGCATGAGAACATTGTGGATATATGTGTGCATTGTTGATAATGCGGTGATGATATTGAATTGTGAATGTATATTGTTGGTATATGGTGGTATGAATAGAATGCATGAGAACATGTCATGGATATGTGTGCATTGCTTGATAGATGTTATAAATGCATATTGTATGTATGTGATTAAATGTGAATAATGCATGAGAACATATCGTGGATATGTGTGCATTGTTTGATAACTGTGAAGAATGCATGAGAACATATCGTGGATATGTGTGCATTGTGAGTGATAATATGGTGATAGTGTTGAATTATGAATACATCGATGAATGTTATGTGAATATGTTGTGTGTGCAATCATAATGTAATTCTTGAAGAGATGAATTATTTGAATGCATGAGATTAAGATGTCGGTCTTAAGTGCATTTGTTGTGGCTGATTGTACATGCATCATTTAGTCAAGAGGCAATGTCTGTTAGTTTCGTGGAAACTAGTGGCTTGTCCCAAACCTAGAAGAGTGGGTTTGAAGGCTAAGAGGACGGGCCTTTGTGGTTATCGGTCTAGAAGAGTGGACCCGGTTTAATGTAAAAACCGAAAAAAGATAACGGGTTATCGGTCTAGAAGAGTGGACCCGGTTTAATGTAAAAACCGAAAAAAGATAACGAGAGTCGGTACCGCATTGCATTGAGTTGCATTGAGTTGTTGAGTCACATTGTATAATGTCATTGATATATGAAGTATGCATGTGAATGAGATGTTTGTTGAATACTTATGAAGCGTGCATGAAGAGATGCTTACGTGTGAATGTTAAGATTGTGGAATTGTGGATGTATGCATGATGTAAAATGCTTGGTGAATATTCATGTTGTATATATATATAAGTGACGATGTAAATGACTATGAGTTGAATTGTGGTGAGAAATAGGGAGTTAATTATATGATACCTATGTATACATGATTTTATGCTTTGATTATTATGGTAATATTTCTCACCCTTCTGCTGTTTTATAATGCTCTATGAGGCATTGCAGATTAGGTTGCTGGAGGCCTTTATGAAGTTCTGCTTGTAGTTCGAGGTCGCTACGTGTGTAGCGGTTTAGTAATTATTTATGGGTCGAGTCATGCTCTGGTCGTGTAACACGGGGATCGATTGCTTATGTTTTAGGATTACATTATGTAACCTAAGTTATGTTTTCATATTTGGAGTAATTGAGATAATGAGATGTTGGCCTTAGTGCCTAGAGATGTTGATTTTATATGATGAAAGTAAATGTTTCTTTTAAAGGATTTTCATTAATGAATCCGCTGCTAAATGGAAAGGTGTTTATGAGCATGACAGATTGTTTTAATGTGGTGCAAGTTTTGTGTGATGCCCTTTTATGGATGCATGTTAACTTTTACTCTGATTTATGCATATATTATTTGCGGGGTTTAGAAGGGTGTTACAGGGTTTACTAAACATAACTTGCTTGAGGCTGCTGAACAATGCCTTGTTGAGGTTGTTGAACATAACTTTGCTGATACTGTTGGTAAGGTGGTCTCCAGGTGCGACTCTTTCTTCCCACGATTACTGCATTTGTCTCCCCTTTCTTCTTTTTATGAAAATTACTGTTGAACTTCTTGACATTGTTGTTACCAGAACTGCTGGAACCACTAGCCACTTTTCCATTCTTCATTCCTAACTCCACTCTTACCCCCACTGCTACTATATCAGAAAAACTTGCGGTTACACTACTGATCATTTTCTCATAAAACTCTGGTCTCACCGTATCGACGAACCAATCTGTCAACTCTTTTTCACTGAAAGGAGGTTCCACCTGAGAGGCGGTTTCCCTCCACCGTTGTGCATATTCTTTGAAAGATTTCGAACTCTTCTATGACATACTCAGTAACTGTCTTCTATCAGGGGCTAAATCCATGTTGTACTTGTAATGTTTCACAAAAGCATCAGCCAAATCTTGGAAACTGTGAATACGAGACTGATCCAAGCCCAAATACCATTTAGCAGGAGCTCCTTTCAAACTATCTAGGAAACAGTGAATCATCAACTTATCGTCTTCTACATGAGCGGCCATTCTCCGGTAATACATAATCAGATGCGTCCGAGGACAAGTAGCACCAGAATACTGATCAAAATTGGGAACCTTGAATTTCGGCAGAATTACCAATCCAGACACTAAGCACATATCCCTGGCATCAGTACCAAAGATGTCATTTCCTTCCATTGCTCTGACTTTCCTGCCGATAGTCTCTACACTTTCTTTCAACTTATCATGTCGTCCACTCTCCTCTTCATGCCCATCAAGACCTTCGTACACCTGTGGAGGATTATGAAAAACAGGGCGCGCTTGAATCTGAACAGAAGGCTGAGTGTAAGTAGGAATAGCTTGAGGAACTTCTGCCCCTAGGGGAACTGCTCGTTGATTGACTACTGGTGGAGGTACAAAGCCAGGCGGTAACCCATATGGTGGAACATTTGCAACAGTGACTGTCATTGGGATCGGTTCCACAACTATGCCAGTGATTTCAGAAACAACAGTGGCTTGAGTGTCCAACTTTGCACGAATGACTTGTAGGGCTTCCATGATCTCCCCCATGCCTCCTCGTAGCTACCCAAGTTCATTATCAATCCTGTCCACATCCAAGTTCTTTCCTTCCATTCTTAGGCGAGCTTGGGCTCGGGTATTGTATCGGTGTTGAGGATTCAGTGTGATTCTTTCTGGAGACAAGACAGCGAGATAAGACACAACATAGGAACATGCACATGCAATGCTTATGAATGCAAAATGCAACAATGCAAAATTAATCATTCAAGGAATCCAAAGAAATATTTGCAAAAATTATAACGATGGGGAAATAAGCAAATTCAAAGTCTTCATAGATTAATAACTGAGAGTTTTACAACAATGATTCTGAAACTGAAATACAAGTCTTCAAAACAGATACATGATGAAATAAAACAGAAAACAAAAGGATTTTAGATCTTCTGGTTGAATGGCCCTTCGTCTTCTGGATGACTTCTCTTTCCACCTTGACGGATCAACTCCTGAAGCTCTTCCTTCTCTTGCATAGCCTTGAAATACTTATCCCTCCAAGCCTTTCCTTCTTTTTCAGCTTTTGCCAAAGCAGCTTTCAATTCTTCTACGAGAGTAGGTTTGGGTGAGCCAGGCTCAAAACGAGTATAGAACATCTTCAACGCTGCTTCTTTTACCCCTGACAAGTAAGATTCTGAAACAGTAGTGTCGTGGTAACCTAGGGCAGTTACTCCCCTCGTATGGACATAACGCCAAGCATACACAATTCGAGCCCTGTAAGCGGGATTCTCCCCCTCTTCAATGTAAAAGCTTCTCAAAAAGTCTGGGTCTGGTTCATCCTCCATTGGGTGTCCCGACTGGCAACGAGCTAAGATAGGATTATAGCTGATGCAACCATTAACGCTGATAAGCGGTACATTCGGGAAATCTCCACTGCTTTGGATCATGGCAATCCCCCCATACATAGGGTTATACCACTTAATATCTGAGTGTTTGAGTAACAACAGTTTTTCTGTCCATGAGAGCCCATTCTGCTTATCCCAGAGTGCTGGAATTCTTGGCAAGTGCGAAATAAACCACTTGTGCAAGAGAACGGTGCAACACTCAATATGTCCAATTCCATAACGGTTCCTACGGTGGATGGAAAAGTACATATCAGCCAACAAAGTAGGTACAGGATTCTTGATTAAGAAAAGGTTGATTGCATTTTCATCCACAAAATCATTAGCAGTCGGGAACAGGAACAATCCGTAAATTAGTAAAACCAGGATGGCCTCAAATGCTTCAATATTCTTTGACACGGCATAACCTTGAGCTTTTTCATACAAGAACATAGCTGGAAGTCCATACAACCCTCCCTTAGCAATCATATGGGATCGTACCTCATCCACCTCCAAATACGCGGCCTCTGCAACTTCTCTTTCATTAGGAGTCCCTTCTCTTCCAGAAAATGGTCTAGGAGTGACGCCTACTCCCATCAGGGCGGAATATTCTTCCAAGGTTGGCAGCAACTGATAATCTGGAAAGGTGAAACAGTGATAGATTGAATCATAGAACTGCACGAGTGCGGACAACATCTCTTCATATACTTGAACTTCAAGCAAAGATAACATATTCCCATACTTCTCTCTGAATGCCTCGGGGTCTTCTACTAAACTTCCCAGTTTCTTCAAATTCTCCAATTTTGGTCTTTGGAACACAACCTCTGCTTTCTTTCCAGAATCCATCCTATACTATATGCAAAACAATCCTTAGTTCCTTGAATGATTAAATAATGAGAATGCAAATGCAAAAGTTTTATGGAACTCAGATCAAAACATCATTTCATTTCATTGATTTTCAAGTTTTGAATTACAAAATATCCAGTACATTTTACAAAAGTCCTAAATATAAGCCTGACAGTATTCTAAATAAAAGTCCTCTTTTTTCTTGATCTTCTTGAGTTCTTCTTCCACCTGTGTCTTCTCAAGAATGAGTTTGTCCACCATTAACTTCCATGGAGTTGATTGATGGTTGGAATAGAATAAATCTTCTTACGCCTTCCTCTTCTTACAAGCAATCATTTCTTCATGTTTCAACTGGAGTTGTCTACGGAGTTCATCATTCTCTTCCATGGCCACTTGGTACTTGTACCTCCAGGCTACTTCAGTTTGTTGTGATTTTCTCAAAGCAATCTTTAATTTTTCCTCTTCAGACATAAAGATCAATGGGTATTCCTCCTCCAAAACCATGGGTTTCTGTTGAGGATAAGGCATCTTCAGTTGAACAGCTCTCTTTTGGACCCATTGGAGATAAGGTTCGAGAGAGACACAATTAAGTTTTCCTAAGCCTTCCTTTCCTTTCTTATACACATGACCCCAAGCTTTTAGGATTTCTTCTTTCAATTCTGAAACTCCTTTAAAGAAAACATTCTCCACATGAGCGCTATTAGGTTTGTCCTTCAATGGATATCCAAGTTGTCGGCGAGCGAGAACAGGGTTGTAACTGATTCCTCCATTTGTACTAAGAAGCGGTACATTGCCAAAACTTCCACAACTATCAATGATCTTTATCCCATCGTAATTACGACTGTACCAATCAATATCAGAGTGAGTAAGAGCCATAACCTTATGAGACCACCAACCTTTCTTTCAAAAAGCATGAGCCTTCGGCAAGTGAGAAATAAACCACTTGTATAGCAAAGGGACACAACAGGTAACCATTCCTCCTTTATGAAGATTCCTCAGATGAACAGAATGGTAAGCATTAGCTAGTAAATTAGGCACAAGGTTTTTCTTCAAGAAAATCTTAATGGCTTTGAGATTCACAAAATTATCAAAGCTTGGAAACAAGATCCCATAAATGAGCAGGGCAAAGATGGCCTCGAATGCATCCATACTCAAATGATCAGCATAGTATTGGGCTTTCCCAACCAAGAACTCTGCAGTCAAACCAAATACTCCTCCTTTAGTAGCCATATTTTTCTGAATATCCACCAATCCCAAACGTGTAGCTTTAGCAATTTCTTCCTCCTTAGGGTCCTTCTCTATGATTGGAAAAGGAGAGTCTTCAAGAATAGGCAAACCAATCAAGCAAGAATTTTCCTCAAGTGTAGGTACTAGTTGATAATCAGGAAAAGTGAAACAATGATATAGTGGATCGTAAAACTGGAGAAGTGTGGAGAGAAGTCCCAGATCCATCTTCTTCTTTACTTTCAACAATGACAACAAGTTCCCATACCTGCTCTTGAATCCTTATAGATCTGTTATCAAAGTGCTCAACCTCTCTATGTCATCCAAGTTAGGACTTTTGTAAGTGTACTTCATAGTTTTCTTTTTTCCACTATCCATGATGATCCTAAAGTTTACAAACAAAAGATCTGAGTTCCATGAAACTTTTATGATATGATGTTCATGAATGCATGAATGCACAAACACAGGTAAGCACAGATTCACATATACATATGGGTAAAGGTTTTAGGTTTAGAGAATATGAGCATGGAGCCAAGGTCTACCCATCCCAAAGGTATGTACTAAGGCTTTCAAAAACTGTAGAACAAGGTTCTAAAAGGTTCCCAGAGTCCTCGACCCATCTTTCAGATATTATCAATTTCCCAAATACTTGGTGGTCGATAATATTCTCAAGAGAGTCTCGTCTAAGTGTAGTATCGTGTATCAACTATTTTGGAATTACTTCCTTATAGTCATCGCACTACATCCTAATAAGGCCATAGTGGGGAAAAGGTAATCTAAAGGTCCTCAGTATCACGGGCTCCCATGTAGAAAGTAGCATTATTTTCATGAATACTCGACCAACAATACTAACTCTTAGAAAGGCCTCTACTGAGCGGTGGTTTTCTCAAGCCAACTTGGTCGGGAATCAACTCCCTATAAGCCTTCTTGAATATACCTCCATCCTATCATAAGTATGCTCAAACACGGGTATAGTGTTGTCTCACCACTCAAAGTTCCCAAGGTCCAACAGAGCACAAATATACATATTTACAAGTATTCACAAATATAGCAAGTAACCAAACAAGATAGGCTAAACCCTCACAACCTGGTCCCCAGTGAAGTCTCCATTTCTGTTGAGGTGAAAATTGGATATCAAGCTATTAAACTAACTTGAATCTTAATTCTTTTACAACCGAACTTTATTTTATCCAAAGGAAAGGTCTAAAGAAAGAAAAACCTTTTTCGCGATGTAACGACAACGCTAAGAGATTCGGGGATCGGGGGTTGGTTATACCTAGGGAAGGTGTTACCACCCTAAGCATCTGTAGTACTCTATAGAAACCTTTTGTTTGATTGCTTGCTAAGTTTGTGATATGTACTATGGTTTGGTATTAGGATAGGGATAGGTAAAGACCTAGATGGTTTTCTAAGGTTGCTCGCAAAGACATCGCATCTTCTGCCTACGTATCCTAACTAGGATAGAATCAGAGCAATCATAGTTCACCTTACAAGGGAAGAAGAACACTTGATTATGATCAAGGTTCAAGGGGGAAAAAACATGACAATGTTTGTGTGGAGTTTGACAAAACTCCTTAATCTAAATTGTAACACTCAAAAGGGGAAGTAAGAAATCATGACGATGGTCCTTACATAGAGTTGACAAACTCTATCCTAGGGTTCTAGTTGAAGAACACTCCTAGTACAGGTGGGTCTTTTAGACTTAAAGCAAAGTCTAATGGTTTCTAAACTAAGGTTAAAGTGACTTAACAAAGTCAAGGGAATGGGTGAAATGAGTTATCCATAACATAAGGGTTATTGGAAAGATCTTTTCCTTTGGAAGGAGAGAGGGGAGGCAAATGGGATGAAAGTTGACAAGCCTCATCACTTGGGGAAAAGAAAATTACTTAATAAGGCAAAAACATGGTAAAGATAAAGAGCATGGTGACAACCATTAAATGAACATGTTTAATGTAAAAACAAAGATGCAATGATGACAATCAAAGCAGATGAATAAGCAAGAAGTGTGACGACAAATCGAGCTTAAGGAAATTCAACAGATGAGGTAAAATGAACATGGTAACAACCAAATAAAAATCCTAGCATGTTAACTAACATCTAAGGATATGAGGGCAAGCAAAACATAAGCATATACAATTACAACAAGAGAGAAATTCATCTGCACATGTGAAAACGATCGTAAAACGCACCTAACTTGCAAATAGTCAAAAGGGATGAAAAATTAGTAAAACATGGAATTTGAAAATATGGCATGAAAGTAGACCTCAAAACAAGCACAATGCAAAAAGAATTGGTGAAAAATGATTAAATTTGAGAGAGATGTGAATTTTTGAAGTTTGGAAGAAAAATAGCAAAAATAACAAAAGGGTTGACCCTCCTTAGGGGTCGAACCCAGGTATGCAAGGTACAAGGCGCGCAGGTGACAAGGCAATTACCACTGGGGTGGCTATACATCCTTTGATGAAAGCCACCCCATAAATATATATGGGATGTTTTAAAACCAGGCTGGGCACAAAACAAGGCCAAAATTATGATTTGCATTTTCAAGTGTAACTTCCTCATTTTTCAATGTTTTTTCACAAAATTTAGGTGTAAACTGACTAGAATTTCATGAGGAATAAGATGATGGAATTGGTTTTTTTGAAAATCCTCCCCTAACTCAAAACCCGATAGTACTTTCTTTTTGAAAGTTTGATATGCATTTTGAAATGGAGATCCAATTCCAGTCATTTTAAAATCAAGACAATCATACAACACACTACATATATGCTAATGAGTGAGTTTAGGCAAAGAGTTAAGTTCAAAACAGGCTATAGTGAAAAGTAGTGATCAAGATGCCAAATGTGCTTGTGAAGTACATGAGGAAGTTCATTTTAGGTTCCAAGCATATTCAAACCATTTCAAACATACATACACCTTATATATAAGATATTGAGTGGGATCAAACAAACAATGAGGTTAGAAACAGACTGCAATGGAAAGTGATCATCAAGTTGCAATTATGGCATGTTATGAGGTAATTGAATATCAGTTCAGGTTTTAGGTACAAATTGATCATGTAGATCATGCACACACACTATATATATGATATTGAATGATTTTAAGTCCATGACATGATTCAAAACAGGTTGAAATGCAAAGTAAGATTCAATATGCAAAATGGCATTGTATGATGCAGTTTGATGATCAGTTCATGTCTTATGCAAAACCAGGGCAAGTTAAACTCACACACATATTACATACATACTGTCAAATGATTTTAAACACAAGAAGAGGTTTCAAACTGGCTAGTTTGGAAATTGGCCAGTTGGCTGCTATATGGCTTTTTGAGGAAGCATGAAAGTTTCAAAATCAGTTTCAATGCACAAGTGGGTCAAATGGCTCACATACATATATTACATATATGCCAAGAAATGATTCCAAATCAAAATTCAGCTCAAAGATAAACTTTTGTGCAAACTGGTGTGTGAAGTGCAAAATTGACATGTAGTATGCATGAAGAATATGCAGTTCAGGTTTATACATTTCCAGATCAATTCAATCATATGCACATCATATATACATGGTATTGAGTGGATTCAAATGCATTTTGAAGTTTAAAAGAAGGCTGTCATGAAACTGGTATTTCAAATTGCAAAGGACATGAAGGTGATGCATGATGATATGAAATTTAAGTTCAAAGCACATACCAATCAAATGAATCATGCATACAAGTTACATATATGTTAACAAAACTTTCTATGCACAAGAAATAACTAGAATGTGAACAAGACACTTTTTGGTATGTCTCATGATATATTATCTTGAAAAATGCATTCTTGAGGTGAAAATGCCAAAACAGGTAAGAACAAATTATGTAGTTCATCCACACATATCACAAATGCAACAATGAATAATTTTGGACTCAAGTTTAACCACTTCCTGGCCTGAAATCAGAACTGTCATGTCAATGGCAATAAAATGCAAAAATGTGGCATTCTAAGAATGAACATACACACCAAATGAAAACAGCTCAAACTAAACATACATACACAACATAATCATGTTTTTAGAGGTGATCCAACTCAATAAGCAGATATTTTCCAACCATGACAAGTTTTGACACAAAACATACACATGACACATTTTCCACATACATGCTCAAAATACTAAAACATGAAATTATGGTGCAAAGCAAGGATAGAATGTCTACATACCTCTAGTAGACTGTCTTGAACAAGTGAAAACACCAAGAAACCCAGAGAACTTCAATCACCTCCTTGCCTTGAGAATTTTCTTCCTTTGGAAGCAATGTGCAAATGTTGTGACAGTTGGAGAAATAAACTCTACCAATGATCCTCAATGCTTTGGACAGTTGAGAAATGATATATGTGAGGTGTTTGAGTGATTAGAACATCAAGGAAATGTATAGAACAGGTTTTGACTGATTTTGTGGCTTTTGGTCAAAGTAACTTGGTATGGAAGTTGACTTTTTGAAAGGTGAGGTTTTTGAGTGGTCTAAGGTCTTGGACACCTGCTATATCATATTTAGAGATTGTGTGGATGATTGTTGGGGAGTTTGAGTGTAGAGAAATGATTTTGGCAGCAATTGTACCAAGACAGAGTTTGGTGGTTTTTGGTGAAAATGTGGTTTTATGATTTTGAAGCAAAGTGTGAAAGAGCAAAGGCTTGAGCTTTCTCTGGTTTTTTAGAGTGGATATTGTGTTCTGAATGAAGTGGTGAGGGCCTCTATTTATAGGCAAATGAATGGAGGGGGCAAATTTGGAGATTTCCTTCATATGAAGGAAAGATTTACCTTTTTGATCAAACCTCCACAAAGAGGTTTCCTTGGATGGTGGGTAAGCTCCAAAGTCAAGCTTCATGATGAGTTTGAAGTGGCTAAATGCAGTCTAGAAGGTGTAGGCTTGTGGCTGGTTCAGAATTGCTTTTACACCTCCTGCTTGCCATGTTCACTTTAAGTGCAAGTTGTAAAGCCACTTGCAAGCCACTTGCAAGTTTGGCTAATTTCATACTTTCTGTATTTCCTTTGTTCTTTCATTCTACAAACCCTCTATACATCAGATAAAACATGTTTCACAAGCTGAGATTGGTCAGATTTGAGGAAAGAATGATTTTTGAACATTTGACAATGTGGGACTAAAGTGGGAAACCACCAACTTGCCATAACCATAACTTTCAGCTCACAACTCCTTTTGAGATGTTTTAGTACTCTTTAGAAAGCCCTCAAATAGCTCTAAAACATTCATGTTTCCATGAGTTTCAATTTCCCAAAGGAACTTGGCCAAAAAGTCTCTCAAAGTTGCTAAAAAATGAACTTAAAAGTGAAATTTCTCCAAGTCTTTTTCCCTTCTTGAAATTAAATTGATCATAACTCCAAATATATACATTTTATGATCATGGACCACTTAGGTACTTTTGTAGGATTTGTCAAGAGCTTTCAAATGAGCTTTGAACCACTTCATTTGGATGTGTGGTTAAGGAGTTATGGTTTAGCCCCTTTCAAAACCCTAATTTCCCGATTTTTCGATTACTCCTTCATCCTTGATCCAATGGTCATGAAAATTGATAGTCAAGTGCAATATGATATAAGGAACATTTTTGATTCACACTTTGAAGTCCAATTCCTTAAATTTGAAGAGTTGACTGTTTAGTCAACCGTGCGATCGATCGGTGACTACCGAGTCGTCTGTTGACACTCTGGACCTCCTGAGACTTTGAAACTTCTTGAATGAACTTTATTAAGCTATATGAACTTCATGGATCATAATCCTACCATTAAAACACCTTCCAACATCAAATTCAAACTACAGTTGACTTTTACTAGTCAAAAACCCTAATCGGGTGCACTGAAATGCACTGCTCTTGATTCTGGGGTAACAACCTCAAATTGGATTCTCGATTGACATTATATGATACCCTTGATCTTGTTTCATGATTGAATTAGCCTCAAACTTTAATTGATCACGAACCCTGAAGCTTCAATTTGACTGTACAAAACCCTGATTCATCTGTAACTTGACAAAGACAAACTTGCACTGGGTTAAGGTTACATAATTCATGAGTATGCTCCTAAAATGATAATGAGAATCTAAGGGGTCAAAATTTGGGGTTCAACATCTATAAAAGTATGTCTTCAACAGCATTTCAAAGTTGACGGATTATTGAGAAATCAAATTGAAAACTAATCTAAAGCTCTCATACAATATTTTTTCATAAGCTGAATAGTTTTATTCGTTCTTAAACTAAGTGTAAAAATCAAAGTTGTGATATAGCTTTTTAGAAGCATCTTAAACACTTGTTAGTTTACATTTAGTTGTAAAAGGTTCCTTAAGAAGACCAAGTTGTGGTCAGAATTTCTTGAGAAGACTAAGACAGTTGTTCTTAGTGGTTGACACTGTAATCTGTTTGAATATAGTGGATTACGTCCTTGTTGAGAAAGGAAAATCACCTTGGTATGGTGGACTGGATTAGTTGAGTTCAATGAACCAGGATAAAAATACTGTGTTGTTTTTATTGCCATAATTATTTCAAAACCCTTATTCAACCCCCCTTCTAAGTGTTTTTCTCACCTTCAGTTGGCATCAGAGCTCCGGTTCTATTAGTGCTCTCACTTCACCATGAACAGAAAAGATCCAGTTGAGAAAAACTTCATATATCTTGTTCTTTATTCATCATGGCTGCTGAAGCTTCTACTTCAACTTCATACAACAACAGATACGATGATAAAGATAGAATCAGCACCAAACCTCCCATTTTTGATGGTGAGAAGTTTGACTACTGGAAAGACAGAATAGAAAGCTTCTTTCTAGGTTATGATGTTGATTTGTGGGATTTAGTAACTGATGGTTACACTCATCCTACCAATGATGAAGGGAAAAAGATTGACAAAAAAGCTATGTCTGATCAACAGAAGAAGGAGTTTAGAAACCACCACAAAGCAAGAACCATCTTATTAAATGCAATATCTATTACAGAGTATGAGAAAATAACAAACAGAGATACTGCATTTGATATTTTTGAATCTTTGAAGATGACTCATTAAGGGAATTCACAAGTAAAGGAGACCAAGCCTTTGGACCTCATCCAGAAGTATGAAGCCTTCAAAATGGAGGAATCTGAATCTGTAGAAACTATGTTCTCTAGATTTCAGATCCTAACTGTTGGGTTGAAGGTTCTGGATAAAGGCTACTCTACTTCTGACCATGTCAAGACGATCATCAGAAGTCTGCCAACAAGATGGAGACCCATGGTGACAGCTCTGAAGCTCGCGGAGGATCTGAATAAGATCACTATGGAGTAATTGATTAATTCCTTAAGGAGTCACGAGATTGAGCTGGAGGAAGACGAGCCTCAGAAGAAAGGTAAGTCAGTTGCTTTAAAATCTAACAAATTTGTTAAAGCATTGCAGGTTATAGAAGAAATTTATAAAGAATCATCTTCTGAAGAAGAAGATGAACTGTCCCTGCTATCCAGAAGGATCAACAAACTCTGGAAGCATAAACAGAAGATGTTAAGAAACTTCAAGAAGCCAGATTGTTGCGGTGAAAATTGGATATCAAGCTATTAAATTAACTTGAATCTTATTTCTTTTACAACCGAACTTTAATTTATCCAAAGGAAAGGTCTAAAGAAAGAAAAACCCTTTTTCGCGTTGTAAAACAACGCTAAGAGATTCGGGGATCAGGGGTTGGTTATACCTAGGGAAGGTGTTAGCACCCTAAGCATCTGTAGTACTCTACAGGAACCTTTTGTTTGATTGCTTGCTAAGTTTCTGAAAATGTATTATGGATTGGGAAAATACATGAGTTGAAACCTAAAGTTATATAAACTAAGTTTGCTCGCAAGGACGTCGCATCTTCTTCCTACGTATCCTAACTAGGATAGAATCAGAGCAATCGTAGTTCACCTCACAAGGGGAGAAGAACACTTGATTATGATCAAGGTTCAGGGGGGAACAAACATGACAATGTTTGTGTGGAGTTTGACAAAACTCCCTATTCTAAGTTGTAATATTCAAAAAAGGGGAAGTAAGAAATCATGACAATGATTCTTACACAGAGTTGACAAACTCTTTCCTAGGGTTCTAGTTGAAGAATACTCCTAGTACAGGTGGGTTTCTTAGACTTGAAGCAAAGTCTAATGGCTTATAATCTAGGTTTAAAGTGACTTAGCAAAGTCAAGAGAGGGATAAGGGATGTATCCATGACATGAGAGTCAAATGGACAGACTTTTCCTTTGGAAGTAGACAGGGGAGACAACTGGATGAGAGCTAACAAGCTTCATCACTTGGGGAAGGAAGACAAATTAACAAGTAAATAACAACATGATAAAGGCATATTCATGGTGACAACCATTAAATAAACATGTGGAATGATAAAGATGAAGGTGCACTGATGACAATTAAAGCAGATGAATTAACAGGAACTGTGACGACAGATCGAGTTTAATTAAGCTATCAGATGAAATAACATGAACATGGTATTAATCAAAGATGAAGTTTTAACATGTTGGCTAACATTTAAGGGTATGAATGCAAACAAGTGTCACAAAAAATCACAAGTACATCAAGAGAAAATTCATCTGCATCTGTCAAAAGCGATCACAGAAAGTACACAACTTGCACATAGTCAAAAGAGATGAAAATTATGCAAACATGAAAACAAAAAATATTACATGAAAGTAGACATCAAGATGAACACAATGCAAAAAGAATGGGTGAAAAATGATTAAAATTGAGAGAGATATGATTTTTTGAATTTTGGTTAAAAATGACAAAAATTAATAAAAAAGAGTTGCCCTCCTCAGGGGTCGAACTCAGGCTTGCAAGGTGATAGGCGCGTTTTGGCATATGGTCTTACCACTGGGGTGGCTATACATCCGTTTATAAATGCCACCCCTTTAAATTATAAGGGTGAAAATCAAAGCAAGCTGGGCAAATTGGCCAAGGCAAAAATGTGAAATTTTCAAAATACGTTTTGTCGCGTAACTTTTTCAATACTTAACCAAATGGGATGAAATTTTTATCAATCCTGCCTAGAATTCCATGAGGAGCATGATAGTGCAATTGGTTTTCTCAGAATATGCCTACATTTAAAAATTCGAATGCACATGCTCTTTGATATTTGAAATGCACTTTGAGGTATGGATCATGCACCAGTCAGTTTTCAATCATTGTAAATATGTACACTCAATGCAAACATGATAGTGAATGGATTCAGACCATTATTTTGGCTCAAAACAGTCTGTAGTGAGAAATGAGGTGTGAGTTGCAAAGATGTTTTTTTGAGTCATACATGAAGATGTTCATCACAATCTTTAGGCAGGTTTGAATCAAATAAATGGTGCACATAAGTCACACACATGAAGATAATCATACACAAGAATCAAAACACAAAAACAAGGCATGGTTGAGATAATGATATGGTGCCAAAACTGTTAACTGAATTTTAGTGTCTAGCATTTGGTGAATTTTAAACAGTTTGAAATCAAAAGCAGGCCAAGGTGAAGTAGACAAAAGCCTACCAAAAGCAGTGCAAACAGATGCTAAAAACCCTAAATCAAAACTACTCCTACTCCCAGCCTTCAATAGTAGGGGCAAAATCATTTCCTCAAATTGATAGGGATCAGGTGTGCTAGGTTAATGCCATCAGGCCCCAAGGATCTGCATTGATATCAACAAAGAAGGATCCTCCCCTGCCAACACTCATCACTAACCAAAAGCCAAAATGCTCTCACCTGCAACTAATTACCTTATGACAGCAGCCTCTATACAAGAAACTCCAAGATAGTTAACAAGTTGAAAAAAGGTCCTTACAGTCCTGTAGGATAGGGCCTTATCAAGGTTTAAACAACAATCTCATGATCCAAAATCCAAATACAAATAGGCTGTGAATCTTCCAAATTTAACTTAGCAGCCTTCCTCCAAAACAGAAATGGCCCTAGGACTGATATCTCAAACTGCTCAACAATTGCTGCTTCTCAAAAGTGACAAACAAAAGTGGCCTAAAAACAGGCACACCAATAGTCCTCATTCCACCAATTAGCAACCCAGTTTGAAGCTGAAATCTCAAGCACAGTCATACCTTGAAACCAAATCTGAAATCACACTTAAGAATTGCCAAGACCCAAAAAAACTCCACCTAAGGGTTACATGTGAAATCTGATAGGAAAAGAACTGGAGAAATACTAAAACTGATTGGCCTGTAGGAATAGACACAGGCAAGGGCATTGAACTTCCTCAAAAGTGGTCTTAATCCAAAGTCACGACTAATACTAATCTAGGAGCCAAAAAGCACAAACCTCAAATGTTAAGCCACTCTGAACATGTGACAAAATGCAAACCTGTAGGCCATACACATGACTGGCACTACACATCCAAACAGTTGAAGCCTTAAGACAACCATGTGCCCAAAATACTACCTAACAGTTCAAAGCCTAGACTTGATTCCACATGTCAACTTCCTCAAAACAGAAACAGCAACTAGCAAAATGCAATCATGGTGTTCAAAACATAACTTGATCATGCAGGTTATATACAATTCATATGTGAAAACAAGTGGATTCAAACACCTGCAGTTGTTTAAAACAGTCTGGCACAGGGAATGGGGTATGGACTGTAATTGGCATTTAAGTGGCTCATGAAAAAATACAAATTTTATTTCAAGTATGCTCAGATTAAATGGAATACACACATGTCATAATGTCTCCCTCATGCAGTATGTAGCAATTTCAACTGGTCAATAATCCACAAGAAAAAACCCAATTGGCAAATGAAACTTATTTTGTCAAAATGTATTTTGAATGAAGTAAACTAGGTTAGATGCAAACCAAACAAAATTAAGCATTCATACACATTGCAATGGTGACTTCAAAGATGTTCAGACCCACAACACAAGCATATTCCTAATAAAAACAACTTTTGGTATTTTGAGGCAAGAAGCAGTTGGTATGACAGGGTGCAGCAGGGTGCTTTTCTTGGAAATGATACAATTTCATGACAATTATGGGGCACACTTATGATATACATGATGTTAACTGTGCTCAAAGCCACAAAGCAACCTTATTTATAATAACATGAAAATTGGCATATGCACAAAAACAGTGAGAAACAAATTTCATGACAAAGTACCTCAATGCAGTTTTCATGACTTTGTAATGGGTAAGATGAGTTTCAAATGAGACATACCTTTAGTAGACAAGTTTTAAGCAAGCCAAAGGACAAGAAAACCAGAGATTCCACTTCCACCTAGCTTTGAGCTTTTTCTTCTTTTTGAAGCAAAACACAACTTCTATGACAGTTGAAGAAATAAACTTCTCCTATCACTTCCAATGCTTTGGACAGTTGAAAAACAATATATAAGAGGTGTTTGAATGATTGGAACACCAAGGAAATGTCTAGAACAAGATTTGGTAGGATTTGTGGCTTTTGGTCAAAGTAACTTGATGTAGAAGTTGACTTTTGGCAAAATGAGGTTTTTGAGAGGTTTAATAGTTTGGACACCTTCTATATCATATTTGGAGGTTGTGTGGATGATTGTTGGGGTGTTTGAATGTAGAGAAATGAATTGGGCAAAAAATCTCACAAGGCACATTTTGAATGTTTTTTTGTGAAAAATGAGATTTTGTGATTTTGAGGCAAAGTGCACAAGGATGGAAGCTTGAGCTTTTTCTGATTTTTAGAATGGATATCCTATTGGAAATGAAGTGGTGAGGGTTCTATTTATAGGCAAGGAAGTGGCTTGGGGCAGATTTGAAGATTTCTTCACTTTGAAGAAAGGTTTTTCACTTTTAGATCAAACCTCCACAAGAGGGTTTCCTTGGCTGATAGGTAAGCCTCATTAGTCAAGCAAATGATGAGTTTTAGAGGGCTAAATGCAGGCTAGAGGTATAGGCTTGTGGCTGGTTCAGAATCACTTTTACACCTCATTCTTGTTTTTCACTTTTGAATGCAATTTGCAAAGCAACTTGCAAGCCACTTGCTTTGGCTTTGGAGATTTCAAATTTCTGCATAATCCTTGGTTCTTTCATGCTACAAACACCTCACATATCAGATACAACATGTTTCACCAGCTGAGTTTGGTCAATTTTGATGAAAGAATGAATTCTTGAATTTTGACAATGTGGGACTAAAGTGAAAAACCACCAACTTGCCATGACCATAACTTTCAGCTCACAAATCCTTTTGAGATGTGCTAGTACTTTTTAGAAAGCCCTCAAATAGCTATAAAACATTCATGTTTTCATGAGTTTCAATTTCCCAAAGGAGTTTGGCCAAAAAGTCTCCCAAAGTTGCTAAAAAATGAACTTAAAAGTGAAATTTCTCTGTCTTTTTCCCTTCTAGAAATGAATTTGATCATAACTCAAAATCTATGCATTTTCTGAGCATGGAACACTTAGGGACTTTTGTATGACTTGTCAAGAGCGTAATTTCCCCTTTCAAACGAGCTTTGAACCAACTCAATTGGATGTGTGGTTAAGGAGTCATGGTTTAGCCCCTTTCAAAACCCTAATTTCCCGATTTTTCGATTACTCCTTCATCCTTGATCCAATGGTCATGAAAATTTATATGCAAGTCCAATATGACATAAGGAATAATTTTGTTTCACAACTTGAAGTCCAATTCCTAAAATTTGAAGAGTTGACTTTTTGGTCAAGCGTATGATCGATCGGTGACTACCGAGTCGTCTGTTGACACTCTGGACCTTCTGAGACTTTGAAACTTCTTAGATTAACCTTATTAAGCTATATGAACTTCATGAATCATAATCCCATCATTAAAACACCTTCCAACATCAAAGTCAAACTACAATTGACTTTTACAGGTCAAAAACCCTAATCGGGGCCCCTGGACTGCACTGTTCTTGATTCTGGGGTAACAACCTCAAATTGGATTCTCAATTGACATTATATGATAACCTTAATCTTGTTTCATGATTGAATCAACTTAAGACTTGGATTGATCACAAACCCTGAAGCTTCGATTTGACTGTACAAAACCCTGATTCATCTGTAATTTGACAAAGACAAACTTGCACTGGGTTGGGGTTAGATAATTCATGAGTATGCTCCTAAAATGATAATGGGAATCTAAGGGGCCAAAATTTGGGGTGCAACACAGATCAATGTAAAGAGTCTTCTAGACACAAAAGATCTGGAAAGAAAGAGGCTGTCTGCTATGAATGCAAGGAACCTGGGCACTATAAGAATGAATGCCTAAAACTTCTAAAGGAGAAGCCAAGAAGGAAGTCTGATCATAAAAAGAAAGTTCTGATGGCAACCTGGGATGATTCAGATGCATCTGATTCTTCATCAGAGTCAGAAGAAGAATGTGCAAACATGGCACTTATGGCTGACGTAGAAGATCATGCAGAAACATCTAGATCAAAATCAGAATCAGATTCTGAGGAGGTATTTTCTGAACTCACTAGAGCAGAACTTTCTGAAAGTTTATCAGAAATTCGGGAAAGCTACAGCCAAATCAAACTCAAATACAAGAAGCTTCAAAGCTATCTTGCATCTGAGAATGATTAGCTGAGGTCTGAGGTTGCTAAGCTTAAAGTAGAAAATTTTAAAATAAAAAATGATTTAGAAAATGCTCAGAAATCTGACTCAGAACTTATATCATACTCTAAAAATATTTTAGAAGAGTATGACTATAGCTTTCATAAGTTTATGGCTAGAGGCCTAGATAGAAGCAAGATTGCTTCAATGATCTATGGCGTAAACAGAAACAACAGGAAGGGTATTGGATATGAAACTTCTTCTGGGAAGGATTTAAATCCCAAACCTGTTGATAAAATGATCATAAAGTATTCTCCTCTATATACTCATTTCAAATTTGGTCATTTAAATGATATTAAACACACAAGTTCTGATCTGAACAAACCTGTGTTTAATAAATCAAAACCTCAGAAGAACAAGGATGCTTATAAGGGAAAGAAATTCAGAAAGAATTTCAAACCTACTAACCCCAGAGGACCCAAGAAAATATGGGTACCTAAAGACAAAATTATTTTTGTTCCAGACATCCTTAGCAGCAAAGTTGAAACACCAATCCTGGTACCTGGACTCTGGCTGCTCGCGTCATATGACAGGAAGAAGGTCTATGTTCAAAAGCCTAGAGCTTAGATCTGGAGGTGATGTGAAGTTTAGAGGGAACCAGAAGGTCAAGATAATTGGCTCTGGAACCATAGGTAATGGTAACCTTCCTTCCATTTCTAATGTTTTACTTGTTGAAGGATTAGCACATAATCTATTGTCCATAAGTCAATTAAGTGACAATGTTTATGCCATAATATTCAATCAAAAATGTTGTAAAGCTATCAGTCAAAAGGATAGCTCAATCCTCTTTAATGGAAAAAGGAAGAACAACATTTAGGGACGACAAAAAAATTCGTACCTGCGGATATCCGCGGATAAAATCCGCCACGGATATGGGACAGATAGTTTAATGGATATTCGCGGATAAAATAAATGGATATTTAAATACCTGTTTGTTAATGGATATGGATACATGTTTAATGATATTCATGCCCGCGGATATCCATATCCATTAATAAGTTATAAAAATCATTTAAATATTATTAATTTATTATACCTTATCTTTTCATCTTCTAAAAAATAACTAGTCTTCTTATTTATTTATTTTTTTAAAATTTTCATTAAAGAAAACCTTTCACATTTCATTCAAATTCGATTAGCCATTTCATATTTAAACTCTTTATTATTTTATATCCCACTTCAACAATTTCATAGTCCAGCCAACTAGTGTCGTCGTTCCTCTATCAAACCAGTGTCTCCCTTCCTATTCCTCCATCATCCGCACTTCCATTATAACCCACAATCACAATATCTTATTTTTTTGTTAAAAATGAAATGTCTGGATATTATGTTTGGATCTAATTATGTTTTGGTGAATAAGAAGAAAATTGATGTGATGAAATTTTATTGTTAAATTAAGAGTGAATTGTATCGATGTTATGTGGTAATAACTTTTTGTATCTTTAAAAGAAGTTAAAAAATTTTCAAAACAAAGTTTATAAAATTATTAACGGATATCTGTAAATATTTGTGGATATCGTAAAACCCGCGGATTACCCGCTTAACGGATATCTGTATGGATATGGGGCAGATATGGATATCATATTTATCCAATGGAGCGGATACGGATATCATAGTATCCGTCCCCATGGATATCCATTTACATCCCTAACAACATTTATAAAATCAATCTTTCAGAACTTAAGGTTCAGAATGTAAAATGCCTTCTGTCTGTTAATGAAGAGCAATGGGTCTGGCACAGAAGATTGGGGCATATTAGTATGAGACGTATATCTTAGATTAATAAACTCAATCTGGTCAGAAGACTTCCTCAGTTGAAGTTCAACTCAGATGCTTTTTGTGAAGCATGTCAGAAAGGAAAATTTTAAAAATCTTCTTTCAAAACAAAAAATGTTGTTTCAACCTCAAGACCATTAGAGCTGCTTCATATTGATCTATTTGGACCAGTGAAAACTGCACCCATCAGAGGCAAGTAGTATGGATTAGTCATTGTTGATGACTACAGCAGATGGACATGGGTAAAATTCCTGAAACACAAGGATGAGTCCCATTCTGAATTCATTGACTTCTGCAAACAAGTCCAGAACGAAAAAGATTTTAAAATTGTTAAAGTCAGAAGTGATCACGGTGGTGAATTTGAAAACAAATATTAAAATATTTTTAAAAAAATGGCATTGCACATGATTTCTCCTGCCCTAGAACTCCACAACAGAATGGAGTTGTAGAGAGGGAAAATAGAACATTGCAAGAAATGGCCAGAACCATGATCAACGAGACTAATCTGGAAAAACATTTTTGGCCAGAAGCAATGAATACAGCTTGTTATATTCAGAACAGAGTGTCAGTTAGACCTCTTCTAGAGAAGACTCCTTATGAACTGTGGAGGAATAGAAAGCCCAACATTTCTTATTTCCATCCGTTTGGATGTGTATGTTTTATGTTGAATATTAAAGAGAATCTGAACAAGTTTGATTCTAAAGCACAGAAGTGTTTCATGCTTGGGTATTCTGAACGCTCTAAAGGCTACAGAGTATACAATACTGAGACACAGATTGTGGAGGAATCAATTCATGTCAGATTTGATGATAAGCTTGGCAATCAAAATCCAAAGCAGCTTGAAAATTCTGTAGATAGAGAAGTCACTCTCACAGACTCTGAAGATTCAGAGGCAGATAAAGCTCAAGCAGAAGGACCAGAAGCAACGCCAGATGAAACTCCATTGGCTGCTCAGATGAACAATTTGAATATTTCTGAAGAACCAAATGTTAAAGGATCATCCAGAATCAAAGCCTCTCACCCAGAGGATATGATAATTGGAAAGAAGGATGACCCTATCAGAACAAGGTCATTTCTCAGATCATCTGGAACGTCACTTTTTAGGTTGGTGTCTATCATTGAACCAAATTCTGTTGATGAGGCTCTGAACGATAATGATTGGATACTTGCTATGAAAGAAGAGCTAAATCAATTCACCAGAAATGACGTCTGGGATCTGGTTCCAAGACCAAAAAAGGTTTCAACATCATTGGAACTAAATGGGTCTTCAGAAGCAAATTGAATGAGCAAGGAGAAGTTATAAGAAACAAAGCAAGGCTAGTTGCTCAAGGATATAGTCAGCAAGAAGGAATTGAGTACACAGAGACTTTTTCTCCTGTGGCCAGGTTAGAGTCTATACGCCTACTCATTTCTTTTGCTGCACAAAATAACATCACTCTATATCAGATGGATGTTAAGAGTGCCTTCTTAAATGGTATTATATAAGAGGAAGTTTATGTTCATCAACCTCCTGGCTTTGAAAATGATAAATTTCCAAAACATGTTTTCAAACTTAAGAAATCACTCTATGGTTTAAAACAAGCTCCCAGAGCTTGGTATGAGAGATTAAGTAATTTTCTTCTGGAAAAGAATTTTATCAGAGGCAAAGTGGATACAACTCTGTTATATAAATCTTTTAAGAAAGACTTGTTAATTTGTCAAATTTACGTAGATGATATTATATTTGGATCTACCAATATTACACTGGGAAAGGAGTTTTCTCTATCTATGCAGACTGAATTTGAGATGAGCATGATGGGAGAACTCAGATTCTTTCTAGGAATCCAAGTCAATCAAACTCTAGAATGCACGTACATACATCAGACTAAGTATGTGAAGGAGCTTCTGAAGAAGTTTAACATGACTGAAAGCAAATTAACAAAAACTCCAATGCATCATACAAGCACTCTTGGTAAGGAAGAGGTAAGTAAGAAGGTTGATCAAAAGCTCTACAGAGGTATGATTGGATCTCTTATGTATTTGACTGCTTCTAGACCTGATATTCTATTCAGTGTTTGTCTGTGTGCCAGATTCCAATCAGATCCTAGAGAATCTCACTTAATAGCTGTTAAGAGGATTCTAAGGTATCTGAAAGGTACTACTAATGTGGGTTTGTGTTACAGAAAATATGATGATTAGAAATTAGTTGGATTCTGTGATGCTGACTATGCTGGAGACAAAGTTGAAAGAAAAAGTACTTCTGGAAGCTGCCAATTTCTTGGAAGTCATCTGATATCTTGGTTCAGCAAGAAGCAACCCACAATTGCGCTTTCAACAATAGAAGCAGAATACATTGCTGCTGTTGGTTGTAGCACTTAGATGCTCTGGATGAAGAGTCAACTAGAAGACTATCAGATCCATGAGAGTAACATTTCAATCTTCTGTGATAATACTTCTGCTATATGTTTGTCTACAAATCCTATTTTACACTCTAAGGCAAAACATATAGAAATAAAACATCATTTCATCAGAGACTATGTTCAGAAGGAAATTATCAGTTTAAACTTTGTTGATACAAACCATCAATGGGCTGATATCTTTACAAAACCCCTTGCTGAAGATAGATTTAAATTTATTTTGAAAAATATAAATATGGATTTCCGTCCAGAATAAAATGTTTATCAGAAGAAAATTTCCTCAGATGGAAAATGTTTTTAACTCTGAGTATTACTTCTATTTATTTATTGTTTATTATTTTAATTTATTGTGTGAAAATCTGAACTAACAAGCCTCAGAGGATCTGAACGTTGGCTAACGTTTCATTTCTCAAAGAAGTTTCAGAAGCACATGCAAGCAAACACGTGTAACTCTGAATCTGAAAAGGTGGAGTGCACATTACTGAAATGACGTTTGAGGTACTGTTTTTGAATATTGAGTTTCTCGTTTTTCCCCCAAATTGTCAGAATCATTAATTGCTTGAAATGATTATATTCTTTTTATTAAATGCTAAGTGTAAATGTGTTCTATGTGTGACTCTTGTGTGCTCTAATTTCTTCTATAAATACCACAACACTTCACTTCTCACACTTTTCACTCTCTCACACTCTTGTATGTATTTTTGTCTCTTTCACTGTTTTCATCTCTCTCCCAAACCCAAAACCACTCGTAACCCTAAATCTCTCTCAAGAACAACAATGGCTACTTCTTCATCAACTTCAGCTCAGTTTCAATCATCTATGGCTGTTGTCTAATCTTCTAACATGGGTGTTGTTGCTTTCAAATAACCGGTTAGAACTCTACTCACACCAGTTGACAAACTTGAAGTTTTATGTGAATCGATTGTGAACTTTGAATCAATTGCTGAAAATGGGTTTGATCTTCGTCCCATTGTTGATGCTCAATGTTGGACTAAGTTCTTTGATGGGCTGATGGGACCAGTTTATCCATGTCCGGTAAAGGAATTTTGGATCCATGCTATCACATACCATAAGTTCATTGTTTCATATGTTCTGGGTAAGGAAATCATCATAACTGAGGATCTGATTAGGAAGCTCATAGGTTATGAAGAAACTGATGGTGTTATAAATCTGCCAGCTGGGAGTGTTGATATGACTGAAGTTTATAGGGAAGTTTGCTCATCTGGAGAAGCTTCTAACAAAGTGAAAGATCTCAAGCCAAACTACAGGATCTGGGCTAAGATCTTTATGGGTTGTATACATCACAGGATGTCTTCAAACTCTCGTGATTATGTAAATACTGATCAGATGTACTTCATGTACTGTCTGAGTCAGAGCACAAAAGTGGATCTGCCTTATCTACTTTTCAATCATCTGTGGACTCACGTAAAACAATCAAGGGAAGAAGTTAGAACTAAACATCATAAAATGAGGAATTGGATTCCAATGGGAAGACTCATTTCAAACATTTTGACTGAGAATGGTCTGGTTGAACATCTGGTTGAAGCTGGATTGAAGGAAGAATTAGCTTCTGTGGTTGGAAAAGCTCTGAATGGGAAAAGTCTTCAGAGGATGAAAGTTGTAGAAGAACTCACTTCTGCACCTAAACAAATAAACTCTGAAGAGGTCAGCAAGAGAAGGATACCTCTGGATGATTTTCCTATGTTCTACGCTAATGAACCTAGGGAGATTATTCTAAAGTACATTGCAACGTGTCTGGAAAATGGAACTCCTCTACCAGAACATCTGATTCAGAAAGCAGGCGAACCTGAACCAGATCTTTATGGTGCAAGACACAAGAAGAAGAGGAAAGTTTCTGAAGAAGGATCTTCAAAACCCAAGAGGAAAGCCTCTGGTGAAGCAGCTTTTGTTAAACCCAAGAGGGTCAAGAAGCAAAAAGCTAATCCTCCTGAGGCCAGTTTAGACTCTATCTTGAAAACTGTCAAAGAGGTACTAACTTTTGATCCTCCTGTCTATGAACCCATACCTTCACCTTCTCCTCCTCATGAACCAATTCCATCTGAACCAACACAATCTCAACCATCCCCATTCTATACCTGAACCAAAGAAAACTTCTGAAACAACTCCTTCTGAACCCCAACAACAACCAACTCCATCTGAAAAACAATCATCTGATATTCCCTCCACTGACAAACAAACCTCTACACCAAAAAAATCTTCTGAAATTCCCCCACCAAAACCACAAACTACTTAACCACAACCAGAACAACCCATTTCCTCTGAACCACAACCAGAACAACCTAAACCTTCTGAATCATTCATATCTGATTCTAAGGTTCTTGATATACAACCTTTGAAAATTCTGTTTGTTGTTTCTTCCACATTCTGTCATTCTTCTGCATCATCTGATTCCACTGAATCTGATGTACCCCCAGAAGTAAACTCACCCCCTCACTTCGTGGCTATGAACCAAGATCATCTGATTTTATTTCTTTTGCTTCATTGAAACATTTACCATCTGATGACCTTCCCTCTAGACTCAAACTTAAACACTTTTATCCAAAACGTCAGGATATTCCTGAATCATCTGGCCAAACATCTTTTCCATCTTTCTCTCGTCCTATGTTCATTATCCCAACCTTTACAATACCAACCCCATCAGAACAACCCAAAACACCATCTCTAGAAAACTTCCTGAAACCAAAACCTAGAATGGATGTAAGTACGTTATTTGATGGATTCAAGAAGGAAATGAATATGTGGATATCTGATAACGCGAAATTGTATATATAAAATGACATGTGTTTTAACTAATATTTGACTGGTTTCACTCCGAATTCGGGGCATTCCATGCTATTTGTCTAAGTATTATGCAGGTATTCAAAGAACATGTCCAAGCAAAGCAATATGAAGAAAAGGAGCAAAAACAGGTGAAAAACAGATGAAAAACCAAGAGAAAAATAGCAGAAACGAGTTTTACTGATGTGACGACCGTCACATGGCCGTTACGCTCGTCATGCGTGTGACGACCGTCACACCTCCATGACGACCGTCATGCACCCAGAACGTGCAGAATGAAGTCACGTGCTAAAATTCCCCCTCAAAGACCAAAAGTGTGGCCACTAACTCCTACTTTTCTGCCTCAAACCCACTTCCTGAAGGAATAACCGTTAGATACTCTCTCTATATAAAAGGAAGAGGTTGGGACCTGAAAAAGGGAGCCGCATTCAAGATAACAAAGTGTAAGAGCACAGATTGTGTCTTAGTAATATCTCTATGTTTTGATGATAACATTAATGATAATTTGTATACAAGAATTATACTCTCTAAATTTGTTCTAAACTGTTTTCTACAGGCACAAAAGATTTTAATCTTAAAGAGCAAATTTGATGTGAACAATAAATTCTGAATGGCTCAAAAGCATCTGAAGATTAGAAGAATCTGAAGTATAAGAGCTTAGTCATCAAGATTCTGAAGATACAACACGCTGCATATATTATCAAGAATCTGAATGAAAGAAGACTCTGAGTGAAGAGACTCTGAATGAGAGAAGACTCTGATCTGAGTGAAGACTCTGATCTAAGAGCATGTTACGCTTCAAGCACACAGCTGCACCAGACTCTGATTCAGCAACATCTGAAGAACATCTTAGGCTCTGAAGTTTCCAGAAGATTCTGAAGACTGAAGACTCTGATATTGATTGTTGATCTGAACTATCTGAAGAATTATTTGAAGAAGATTATTTTAATATATCCGTTGGAATATGCCAGCAAATCTTTCCTTAATTGGGATAGACATAAATCTCTGCAAGAAGATTATTCCTCTGATACATTCCATATATGGTAAATTCACAGCTCAGCAGACAATTGCTACACCCACATTTTGTGCGCCGTCTCTCTGCTGCAATAGTACAAAGGACAGTACTATTTGATATTGGAAATATCTTCTCCAACGGTAAAATATTCTCTCCAATATTCAAGTGGCTATATAAAGGAAATCATAGCTCATTCTTCAAGCGACGAAAAAAGACGAATCAAGACGAAAACAATTGCAAGAAGACTCTCACGCGAAAAGCTCTCATATTCTTTGCTGTTCATACATTGTTCTAAACTTAGAGAAATAACACAGTTGTGTTTATAGCTTTCATAGAAGCAATTTATTACTCTTACATTGTATTACATTAATTTGTAAAGGAAGTTTTCCTTAAGAGGATCTAGGTTAGATCAGTAGCTCTTGAGAAGACTAAGAACAGTTGTTCTTAGGTGTTGCTATTTGTAATCAGTTGATTTGAATAGTGGATTAAGTCCTTGTTGAGAAAGGCAAATCACTCTTGAAAAGGGTGGACTGGAGTAGTTGAGTTCAACGAACCAGGATAAAAATACTTGAGTTTTTATCTTTGAATATTTTCTGTCATACTTATTCAACCCCCCCTTCTAAGTATTTTCTCACCTTCAGTTGGCATCAGAGCTCCGGTTCTGAGTGTGCATTCACTTAACCGTGACAGATAAAGATCCAGTGAGAAGAATACTCTGTTATTTATTTGGTTGCTAATATGGGTGATATTCCTACATCAAGCAACAAATATGAAGGAGACAGAATCAGCACCAAACCTCCAATGTTTGATGGAGAAAAATTTGATTATTGGAAAGATAGACTTGAAAGTTTTTTCTTGGGGTATGATGCTGATCTCTGGGATTTAGTCATTGATGGATATGAACATCCTACTAAGGATGGCAAAAAGATTGATAGAAAATCAATGACTGAGGAGCAGAAGAAAGAATTCAAGAATCATCACAAAGCCAGAACCATACTTCTTAATGCAATCTCTCATACAGAGTATGAGAAGATTACCAACAGAGACACTGCTCATGATATGTTTGAGTCTCTCAAAATGACTCATGAGGGAAACTCTCAGGTGAAAGAAACAAAGGCTCTGGCGCTGATACAGAAGTATGAAGCGTTCAAGATGGAAGAATCTGAGAACATTGAGACTATGTTTTCCAGATTTCAGATTCTAACAGCTGGGTTGAAAGTTCTGGACAAGGGCTACTCAACATCTGATCATGTCAAGAAGATCATCAGAAGTCTTCCTACCAGATGGAGACCTATGGTGACTGCATTGAAGCTGGCCAAGGATCTGAACAAAATCTCATTAGAAGAACTCATCAGTTCTTTGAGAAGTCATGAGATTGAGCTGGAGGAAGATGAACCCCAGAAGAAAGATAAAGGTAAATCCTTAGCTTTTAAATCTAACAAATCTGTTAAAGCTTTGCAGGTAAATGAAGAAAGCTCTGAGGAATCTTCTTCTGAAGAAGAAGATGAACTATCCATGCTGTCCAGAAGGATCAACAAACTCTGGAAGCACAAAGGGAAGAAGTTCAACAACTTCAGAAGATCTGATCAAAAGAGAGAATCTTCTGGACACAGAAGATCTGGCAAGAAAGAGGTCACTTGCTTTGAATGTAAAGAACCTGGACACTACAAGAGTGAATGTCCCAAACTTCAAAAGGAAAAACCCAAAAGGAAGTTTGATAAAAAGAAAAAGGTTCTGATGGCTACATGGGATGACTCAGATGAATCTGAATCATCTTCTGAATCTGAGGAAGAATGTGCAAATGTTGCGCTGATGGCCAACACAAATGATCAAGATGAAGGAACGTCATCATCTGAATCTGAGTCAGAATCAGACTCTGACTCTGAAGAGGTATTTTTTGAACTCTCCAGAGCTGAACTTGTTGAAAGTTTATCTGACATGTTGGAAAGCTACAGCAAGATTAAACTCAAATACAAGAAGCTGAAAAGCAATCTTGAATCTGAGATTGATCTTCTGAGAACAGAACTTGTTGAGCAGAAAGAAATAAATTTAAAACTCAAAAATGATTTAGAAACAACTCAACAAGAATCTGATACTGAAACAGAGTCAAGTGAAAATATTTTAGAAAAATATGACTCCAGTTTTAAAAGATTCCTCACTAAAAGCATAGACAGAAGCAAAATGGCTTCTATGATCTATGGTGTTAGTGGGAACAACAGAAGAGGCATTGGATGTGAATCTTCATCTGGAAGCAATCCAAAATCTGTTGATAAACTCTTCATCAAGAAGACTCCTCTATATTCTCATTTTAAGTTTGGTCATCTGAATGATATTAAACATACAAGCTCTGAAAAGAGTACTTATGTGTTTAAGCCAAGGGCTAGCCAGAATAAACACTATGTTGAAAAACAGAAGTTTAGGCAAAACCACAGAACATCTAACCCCAAAGGACCCAAGAAGATCTGGGTACCTAAAAGTCAAATAATACCTGTTGCAGATGTTCTTAGCAGCAAAATCCAGACACCAATCATGGTACCTGGACTCTGGATGCTCACGACATATGACGGGCGAAAGGTCTATGTTCCAAAGCCTGGAACTTAAATCTGGAGGGGACGTGAAATTTGGAGGGAACCAGAAGGGCAAGATCATTGGCTCTGGTACAATAGGTAATGGTAACCTACCCTCTATTTCTAATGTTCTGTTAGTTGAAGGATTGAAACATAATCTATTGTCCATAAGTCAATTAAGTGACAATGGTTATGATATCATCTTTAATCAAAAATGTTGCAAAGTTGTATGTCAAAAGAATGGTTCAATCCTATTCAGTGGAAAGAGGAAAAACAACATTTACAAAATTAACCTTTCAGAACTTAAAGTTCAAAATGTAAAATGCCTTTTATCTGTGAATGATGAGCAATGGGTCTGGCATAGAAGATTGGGACATATTAATATGAGACGTATATCTCAGATTAATAAACTCAATCTGGTCAGAGGACTCCCTAATCTGAAGTTCAATTCAGATGCTCTGTGTGGCGCATGTCAAAAGGGTAAATTTTCAAAATCCCATTTTAAACCAAAAAATGTTGTTTCCACTTCTAGACCATTGGAATTACTTCATATTGATCTGTTTGGACCAGTGAAAACTGCATCCATCAGAGGCAAGAAGTATGGGTTAGTCATTGTAGATGACTACAGCAGATGGACATGGGTAAAGTTTCTAAAACACAAGGATGAGTCTCATTCTGTGTTCATTGACTTCTGCAATCAAGTCCAGACTGAAAAAGAATGCAAAATTATTAAAGTCAGAAGTGATCATGGTGGTGAATTTGAAAACAAATATTTTGAAAAATATTTTTCTGAAAAAGGAATTGCACATGATTTCTCCTGTCCTAGAACTCCACAACAAAATGGAGTTGTAGAGAGGAAAAATAGAACATTGCAAGAAATGGCCAGAACCATGATCAACGAGACAAATCTGGCAAAATACTTTTGGGCAGAAGCAATAAATACAGCATGTTATATTCAGAACAGAGTGTCTGTAAGACCTCTTCTGGAAAAGACTCCCTATGAATTGTGGAGAAACAGAAAGCCCAACATTGCTTATTTTCATCCATTTGGATGTATTTGTTATATGCTTAACACTAAAGATCATCTGAACAAGTTTGATTCCAAAGCACAGAAGTGTTTCATGCTTGGTTATTCTGAACGCTCTAAAGGCTACAGAGTATTCAATACTGAAACACAGATTGTGGAAGAATCTATTCATGTTAGATTTGATGATAAGCTTGGCTCTGAAAAGCCAAAGCAAGTTGAAAGTTCTGCAGATAGAGAAGTTATTCTCACAGACTCTGAAGGCTCAGAGGCAGACAAGACTGAAGAAAAAGACTCTGAAGCAAACCCAGATGCTACGCCTCTAACTTCCCAACTTGACAATCTGCATATTTCTGAAAGACCAACAGTCAGAGGATCTTCTTCCAGAATGAAAGCTTCTCATCCAGAGGATGTGATAATTGGAAAGAAAGATGATCCAATAAGGACAAGAGCATTTCTCAGAACTTCTGAATCTTCCTTCTGTGGCTTAGTGTCAATTATAGAACCAACATCTGTTGATGAGGCTCTGGAAGATAATGAATGGATTTTAGCTATGCAAGAGGAGCTGAATCAATTCACAAGGAATGAAGTCTGGGATCTGGTTCCAAGACCTAAAGGTTTCAATGTCATTGGAACAAAATGGGTTTTCAGAAATAAACTTAATGAGAAAGGAGAAGTTGAAAGGAACAAAGCAAGACTGGTTGCTCAAGGCTACAGTCAACAAGAAGGCATAGACTACACAGAAACATATGCTCCTGTTGCAAGGTTAGAGTCTATACGCTTGCTTATTTCATTTGCTGCACAACATAACATCACTCTTTATCAGATGGATGTTAAAAGTGCTTTTCTTAATGGAATTATAGAAGAGGAAGTGTATGTCCACCAACCTCCTGGTTTTGAAAATGAAAATTTTCCAGATCATGTTTACAAACTGAAAAAATCTCTTTATGGACTAAAACAAGCTCCCAGAGCTTGGTATGAGAGGTTGAGTAATTTTCTTCTGAAGAAAAATTTCATCAGAGGAAAAGTGGATACCACACTATTTTGTAAAACCATTAAGAAAGATTTGTTGATTTGTCAAATTTATGTAGATGATATTATTTTTGGATCAACAAATATTATGCTTGGAAAGGAGTTTGCTAAATGTATGCAGGCAGAATTTGAGATGAGCATGATGGGAGAATTGAGATTCTTTCTGGGAATCCAAGTAAATCAGACTCCAGAGTGCACCTACATACATCAGACCAAGTATGTTAAAGAGCTTCTGAAGAAGTTTAACATGCTGGATAGCAAAATGGCAAAGACTCCAATGCATCCTACAAGCACTCTAGGTAAGGAAGAGGTAAGTAAGAAGGTAGATCAGAAACTCTACAGAGGTATGATAGGATCTCTTCTTTATTTGACTGCTTCTAGACCAGACATTCTGTTTAGTGTTTGTTTATGTGCTAGATTCCAATCAGATCCTAGAGAATCACACTTAACTGCTGTTAAGAGGATTCTAAGGTATCTGAAAGGTACTGCTAATGTTGGTTTGTGTTACAGAAGATCTGACAAATATTCACTAGTTGGATTCTGTGATGCTGACTATGCTGGAGATAGAGTTGAGCGCAAAAGTACTTCTGGAAGCTGTCAGTTTCTTGGAAGTCATCTGATCTCGTGGTACAGCAAGAAGCAACCAACAATTGCACTATCAACCACAGAGGCAGAATACATTGCTGCTGCTGGATGTTCCACTCAGATGCTCTGGATGAAGAGTCAACTAGAAGATTATCAAATCTATGAGAGTAATCTTTCTATCTTCTGTGATAATACTTCTGCTATATGTTTATCCAAAAATCCAATTTTACACTCTAAGGCCAAACATATAGAGATTAAACATCATTTCATCAGAGACTATGTTCAGAAGGGTGTAATAAATTTAGCCTTTGTTGATACAGATCATCAATGGGCAGATATTTTCACAAAACCCCTTGCTGAAGATAGGTTTAAGTTTATTCTGAAAAATATTTGTATGGATTTTTGTCCAGAGTAATATTTCTCAGAGTCAACTTCTCAGATGCTAAGTGTTTAACACTCTGAAGTATTTCATCTATCTTGCTTGTTTAATTTATCTGATTATTATTTTTTTTTGTGTGAAACTCTGTACTGACCATCTCAGAGGATCTGAAAGTTGAAAACGTTTCATTTCTTAAGAGTTATAGAATCACATGCAAGCAAACACGTGTCACTCAGAATCTGAAAAGATGGAGTACACCTACTGATTATGACGTTTAAGGTATTGCTTTGAAAATCTCAATCTGTCTTGATTTTCCCCCAAATGTCATATCATAATTAAAAATGATTACTTTTCATTTAATGCAAACGTGCGTATGTGTCCTATGTGTGTCTGTTGTGTTTCCCATGCTTGTTTTATTTGTCTATTTAAACCACTCTCATAACACATTCACACTTTTCACATTCTCAAACACATATGCGCTTTTGTTTGTTGTTCTCTCTCTTTGCAAACCCTAAAAGAACTCAGAAACCTTCATCTTCTTCATCATCGTCAACAATGGCATCTACTTCAAACGCTGTTACTACCAAGAATGCTACCACTGTCGAAGAACCAGTACGCACTCTCCTAACTGCTGTTGATTCACTAGAAGTACTGTGTGAAAGTTTCGTGGACTTAGAAGATCTTGCTGAAAATGGGTTTGATCTGATTTCTTCAATCAAAGCACAAGGCTGGGACGGTTACTTTGACAGGCTTATGGGTCCTGTGTATCCAAAGTTAGTGAAGGAGTTCTGGATCCATGCATATGCTACTCCAAAGTTCATTCACTCCTTTGTGCTGGGAAAAAAGATAGTTATCACTGAAAACCTGATAAGGAAACTCATAGGTTTTAAGGCAACTGATGGAGTAACCTCTCTGTCTTCTGCGCGTGAAGACCTGAAAGATGTATGTCAAGAAATCTGTACTACTGGTGAACCTTGTAAGAAGGTTAAGTTCTTGAAACCCACTTACAAGATATGGGCTAAGATTTTCATGAACACCATCTTTCACAGACCCTCTTCAAACTCTTCTGATTATGTTAATGCTGAACAACTTTACTTCATGTATTGCTTACACCAAAACATTCAGATTGATCTTCCATACTTGTTGTTTAATCATCTGGTGTCTCACGTCAAGGAAACAAGGGAAACAGCCAGAGATAAATCTGGAAAAGTCAGAACATGGATTCCTATGGGAAGGCTGATTTCAGATATTCTGATAGAAAACCAACTTGTGGCGCATCTGCAAGAGGCTGGGTTGACAGAAGATCTGACTTATATCATTGGCTCTGAAATAAACGGTTTAACTTTGAGAAGGATGAAACTGGTTGATGATTTATCTGAGAAACCAAGGAAAACTAACTCTGAAGAAGTTAAGGGAAGAAGGATTCCTGTTGAGGATTTTCCTTTATTCACCTCAGATGAACCTAGAGAAATTATTGCTGAGTATGTTGCTCGCTGCCTAAGAGATGGTGTTGAGATTCCTGCCAATCTTGTGCAGAAGGAAGGCCAAGTTCTTCCTGATTTGACAAGGGAAAGAAGACGTAAGAGAAAAGCTGATAGTGAAGGTCATCAGAAGAAAAGGAAGCATTCAGATGCTGAAAAGAAGAAGAAAAGGAAGAAGCTGAAGAAGGTTCAACCAAATCCTCCTGCAGCAACTTTTGAAGAAATTAGAGATACTCTGAAACAGGTATTTAACACTGATTCTAATCCTGTTCATCATTCTGCTACCCCCACACCATCTGACTCACCCCTTATTTTTAAAAGATCTAAACCATCTTCTGTCCCCCCTCATACACCACAATCCAAGCAACCAACAAACATACAAACAGAAATTCCACAACAAACTCAACAAGCAACACCACAACCACAAAACACTATCCCAGAATATACCATTCCAGAGGATGTTCACCCTGAACACTCTGACCAACCTGAACATCTCATTGATCCTAATGAGATATTAGATGTCACACCTTTAAACCAGTCTGTCATTTTATCTTCAACTTCTGAAAAATCTAACCACTCTGATGCATCATCTGATGATGAATCATCTGGTTACATTAATGAATGCTTGAATGATCTCAAACAACCTCGTTCTGAGAGTGTTTGGAAACAGCTGTTTAAATCTCCAACTTCTGAACATCCACCTTCTCCACAAAATTCCCCAACTCAAACTCTCACTCCACAACCAACAGAAACCCAACCAATTCCCTCAATACCTCAACCACAACATTCTGACCAACAAACATCTGAACCACAAACCAACCAACCAACATCTGAACCACAAACATCTGAACATCCATCTTCACAACCTCAACCTTCTGAACAAACACCACAAACACAACTAACCCAACCAAGAAAACCCAGAATCCCTGATGAAGCAGAATTGGGATCAAGTGTTTATACTCTGTTAAGAGATTTTGATAAGGATAATGTCTCAGACTTTGCTGACATTATGGATGTTTGCATGACTACTATGGACAAAGAGGCTGCTAACGCTGTTTGGAAGAAATATCTTTACAGACTGAATAGGGAGGCTTTGAAAATCAGGACTCAATGTCTTAGATTGTCAAAAGTAAGGTTTGCTGCTTATCAAAAACGGATTAAGAGAAACACTCCTCCTATTCTTCTTCTAGAAGCTCCTCCACCTCCAGAAATTCCTGCACCTGATGTTACTCAGATTGTTTCAGAATCTACTGTTCCAGAATCTACTATTTCAGAATCTACAGATCTTCAGAGGGATGTCAAAGAACTTAAGGATTTTATGGTTGATCAAAAGAAAACAAATGAAGAAATGAAAACTTGGATGGCTAAGCAAGATGAAAATTCAGAAAGGATTACAGCACTGCTGCAACTCATTGCTTCTCAACAAGCCTCATCTGCTAAACCTACTTGATGTTTTGCACAAGTTTTTCATGTTTTGCTTTGTTTTGATTTTCTTCTGATATGTTTTGTATGCTTTTATCTGAATCTGGATGTTCTCTTGACTTAATGACAATGATCTTTTTGCTTATCTGGATATGTGTTTCTTCTGCATCTTTACTGTCTTTTAAGATTCTTTTTGATTATGACAAAAAGGGGGAGAAACAAAATAGAATCTGATTGTTCAAATCTATAAGCAATTATCTGAACTAAGTCAGACATGTTACTAACTTTCTTTGAATTTAACCAGACTCTGACAAATTTCACCAGACTCTGACAAATTTCATTGAAGTTTTTCCTGAGATCTATCTTTTCAGAACCTGATCAAAAATAGCTAAATCTGAGTAGACCAGACTCTGATATCTAACCTTGAGTACTATGATCTAAAAGATAACTCAAGACAGGAAATGGCAAGATAAACAACCAGGTGTTCTGAAGTTGTTCATCTGGCATCAAGCTTTAATATGGAATCAAGCTTTGACTCTAGAAGTCAAACATATGTCAACCAGGCTTCAATCAGGCTCTGAATCTGAAATGTAATCAGGCTCTGAATCTGAAATGTACTCAACCAGAAAGGGAAGTATCTAATTCCATTAGAGTATTCATTTCAGGGGGAGATTGTTAATCTCAGGGGGAGTAATTTTAATTCATATTTTTATTGAACAAATTTCTTATGTTTTGTCATCATCAAAAAGGGGGAGATTGTAAGAGCACAGATTGTGTCTTAGTAATATCTCTATGTTTTGATGATAACATTAATGATAATTTGTATACAAGAATTATACTCTCTAAATTTGTTCTAAACTGTTTTCTACAGGCACAAAAGATTTTAATCTTAAAGAGCAAATTTGATGTGAACAATAAATTCTGAATGGCTCAAAAGCATCTGAAGATTAGAAGAATCTGAAGTATAAGAGCTTAGTCATCAAGATTCTGAAGATACAACACGCTGCATATATTATCAAGAATCTGAATGAAAGAAGACTCTGAGTGAAGAGACTCTGAATGAGAGAAGACTCTGATCTGAGTGAAGACTCTGATCTAAGAGCATGTTACGCTTCAAGCACACAGCTGCACCAGACTCTGATTCAGCAACATCTGAAGAACATCTTAGGCTCTGAAGTTTCCAGAAGATTCTGAAGACTGAAGACTCTGATATTGATTGTTGATCTGAACTATCTGAAGAATTATTTGAAGAAGATTATTTTAATATATCCGTTGGAATATGCCAGCAAATCTTTCCTTAATTGGGATAGACATAAATCTCTGCAAGAAGATTATTCCTCTGATACATTCCATATATGGTAAATTCACAGCTCAGCAGACAATTGCTACACCCACATTTTGTGCGCCGTCTCTCTGCTGCAATAGTACAAAGGACAGTACTATTTGATATTGGAAATATCTTCTCCAACGGTAAAATATTCTCTCCAATATTCAAGTGGCTATATAAAGGAAATCATAGCTCATTCTTCAAGCGACGAAAAAAGACGAATCAAGACGAAAACAATTGCAAGAAGACTCTCACGCGAAAAGATCTCATATTCTTTGTTGTTCATACATTGTTCTAAACTTAGAGAAATAACACAGTTGTGTTTATAGCTTTCATAGAAGCAATTTATTACTCTTACATTGTATTACATTAATTTGTAAAGGAAGTTTTCCTTAAGAGGATCTAGGTTAGATCAGTAGCTCTTGAGAAGACTAAGAACAGTTGTTCTTAGGTGTTGCTATTTGTAATCAGTTGATTTGAATAGTGGATTAAGTCCTTGTTGAGAAAGGCAAATCACTCTTGAAAAGGGTGGACTGGAGTAGTTGAGTTCAACGAACCAGGATAAAAATACTTGAGTTTTTATCTTTGAATATTTTCTGTCATACTTATTCAACCCCCCCTTCTAAGTATTTTCTCACCTTCACAAAGTGCTGCCAATTTATCTTCAGAGCAACCTTACCGTTCTTATATTCTTATTTGTTTCTCTTTTCCTTCTCTGTATTCTTTGGTATTTTGTAATTTCCATTTTCTTGTACGATCAATTGGCACAAAGACCAGAATCCTGCCAACATTGTGGAGGATCTGCCCAAAAGCCAATTGGAATATTTCCAGGTTTTCATTTTAATCGTAATTGCAATTTTCATTATGATGTATGTTCTTAATTACTGCTTTTATTTATGTATTATCATTTCTTTTTCCATGTCTAGCTAAATTACCGTAATCTATATGTAATAATAACTCGGACGGGATTTGATAATAATTGGCGTAATCTTTCTCTTTTCAAAACTCAGTTATGGTTTTAGTTTTTAATCAAAAATTATAAATAAACCTTTGTCACGACAGTGAGAAGCTATTTACAGTGGTTTTGCCACGACAGTGGGAAACCATATTAAGGTACGAACCAACAAGCGACAGCTGCGGCTAAGACCGAATAGTAAAAACTAGGCATTCGATTTAAAAACAGTGAAAGCGCTTTAAAAAGGATTAGAACTTAGAGATTTTCAAAAGGTAACTTTAACCCCGAACGGGATAGCGACCTCATACGTTCCGCCTTAAAGTTGCGACTAGCGTCAACAACCATCGTGAGACAAAAGTCTTTAGATCACTATTTTCTTCTTAAACTTAGTTTGAAAACACTTAATACGCCAGTAAATTGTCGAATCCCCGAAGAACAAAATTATTGCATATCGATTCATAAATTCATATCTTAAGTAAAAGTTTTAGTTCCCTTTAGTTTAAGCATTTATTTCGCTATTATTCAACTTGAAACCAAACCGACCTTGCTAAACACCGTAACACCCGATAATACTAGATTGATTACGAGTCCCTGTGGGATCGATATCTATTATTACTACGCGATAGACTGTGCACTTGCAGTTAGATTTGTTAGACATAGAAAGTCGCGATCAAGTTTTTGGCGCCATTGCCGGGGACCCGTTAATCAATAGTGTAATCCTTTGTTACACAGTATAGACTAGGTTAACAATTCTCTCTCCCTCTACTCGTTCTTCGATTGTATGTCAAGTACTCGCTCACAGGGCGAAATCTTACAACCTACAATCGTCAAACTAGAGCGCTTCCTACATCTAAGAAGGCGCATCGTCGAATATCAACGAAGACACAACATTCCTGATCTTCTAGCTCATGCTCCTGTTGAAGAAGCAAAGATGGCTGAAGGACCTCAGAACAAACCGCTGAAGGCATACGCGACACCCTCTCAGATGGAGCCTCGAAGTAGCATAGTTGCCCCAGCTATCAATTGAACCGATTTCGAACTAAAATCGTCATTGCTGTCAGCTGTACAACAAAATCAATTCTCAGGAAATGCAACTGAGGATCCAAATGAACACTTAACGAAGTTTGTGCAATACGCAGACAAAGTGAAAGCAAATGGAGTAACTCCAGACGCAATAAGACTTCGTCTTTTCCCTTTCTCTCTTAGAGATAGAGCGTGGACATGGTTACAATCCTTACCATCCAACTCCATTACGACGTGGGAACAGTTGAAGAACGTTTTCTTAGCAAGATACTTTCCGCCAAGCAAAACTGCTATGCTTAGAGCCCAAATCAATGGATTTCGACAAAAAGATACTGAATCTCTCTACGAAGCATGGGAAAGGTTCAAAGATATGATAAGAACATGTCCTCACCACGGTCTAGAAGACTGGGTGACGATTCATACTTTCTATAATGGGCTTCTATACAATACCAGATTAACGGTAGACGCCGCCGCGGGCGGTGCACTTATGGATAAGCCATACGACGAAGCCTATCAACTAATCGAAAACATGTCTCAGAACCACTGCCAATGGGGAGGTGAACGCATTCCAGCAGAGAAACCCGCAGCGAAAGGTGGGATGTACGAGATCAGCAGCCTTGAAAAGTTCAACGCTAAAGTAGATGCTCTAGCACAGAAAATCGACAGTCTGACCGTTAATCCAACTGCAACCGTCGCTGCTGTAACTCTAAACTGCGAGTTATGCGGAATCGCCACTCATAATGCGCCCGAGTGCCCATTGCTGGCCGGAATCCCACCAGACCAAGTAAATTACGCTCAAGGAAATCCTTACGCAAATACCTATAACCCAGGATGGAGGAACCACCCAAACTTTTCCTACAAGAACGATAATGCCTTGCAAGCACCAGGTGCTCCGCCAGGATATCAGAAACCAGCCGCTGCTGCCCAGACTGCCCCTAGGAAATCAAACCTTGAGTTGATGATGGAAAAATTCATAGCTACTCAAGCTCAAACAAACAAAGAATTCCTAAATCAAAACATACACACTAGCGAGCAAATTAAACAGCTGACCGGAAAAGTAGACGCTTTAGCCACCCACAACAAAATGCTCGAAACGCAGATATCACAAGTGGCTCAACAACAAGCCTCTGCAGCTGCCCCAGCTGGAACATTTCCGGGCCAGCCCGAACCTAATCCAAAAGGTCACGCAAACGCTGTTATATTGAGAAGTGGAAAAGAATTGGAAGGCCCAACAGATCCTAGAAACGAAGATTTAGTAATGCAACAGAAATCCGATAAACCAACCAAAAAGGAGTCTGAAATGGAAAAGAAGGAATGTGACGAGCAGAAAGCCGCCAAAGATGAAAACTCATATGTGCCTCCAGCGCCATATAAAGCACCTATCCCTTATCCTCAAAGATTAATAAACTCCAAAACTTCAGGACAATTTAAGAAATTTGTTGAACTTCTGAAACAACTAAACATCACTATTCCTTTCACAGAAGCGATAACTCAAATTCCGTCATACGCTAAGTTTCTTAAAGAAATCTTGTCTAATAAAAGGAAAATAGAGGATAACGAGACAGTGACACTTACTGCCGAATGTAGCGCAATCATTCAAAACCACATGCCTCCTAAACTAAAAGACCCAGGTAGTTTCTTTATACCCTGCGTCATAGGAAAGTTCGTTATAGACAAAGCTCTATGCGATCTAGGAGCCAGTATAAGCGTCATGCCTTTATCTATATGCAAAAAGCTGAATATGGGAGAACTAATACCAACTAAAATGTCCGTACAATTAGCTGACCGATCAGTCAAATACCCCGTCGGTATACTGGAAAACGTTCCAGTACGCATAGGACAATTCTATATCCCAACCGACTTCATAATCATGGACATCAAAGAGGACTCTGTTACCCCAATTATCCTAGGAAGACCGTTCCTAGCTACAATCGGAGCTATTATAGACGTAAAGAAAGGACGGCTAACATTCGAAGTAGGATAAGAAAAGATAGAGTTCATCCTTACTAAATTCTTGAAGGCACCAGCCATCGATGACACATGCTATATAGTAGATGTAATTGACGAATGCATACGAGAATTAGAAAAGGAGGAAACTACATATTCTGAAATCATGAAAATCCAGATCCCTGTTATTCATGAAGACGACAACTGGCGTGCACCATACAAAGATGATAGTCTGAGTGAGATCTTAGCACTCACTCCAAATCACATGCCAGGTCCGAAAAACCCAGCTTTAGAACTTAAAGAGCTACCCAAAACTCTCAGGTACGAATTCCTAGATACAGAATTCAAAAGACCAGTAATAGTAAATGCTCATTTAGGACAATCAGAAACTGAGCGATTATTAGAAGTCCTAAGGAGATACCCAACTGCGTTAGGCTATAATATAAGCGATCTAAAAGGCATAAGTCCCTCCATCTGTATGCACCGTATCATGCTGGAGGAAGACTGCAAAACTTCAAGAGAACATCAGAGAAGGATAAACCCGATCCTAAGCATTGTAGTCAAAGACGAGGTGAAAAAGCTATTAGACGCAGGAATCATATACCCAATCTCCGACAGCCAATGGGTCAGCCCAGTACACATAGTACCCAAGAAAGGAGGCGTTACTGTAGTGAAGAATGCGAAAGGCGAATCGATAACCCAAAGAGTCGTGACCGGAAACAGGATGTGTATCGACTACAGAAAACTGAACAAGGCAACTCGGAAAGATCACTTCCCTTTACCATTCATAGACCAAATGTTGGAAAGACTAGCGAAACATTCGTACTTCTGCTATCTATATGGTTATTCGGGATTCTTTCAAATCCCTATTCACCCCGATGACCAGGAAAAGACAACATTCACCTGTCCTTATGGTACTTTTGCCTACCGCCGAATGCCGTTCGGACTATGCAATGCTCCAGCAACCTTTCAAAGATGCATGATGGCAATCTTCGCATATTTCATAGATGACATCATGGAAGTGTTCATGGATGACTTCTCTGTATGCGAACAAAGCTTCGAAAGCTACCTGTCGAATTTAGAAATGGTACTCAAAAGATGCGCCAAAGTGAACCTTGTCCTTAATTGGGAAAAATGCCATTTCATGGTCCGACAAGGCATTGTTTTAGGACACGTCATCTCTGAAAAGGGGATCGAAGTTGACAAAGCTAAAATAGAGATCATAAAGGATCTCCAACCTCCGAAAACTGTACGAGAAATACGAAGCTTCTTAGGATACGCTGGATTCTACCGAAGATTCATAAAGGATTTCTCGAAAATCACAAAACCTCTTACAGGTTTGTTAATGAAAGATGCCGAGTTCATCTTCGACAAAGAATGATTAGAGGCATTCGAAACTCTAAAGTCAGCACTTATCACCGCACCAATCATGCAACCCCCGGATTGGCGACTACCATTCGAAATCATGTGCGATGCGAGTGATTACGCCGTAGGCGCAGTTCTAGGACAAAGGAAAGACAAGAAGCTTCACGCTATCTACTACGCCATTAGAACATTGGACCCTGCCCAAATGAACTACGCCACAACAGAAAAATAACTCTTAGCAGTCGTGTTCGCTCTTGACAAATTTCGTTCCTACTTGGTAGGAGCCAAAATAATCATATACACAGACCACGCTGCCATTAGGTACCTAATAAGCAAAAAGGACGCAAAACCCAGATTATTGAGATGGATCCTACTATTACAAGAGTTCGACTTAGAAATTAAAGATAAGAAGGGGACCGAAAACGTAGTTGCAGACCACTTATCCCGTATAGAGGGCATAAAACAAGAACCAGTGCCTATCAACGACGACTTTCCTTACGAACGTCTGATAGCTAAATTGGAAAGCGATATGTCTAACTCTACTTCGGAAGAACCGGAACTGGAAAAAGCCGTGGAAGCTGTCTATGCCCAAGCCACTTTGCCGTGGTTTGCCGACATCGTTAATTACCTAGCCGCAGGCGTGCTTCGACCGGACCTAACTTATCAACAAAAGAAGAAATTCTTCCATGACTTAAAGCACTACTACTGGGACGAACCTCTACTCTTCATACGAGGCGCCGACAAATTATACCGTCGTTGTGTCCTAAAGGAAGAAATAGAAGACATCATCACCCAATGCCATTCAGCACCATATGGTGGTCATGCTAGCACCTCAAAGACGTGCGCTAAAATTCTACAATCTGGCCTATTTTGGCCCAGTCTCTGGAAGGACGTCCATATCGCTGTACTAAAATGCGACCGGTGCCAACGCACTGGCAACATCTCACGACGCGATGAAATGCCTCAGAGAGGAATCTTGGAAGTAGAAATCTTTGACGTTTGGGGAATCGACTTCATGGGACCTTTCCCATCTTCTTTTGGAAATAAATATATACTCGTCGCTGTCGACTATGTATCGAAATGGATAGAGGCCGTTGCCGCTCCAACAAATGACACGCGAGTAGTCGTTAAACTCTTTAAAAACGTAATCTTTCCAAGATTCGGTGTGCCCAGGCTCGTCATTAGTGACGGTGGTTCGCATTTCATATCGCGAATCTTTGACAAACTCCTCTCCAAATACGGAGTCAAACACCGTGTAGCCACACCGTATCATCCACAAACTAGTGGACAAGTGGAGGTTTCGAACAGGGAAATAAAGCAAATTTTAGAAAAGACTGTCGCAACCTCCAGGAAAGATTGGTCCTCAAAGATGAATGAAGCTTTATGGGCTTATAGGACCGCCTTTAAGACACCGATAGGCACCACACCATTCAAACTAGTCTACGGAAAATCATGCCACCTGCCGGTAGAGTTAGAGCATAAAGCCTTCTGGGCTATTAAGACACTAAACTTCAACTACACTGCGGCAGGCGAAAAGCGAATCTTGAACCTTCATGAATTGGAAGAGCTAAGATTAGACGCGTACGAGAATGCACGCATCTACAAAGAAAGGACCAAGACATGGCATGATAAACGTTCAATCCGGAAGAAATTCAGAGTGGGAGATATTGTGCTCCTATTCAACTCCAGATTGAAACTATTCCCTGGAAAACTAAAATCGAGAAGGTCTGAACCTTTTGAGGTCACCAAAGTCCTTAAGAGTGGAGTTGTTGAAGTCAAGAATCAAATCAACGCACCGTTTATAGTAAACGGACAGCGTTTGAAACATTATAATCAAAGTGAACACAGCGACCACGTGAGCAATATGAAATTGCTCGAGATTCCCGAATAGCTTATATCCAAGCTATCGTCAGGCTTCTGACGTTAAAGACAACGCTGATTGGGAGGCAACCCAAAATTTTTCCATATTTTCCTTCTAAATTTATTAAAACTATTCTTTTTGTTAATTTATGATATTCTATAAATTTATATTATGTTATTTTCCAATATTTATATTTATTTTATATTTTTCTCTTTTATCACTCTTTATTTCTTAAAAATATGATCTGAGTGAATGAGATTTTTTCCAGGATTTTAAAAGTCATTCTACTTTTCTTCCGTTTTATCCGACTAACGAGTATGGCCGACATCGACGTTACGACTGTTGTGTTTAGAGGACGAGCTCATCAGGCCAGATTCGAGGCACTGACTCAAAGAAACTTTGCTTCGACTCTGTACTATGATACCCCAACCATGGACAAGCTAGGAATCCAGGATAGCATTCAGTACTTATTTTACCAATTAGGCTGGGAGCAAACTGCTCTAAAGACCCGATTTGCTACCTTCCGCGAACTGACATTCGAATTCCTTAGCTCCCTAAGTTACTTACCTGAATATGGCTTTGGATCCACTAAAGAGTTAATAACCTTTAGAATGTTTGGAATAGACCAAACGCACAACCGTACTACGTTAGCTAACATCCTAGGCTTCCCTAGCGGACCTTTTGTGTTTACCGCCACTGAAGAGGATTTTGATCTCGAATTAGACCAATTCTGGGGTTCCATCACCGGAAACTATCACCCAGAACCGAACGACATGCACAACAACGAGATACACAATCCAGCCTTCCACTATTTCCATAGGATATTAGCCCATACCCTCTTTGGTAAGGAAGAAAACATTACAACAGTCTCAAAGGACGAGCTGTTCATCCTCTTCTGTGCTTCACAAGGCCGCCCTGTAAATGCTGTCCCTTTTATGATGAGGGCATTTACACGCATCAATCAGGATCCGCACTCACCCATTTTAATAGGAGGCCTAGTCACCATGATCGCCCATGAAATTGGCCTGAGGTATTACCTGAACAAAGTCGTTCGTTTCGGCAACCTCAGAGCAATGGACATCCAGTTCTGCTTAGCCTACGAATACCTCATAGCTGATCAACCTGTCCACCTTTTCACACTACCCAACCATGAGCTAACCAGTATCCATAATAAAGACAATTGGCTTTATGAATTGGATGAGCCTATGGGACCTTCATCACCTCACTCCACACCCCAGGCTTATATGTATGACAGTGATCAAATCTCAGAAGCACATGACTATTTGTACTACCAAGATTATGAGTCCGAAGTGGAGATCAATCCTGAGACCCCTCCTAACTACCATAATGTTCCTGACCCCACGCCTGAACAAAACACAGATAAGTTAGACACTGTTCTGAGAACTGTAGACGACCTCAAGCTGGAAGTAACCACTATCAAAGATGAATTAACGCAGCTTCATATGGATTTCGTTACCTTCATGGACTTGGTTAGCGACCAATTTAATGATGTTGTTCAGCAGGTCAACAATTTGAAGAAACCGACGGAGTGATATCTTAGTTTTCGCTTTAATTTAAGTTTACTGCATTTTACATTGTTTGACATTAGTTCATTTTGCAATTGTTTCCTCGTTTTTGATATTGCACTACCTTACACTCATTTTTCTATTTAATGCTATTTTCATTTCAGTATTTTCCCTTAATTATGTTTCCTGTTAATCTTTATTTTGTCATTCGTCCATCATAAGTCATAGTACCATATTCTCCACTGTTAAAACGCCCCACAAGCAAAATTCTACAGTTCTGCAGACTTTGTTGATGTGACGGTTGTCACATTCCCATGACAGTCGTCATGCGTGTTATGACCGTCACACATCCTTGACGGTCGTCATGCAGAAAAAACCCCAATTCTGTCTAAAACAGAGTTGCGCCCCTCTCCACTTCCTCTCCCCTAATTCCCCACTATCCCATTATTAAAACCCACTCAAAACCCTCCGAATTCCCCATAAAACCTCCACCATTTTCAACCTCCAATTCACCCTTATATAATACCCTCTGCATTCCCTTGCCTCACCATTCTCTGAAACCCCATACTCTCAAAGCTCTGCACTTCTATCACCAAAAATGGCCAGCCAAACCAGTGCAAACCCCGATTTGAGCAACATCACCTTCCGAGAAGGAGAGGCCGGCGAACGGCAGCAGACTAACTTCCTAGCATTCCATCAACGGTCGCTTCAACCGACCCGGTATGCTCACTTGGATTCTCTGACGGAACTCGGGATTCTCGACGGCGTCACTTGGATGTTGCAGAGAGCCGGCATCTGGCATCTCTGCACCAATCCCCTACCCACCTACGAGCAACTCACTCTGGAGTTTCTCAGCTCTTTCCCATACACAACATCATCCGGCGATGCCAACCAACTTCACAGCGCCGCCTGCTTTCGTCTGTTCGACACTGAATATCAGGTCCCCCAGGACCGCATCGCCGTCATTCTACAGTTAACTCACAGCGACGATGCTCGCCGCCGCATCTCCGATCAGTTCTACCAAGAGGCCTTCCCTCTCTGGAACCGATTGACCGGAACCACTCCAGATAGTTGGGACACGCTAAACGCCACTCATATCCACAACCCAGCTATCCGCTACTTCCACCGCGTGTTGAGCAACACAATATTTGCTCGTGACAATAACCATAAGGTCAACTCGAAGGAGCTATTTTTCCTCTGTTGCGTGTTAGCTTCAGAGCCGGTTAACGCCGCCCCGTTTCTCTTGGCTCACATCCAAGCCAATTGTAACTGCGGCTCTAAACCTTTCTATTTCGGTGGCATCATCACATCCATCGCCATAGGCCTCGGTCTTGGCGACCGCCTCCAGACACTCCGCCAGATGCCCCCCGTATTCCTGGACACCGACCACTGCCGCGCCTCCCACCTCATCAAGGCCCACCGTGATGGGAGATATCATCCTGTAGTGCGAGGCCGCACTATCTAGAGCATCACCATGCCTTCACGCACCCGGATGCATCCAGAGGATAGAGCCAACTGGCTCTTCGACACCACTGCCCCTGCTGCCCCAACACAGGATAATATCCAAGAGCCCAGGGACGAAATTCAAGAGGAGCTAGACAGAGCCGAGCAGCCTGAGCCATCACAAGCAGCTGCTGCCGCAGGCCCTTCCACGCGCCGCCGCCCCCGTCCTGCTACTGATGACACATCCGCGGCCCTCCTCCGCTGCATCGAGCAACAGAACCAGATGATGCTTATGATGAAGCAGCAGAACCGAAGGGCTGAGGAATTTGAGGCATGGCAGAGAGAGCAAACCGGCCAAATTCAACAATTTTTGCAGATGATGCACGATATCCATTCCGGCATGGCCGATGAGATGGCACACCTCACTGTGCGAGTCGACGGCCTCCGGGATTACATATTCCACACCGGAGCTCTGAACCTCGCCGCCCGTGACCCCCCAGCCAGAGGTCGAGGAAGAGATCGAGGACGAGGACGGGAATAGTAGTATTTTTCATTTTTGCCATTTTTGTTGTTTTTTTCTTTATTTCCTTTGTATTCCTCCCTTCCGCATTCTTTCAAATCAGTGAGTACACTGATTGAGATAGTGTGGGAGCGGATCGTTATTTCCCTTTTCATTTCCCTTTCTCATGTTATTTCCCATTGTACTTTTTCTTTCGAATTCTCAATTTAAAGAAATTTTAATTTTCAGCAAATAAGCTCTTATATATATATATATATATATATATATATATATATATATATATATATATATATATATATATATATATATATATATATATATATATATATATATATATATATATATATATATATATATATATATATATATATATATATATATATATATATATATATATATATATATATATATATATATATATATATATATATATATATATATATATATATATATATATATATATATATATATATATATATATATATATATATATATATCCGTTACGTGAACTCCCCGCGCTTCATATAACCATATACAAAGAAATTTCTAAACTCCTTGCCTCAAAGCATCACGAGGACACGCCAAAGTTCAATCAAGTATGGAAATCCCAAGAAGAAAATTCTAACAATTCCATTGCCGTCCTGACACCTTAGACCTCCAGTTTATGCAAGTCCGTTTCACTACCTACACGTACCGAAGCTTCAAGCTCCTACTCAAACGTAGCCCCCAGTAGTTTAAACAAGCAGTCATCACCATCCTAAATGCTTCTAAGCAATGAAACCGATGCAAATAAGTGTGTGATCTCTAGTTCAAAATGAAAAAAAAATCATGAAGAAGAAAAGCCATATAGCCTGAGTATAGAGACATGTTCCTTCTAAGTTAGGTGCTCCTCACCCGAGCATTTAGCCCAACGGTACAGAAAGTCTTTGGAAATCAATAGCATAAGCTTATGTGCAAAGAAGAATCGAAATAGAAAAGAGATCATAGCCACTAACAGGTTGACTTGCCATGAAAGTATATGGATAACGGGCTTAATGTGACTGCGCCAGAACAAACCGGGTAAAACTTGTTGCAAGGAACTTGACGCCAAGCTGCAATAGCATGATTGGAACTGCTTGCATAAAAGGGAGGCCTTCGAAGACTTACAACTCAGTGTCACCACCGTATGTGTTTTGTTTCAATTTAAGGCCCGACCTTCCTAACCTATGATTTGAAAAACCCTTCGGAAAGGAGAAGTGTGTCGCGTGTTTGCTACATTTTTAACTTTTTCCAACTTTTACTTGAGGACAAGTAAAGATTCAAGTTTAGGGGAGTTTGATAACGCGAAATTGTATATATAAAATGACATGTGTTTTAACTAATATTTGACTGGTTTCACTCCGAATTTGGGGCATTCCATGCTATTTGTCTAAGTATTATGTAGGTATTCGAAGAACATGTCCAACCAAAGCAATATGAATAAAAGGAGCAAAAACAGGTGAAAAACAGATGAAAAACCAAGAGAAAAATAGCAGAAACGAGTTTTACTGATGTGACGACCGTCACATGGCCATTACGCTCGTCATGCGTGTGACGACCGTCACACCTCCATGACGACCGTCATGCACCCAGAACGTGCAGAATGAAGTCACGTGCTAAAATTCCCCCTCAAAGACCAAAAGTGTGGCTACTAACTCCTACTTTTCTGCCTCAAACCCACTTCCTGAAGGAATAACCGTTAGATACTCTCTCTATATATAAAGAAGAGGTTGGGACCTGAAAAAGGGAGCCGCATTCAAGACAGCGAAGTGCTGCCAATTTATCTTCAGAGCAACCTTACCGTTCTTATATTCTTATTTGTTTCTATTTTCCTTCTCTGTATTCTTTGGTATTTTGTAATTTCCATTTTCTTGTACGATCAATTGGCACAAAGACCAGAATCCTGCCAACATTGTGGAGGATCTGCCCAAAAGCCAATTGGAATATTTCCAGGTTTTCATTTTAATCGTAATTGCAATTTTCATTATGATGTATGTTCTTAATTACTGCTTTTATTTATGTATTATCATTTCTTTTTCCATGTCTAGCTAAATTACCGTAATCGATATGTAATAATAACTCGGACGGGATTTGATAATAATTGGCGTAATCTTTCTCTTTTCAAAACTCAATTCTGGTTTTAGTTTTTAATCAAAAATTCTAAATAAACCTTTGTCACGACAGTGAGAAGCTATTTACGGTGGTTTTGCCACGATAGTGGGAAACCATATTAAGGTACGAACCAACAAGCGACAGCTGCGGCTAAGACCGGATAGTAAAAATTAGGCATTCGATTTAAAAACAGCGAAAGCGCTTTCAAAAGGATTAGAACTTAGAGGTTTTCAAAAGGTAACTTTAACCCCGAACGGGATAGCGACAGCATGTGTTCCCGCCTTAGAGTTACGACTAGCGTCAACAACCATCGTGAGACAAAAGTCTTTAGATCACTATTTTCTTCTTAAACTAAGTTTGAAAACACTTAATACGCCAGTAAATTGTCGAATCCCCGAAGAACAAAATTATTGCATATCGATTCATAAATTCATATCTTAAGTAAAAGTTTTAGTTCCCTTTAGTTTAAGCATTTATTTCGCTATTATTCAACTTGAAACCAAACCGACCTAGCTAAACACCGTAACACCCGATAATACTAGATTGATTACGAGTCCCTGTGGGATCGATATCTATTATTACTACGCGATAGACTGTGCACTTGCAGTTAGATTTGTTAGACATAGAAAGTCGCGATCAATATCTTCTGTAAAGAAAGAGTGCATGTCTAGTGTGAATCCAGATGCTTCTGAAGCCACTTGGAACAGATTCATCTCAAGATTCAACTTTGTTGCTTCAAGTCTTCGCACCATTTGCTCTGATGATGCAAAGGTGAAATTTTCTGAAGTTATCAGACAGACTCTTCTGAACATGGGTAGACCTCAAGTTCTTCCTCTGGAAAATGCACCTGCTGAAGAACCTATGTCTGAAGATACTCCTCCAGAAGCAGTTGTTGCTGAAGAAACTCTTGTTCCTAATCAGTCAGCTCTGATGATTATGGAACAAGCATCTACTTCTATGATTCAAGAAACTGCATTTGCATCTGCTATGGTCACTGATAATGCTCTAGCTACTGAATCTGCATCTGCACCTTCTTCTTCTAAAATCAAGACAGAAAGACCAGATTTATAAGAAAAGTTTTCTCTCCTAGAAGACAGCAACAAAGAGATCAGAACATGGATGGTCAAGCAAGAACAAACCACATATGAGATTAAAACTTGGATGGCTAGACAAGAGGAATCTACTTCTCAGATTACAGATCTTCTGAAGATCATAGCCTCTCGCCAACCTTAGTTTCTTTTCTGTCATGTTTGTGCACTTGTTTGTTGTTTTTGTAATTAATGTTACATTGTTATCCTCTGAATATTGTGTTTGATCAATGACTATGTTTGGTTTCTTCTTCTACTTGTTTTATCTTGTTATTTTTTCTCTGTTCTTCTTTTCTGTCTTCAAAAGTTTTTTTTTCTTTTTGATTATGACAAAAAGGGGGAGAAAAGGAAATTCTGTTTGTTCAAAAATAAACAGTTACTAAAATGGAATTCAGACATAATGAATTATAACTAACATTGAACTTTAGTCTTTCAGAACCATAAAGTATCATCTGACAAAATTCATTGAAGTTACCCTGAGAATCCCCAAACCAGATCTTAATTCAAACCAGGTTCTGATTACCAGGCTCTGATCCTAAAAGCAAACCAGGCTCTAATTCTAGAAAGTAAATCAAGCTCTGATTTTGGAAACTATATTCTAATTAGGATTCTAACCAGGCTCTTAATCTGAAAAGTATACTCATGCAAAAAGGGAAGTATTTTCTTCTATTAGAGTATTCATTTCAGGGGGAGATTCTTTATCTCAGGGGGAGTTATATATTTATCCTTTTTATTGAACAAAATTTCCTATGTTTTTGTCATCATCAAAAAGGGGGAGATTGTTAGAACACATATTGGTGTTTAATATATCTCTATGGTTTTGATGATAACACTAATGAAATTTTGTATTAAGAAAATATATACTCTAATTTTGTTCAAGTGTCTTTGTTTCAGATATTAAAATAAACATTCTTATGGAAGCAAAAGTGCATCTGAACATTACTCTACGCAAAGCTCTGAAGCATCAGAAGCAAGTCATCAGAAGACTCTGAGCGCTGCCAGAAGAGACTCTGAAGCAGAAGCTGCAGAAGACTCTGAAGCAGAAGCTGCAGAAGACTCTGAAGTGTTGTTGAAGATTTTGTATGAAGAGTTTCAAGCATTGTTTCAAGAAGACTCTGAATGTACTTTACGCTGCAAGTACAGAGGCTTTGTTATTCAAACTCTGCTCTGATTGATATTCACGCTGAAGCACTTTGGCTGCAAAACTCTGATAACATCAAGACTCTGATGTTGATAACTTTGAGACAGAAGCTTGTTGAAGAAAATATTATTCAAAGATATATTGGTTGGCATATTCCAAATGACTCTTTCCTTATTCATGTATGGCACAGGAAATCAGACAAAAGGGATTTGTCTGAACATTCCTCTTCTGGGAAAGCTAAAGTCTATAGAAGACAAAAAGGCTACAGCTACTCTGCTACGCACGGTCTTCAAGCATTGATCTTTATGCTCTATAAAAGGATGTCTTCAACAACATTTCAAAGTTGATGGATTATTGAGAAATCAAATTGAAAACTACTCTAAAGCTCTCTGTTGCGGTGGAAATAGGATATCAAATTATTAATTAATTTGAATCGCAATTCAATTCACAACCGCTCTTTGATTTATCCGAAGGAAAAGGTCAAAAAGGGAAAACCTATTTTTGCATCGTAAACACAATGCGGGGAAAGATCTAGGGTTCGGGGGTTGGTTAAATTTAGGGAAGGTATTAGCACCCTAAACTTCTGTAGTACTCTACAGGAACCTTTTGTTCAGTTGTTTACTATTTGCTTTATTCATTTGCTTAAGGTATATGTACAAAGATTAAAAGTGAGAAAAGAGACCTAAGGGGTTAATTCTAAGTTTACTCGGCAAGACATCGCATCTTGTGCCTACGTATCCTTACGAGAGTGGAATCAGAGTAATCGTAGTTCCCCTCAAAAGGGAGGTTAGAAACGTCTTGACTGTGGTCAAGGTTTCAATGGGGAATAAACGTATCTTAAGGACACGCTTACGTGGAGTCTTTGAAACTCCTATTTCTATGTTGAATTTGTTAATTGAATTAAGGTTAAATTAGGGATTCCACGGCGGGAAACCCTAAACAGAGCACGACGACTCTTTGACCTAAAAGCTAGGGTGAAGGGCGTTTTTGTCCACGGCGGGACACCTAGGTTATTAGGGTTTGAAACGGTCAAAAAATTAGGGTTATTGACTCGGCGGTCAAACGGGTAAACCTAATTCCTTCGGAAAGATTCTAACGGTAAAACATGCAAGCAACAGAATTATTACATGGTAGAAATTAAAATGCGGAAAGTAAAGAAAGCGTCGCGACGATCACTTGCGTAAATTACAAATCCCAAAAAATGCGAAATAAAAATAAACCGCGACCATGGCCTCGCGTAAATTACATCCATGGAAATAAACAAGAATAATAATTGTGACGATGGCCTCGCGTAATTACAACCCAAAGAAAATAAAATGCGAAAAGTATTGGATTAATACCCAAGGACAAAAGATGAAAATTAAACGGGAATATTAAGCATTTTTATTTTAGTATTTTTTTTAACTAGAAGATTGGAATGAAAGTGTGAAATGTTAGAAATTTAAAAATAAACAATGTTAGAAATGTTAGAAATTTATTAAGAAAAAGTTTGAGTTAAACAGTTAGAGTTTTAATAAAAAGTTAGAAATTTATGATATGAAAAAATTGAAGTGCTAGGATCTTAATTTAAAAAAAGAGTGTTAGAAATTTTAACTTAAAGAAACAATTAGAATTTTAATTACATGAAAGGTAAACTTTAATTTAAAAAGAAATGAGGTGTTGGAAGTTTTATTTTAAAAAAAGGAAGGAAGTTAATTTTAATTTTTAAAAAAAAGAAAAAAAGAGTGGATTTTAATTTTATATAAAAAAACTAATTTTTTAAAGAAAGAGTTAGAATTGAATTTTTAATTAGAAAATCAAGTTTTATATTTATTTGAAAAAGAGTTAAGAAATCTTAATATTAATTATAACAAAAAGAGTTTTAATTTTTAATTATAACAAAAAGAGAAGTTTTAATCTTAATTATAAAAAATAGAGAGTTTTTAATTTTAATCAAAAAGAAAAATTGTAGAACTAGTTACTACCTTATAATATCATTTTAAGTTAATTAAAAAATGAGACAAACAAATCATAAATGAAAAAGAAAGAAAAATAGAAAACAACAAAAAATAATAAGAGGAGATAAATTGGGGGAGGGTTACGGTTACAAGTTTTTTGCATGGCCACGATCCCTTCTTCTTTTCCTGCAAAAAAAAACATCAAAAGAAAACATCCGTTAGAAATAAGAGTTGCTCACCTTTCCCCGGTTTGAAGCGGCTTTTCTACGGTGGAGTTCGTTGATGATGAACGATGATGTTTTTTCCAAAAATCTCCCCTATTCTGATAAGTCGCGAGAACGGCCGCCGTTTTTCTCTTTTGTCTCCTTCCCCTGATGACCTGCTCTTGATTTTCTGATGTTGATGAAGTTTCCTCTCATCACTTATGTTTATATAGGTAACAAATTAGGGTAATCTCTAACCTAATGCCCACCTTAAAGGCCCAACTTAAATAATTAGTCAAAACTAAATAAAACAAATTAAAACAAACTTAAAACAAACAAATTAAAACAAACTTAAAACCCTATTTTTTTACTAAACATAATAAAATCTTTTCTAATATTTTTAATTTTATGATTTTTGGATGTTTTTATGAATAATATGGAAAAAAGTGAAAAAATAATATTTCTTAAAAAATAATTTAAATTAAATACGAAAATAATAATTAAATAATTAAAAAAACTATTTTTGTTATTTTTTTTTTATGAAAAATAGAAAATTTAGAATAAACATAAAGAAAAAACAAAAAGTGAAGAAGGTAGGAATCGAACTCTCAACCTCTCACACTCACAACTCCTTACACACAGTCTCTTGCCAATTGTGCTATTTTATTTATTCGAAATAAAGTGGCACTAGAAACCATGTAAAGGTAGGACAAATTTGAGGTACTACATGCGTAACCTGTTAATAGTTAGCTGATGCAAAAATGAGATATTATGCGACATGAATTGACTAATCTAAGGGTAAAATTTGGGGTATTACAGTTGCCCCTATTTAAATAGCTTCGCCGAATGATTTGAGCGACGTAGGCTCGAGAAATCATGGTGAAAGGGATTTAAATATAGTTAACCGAAAATTTTGCCCTTAGATGCAGTGATCATGCAAGGCTATGGATAGAACGGGACGAACTATAATGCTGACAATGGCATGAATTTAGTATGATGCGGATGATGGAATGAGAAATGCAAGGCTGCAGACGACACGACGACATAGGGGACAGACGCGACAAGAAACACACTGGGGAAATACGACGCGCTGAGACACAGTACATCACTGGGGAATTCTAAAAATGATAGTCAACTGGTGCGAATGACCAATTGTCACTTTTAGAAAAGGAACGAGATCCTCGAATGGAGATGGTACCTATGAGACGGCCTCCACTGGGGAATCTAAAAATAAAACTGGATCACGTACGATTGTAAGATCGATTACAGAATGCTGGAGCATTGAGCAAGGAATAACATCCAAGCTTCTGTAAACTACCCCTCGTGACAGGATCAAACGGACTTTTCGGAACTCCGTAGCAAATATACAGGGTAAAGACCGACTGTATGCCAAAATAAATGGACTTTGATGGGAATTGCCCTGATAAGCTTCTCGAGGGAGAACTGTCACTTATCGTTGGAAGGGACTTATGTGCAAAAAATGGATAAGCACTCAAATAAAGAGGCTGCTGCTTATCTGATAAATAAATCTTCTCGCATTTAAGGTCGACGCCTGGAATACGATTCTGATTTTTCTCTTACTGAAGGATAAATAAACTTCTTCATGCTTCAAGATCGTGCTCTCCTGAACATGAAAAGGGTAAACTGAACTTCCTCATACTTCAGAATCGTGCTCTCCTGAATATGATTCGGCTCTTTCTTGTAAATGAAATTCTTCATACTTCAGAATCGTGCTCTCCTGAATATGAGACTGGATGACTGAAGATATTCATATTTCAGAATCGTGCTCTCCTGAATATGAAACTGGATGACTGAATTTACTCATATTTCAGAATCGTGCTCTCCTGAATATGAAACTGGATGACTGAATTTACTCATATTTCAGAATCGTGCTCTCCTGAATATGAAACTGGATGACTGAATTTACTCATATTTCAGAATCGTGCTCTCCTGAATATGAAACTGCTCAAACCTCCCCGTAACTCAAGATCGTGCTCTCCTGAATACGATTTGGTTCAAACCTCAAGACGGCAGGTAAATGGAAGCCCAACTGCTCCATGGAGATGGCCATTTGCTGCGAGTCATAACGAGGATATGATCGACTTCTTAGGTGAGAAATGTCGTATGTTGATGCTGTAAAATGTAAAGTGTAAAAGGTTGTAACATGTAGGATTGTAAAGTGTTGTACTGATATATTTTCCAGGCGCGAACTGACGTGTATCTGTAAAGGATTGTAGTTGGTTTTTTTGAAAGATAGTGCCAAAATAAATGCACGTCCGGGTACGGTGATAAACTTCTCAAGCGAGATAGTCGCGTATCTGTCATGGTATGGTGAAAATCTTAGATGGTGCAAAATAAATGCACGTCCGGTTGGGCTTGACGACCGACAAGACTGAGATTCAATCTAGGATCGAGCTAGAAAGAAGACTGGTAATCAAGACTCCATCGAGGGAATGAACTCGAAGGGTAGATATCTTATCCTGGCGAGGAAAGATAGCTGAAGTAACCGTCATCCACGAGGATCGATCTCTGTGGGGAAACTGGAAACACCTATGTATTTTATGCTTAGGGCTGACAATCTATTTGGAGAGAATGGACAAACCCAGTTACTCGGCGGTAACAACCAATGATGGAGAGACACAATGAACCTGTGAATGCTAACGCATATGTTGATGCATATGTTAATGTGAATGTATGTTAATGTCTATGTATGTTAATGTTTATGTATGTTAATGTTTATGTATGCAAGATGTTATGAAATGAGTATGTAATGAGTATGTAATGAATATGTAATGAAATAAGCATGTGATGCTTATGCCCTTGCGTACGTTGACGAAACAGACTAGAGATGGGACGAGAGATGAAATAAACATCTCGACGGAGATACCCTGCGTTCTCTGCAACCAATACGTCAATCATGGGTAAGAAGGATCAATGGTAGAACCAAGTCTGGTTTTAAAGTTCTGAATTCTCTGGGGAGAAGGTAATCTGCTTGGGTGCATAGTACCACGTCTTCGCATGGGGAGAAGAAAACCTGAGGGACACTTTCGAGTTACCCAAGAAAAAAATTGTCAGCTTATAGTCTCTCTGGGGACTGTGATGAGGCAATAGTTTAGGAGTCTGTTGCAACACTGAGGCTTACTGGGGTATGAAGGCCGCTGTGAGTAAAATCCATCGGGTGCATGAAAAAATTGTGAAATCCCATGGTTTTGATCTTGCAGGACCTTATAGCAGCCGCCATTTGTTTCTTCAAAAACATGGTGCCCCAGGATACTTGCGTTGCGAGGTAGGGTCATCTCAAGAGGATTTTATAGAGAACACCGAGTCCGGTTGCCCCATTGTTCTCAAACTCTTTGAGAGATTTGTCAGGTCTCGACGTAACTGGCACAAATTAATCGTGTTACGACGAAATGTTTGGGAAATAGCTCTTAAGAATGTCAGACTCGCGTTGGTAAGCGAATTGGGAAACTGCTTGCCCCTGTTCAGCAGGATCTTCAAGTTCCACGGGTTATGTTCATATGTAAATCTCTAAGATATCAAGCAAAGTCGTCATGCCTGAAATGCCTATCCTGAGCTTGTCAATGCACACATATATTTGTCTTGAATTTTTGTTTTTTTGTTTTGAAAAAGATATCTCAACAACTCGTGACCGAGATCACTGGTTAGGATATAAGTTTGAATTATAATGCCAACATGAATTTTTGAGCATAGCTCGTAGGAGTCAGGAAACGTGATCTTGTCGAGTATGCCTTCAACCGAAGTCCTCCTTCAATTAGGTCTTTTAAAGGTTGTATCGTGGCTCGGTTCACGGTTTAAGAAACAAAAGGATAAAGGCTCAAAGTTATATTTGTACCCACCCATTCTTCGTGATGTTCTCCAATCCTAATTCAGTTGACCGGATACGAACGCTCATATCTCAAGCGGATTTGCTATGGTCGAGAACTTATCAAGGCTTTGGACATGGCAGTCACTCACCTATTTCTAATGGCAATTGTTCACACGATTTTGTTCTTTACTAGGGATTATTTATTGTACCCTCTAGTTTTGCTTTTATTCCCTAACTTTTGCCTGGACAACGTCTTTTGATCTGACTTTGGAGTCCAGCGGGATGCCCCAGTTTTGCATAAGTCTCCTTCATAGGTTTTGACTTAGCGGGCTCTTGTTTTTTTGAATATTCTTTTATGCACAAGTCGTGTAAATCTTTTGAAAGACTCGTGACTGCCCCACTCCTTAGGTAACCGAGGGATAGCCATTGTATTGGACTTCTTAAGATGCTAAGGATAAATTCTCGAAGGTTGGCTCTTCCTTTTTAAGAGTCTAAGCGCTCGATCGGTTTAACTGAAACCTACCCTGCCCCAGGTTAGGATGAAGGTTCTTAAAAAGAAAGAAAAACTCCTACTTCAAGGCTCAAAGGGTTGACTAGGGATTAACATCCTTATATCTCCAGTGTTTGGGATTTGAAACAATGCCTTACATCATCAGCGGGTTTCAATCGAAAGCATACGACAAGAAATCTGACATTTTGGGTTCGTCATCCTCCCCCCAATTCTCCATCAGAACAAGAGATCGGGTAAAGTTGGCATTATGATTTATGAAAACGTTTTTTGAATGAGTGAAACGAATGGATTTATTCAAGACAAACATATGCGTTGCATTAATTAATCAAAGATAAACAAGTTCGTACATGCTAAATATGCTTAATCAAAGAGAAATGCATATAAATAAACAAATGAACTTGTCGGAAAAATCCTTCTAAATGTTTATGAAATCTAAGAGCAACAGTTTCCTTTGGCGGAGCCTCAATGGAAAGAACGTCTGGTTTACGATCATTGTGAGTCGTCATGGCTTGCCCCAGTTACGCTGGTCACATCTTCAACAGTTTTCAGTCGTTGCTTCAAAATAATTTTCCCAGATTCTTCGTTGATCATAGTCACGTCATATTTCCAAGGCACAGCTTTAGGATCACTGAAAGGAAACGGACTCGGTCTTCGAATAACTATAGGCTTAGGCTGATTCACTTCAGGGATATACGACCTTGGTATATCGAACACGAGGTTGGCGGAGCCTGCCCCTGATAGATTAAACACTGGTACCTTACCCTTTGATTCAGGCTGATGGAAGACAGGCTCAACCACAGCGACTACATCCTTCTTGGCTTGGCTTGTCACTTGTAAAACACCCTCATTAATTAACCTCTGAACATCATTCTGAACCAACACACAACCTTTAGTACTGGCTTCACAACTTACACATGCAACGTGGGAAGTATCTACCAAACCAGCTTCAAACAGTTTCGAGTGGAACATCTTGAGAGGAGTCTTAATCTGTTCAACATCAAGGGCATAACCTTCCTCTGAATCAGCACTAATGGCATTGGCACTCTCATGATTAGGAAAAGGGTTCTTCTTAACATTTGGTTGAGGATCCTCAAATGACAAAATCTTCTTTTCCAATAGATCCCTGACAATATTTTTGAGAGCATAACAATTCTCCAGATCATGACCAGGCGCACCCTCATGAAATAAACAATGAGCGGCGGCGTTGTAATTGGCGGGTAGAGGATTAGGAGGCGGACCCAAAGCCCGAGTAGTGATGAGACCCTGCTTGACCAAAGAGGGATACAACTCGGTAAAAGTCATTGGAATCGGCGGACAAGGCTTATACGTTCTTCTATTCGGCATATTCTGGCGAGGAGCCGGACTCTTTGGCTGTTGAGGAGCAGGAGTATTGGGCGCCTGTAGGTAGTTGACAGGAGGCGGATAAACAGGAGGTTGTTGCATAGGTTGATACATAGGAACCTGTTGATTGAAAGAAGGTGTAATAGCTGCCACATAGGGTTGTTGAGCATATTGGACTGGATACCCTTGAGGTTGAGCATAACCTTGCGGATGCCGATAAAAGCGTTCCCTTGGTCTACCAGAGGATATGGCATTAGTCTCACTCTCCTTCTTTTTCTGGGAGCTATACGGAGGTTTCTTCGGCTGATCCTTAGAAGCGCCATGATTATTTATCATTTTACCACTCTTCATACCCAATTCAATCTTGACACCCACAGCAACGATGTCGGAGAAATTTGAAGTCACACTACCCACCATTCTCTCGTAAAATTCTGGACGGACTGTGTCGACAAACCAATCAGCTAACTCTTTTTCGGTCAAAGGAGGTTCTACCTGCGAAGCAGTCTCTCTCCACCTTTGGGCATATTCTTTGAATGACTCAGAATTCTTTTGTGACATACTCAGCAACTGTCTTCTGTCAGGAGCCAGATCCATATTGTACTTGTAGTGTTTGATGAAAGCGTCAGATAAATCTTGAAAGCTCTTAACGCGGGATTGGTCCAAAGTTAAATACCACTTGGAAGAAGCACCCTTCAAACTGTCTTGGAAGCAATGAATCATTAGTTTATCATTCTCAACATGGGCAGCCATTTTGCGATAATACATGATCAGATGACTCTTAGGACAGGTGGCACCTTCATAGCGATCGAAGTTCGGAGTTTTGAACTTCGGGGGAATAACTAAACCCGAGACCAAACAAACATCCCTTGCAGCAGTCCCAAAAATTTGATCACCCTCTACCTTTTTCAATCTCTGGACGATAGTGTTTACTTCCTCACGAAACTTATCATGTTTCTCATAACCCTCAACATTCTCATCAAGATTAAAAACTGTCTCATTGAAGTACGGTTGCGCACGAGTGTGTACAACAGGTGGTGCAAAGATAGGAGCCCCCCTAGAAACTTCAGAAAACAAGGGCACGGCTTGCTGAACAGGTTGATTAATCGGAACAGTGGCTTGAGGAGGCACAAAACCGGGAGCAAGACCATAAGGTGGGTCCCTTGCTACGGTCACACTTGGTGGAGGGTCCACAGTAACGCCGGTGATCTCAGAAACAACAGTGGGCTGGGTATCCATCTTAGCATTCATGACATGTAACAATTCCATCATACGCCCCATACCCCCTCGAAGGTCTTCAAGTTCATTGCTAAGGCGATCAATCTCTTTTGCCTGATCCTCCATTCTTTTCCGAGTTTGAGCTCTGGTGTTGTACTGGTGCCGAGAACTCAGGGTGACGAAACTGGAAGGTGAGAGAACCGAGTGTGAGAAATCGGGAGACACATGCAATGCAAAAAAGTAAATGATGCTAAAATGTGGATGAAGATGAAGATTTCATGGAATTCAAAACATTTACTAATGTCGTGGGGTACCAAGGAAATCTTTTTCTTGTTTTTTTCATTTTATATTTTTTTTTATTTATGGTATCCCGCGATATCCATAAATGATGTTTGAACTCCATGAAATACAATGCGATGAGATGCTTTATGGATGCAATGCATGAAAACACACAAAGTCCTAGGTTAAAGGCTTGCATGAGGTTCAAAGGCAAATACCCTCCCCTGAAGTTAGATGGTTCATCCTGTCCTACAAAAGTAACCAGGTTCTAAGGGATCTCAATATCATTGATCCTTCACAAGGGTGGTTGTTCAGAAGGCAACTTACTTGCCAACCAAAACCCTCCAAGTTTAAGATCTCAATGAGCGTAGTATCGAGTGTCAACCAACTTTAGTCTGCACCAAAGCCGGTTACCTCACTACTTTCTAAAGGCCAAGATGAGTTAACTAGGGTTCTAAAAGTCAGTTAGTGCATTGACAACATATGGCAGCCTCAATATTATCCTCAACTTGACTTAAGGAATATAAGCACCAACCAAGAAGTCGCACTAACCATGGCCACCAGATCAACCGTATCGATATACGTCGTACAGTTTCCTTGGTCTATTGCCATTTACCTAAGGTACACTAGATCCGGGTTAGGACCTATCTCACAGCACAAGGAACAGTCCCACAATCAAAGCGCAAATATATACATGCAAATGAATAATAACACAGATAGTAATAAATATGAACAGGTTAGGGATAACCCTCAAAAGTTAGGAGCTCCCCAGTGAAGTCGCCATTTTCTGTTGCGGTGGAAATAGGATATCAAATTATTAATTAATTTGAATCGCAATTCAATTCACAACCGCTCTTTGATTTATCCGAAGGAAAAGGTCAAAAAGGGAAAACCTATTTTTGCATCGTAAACACAATGCGGGGAAAGATCTAGGGTTCGGGGGTTGGTTAAATTTAGGGAAGGTATTAGCACCCTAAACTTCTGTAGTACTCTACAGGAACCTTTTGTTCAGTTGTTTACTATTTGCTTTATTCATTTGCTTAAGGTATATGTACAAAGATTAAAAGTGAGAAAAGAGACCTAAGGGGTTAATTCTAAGTTTACTCGGCAAGACATCGCATCTTGTGCCTACGTATCCTTACGAGAGTGGAATCAGAGTAATCGTAGTTCCCCTCAAAAGGGAGGTTAGAAACGTCTTGACTGTGGTCAAGGTTTCAATGGGGAATAAACGTATCTTAAGGACACGCTTACGTGGAGTCTTTGAAACTCCTATTTCTATGTTGAATTTGTTAATTGAATTAAGGTTAAATTAGGGATTCCACGGCGGGAAACCCTAAACAGAGCACGACGGCTCTTTGACCTAAAAGCTAGGGTGAAGGGCGTTTTTGTCCACGGCGGGACACCTAGGTTATTAGGGTTTGAAACGGTCAAAAAATTAGGGTTATTGACTCGGCGGTCAAACGGGTAAACCTAATTCCTTCGGAAAGATTCTAACGGTAAAACATGCAAGCAACAAAATTATTACATGGTAGAAATTAAAATGCGGAAAGTAAAGAAAGCGTCGCGACGATCACTTGCGTAAATTACAAATCCCAAAAAATGCGAAATAAAAATAAACCGCGACCATGGCCTCGCGTAAATTACATCCATGGAAATAAACAAGAATAATAATTGCGACGATGGCCTCGCGTAATTACAACCCAAAGAAAATAAAATGCGAAAAGTATTGGATTAATACCCAAGGACAAAAGATGAAAATTAAACGGGAATATTAAGCATTTTTATTTTAGTATTTTTTTTAACTAGAAGATTGGAATGAAAGTGTGAAATGTTAGAAATTTAAAAATAAACAATGTTAGAAATGTTAGAAATTTATTAAGAAAAAGTTTGAGTTAAACAGTTAGAGTTTTAATAAAAAGTTAGAAATTTATGATATGAAAAAATTGAAGTGCTAGGATCTTAATTTAAAAAAAGAGTGTTAGAAATTTTAACTTAAAGAAACAATTAGAATTTTAATTACATGAAAGGTAAACTTTAATTTAAAAAGAAATGAGGTGTTGGAAGTTTTATTTTAAAAAAAGGAAGGAAGTTAATTTTAATTTTTAAAAAAAAGAAAAAAAGAGTGGATTTTAATTTTATATAAAAAAACTAATTTTTTAAAGAAAGAGTTAGAATTGAATTTTTAATTAGAAAATCAAGTTTTATATTTATTTGAAAAAGAGTTAAGAAATCTTAATATTAATTATAACAAAAAGAGTTTTAATTTTTAATTATAACAAAAAGAGAAGTTTTAATCTTAATTATAAAAAATAGAGAGTTTTTAATTTTAATCAAAAAGAAAAATTGTAGAACTAGTTACTACCTTATAATATCATTTTAAGTTAATTAAAAAATGAGACAAACAAATCATAAATGAAAAAGAAAGAAAAATAGAAAACAACAAAAAATAATAAGAGGAGATAAATTGGGGGAGGGTTACGGTTACAAGTTTTTTGCATGGCCACGATCCCTTCTTCTTTTCCTGCAAAAAAAAACATCAAAAGAAAACATCCGTTAGAAATAAGAGTTGCTCACCTTTCCCCGGTTTGAAGCGGCTTTTCTACGGTGGAGTTCGTTGATGATGAACGATGATGTTTTTTCCAAAAATCTCCCCTATTCTGATAAGTCGCGAGAACGGCCGCCGTTTTTCTCTTTTGTCTCCTTCCCCTGATGACCTGCTCTTGATTTTCTGATGTTGATGAAGTTTCCTCTCATCACTTATGTTTATATAGGTAACAAATTAGGGTAATCTCTAACCTAATGCCCACCTTAAAGGCCCAACTTAAATAATTAGTCAAAACTAAATAAAACAAATTAAAACAAACTTAAAACAAACAAATTAAAACAAACTTAAAACCCTATTTTTTTTACTAAACATAATAAAATCTTTTCTAATATTTTTAATTTTATGATTTTTGGATGTTTTTATGAATAATATGGAAAAAAGTGAAAAAATAATATTTCTTAAAAAATAATTTAAATTAAATACGAAAATAATAATTAAATAATTAAAAAAACTATTTTTGTTATTTTTTTTTATGAAAAATAGAAAATTTAGAATAAACATAAAGAAAAAACAAAAAGTGAAGAAGGTAGGAATCGAACTCTCAACCTCTCACACTCACAACTCCTTACACACAGTCTCTTGCCAATTGTGCTATTTTATTTATTCGAAATAAAGTGGCACTAGAAACCATGTAAAGGTAGGACAAATTTGAGGTACTACATGCGTAACCTGTTAATAGTTAGCTGATGCAAAAATGAGATATTATGCGACATGAATTGACTAATCTAAGGGTAAAATTTGGGGTATTACACTCTCATACAATATTTTTTCATAAGCTGAATAGTTTTACTCGTTCTTAAACTAAGTGTAAAAATCACAGTTGTGATATAGCTTTTTAGAAGCATCTTAAACACTTGTTAGTTTACATTTATTTTTAAAAGGTTCCTTAAGAAGACCAAGTTGTGTTTAGAATTTCTTGAGAAGACTATGATAGTTGTTCTTAGTGGTTGACACTGTAATCTGTTTGAATATAGTGGATTAAGTCCTTGTTGAGAAAGACAAATCACCTTGGTAGGGTGGACTGGATTAGTTGAGTTCAACGAACCAGGATAAAAATAATGTGTTTTTTTTATTGCCATAATTATTTCAAAACCCTTATTCAACCCCCTTCTAAGTGTTTTTCTCACCTTCAATCCCAACTTTTGGTTGGTCATATTTTTTGTTCCCCGCGGAGTCGTTATCCCAACTTTTGGTTGGTAGTCTTCGTCTTTATAAGTTCGCCTTCGGTTAGCATCCCGGTGATCCCAAGTTTTGGTTGATAGCCATCTATTTGTTTGTTGGATGTTATCCCAAGTTTTGGTTGGTAGTCCGTTATTTCTTGGATGATATCCCAACTTTTGGTTGGTAGTCCGTTGTTTCTTGGATGTTATCCCAACTTTTGTTTGGTAGTCCATTGTTTCTTGGATGTTATCCCAACTTTTGGTTGGTAGTCCATTGTTTGTTGACGATCCCAACTTTTGGTTGGTAGTCCGTTGTTTGTTGATGATCCCAACTTTTGGTTGGTAGTCCGTTGTTTCTTGGATGTTATCCCAACTTTTGGTTGGTAGTCTGTTGTTTGCTGACGATTCTAACTTTTGGTTGGTAGTCTGTTGTTTGTTGGATGTTATTCCAACTTTTGGTTGATAGTTCGTGGTTTGTTGGATTTTATTCCAACTTTTGGTTAGTAGTCTGTTGTTTGTGCTCCCCTGCGAAGTTGTTATCCCAACTTTTGGTTGGTAGTTTTTATTTATGTGTGTTTGCCTTCGGTCGGTGTTCCGACAATCCTAACTTTTGGTTAGTAGCCTTCATCCCAACGTTTGGTTGGTAATCTTTATGATGATCCAACTTTTGGTTGGTAGTCTTTATTATTTGTGTATTCACCTTCGGACGGCGTCTAGGTGATCCTAACTCTTGGTTAGTAGCCTCTTTCTAACAACTTTTGGTTATTACTCTCTGGTGATCCTAACTTTTGGTTAGTAGCCATTATTATCTACTTGCTCAGTTATCATTTTGGTTATCCCAACTTTTGGTTGGTACCCGCTGTTTTCAAGTCCACCTTCGGCTGTAAATCTTTGCATTGTGAACATCCCGCAGTTTGCAAATTTCTGGGTTCTTTTGGTATTCAATCATCTTTTACCTTGAATGTTTGAAAGTGTTCACTTTTCATCCCTTCAGGTTCAAGTTGTTTGAATAGGGGCAGCTGTAGCATCCCAAAATTTGTCCATCTTTCCTCTTGTATCTTGGCTTATGTTTCATTGCATTTTCATATTTATTTTTGCATAGCATGGCTTTAGACATGGGTTCAAGGTATCATGGTATGTGATAACGCGAAAATGTATCTTATATTTGTCGTATTTTCCAATGATTAATTGTATTATTTCAGTTCAAATTCTGATTTTTCCGCAAGCTTGCAAGTGTTTTACGCAGGTATTTCATTCTCATGCTAAAAATGAGCAAGATATAAAAAAGTGCGAAAGGAAGGAACAAAAGAAGAGAAAAGGCCAGCAAACCACAGGATGCAAGGTTTGGAGGTGTGAAGGTCGTCACAGCCCATCACGACCGTCATACGCATCACAACCGTCACAACCTGGCCACGATCGTCACGGTCCTAAAATCAGTGACAACATTCAGAACAGAAACGTGGCCACGAAAGGGATAGAATTTAGGCATCATTCAGTATGTCCTCCCTGAGAATTCTCTCCCTCAACGTATTTTCTTCCAATATTTTCTCTTGCAACCAAGGATATAAAAGGACGGGAGTTGGAACTGAAAAGGGGGGGCTTCAGATTGACATACTAAATTGCTGCTGAATTGCCGTTGAAGCCGTTTTTGCATTGTTATTGTTTTTCCTTTCATTTTTCCTTCGTTTCCAAAGCATTATTATTTCATTCGCATTTTGTTTCACCATAGTAGAATCCTCCGACATTGTGGAGGATTACTCGACTATCCAGTATCAATAATATTTACAGGTTCTTATTAATCCAATGCTTGTTTTATTATTCAGTATGCATATTATACCACTTTATTGATTATGTTTATTTATGTTTGCATTAGTTAACATGTCGAGCTAAACCGATTATATCGGTATGTAATCGAATTAATAGGACGGGATTCGATAATACCCGGTGCACCTTTCCTTTTTACAAACGATTTTTATGGTTGTAGTTTTTAAATCTAATTTTCTAAATAACCTTTGTAACGAAAGTGAGAAGATATTTACAACAGTTTTGCCATGAAAGTGCGAAATTTATTAAGGTTCGAGCCGGCACGTGAAAGCGTGGGGTTTGAACCGGATAGTAAAATCTAGGCATTAATTTTAAACACAGCGAGAGCTCTTTAAAATTAATCAGAATGTATTTATTTTCAAAAAGTATTTTTAACCCCGAATGGGACAGTGAGAGCGTACATTCTGCCTTAAAAATATGACCCAAGTCAACAACCAGCGTGAGGCAAAGGTCTTTAAACGAGTATTTTCTCCTGAAAAGTATTTGCAAATATTAAAAAAGCACCGGTGACCTGTCGAATCCCCGATAATTAAGGAATTACATACTGATATTCCTATATCAATATTTCTAAAACTAATAACCTTTATTTTCCTCTATATTTCATAACTTAGCATCTATTTTCTAAAAACATATTCCGCCGTAGCTAAACATAGTAACAACCGATAGCACTAGTTTGATTACCAGTCCTTGTGGGATCAATATCTTTATTACTATGTGATAGACTGTGCGCTTGCAGTTAGTACCATTAGATTCAGAAAGTCACGATCAGTTTGTTTCTCAAAGAAAGAGGAACATGTTTCTTCAACCTCAAGCAAGGTTTCTTATTGACTTTATGGCATTCCCAAGCCCCAAAAGGTCCCTCATCATCAAGTATGATTCAAGGAAACATCATTTCAAGATCATATGTGGTTCACCATGTCTTAATTTGTAAGGAATGATTAAGAGATTCAAATTTGGTTCGAGGTGTTTGACCTAACTTAGCAAATTGTGGATGCTATGATTAAATGGACATAACTTCTTCATTTTTCAACATCTTGAGGTGGTTCTTTTTCTAATGAACTCTTCTCATCATCCCCTACAAGTTCCCTTGTAAGGAAAGATTTAATTATGCTTGGAAAGTCATCAAACGTTTGAAGACATTATAGGTCATTTTGAGTTTTAGAAGAATTTTCTAGTCAATTCAAAAGGTCATAACTTGGTCAAACTTCACCATTTGGAGCCCATTCATTTTCTAAAATGAACTAGAAGATGTCCTCTACAACTTTGTTTCAATGTGGAGGTGCAAAAAACCTATGGAAGGCCTTGGTTTTATCAAAACATTATAGGTCATTTTTGGTCCCTAAAAGACTTGAAATTTTTCTAAGTGTTTTGTTGATTTTGAACCTTTTGATGTAAGCCACTTTGAAGAATCATATCTCCCAACTCAGATTGCCAAATCAATACTTTCTTCTCACATTGCAAAGATTTTATCACCCTCTATCCATTGCAAGAAGAATCACCTCATAAAGTCTCCTATATTGTAAGAACCATGGTGGCAAAATTTGAATTTCAAAGCTGAAATTTCACTTCAAGTCAGAATTGGATTTGATTGAAATGGCTTCCAATCACCAAATTAAGGCGCTAATTTAATCTAAAAATGATTAACTAACTTGCTTGGGTGGATTAGAGCATTGAAACACAAGTTTTTGATGAGTTTTGATAAGTTGCAAGTCACACTTTGCTCATGATGCAGGTGTGCACGAATTTTCTCCATTTTGTATCATTTACCCTCCCTTAGCATTCAAAACACTTCTCCTATAAATAAGGGACTTATTCCACCCATTTCCACAAGCTTTGATAGCCATAATCACCCTGCTGAGATCCCATTTGAACTCTTAAGCTTGAACTTTGTATTTTCATTTCCACACCTTAATCACTCAAATTCTCCACTCAGTTAGCTTTATCAACATCCAATGAAGCTAACCAATTCAAGAACTTGAAGAATCATGGCCTGAATCAAGCTTGAGGACTCCATTTTCAGAGCTTCAAAGTTGAATTGCAACAGGTATAATTCTTAACCATTTTGACTCAAATTTGTTGCTAAGATGTAGTCCTTGATGTGCTGATGCTGTTAGGATTGTTAGATTTTAGCTGTGGTTGAGTTTGGTTGGTTAATTTTCAAATCTGTGTTTGAATTTTCTTCTGATTTTTTCTAAATCGAGTGAGTTGTGTTTTAAAGAAATTTGGCGCGATGATATGGTTGAGATCGTCTTGAAAAGACACATAAAATGAAACCACTATGAGCTCTAATGGTTATGGCTTGAGGGATCTTCATTTTTCTGCAAATCTCTGCATATTTCAAGTGGCTGAAGGTTGAAGATGATGATCTAACCGTCCATTATGGCACTTGTTATGATCCTGCGTGTTTGACTTTTGTTGGCTGGATATGATGAGTTTGACTCAGATCCACCGTGGATGCGCGCTTTTTGGCCCTTAGATTATCCACGTCATTTAGTGAAATGAGATTCAACGCGCCTTGTTTTTTCTGCCTTATTTTCTTTTTCTAATTTGTTTTTAATTTCACTCTATTTTCAGAAATTCATAGAAAAATCATTTTTAATTAGAAAAATACCAAAATATTTTCTAAAATTTCCTTTTATTTTCCTCTTTCTGATTTTCATTTTTGTGCATTTTTATTTTCTAGTTTGCTATTTTTCTTGAATTTTAATTTGTTTAAGTCAATTTTAATTAGTTTACAATTATTTTTAGGAATTTTAAAATTATGAGAAAATAGTATATGATCCTATGATAGTTTTGGACCTATGGTGATTTTATTTGATTGTTATTTGTGATCTTGCTATTTTTTATGTTTTTTTAGATTAATTGCTTGATTTTAATTGGTTTAAAATTGTTTTTAGGCATTTTAAAATTGTGGTAAAATTAGCACATGATCCTATGATGGTTTTTAATCTATGGTGATTTTCTTGGATTTTTGTTTGTGTTTTAACTATTTTCCATCTTTTTATAGGTTTTATTTACCTTTTTATTTGTTTTTTTTAATTAATTTTAAAATTGCAAAATGATTTGATGTCGTTTTTAGTCCATATTTGAATGTATTCTGTTTTTCTTCAAGTCATTTGGAACTTTGATGATTGTTTGTTGTTGTTTTCATTCTTTGGATGTTTTTGGTGCTTGTTTTCTTCTTGAGGCATGTTCTTGAATTCAACTTGTATGATCTCTCTTATGTGTTCATGATGGGATGTTAACTTGATGATCATGTTGATGTTGTGGTTTCTTCTTGTGTTCATATCATAGCCATATGCCTTTTCCTTTAAGGTACTTGCTTTGCACACTTGTTTTGTGTTAACTTGTGGCTTGTTTATGAATGGGATGCATGACCTGTTTCTTTGTGCCCTATCTTTGACCATTGATATGATTTGAGAATGTTGTGTTGTGCTACTGCCCTACCATGTTTCTTGTGCCTATTGATTTCATTTCATCTTGATTTATGACTGATGATGCTTATTGAAGATGTTTGGATATGTGTGGGCATTTTGTTCTTTTTGATATGTTGACTTGACGATGATGCTTACCTTGCATAAGATTGAAATGAGTGTACTTGATATTTCTGTCATTTGAAATTCCATGTTTGTTCTTCTTGATTGTATCTTCCTCTTTCTTCCTCTTTCTTCGTCTTTCTTCTTCATCTCTTTTCTCTTCTTGTTGTCATTTGTGATTTAATTAATTGGTGTTTACTTGTGTTTGCTCACATGATCCCTTAGGATTCCTAGTCCCTATGGGAGTAGGAGAGATATTAGGCTTTAAATCCTTTGCATGATAACAATTAGGATAGTCCATTCTTGACCTCAACTCTAGGTCCATCATTTGTATGATAACATTAGGTAGACTTCCTTTTCATCCTCAACTCTAGGTCCATCATTTATTTGATAACATTAGGTAGACTTCCTTTTCATCCTAACCTTAGGACCATTTTGTATGACAATATTAGGGTTTTTCAGTTTCCCTTTAGTGTTCTTTTGTGTATTCTCTTCTCATCTTAAACAATCTTAAGACACTTAATAAAGAATGATGAACGTTGTGCATCATGAGCCTTAAGTATATGGGAAATGATGAGTGGGGGGTTTCTCCTCACTTGTCTAGAGTGTTTAATGTATGCCCCTTGGGTAATATGTGGCGCATTCGCTCTTATATCATAGTCTTTAGTGCAACGTGAATCTCAAACAAATTCAATTCAATTCACTTCTCTAAAACTCTTAAACCAAATTCAAACTTTTTTTATCCTTCGAGATTGTTCTTAAAATCATTTTCAGAAAAGAGTACGTTGTTTTTCCGTTCTTCCGCAAACAGGCATCGACCCTAACAGCTGGAATGGGAACTTAACATCACTCATAAAAAACACTTAACCAAACCGTGGTCTAGTTTACCCGAACTACGTTTACTCTGATTTCTCATACCAGATGAGGATATGTAGGCACAAGACGATGATGTCTTGGCGAGCAATCTTCCCCCCATCACTCGTAGTTTTCCGAACTACATTGACTCTGACTTTCCCATTGCACGAGGGAATACGTAGGTATAGGGCGACGATGTCCTATCGAGTCTTCTTCATTTATTTAGCAGTAAGCTTTTAGATAACACACTCTTTTGATTAGACAACAAGCGTGGATCCCATTGAGTACAACGGACGTGGGGGGGGGGGGGGGGGGGTGCTCATACCTTCCCCTTACGTAACCGACTCCTGAACCTAAGATTTGGTTGCGATGACCTTGTCTTTTCCCGTTCTTTTAGGTTTTCTTCGATCGTTTCCTTTCCCTCTCTTTGAGATAAATAATGTTCGGTGGCGACTCTTCTGTTTGTTTCCGCCGGCCCTTTTCGCAGTTGCGACAATGATCAATATTTTCCACCAACCTATATAATTAAGTGAAGTTAGAGAACAAACTAGGGGATTTAAAATTTAGTAAATAAATTAGAAAGTCCATACTCTTTAGACCCAAGGAGAGACACACCAACTCGAAGTAGATTTGAACCCCAATGTCCTCCCCCATCAAAAAGAGGAAACAATTGAAGATCCATACCTAGATACAAACACTACTATAAAAAAGAGCTTTGAGGGTCCAAGGTTACAAAGGATGTTATGGAAAGTTGGCTAGTTTTTCAATCCATGCCACTGGCCGAGGCAATAAATTGGAAAGTGTGTCATTTTTTCCCTCTGTTGGGATGTTAAGTGAAGTGAAATCCCTCACTTTTTTCATCGATTGAAGTGTGAATTTAGGGGAAACTCCTCATTTTCCAATATAATGGTGTGATAACCCAGAGGAAATACTTCACTTTTCCCCTCGGTTGGGACTATTAACCAAGGAGGTAGGGGTTAAGGGAAAACTTTTTGCATCAGTTATGATGCTAGCCAATGTGAAATCCCTTGAATATTTAAAATATAATTTTTATAATTTTACTTTTTAGTAAAAAATAGTATAAATGACACATTTTTTACCATATATTTAATGGCGACAAGGCCAAAACAAAACGCATACATATTTACATCAAAAATAAAATGGCACAGATTATGTACCAAAAAAAAACTATAAATATTTAAAAAAAAAAAAAATATATATATATATATATATATATATATATATATATATATATATATATATATATATATATATATATATATATATATATATATATATATATATATATATATATATATATATATATATATATATATATATATATATATATATATATATATATATATATATATATATATATATATATATATATATATATATATATATATATATATATATATATATATATATATATATATATATATATATATATATATATATATATATATATATATATATATATATATATATATATATATATATATATATATATATATAACATCGGGTAGACTACTTAAACATATCCAAAGTGACTCGGAAACTATACATATTCATTTTTTACAACAACACTAAAAAATATTAAATAGTTATAAACAACAATGCAATAAATATCAGACCATAAATTAACTTACAAACTCATAAAAATGAAGAACACAAGTTGCACAAAGAGAACGAATGTCATATAAGTCTTCTTCTATGAATGTTGTTGATTCGTTAAATACCTATAAGTTGAACGAAATGTAAAATCACTTAGAATAATAAAAAACTTTTATTTGATAAACCCTGTGTGAATCCTAATTCATCAATTTGTACACCATAGTTATTGTCAATCCACTTGCATTTAATTGAAGGAATTTTATATTTAATATAATCAATCTCCCATATCTCTTCAACGATCCCCAAATTACAATCGAGATGTCATTACAAAATTCTTATCTTTGAAATTAGAAGTTTTTTATGCATAAGGTAAATAGACTTTTTTGTCACTTCACCATGTCATGTTCATGTCGAATAATGTTGACAAAATTCACCACAACATAGATGATTCAATATTTCTTTTGTTTCATTTTTTTTGTATTCTCACAAAAACACAAAGGGAATAAAAATTTCATTATTGGTAGGAAGATTTCTTTTATAGTCTATTTGGTTCAAATGAAGGAGAGGGACTGGAAGACAATGAGATGAGAAGTGAGAGATTTTAATAGAGGGAATGGTATGAGAAGAAGGTGAAGAATTTTTTTTAATTATATATATTTTTGGTTCTGAATGGAATATTGTTTTTGATCTAATACAATTTTCGGTTTAATTCAATTTGCAAATGGGTGTGTTGTTGTTTCTGGTCTGATACGATTCAGAAAAATTTAGATTAAGAAATAGAGATTCTGTAAAATAAAAAAATAAAAAAAAAAAAAAAAATATATATATATATATATATATATATATATATATATATATATATATATATATATATATATATATATATATATATATATATATATATATATATATATATATATATATATATATATATATATATATATATATATATATATATATATATATATATATATATATATATATATATATATATATATATATATATATATATATATATATATATATATATATATATATATATATATATATATATATATATATATATATATATATATATATATATATATATATATATATATATATATATATATATATATATATATATATATATATATATATATATATATATATATATATATATATATATATATATATAAAATAAAAATTTTACAATGGTTGTTTAAAACAACCGTTGTTATATGCAGCACGTTATCCTGTTTACTACGACAGGCAATAGGCTGTTGTTGTGTTACACACTTACAATCACACTCAATCTCACAACGGTTGGTTAACCTTGATGGTATTATTTTACGAACCGTTATGAAATGTGTTTTTCGTAGTAATAGTTGGAGAAGACAATGATAGAAGAAATTATGTTTTCGAGTTTCATATAGTGGGTAAATACAATTTCCTTCATGAAAGATGAGGTTTCAAGAAAGATGAAGTTTTGTGTACGACAATAGAGTTCATTAGTTTTGATTGTGCAAAAGTGAATGAAAGGAATATCGTTGCAATAGAAATAGCATGAACAAAGTTTTCTATCGGTTAGGAGACCCAATCGAAGTGATAACTTACATTTTTTGTAATTTAAAAATAAAAATAATTGAATGACATCAATTGAAAAAGATTTTACTCATTAGTTATTATCCCAACCGAGAGAATTGTTTAATTTTTAGTTTAAAAAAACAGAAATGTGCCAATTGAAAAAGAAATAAAATTAAAAGCTGCAGTTACTAGAATTTAAAGTGTGTCTCTAATAGACTTTTCTCATCAATTGCTAGCTCAACCAAAAAAATAATAGATTTAATTTTTATTTAAAATAGAAAAAACGTCAATTGAAAAGAAATAAAATTAAAAACTACTTATGTTGTGATTCAAAGTCTATCTCAGAACAACTTTCAAGTTTTTCATCGGTTGCTAGCCCATCCAAAGGAGGGTTAAATTTTTAATTAAAAAAAAAAGGACGCCTATTTAAATATATTAAAATCGGCAAGTATTATGCCAAAATGAAAAATTGTAATAAAATCTATATTTTATTGTAGTAAGAATATCATACCACGTGTCTGAATCGAAAAGAAAAAAAAAACAACTTAATCGAAAGAGCCAGATTAATACCGGAGATCTTAACTCCCATTTTACAAACATTATTCCATTTAATCCAAAAAAAAGTTAAATTCTTCTTTCACTTCTACCAAACCTTATCTATAGTGTAACAAGTTCTTTTCAAACATTTACAGACATGTTAAAAAAATGACAGAAAAAACTTCAAAAAGTAATAATATCTTTAATTGAATTAAACTAAAAAACATGCATTAAGTGGACGGAATTAGGAATTACAACAAAAACGTAAAAACATACACCAGTTCACATGGTACTGCTAACTAAGAAAATTTTGACAAACATTAATGAATCTATTGCATAAGTAAGTTTCTAATGATTGCTGCCTGTGCTGTGTCTGTTGTAGCCAGAAGCTCAGATAAACGTTCGCTAAGGTCGTCGACTTCTCTGTGCAAATTTCTAATATAGTTGCATGTCTCCTGCAACACCCTCGAAGCTGAAGCCTGATATTCAAGTTCTATTTAGTATAACAGATTTAGAGCTAGAAATAGAGTTGAAAACACCAACAATTCTTGTAGATGAAGATAAAAAACAGGTGTTAGGATCAGTAGTCAGATCGATTATTAATTCAATCAGAATACTGAGTCACTAGGTTAGCAGTTATGCCGCGGAACAATAGATGGATATTAATTTATTTTTTAAATGATGATTAGGAGTGATTTTCATTCGTTCTTATATTGAATTCATCCCCACCAGCCTTTGATTAAACAAATTTTGTAGAGAAAAAAAAAACAATGAATTTTGTTTACATTTATTCAAATTTATAACTTTAAAGATTTACTTTAAATCTTCCTAACTCCGTCATACTTTATAAAATTTTTTGAGTATACACGAATTAAAAAATTTAATTATTATTTTATAAATAAGATAAATTAGATACAAATTTACAGTAATGTCCTCATATTTACACAAGAGAGAAAAAATAAATAAATAAATAATAATAAATATTTAAGTGCATATTAGAAAAAACGTCATTAATTTATAATTTAGAACAAATTCTATTGACAAAGTAATTTATAATTTGTGACACAGGGAGTAATTCTCAATTTTTTTAAGTCTAACAATTTTAATTCATTATTTCTATAGAAAATTATTTTCAAAAATAGTTATATTAAATAATTAATTAAAACCATTACATTAAATTTAAATTTAAATTTATTTTTATATTTAATATAACCAAAATTATATATAAACACCAGACAAATGGTCAAAGTTGCACTGTTATTTCTTTTTAAATTACAAAATCAATCCTCATAAAAATTATATTTATAATCTTAAAATTTGAAGTAAGTCTTATATATATATATATATATATATATATATATATATATATATATATATATATATATATATATATATATATATATATATATATATATATATATATATATATATATATATATATATATATATATATATATATATATATATATATATATATATATATATATATATATATATATATATATATATATATATATATATATATATATATATATATATATATATATATATATAATTCTTTAAAATCATTTTATGATAAAGTTTTAAAATAGTATATTGCAAGTGGATGTAAGAAGTATTTTATATTTTATTTAAGTTTTTGGATAAACAATTTATTTATTTACGATTTATATCATAGTAAATAGTCACTTATAAACTTATATAATTATTTTGATAGTAAAAAGTAAAATAAAATAATTTATATGTATGCATAAGCTGTTTTCAAAAGTAATCTTAACTTCATAAATAGTATTACAAAATGAATACCAGTAAAAAATAAAATAAATAGATTAAAAAAACCTTAACCTATCCTCGTATCTTGGTATGCATATTGTTTATTTTTCTTTTGCCTGTTTAAGTTGGTTTTAAATTGAATACACCCTTATACTTTCTTAATGTATTTGTTTATGTTGCTTAAAAATGATATAGTTACACATTAGTCTTTGGAACTTGCATGTTTTTTTATAAAATTAAATTAAAAATTTTTTTGGTATGAATCCACTCTAGTTAGAGCTTACTCTCTGATTGAGAAAGCACCACACTAGTTAAGCAAGTGAGTGACGGCTATTAAATAATGTGAATGTTAAAAAACATTGAAAAAAGAAGAAGGGAAATACTAAGTATTAAGTGGGAAGAAAGAAACCTTGTCAGATGTCCTATTGCGAATCTCAGGAAGAAGCTGCTGTAACTTGGAGACAAGATCATGGATCTGATCGTCGGTGATATTCCTTGAACTACTTGTTTGCCTAGACCGTGATCTCCTACTAGACATCTTAATATAATATATAGTTTTGGATGATATATCTGATCTTAGTTATTTGGAAAAGTGAGAGACAAATTGAAATATGATATAGAGATAGGTAAGTGTAGGCAGGAACAAGAAATTGGGAAGTGATGTTGGAGAAAGAGAAAGAGAAAGAGAAAGAGAGACAAGTAAGTAATGATGCATGGGAGAAAGAAGACGGGTATGGTTGTTTTTAAATAGGGTTTTGAAGAGAGTAAAAAGAAGTAGTATATAAAGTTTTCTAGAGATACGGTAAAACTCGTGTTCCCAAATTGGGGTGAGAAGTTTCACAGTAGTGAGTGCACGTTTCAAGTGAGAGAAAGATAGAGAGATTGTGTGAGCAAGCTTTGTTTCTTTGTTTTTGACCATCTTAGACTGTCAGACTCTACACGCAATACCATGTTAACTCCAGATTTCCAACAGTGCAACTGCAAAAATAAAATACAGATTCGATAAAAAAAAAGTTTTATTAGTACTAATCATTTTATAATAGAGTTACAAAAGAAAAACTTTATTGATCATTAAATAGTTCTTCTATGTGATCCTAAAAAAATATATTTTTAAAATTATTGAATAATCATCGGATTTGGATTAGATAATTGATTAAATACACTAATTATACAATTAATTTTAAAAATTGAAATTTTCTTATAAATAAGATGGAGAGAATATTATTTTATAGATAAAATATCTTAATTAGTTAATAAATACTACAATAAAATATAAATTTTTTTAACGAAGTGAAAACAATGAACATCACATAACCTCTCGATTGTGCCACTTAACTCATAAGAAATATTTTTAGTTACATGACTTTGTATCCCACCAAATATACTTCTGATTTTCATTTTAAACACAAAACTAAATTTTATATCAATTGAGGTGACAATCTGATACAAAATATTTTTTAAGGCGAGCATTTGAATCCTAGCAAATATTTTTGTAATTTTAAAATAGTTATCTATTCATTCGGTTGAACTTAAAATATATAAAAAAGTGTTTTGCTCAGCGTCTTCCAATTCTTTTCATTTTTAAATTAAAAAAAATGAACTACATATTTCATAGGTTGAGGTGAAAATCGATAGAAAAAGTTTTATCTATCTCATTGGTTGGGCAACCTAACCTATATGAAAATCTTAAATTATATACATTCCTCGGTTGTGTTTATGACGAATAAGAAAATCTATGTATAAAACTTATTTTCATAATTCGCTATTTTATGTTAGGGGAGATTTTTACTAGGGAACATTGAGCATTGTTGAACTTTCTTTTTAGAACAACACTTTTGTGAGAGACACACCACATATTCACCAAAAACCGTAAATTGATAGGTGTATGCGTTCTCTCACTTATAAATGCTCAAGTCACCACATTTTTATTTAATATGGACCTTTCTTTATAGACCTTTCTTTGAACTTGATGTGAATGCCCTAATTTAGGTTAAATATAGGGAAAATTTATTGTTATATAGTGATACATTAAAATATGATAGAATTGACTTACTTGGAAGTATGAATTGAACACTTGGATGAGCAAAGAGGAAATTTTTTGCAAGTTAGAGACACATAGCTACACAATGAATTTAGATAAATTTGAAATTATTCATTTCATGTGTAATGTGTCTGTGTATCCAAAATGTTTCTTGGCTACAACATATCCATGGAAGATTTGTGATATCTTTTATTTTTGGTAAATATGGAAATTCTTTCATATTATGCTAACATATCCTAATTTCATCCATATATGTTGCTACAAATTATTTCAGTTATCTTCTGGAAGATCACACACTGGAAAGAAGAGACAAAGCTCTAACATTTGTTCGTCTATTGTACCATATAATGAAGATAAATTCCCATGTTTCATGCATGAGAAATACTACGTGAGTTGGAAACCAAGTATTTGGTTCAAGAGAAAACAATTGAATTAAAAGATTAATGTGAATATTCGGATGTGGTACAAGAGATTAATGCACGAGGTTGGGGTATTTTTTGAAACTTCCAATGAAGTCGTAAATCTTGACAACGTGTAGGAATTTTATGCTAATGCCAAACCCATGGAAGATGAACCTTTGGAAAGACTTTATTGGGTTCGGGGAAGAATAGTCCCATTTGACCGGGATGTCATTCATGCATACATAGAAGATAATTATGTGGCACATCATAGATGGTTAGACCAATTCACATGACAATTAGAAAAGGGAAATTGTATCTATGATGAAATTGCAACTGATATTTGCGAAGCAAGAAAAACTTAAGAATAGAGACGAGATGGACTCCTTGTATGTTTTAAAATATCTAACTTGGACATCTAAGCTCAGATTCAGACAACCTTCCTCGTCAACCATGTTTTACCTGTAAGCCACACATCATCTTCTCCATTTAAGACCACACAAATAATCTGGTACTTATTAAAAGGAAAAAAATTGGACATGAGTAATCTCCTAAAAAAATTGGAGGTTGTGGAGTCACCAAAGAAATTGTCACTTAGTTTCCTAGGCTTGATAATGGGTTTGTGTAAGCATAACAAGATAGAAATTTATGATCTTCTTCATGTTAATAAAATCTCTAAGCTCGATGAGGCTTTCATCACTCAATCTTGTATGAGTTAGAGAAAAGATAGGCATCACCACCACCACCACCACCTCCTCCTATTGCCCCTGTACAACCTCAACTAGAGGTAGTAAGCTTTGATATGGATCCTGCTATGAGAAGTTTTTTCTCCTGTTGGTGGAATATCTCTAAGGAAAACCATCAAGGTATGTTATCTCTTAATGATTCTATGAATAGGTTTTAATTACAAATGCATGACTCACAAGCTCTATTTAAGCTAATACCCACTCCAACTAAGTTTTGCAATTACTTGAAATGGCCTACTAATAGGACATTCTATTATGAGTGGGTAAGTGGCCACGTAAGTGAAAATGGATCTCCAAAAAAATCTTATGCATACGATGATGATAAAGCGGAGAAAGGTATGCATGGAGAAGACGAATAAACAACCAATCAGGATGATTGACCGACACGACACAAGTAGCATCATTGTGAAGTTTTTATCGCTTTACGAGTTTAATTTTATTTACTCATTGAAAAAATATTTTATTTCAATTATGTAGTAGAATTATTTACACTAGCCATGCACAATGGACTTGGGTTTGTTGGTCATTTTGTACTAACTACATGATCACAACCAAAGTTTCGAACATATTTTGAATATTGTGATAATTTTGGTTAACTTACTTCCCAATTAAATGTGCATAAAATAAAGAAAATGACATAGAAAAATAGGTTCTGCTACTATCACAGAGTGCGCTAGGTTAGCAACACATTGCACCTAGGGCACATTGTAGTATAGGCAAGCTAAACGCCACCTAGTGCACCTCACGTAGCTTGATCACACAAGCAGGCTAAGCGAGGAATTAGGGGTTGGGTGAGGACATCTTTGCAACACTCATTTATTTTGTTTCCCTTGGACAGGAAATTTTTTTCCTTAGGGGGTGAAATGCAGATGATTCAAACTAAACTTATACTTGTTAGTTTTAAATTGTTTTCATGATTAAGTGTCAACTTTTTTGAAATTTTTTGAAAAATTACTCCAAGAGGAAGTTTGTATGCAGATGCTTTAGATAATGATCTAAAATTTCAAAAATGGATGGAACCACTAACAATTGGTTGACTACAAAAGGTCAAAGATCAAATGGCATAAGAAGATATTTTTTCTCTTTAAATGCTTCATTCATAATTAATGCGTAACTATTTATGAAAAATATCATGACTATAAATTCTTTGCTTTATTCAAAGTTTGTTTTTTCTACTATCTAGAGAAAACACATTTACATAAGTCAAAAATCGTAAAGTCTACCCAAGTCAAAGCATACAAAAAGAAGAAAAAAAGGCAACAAAAGAAAACAATTATAAGAAAGTGGAAACAAAGAAAGAGAAGTACGTGAAAAAGAAACACCATATACTCTTTTATCTTTATGCTTTTGAATCCAAAGAAAAACTAATATTTTTTGTATGCCCAACATGTTACAACCTAAAGAAAGACCTTAGTGATCCATGACTGATAATATATCTTGTGATAATGCTAGGACAGAACTGAATGTTGCTGTTCGCAGGCGACTCGCTAGCAACTCGCTAGGCGAGCAGGCCGCGAGCACTCGCTAGCAGCTCGCTAAGCGAGTGCGTAGCGAATGGTCCCAGACATGAGACAGTAAGGTTTTGGCATTCTTCGCTGGAGGAGAAGGGAGTGGCGAATGACTCGCTGATGGTTCACTGTGGCGAACGAGGTAGCGAATGAAGTCTGGAGCTTCTGTTTATGCTCGCTAGCAGTTCACTAGGCGAGCAGGTAGCGAACGCTCGCTAGCAGCTCGCTAGGCGAGCGTGTATCGAACGTAGCAGGATGAGCCTTCCCTGTTGCTTCGTGCTGTTTTGGCTTGGGGTTTCGGTTGCGATCGACCTCTTCTTGATTTGAGTAGCTTGTATGCTAGTTATGATGTGTTGTGGGTAGTCGTATGGCGTGAATCCTAGTTTATGAATTGTGAAGTGTGGAATGTGGCCGTTTGGCATTTTGGTGCATTACTTGAATGTAATAGAAATGCACGATGAGATTATATGATGAATGTATGTATGTATTGTGATATGTATATATAGTGGATGCATAATGAATATATGCAATGAATGTGAAGAATGCATGAGCATGTTCACAAACGTGGTTGCATTTCAAGAAGTGTATGAAGTACATTCTTGTGCTGTTGACTCTTAGGAGAGTCTGATGAGTGGTGTGACTCTTAGGAGAGTCTGATGAATGAAGTGATTCCTAGGAGAATCTGATGAACAAATTGATTCCTCGGAGAATCTGATGAACGGTGTGATTCCTCGAAGAATCTGATGAACGGTGTGATTCCTCGCAGAATCTGATGAACGGTGTGATTCCTCGGAGAATTTGATGAATGGTGTGATTCCTAGGAGAGTCTGATGAGTGATGTGATTTCTAGGAAGATCTGATGAGTTATAGGATACCCATGAGGGGTGGGAGTGAATTGATTCTTAGGAGAATCTGACGGACGATTAAGTCGATAATGTGTTGCATTTGCGTAGAGTAGCGAGTTGGCCTCTATGGTTTGTGTGTTGACATCTGTGCATGATGTATGGCGAAATAAGCATGTTGTGTATGTTTATTAGAATAATGTGAAAGGTGTGAATGACATAACGAAATGCTTGAAGATATATATATGTATATATATGTATGAATGAATATATGTATATATGTATATGTGTGTAACATGTATGAATGTTCCTGAATGGATATAAACCTTAATGATGCATATTGTTTATGCTTGATGTTCTATTTGTAAATAGACTTTAGTGGATACATTGCAATGTACGATGTGAGTCGTGGTGAGAAAGCGTAAGATGCATGATTGTGGATATGATGTATATATATATATATATATATATATATATATATATATATATATATATATATATATATATATATATATATATATATATATATATATATATATATATATATATATATATATATATATATATATATATATATATATATATATATATATATATATATATATATATATATATATATATATATATATATATATATATATATATATATATATATATATATATATATATATATATATATATATATATATATATATATATATATATATATATATATATATATATATATATATATATATGCCTTTATGCATTATTTGTTATGATATTGTTTATCACCCTTTTGCTGTTTTATAATGCTCTATGAGGCATTGCAGATTAGATTGCTGGAGATCTTTTGTGAGGCGTGACTTCATCCTTTAGTTGGTCGGCTCTGATATGTAGCACCGGGTAGCTAGGAGTTGTTTTGTTTCTTTTGTGATGCATGTGTATATGTATCTGCTGATGAAAGTTATGTAACCATGTTGGTTGATGATTTGTATATATGAATACACGTGTTAGAGAATTATGAAATATTTGGATGTTCCGCCCTTGTTCTAGATATTTTCTCGTGGGTGTTACCCCGTTGTTGCATATCATTATATATGAGCATGTGTTTTATATGTGTGATTTTCGAATAATGTGGCATGTCCCTTTTATACCGTTTTATAAACTTATTCTGATGAAATTTTGAATTTGTGCCTAAATGATTAATTGTATTATTTGGGGGTATAGAAAGGGGGTGTTACATTAAGTGGTATCAGAGCCAGTGTTGAGTCAGTTGTGTCTGTCTCGTTGTTTTGATTGGTTAACGGTTGTTTAACCTTGTTGTTATTTTGCGATTAATCAGAATATGGCAGGTCGTAATGACAATGCTATGGCTGCGGCATTGGAGGCGATGGCTAGAGCGGTGCAGGGTGCGCCGAATGTGAACGCTAATGATGAGTTTAGAAAGAACCAGCCGCTGGTATTCAAAGGAAGGTTTGACCCGGACGGTGCCCAGATTTGGTTGAAGGAGATCGAGAGGATCTTTAGAGTTATGAACTGTGCTGAAGGCAATAAGGTGAGACTTGGATCTCACATGTTAAGGGGAGAAGCCGATGACTGGTGGATCGGTATGAGACAAGTGCTTGAAGTAGATGACGTGGATATAACTTGGGATTTATTTCGTGCTGAATTTTTAAGGAAGTATTATCCTGAGAGTGTGAAGGGAAGGAAAGAAATGGAATTCCTTGAGTTGAAACAAGGCAATATGTCTGTGGTGGATTACACGGCTAATTTTATGGAGTTAGTAAAATTTCATCCTCACTATGACGCGGTGACGACGGAATTTTCTAAGTGTGTTAAGTACGAGAACAGCTTGCGTCCTGAGGTCAAGCAAGCGGTGGGCTACCAGAGGATTAGAAGATTTTCGGACTTGACCGAATGTTGTCGAATTTTTGAAGAAGATCGTAAAGCTCGTTCTACTCACTACAAGAGTTTGAAGGAGGAGAAAGAAAAGCGACAAGTAAGGAGTGAACCTTATGTGACGCCAGCTGATAAGGGCAAGCATAGGGAAAACTTTGTTAAGAGATCTGGAGGAGAGAGTTCAGGATCCATTAAGTGCTACAAGTGTGGCGAGATGGGTCATAAGTCTTTCATGTGTGGAAAACCCAAGATCAAGTGCTCTAACTGTGGAGTTCTTGGGCATGATGCTAAGGATTGTAGAATGGATGTAGTGAAATGCTACAATTGTGGAGAAGTAGGTCACATCAGTGCTAAGTGTCCTAAACCGAAGCAAGCTTCAGTAAATGGGAAAGTATTTGCATTGGCGAAGTCAGACACTACCAAAGCGAATCGTTGATTTGAGGTACGTGCGTTATTGACAATATTCTTTGAGTACGTTAAGTGTTTGAGATTTTTGTATAGTTACTTGTGATGGTAATATGGTTATTGAGACGCCCGCTTCGGGGTCGGTAACTACGTCTTCGGTATGATTAAGTTGTCTCTTGACTATGTATGGTAAGGACTTCGTTATGGAACTAGAGTAGATTGTTATCCCCCGTTGGAGAGGATGAGAGTTTCTTGCCCATGGAAGAGTTGGAGAAACTTCTAGTGGACGGGACTCGAGTGTTTAATTTGGCTGCATCAGTGTCAGCAGAGGGTAAGGTTGAACTGGACGTGTTTCCAGTGGTGCGTGACTTTCCAAAAGTATTTCCGAAAGGTGTTGAGGATGTACCGCCGAAGAGAGGAGTTGGATTGAATTCTGTTGATTTGATGGTGAATGAGAATGAAGACTTTAAGATGATGATGTTGGATGAAAGTTTGTATCCGAGATTCAAGCTCATTGGGGTAGAATGACTAGTATGTCATTCCTGATGAGGTATAAGTGTTAGGGTTGTGTTCGCTAGGGTAGAATGACTATGTGTCGTTCCTAGTGAAGAGATCGCCGGGGTAGAACAACCGTGATGTTGTTCCTGGTGGAGGGTATGCGGTGTGCCTGTAACCTCCAATGGAGATTGACGTGGATTGACGATCTTATTTGAGTCATGCGGTATGACTATGATTGTGGTATGGAAGTATGCGTGTAAGAGATCATGTGTAACTTGGAAAATGGAGAGAGGGCGCGAAAGTCGTGTCCGGTATGGTTTGAACCAGGTGATATTTTCGAGGACGAAAATTCCTAAGTGGGGGAGAGTTGTAACGCCCCGATTTCGACTATTCCTTTTTCGTTGAGTCCTTTTTGGTTTAATTGGGCGAATATTATTTGAATGTGGAATTTGTGTGGAAATATGTTAAGTTTGCATATTATTCTATTTTAACCGATTTTGGGAGTTTTCGGAGAAAATAGTTTGGAGGGTATTTTGGACATTTCCTATTTAATGTTACGTGAGATATTTTATGAGATATGGAATTAGTTGATGTTTTGGAAAATAATGAGAAAGATTTAAAAAAGAGGAAATAGAAAGGAAAGAAAAAGGAAAAAAAGAAAGAAGAAGAGGAGAAAGAGAAGAGAAAGAAGAGAAAACCTAGATTCTTCAAGATCAACCAAAGCTTGCGATTAATCAGGTAAGGGTGAGAAGTTCTCTCATCTTAATAATGTATAAGATCATATATGTACTAGATTTGGATTTGTTTGGTAGTTTCTACACTTTCCATTTTTAGGTCGAAATTGGATTAATTGATAGAAATCGTTGTTTAACAGTTAGAATCGTGTTTAGATGATGTAGTTTAGTCGATATATGTTAGACTAAGGCTATTGGAACGACATTGGATTTAATCGGGTGATTTTGGTGAGTTTGGAAGTGCTAGGACAGAACTGAATGTTGCTGTTCGCAGGCGACTCGCTAGCAGCTCGCTAGGCGAGTGCGTAGCGAATGGTCCCAGACTTGGGACAGTAAGGTTTTGGCATTCTTCGCTGGAGGCGAAGGGAGTGGCGAATGACTCGCTGATGCTTCGCTGTGGCGAACGAGGTAGCGAACGAAGTCTGGAGCTTCTGTTTGTGCTCGCTAGCAGTTCGCTAGGCGAGCAGGTAGCGAACGCTCGCTAGCAGCTCGCTAGGCGAGCGTGTAGCGAACGTAGCAGGATGAGCCTTCCCTGTTGCTTCATGCTGTTTTGGCTTGGGGTTTCGGTTGCGATCGACCTCTTCTTAATTTGAGTAGCTTGTATGCTAGTTATGATGTGTTGTGGGTAGCCGTATGGCGTGAATCCTAGTTTATGAATTATGAAGTGTGGAATGTGGCCGTTTGGCATTTTGGTGCATTACTTGAATGTATGAATTGAAAGTAGGGACCGTTGGGCCCTTCGGCCCGCTAACCCATCTGGAGGACCCATACACCTTTTCCTCTTCCTTCACTTTTTTTTACTCAGAAACCCTAGCCGCCGTCACTCTTTCCGTTCCAGCCTCAACCTTCTTTCTCTGTTTCTTCGTCCAAGACTCCAAAACTTCCCTAAACACCTCAAAAACACATTGGTTCCCAGATACCTGCCTCACGCTTTTCCCTTCCGTCTCGTGTTCCTCTTCTCCGACCCTCTCAACTTCTTCCCCCGTTCACTAAAAAAAAGGAAACACACAAAAAAGAAACAACAATCAAACGATCCAAGTTCAAGTTGAAACCCGACTCTGGTTGACGATTGAGGTTTGCGAAGATGGGGCTATTTAGATCGGTGGTTTCGCGATTTGCATTTGTAGGCTTGGAAAAATGTTACTGATTCAACTCTGAAAGCTCGTGAGGCTGATGGGTTTGTGGAAGTCGGCGAAAAAATGGTGGACTGGATCTATGGTTGCATGTTGAAGAACACAATTCAAATGTTGATTGTTGGATGTTTGAAGATCTACGGTGCATTGAGTTGATGACGAAGATAGCGACGGATCGTGGTTCAATCGTTGGTTTTGCGTACGGATCTGGAAACATGTTGTTGAGTCTTATTCGTGTTTATGAAGTTTGGATCGTTATTCAATGGATATAGATCTGAAGAACACGGTTGCGAGGATGTCTCACGGAGTCAGCGCGAAAACGGTGGATCGGAGATGAGATTGTGATATTTCGAGTTTAATTCTGGAGATAATGTTGTAGATCCGTGAATGTTGTTGAATTTCTGGAGAGAATGATGAACGTATGAAGGTCGTGATGAATATGTGAAAAACAGGACGAATTTCTGGAAAAAAGGTATGAACGGGTGAGGGCTTTGAAGAAATTCTGGAGATTTCTGGAAAATGGTAGTTGAGCATGGTATGAAGTTCATAGTATTTCTGGAAAAAAACGTTGAATGTATGAATAAGTTGATGAACATATCGAAGAACACGATGAAGTTGTTGGGAAATTGATGAACATGAAGGGTTTACGAAGAACACAATGATTTTGCTGGAAAAAAGGTGAAGAACAAATGAAATTTCGGGTGAATGATTGAAGTTTCCGGTGTGTTCATTAATTTTCCGGCGAGACTTGGGTGACCGTTTGATTTCTCCGGCGAGTGAGATTAGGGTTTGCATGCGAGGATGAGGTGGCGCCGTTAGGGTTAGGGTTAAGGTTAGAGATTAGGTTAAAACCAGGGTTTGAGGTGGCGGCTGCTAGGGTTTCAGCCCTGGGAAAAAGTGTCTCATTAATGCAGCCAGACAATAGGCTTTATAGCCTGACAAGTGGCATAAAAACTGACCTAATGGGCCTGCATCATAGACTAGTGGACCAGAAAAGAATCTCATTAAAATCTGTTTAATTAAAACTGATGGATTATAAAAGGAAATTGAATTAAACCAGCATAAACATCACATTAGCACTTAAAAATAAAGCCTAATTAATATTAACTAACTAATGAGATTTAAAAAAACCTAATTAAACTAAATTAAATCTGAATAAATAAAAAGAAGATAATTATTACTAATAATAAGATAATAAATAAATAAATAAAACAAACTTTAAATACCTTAATTAATTCTAAAGTCCTAATAGATATTAACATTAACCTAAATAAATAAATAATAAATAAGAAAACTCTAATAAAAGAAAATCTATTTAATAACCAAAAACTTAATAAACTACTATATTTTTTTTTAAAAAAGGACAAATAATACTTTACTCTAATTAATACTAAACAAAAGGAATTTAACTCTACTATTAAATCTAATAATAAAAAGAGAGTATCTATCTAACTTCTAGCAAAAATAAAACTAAATAATTCTACATCTAATTAAACCAAATAAATGACAGAATAATAAAAATTAAAAGAAGAAGAACAAGAAGATAACATTTGCAAGAAAAATAGGAAAATGAAGATGGAAGCAAAATTGACCAAAATGCCCCTCAGGCCACATGTCACATTTTTATTGGATAAAATTTGAAAAACACCCGATTTCAGGTAGACACGTGTCTAAACGGCATGAAACCAAAATGCGAAAATATTTACAAAAAAGGGTAGGACAAATTTAGGGTATGACAGATGCCCCTATCTAATTGGCTTAAAACTAGGGAAATGAACTGCTACAGCGTTCGTTTTCCTGAGGTAGAAGCAGATTAGATATAAAGAAGACCCTGAATTTGTCCGAAAGAAAAAGAGATGCTAGAGAATTAAAATGCTGGAAAATGTAAACCAACTTGAGTAAACTGTAAATAAAATGACAAAAGGTCGTCATCACCAAAAGGATGATGGGATGAAACGCACACGGTTACTACCACCAAAAGGATGACAGAGCAACACATTCGCACAATCTGGCATTAATGACTACGCCAGACTTCCCATCAAAAGGATGAAGGAGTGAAACAAAAACAAACTATCGCACAATCTACCACCAATCCAAGTGACAGACCCCCCACCAAAAGGATGACGGAGCGAAACTCACACAAACAATATCGCACAATCTATCATTAATGATTATGATAGACCCCCCACCAAAAGGATGACGGAGCGAAACACAAATAAATATCGCACAATCTGACACCAATCCAAGTGACAGACCCCCCACCAAAAGGATGACGGAGCGAAACTCACACTCAAACACCATCGCACAATCTATCACCAATCTAAGTGACAGACCCCCCACCAAAAGGATGACGGAGCGAAACTCACACAAACTATCGCATAATCTATCATTAATGATTATGATAGACCCCCCACCAAAAGGATGACGGAGCGAAACACAAACAAATATCGCACAATCTATCATTAATGATTATGATAGACCCCCCACCAAAAGGATGACGGAGCGAAACTCACACTCAAACACTATCGCACAATCTATCACCAATCTAAGTGACAGACCCCCAACCAAAAGGATGACGGAGCAAAACACAAACAAATAATATCGCATAATCTATCACCAATCCAAGTGACAGACCCCCCACCAAAAAGATGACGGAGCGAAACTCACACAAACAATATCGCACAATCTATCATTAATGATTATGATAGACCCCCCACCAAAAGGATGACGGAGCGAAACACAAACAAATATCGCACAATCTGACACCAATCCAAGTGACAGACCCCCCACCAAAAGGATGACGGAGCAAAAACACACACAAATATTGCACAATCTATCACCAATCCAAGTGACAGACCCCCCACCAAAAGGATGACGGAGCGAAACTCACACACACCATCGCACAATCTATCATTAATGATTATGATAGACCCCCCACCAAAAGGATGACGGAGCGAAACTCACACAAACTATCGCACAATCTATCACTAATCCAAGTGACAGACCCCCGACCAAAAAGATGACAGAGCGAAACATAAACAAACTATCGCACAATCTGACACCAATCCAAGTGACAGTCCCCCCCACCAAAAGGTTGACGGAGCAAAACTCACACAAACTATCGCACAATCTATCATTAATGATTATGATAGACCCCCCACCAAAAGGATGACGGAGCGAAAACACAAACAAACTATCGCACAATCTATCATTAATGATTATGATAGACCCCTACCAAAAGGATGACGGAGTGAAACACAAACAAACTATTGCACAATCTATCATTAATGATTATGATAGACCCCCCACCAAAAGGATGACGGAGCGAAACACAAACAAACATCGCACAATCTGACACCAATCCAAGTGACAGACCCCCCACCAAAAGGATGACGGAGCGAAACTCACACAAACTATCGCACAATCTATCATTAATGATTATGATAGACCCCCCACTAAAAGGATGACGGAGCGCAACTCACACCGGCCACTACCACCAAAAGGATGATAGGACAAACACTAATTGAAGGTTACCAACACCAAAAGGATGCAGGCTAGGTTGAACTGACGAGGTTCGACTATCACAAAAAGGATGATAGTAAGGCAATTGACAACGGTCACGCTTGCTGGGTACAACTCATTGGGGAACCCCCAAGAGGAAGATTGAATTGAAATGAGTCAACGGGGTACGCCCACCGTCTTGTTTGGAGATCATAGCTTTGCCGAAATGATTTCATGGTTACGCCCATGAATTCTGAAGAGGATGCCCCTGACTGGGCGGAGTTTTTCTTGATGTCTTGACTTGCTCAACAAAAGGCTGAACAACTTCATGAGGTACGCTCACGGTTTTGCTGAAGACCCCCCTGCTCGGGATGGATCTTGCATTAAACTTCTTGGATTTGACCAACAAAAGGTTGAACAACTTCGTGGAGAACGCCTACGGTCTTGAATGGTATGCCCCTGGCTGGGATGTATATTAACTTGAAGATCTGATCAACCACGAGGTTGAAATACGTCATGGGAAATACCCATGGTCTTGAAAAGAATGCCCCTGACTAGGCTGAATCTTGCTTTGAATATTTTGAAATTTTGTGGGAGAAACCCACAATTGCAGAAGATTGCCCCTGACTGGGCTGATGATTGCTTTGAAGCTCTTGAAAAATCGTGGGACAAACCCACCATCTTGCTGAAGATGCCCCTGACTGGGCTGATGACAGTCTTGGAAGTCTTCGAGGTTGATCCTGGACCTTGACTTGCATATATGAATGTTGGATGATAATGATGTTCCATAACGAATGGAAGTGCAAATGCAAATGCTGACGCACGGAGATGCAAGAGTTGGGGGAGTATGATATGATTGGTATGCATATGATGTAAGATGCTTATGATACCGAATGTAATGCGTATGATGCATATGATGCCGACGATGCAGACGGGTAATTGGAAATGCAGGTGAAGACGCCAGCGTGGTGGACTTTTGGTAGTTGCCAATGCGGATTGGACTTCGGGTGGTGGTAGGGATTGACTTCCTCGACACGCAGTTCGTTGAAGACGTCACGATTGAAGCAGAAGATGATGCTCTGGATGCCCCGAGTCTGGGTACTTTGTGGTTTACTGTGAATTTGCTTCAGAGAAGGTTGCAGCTCTGCCTGATGATTAGCGTAACTTGGTCTTGCCCCAGTCTGAATATGGTAATGATATGCCCCTGCTCGAGCTGTTGAATGGTCTGCCCCTGGCTATGGGGTTTGAAGTACTCTTACTTCGTGTACGCCACTGAAAGTCAGATTCCTCCTCGATTGCCCCTTGCTGGAGTGCCTTTGAATACCTAGTACTGATTTGCAAATAAAATTGTACATTCATGAATGGTAATATTAATGAAAAGTTCGATGCAAGATTTGAAAAAGTGTCTTTTATTGAAGTGTCGTGATAGTGAGACGAATGGAGTGTTAGTCCAAACTTTGTGCTGATTTTGATTAGTGCGAAAAGATGTTGCAAGAATAATGACGCCAATGTTGATGATTAACAATCATGTGAGGAGTCAGGTTACACAACCTTGCGATAGTATGCTTCCGGAGTAAATCCCGCCTCAATTAGGTCTTTCGAGGGTTGTAATGTGGTCTGGTTCGTAGTTATGAAACAAAGGATATTAGGCTCAAAGTATGATTTGTACCCACCCCTTCTTCTTAATGATCTCCAGTCCTACGCTCAGTTAATTCTACACTTGTCTGGACGGTGTAAGCTTTAAGGTTCAAGGTTTGCTCGACGTGACAGTCATCTTATTTTGATGGATGTCAGTGCCCCTTTGATCTGGGTGGCCACTGAATTTTTTTTGTTTTTGTTGAGGATTTCGGGGTCCTCTTTTACTTTTGTTTTGATCCCTAACTTTTGTATGGATTGACTTTGCCTGTCAGATCCATCGGGATTGCCTTGATTTTTGCCTAAGTCTCCTTTTGAGGTGTTCGACTTAGCAGGCTTTTGATCTTTTTTTATTTTGTTGTGACTGTCGTAGCATGGGTCATTGATGAACAACCGTCTTCTAGATTTTACCTTTTTTAATTTGAGTGCGGGATTAGATTAACTGAACACTACCCTGCCCCAGGTTGAGTGTAAAAGGTTTGAATATCCGAAGGAAACTGCTACTTCTAGGCTCGAAGTGGTTTACTAGGGATTAACTCCTTATATCTCCAGTGTTTGGGGGATTGAAGCAATGCCTGTACATCATTGACGAGATTCTATCTGAAAGCATACGGTTTGCAATTATGGGTATCTCGTTTTCATCATCCTCCCTCAAATCATGCTAAACAACAGTGAATAGAGTGGAGTGGATAAACGTGTCGGTGATAAGTGAAAAATGAGTGAATACGACATAACTAATTCAAAACATGCATAAACGATACATTAATGAAACTAGATACGAATGGAAATTGTTCAAAGCATACAATACTTAAACACACAAAGACAAAATATAAGAAATGTGAAAGATTAAATGGCAGCATGACGGCCTTCTTCAGAGAATGGACTTGACTGGACTTGATCTGATGTTAGCACTAGTTGGTTGGCAGCATCGGGTCGTTGATGGCAGTAAGATACTTCACATCAAAGGTCAGAGCTTCCTTGTCAACCAGATCTTGAATTTTGTGCTTGAAAAACCTGCAGTTCTCAATGTTGTGACCTGGAGCGCCCTTATGAAACTCACAATGAGCATTCGCGTCATAATCAGCAGGAAGGACAGTTGGGGGAGCTAGATCTGTCGGGACGATAGCCTTTTTCTCCATCAGTTGAGCAAAGATATCTGCATATGTCATTGGAAGACTATCAAATACTCTATCTGGCTTCCACGTTCTGTGTTGATTTTGCTGACGCGGTCGTTGAGCGGTTCGCTGTTCAGATTCCTTTCCAGCTATGGAGAGGGCTTCGAAGATCTGATCCATCTTTCTGTTGAGGGATTCCAGCTCCTTCCTGATAGCAACTTGTTCTTGCTGAATCTGCTCCATTGTTCGTCTTGTATTGGCTCTAGTTGCGTACTGGTGTCGAGGAATCAACTTGATTTACTGGAGAAGAAGGAACAGAGACATGAGATTCTGCTGAAGGATTGGAAATGCAAAATGCACAACATATGAAATGCAATGAAAATGATATGCAGGATGCAATGCAAGATACAAGATCCAGGATCACAGGATCACAGTTCAAACAGCTTCTGAAGCTGATAAATGTAATAGGTAGGTAACCAAAATTTCTGACTAAAGAAACCTGACAGGTGAGTCCTATACGGGAAGATCTAGACACTCTACCCATAAACCCACTCACGGGATGGTTTCTATGTTTGGTTCCCAGGATCACGGACACTAGTCGTATTAGCATCACGCAACAGGCTAGCTGTATTACGATGATAATGACGATAAGGTCTCTCCTGAGCGGGGTCCTCATGCTAGGCGCACAAGGAGCGAGTCCTTGGAGACTAACACTACACGACCACCAATATCGGAACTGGTGCTAACAAAAGGTTCCCAGAATCACATACCCTTCATTAATCAAGTCGTGCAACAGGCTAGCTGTGTTATAACGAGATCTACGAATAGGTCTCCTCTGGAGGAGCTTTCATGCTAGGCACACAAGGAGTGAATCCTTGGTGACTAACACTACTCGACTACCAATTCTAAACTAAGTGTTCTCTCTGCTTTTACCAAAGCTCGGGCGTAGAGCCTTACTCATGATGTCATCCCAAGAACCAACAGGCAACCAAGATAACAAGCACGAATAAAATCCACAAGAGAACAAATACATAAACAAGAAGGAAATAAATAAAAAACAAACACTCCTCACAAACCAAAAGATAGGCTCGACTCTCTCTTTGCATGGAGCAATGTCCCCAGCAGAGTCGCCACCTGTCGCACCTCGAAAAATAACGGAGACATTTCGGAGAAACGACCCTCGCGCGAAAGGCGCCGAAATTGCGGTTCGACAGAGTCGCCATCGAACTTTATTTTTCCCGAATAAACGGGAGAGAAAAAATATCGAGAAAACCTCTTAAAGTGAAAAAAGGATAGGAACAGGGCTGTCGCAACCATGTTCCGGGTTCGGGAGTCGGTTACGCGAGGGGAAGGTATTAGCACCCCTCATGTCCGTCGTACTCGACGGGAACCTCTTAAGGTAAATGTGGGGGGTGTTGTTTAGGTTTACTTTTTTTCTTCTCGTTCTTTAAAGGTAGAATTGGTAGGTTAAAAGGTTAAAGGCGCTAGGGGAGATGGGTGGTTAGAGAATAGGGTGCTCGCCAAGGATTGGGGCCCTTGTGCCTACGTATGCTCATTCGGACGAGAATGAGAAATCAGAGCTTCGTAGTTCGGCTACGGGAAAGGTTGGGAATGAGTGGATGAAATAATGGAAAGAGGTAGAAGTTTGCTCGCCAAGATCATCGCAATCTTGTGCCTACATATCTTATATTCAAGAATGAATAAAGAATCAGAGCGTCCGTAGTTCGTGGTAACAACCACGAAAAGACGAGGTTTGAATTGGTTTGACGTTGAGTTGAGAGACGAAACAGTGATTGACAAACAACCTAAAGGCGTGCCTCAAGAGCTTGTCACTCAAGAATTCAAGGAATGCGAGATCCCAATAACTCAGTTCTTTCGAAAATTTAGTTGAATAAGTTGAAGATAAGAGTTAGATGTTTTGAAATCGAAAGAATGAACTAATAACAACTCGGGGGCGCGTCCAAGAGTTACTTATTCGAGTATTCAAAGAATGCTAGATTCTAGGAATATCCCTCTTTCGTAAGTTTAAAAAACGTTTGTGAAAAGATCGAATCAAAAAATGGCATGCGAGGCCAAAGGAAGTTGGTTTGAAAATGGCTCGACGACGTGTCAAGGATTTGATTGAAAATGAAACCGACTTGACGACGTGTCAAGGGTTAGATTGTGAGAAATGATATTGGTCCCTAAGGGTGCTTCCAATATCAAAACCATGAGGAGTTGTGAATGTGTGTGAAAAATGTCGATGGTTGCGAATGCGCACGAGCATTCGACTTAAGTGAACGTTGGAATATGTTTAAGTTTGAAAAAGTTGAAAGGTTGAGTGAATAACAACTCAAAGGGCGTGCCTTGAGAATTATTCATTCGAAGATTCAAGGAATGCTAGATTCCAAGAACCTCCTTCTTTCGGTAATTTGAATTGAGAAAATGTTTTGAAAAAAGTCGAAAGATTGAGTAAATAATAACTCAAGAGCGCGCCTCAAGAACTATTCACTCGAAGATTCAAGGAATGCTAGATCCTAAGAACCTCCTTCCTTCGGAATTTTAATATAGAAAATGTTTTGAATTTGATTTGAAGTGAAATGAAGTATGAAAAGGATTTGTGCGTATGAGGTAAGGATAAGACATTAAATTTGAAAATTTAGGAGAAATGATAATTATTTGATAAATGAGACGTCGGCCTCACAACCAATTAATCGGAGTATTATCGAGATGCTAGATCTCGACAACACCATTTTCATTTGAAACTGTTTGGATGAACAAAGGAAATATCACGCGGAATGCTAGATTCTTATGATATTTATTTGTTAAAAAAATAAGAGTATTTTTTAAAAATGACAAGTCGAATAATACACTATTTAAGGTGTACACTCCAATAATGATTGTCCAAAAAATCCAAGAACTGCTAGACTTCAAGGATTTAGTTTCTCATGATTTGATTTAAGAAATAATTTTAGTAGTTAATTTTTAAATAAATACTAAAAAACTATTTTAACAATGAGTTTGAAAATATTTTAGTAATTTAAATAAAGACTAAGAAAAAAGTTTTGAAAATAAATTTGAAAATATTTAATATATACTATAAAAATAATATTAAGAATAAAATAAGTGAAAAGATAGATTGAAAAATAATTATAAAAAATAAAAAACAGAGGGTGTGTTAGCAGCCAGGCAGGGGTGTATCCAGAAAAACAATTGGGCTTGGCCCAGAAAACAACAAAAAAAAAAAACTAACAGAAAAGGGGGTGCATGAGGAAAAGGGGGGGGGGTGGACTTAGAGTTCACACGGTTGGGCTTCACAGCCCAACAATCCACACACAAAAATAAAAAAAAATAAAAAAAAGAGCGTGATAACGAAAGCGGGGGGTGTATAAAATTGAAAGTAGGGACCGTTGGGCCCTTCGGCCTGCTAACCCATCTGGAGGACCCATACACCTTTTCCTCTTCCTTCACTTTTTTTTACTCAGAAACCCTAGCCGCCGTCACTCTTTCCGTTCCAGCCTCAACCTTCTTTCTCTGTTTCTTCGTCCAAGACTCCAAAACTTCCCTAAACACCTCAAAAACACATCGGTTCCCAGATACCTGCCTCACGCTTTTCCCTTCCGTCTCGTGTTCCTCTTCTCCGACCCTCTCAACTTCTTCCCCCGTTCACTAAAAAAAAGGAAACACACAAAAACGAAACAACAATCAAACG